>CM037095.1:60424445-61045981 GCA_020916435.1 Oxytropis ochrocephala
ATTTATTTAAAATTAATGCAATCTATTTTCTTTCCTTTTCTAATCAATAATTATTTGTTTTAAATTAAAGGTGACATGTGATTTTTTTTTTATTGAACCATCGTAATTCTCGCCACATTGTGTTATTACTTTTTAAAATTTAAATCTTTATCTCTTTGCTTCTTTTCTTTTCTGCTTTTGTGTTATTTTATTTATGTGGATATATTAAGTGTCTTGTTTGCATCAAAGTGCAGTATAGGCCTTTCTTTCTAAAAATAATACTTAGGCTTTGATCGATGTGCACATCTTACCAAACCCACACATACAAGTTTAAGAGGATTCTATGTTAGTACAACCAGGTCCCAAAACCTCTTCAAATTTAAAACCACATAACAAATTAATGTCTCGAAAATCCCCAATCACTTATTTTTATGTAGCAACTAGTTTTCTTAATGATGATAAAAATGTGGATTGACTTATGATGTGCATATCTTACTAATCCTTGGCTTAAGAGATCCTCGGAGTTGTACAACTTAGATCTTAAACCCTTCAAAATTAAAATCAACTAACCAATAAATTTTTTCAGTAAAGAACTATGTGACTTTTGAGTCCCTAGGATCATCACCAAGAGTAATGTAGGAGCGTGGGCTTCCTATAAAGTCAAAAAAACCAAATTTTTCTCAATTTAGTCTTTTTCAATTTTCTCAGAATAACTACCTTCTTTTCTAACAAATTCTATTAAATCTATTTTTGGGTAACCAAATAATTAAACCACTTTGTTAATGGCTGCACAAATCAAATTTAGGTAATCATTTTAGACAAAATGTGTTAGGGGTAAAGTGAAATATAGGTTTTCAGCTTCTTCCACCTAGTTAATACGTAATTAATAACTCTTAGGTTATGTTTTTCTCAATTTCCTATTTTTAATAAAATTGGGCATGTACTCCTAAAATCATTATTAGGTTTGAGGCGTTTATGCGTAGAGATACTGTGCACAAAATTGAATGAAAATAATTGGCTAAATGTGTGGTAATGGCTATATAAAGCACAACATTCGGTATTAGTTTATGGCTCCAATATTAAAAATAATATATGTTAATTGAGTGACTCTTCATATAGCTTTTCTTTCTTTTATAACATCAAAACATGAAAAAAATGTTTTTTTTACATTTTGGGATTAAGTCCAACTCGTAATATGAGATTCTATACTTCCTAAGAGTAAGTTGTTTTGTTGGAATGTTACCATTTAGCGTTAATTCTCTTGTTGTTAGAATCTATGTTTTTTTCTTGAAAGGTATGAGATTTTTTTTGATAACATTAATATTGAATATATAATCACTGAAGAAGGTCTATACATACAATCCACTATAGAATAAATATAACTAAATATAAAGGGACACAATCTGCTAAAACAGCTTAGGTTGTCACCCTCAAATCAAAATTCGAAAATCAAAATGTTTAATAATAAAATATTTAATAAGTAATATTTTGTTATATAAATCTCTATTTAGGACTAATTATACATTTTGTTTAACAACTTTAATTCTTCATATACATGTGTTAAACTAATGTGTAACTCCCAAACGTAAAATCAAAAATACAAAATAATGATGTTAATATCAATTTGCATTGTTTCTTTCTTCTTCGCAGTTTCCTCGCTAAATTCTCTTTCATCTCCCATTAATTCACTAATTATATATTTTATTAATAAACTTTAATTAGCAAATCAATAATTAATGGCATGTTGTATAAATGAAACATATATTCTTTTGTTAACTCTATACTCGTCATACACGAATCTTACAAACATATCTATAACCCTTTAACTACAAATGATAAATCCCGAGTGTTAATATCAATTTTAGTGTACATTGCTTCTTTCCTCTTTTCTACAAAATTTCGCAAAAAGAAGCTTACCTAAAATCTCATTCATCTCTCTTTGCCTCAATTTACACATATATTGTAAGTTGCCCACACTGCATATAAAAAATGCTAGTACATGAATTTTTTAAGTATGCTGTCAATAAATCTATGACAAATATTTTAACTTTGTCATACTACTGTAATTTAAGTTAAAATATTGTTTATAGATTTACTTATCATAAAAATTATGTACTGTTATTTATATAGTTATATAGCAACTTGCAATATATGTAATTGAGGCAAAGTTATATTTAAATTACATTTTATAAGTTTTTTTTTTAGAAATTTTATGAAACTAGGAAAGATTATAATGTACACAATTGGTCAACATCACTCAGATTTATCACTTGAGTTATGTTACAGATGTTGTAAGATTGCGCGAACGAGCAGTGAAGGTTAACAAAAGAATATATGTTTCAAATTCTTTTCATCTCCCATTAATTCAAATCTAATTATATATTTTACACATATCTTTTAATTAAAATCAAATAATTAATGGCTTGTTGTATAAATGGAAACATATATCTTTTTGTTAACCTTCTATACTGCTCATACACGAATCTACAAATATATCTATAACCCTTAACTTCAAATGATAAATCCCGAGTGATGACATTAATTTTAGTGTACATTGTGTCTTTCCTCGCTTTCATAAAATTTCCTAAAAAAAGAAGCTTACCTAAAATCTTTCTTATTCATCTCTCTTTGCCTCAATTTACACATATATTGCAAGTTGCCTCAGAATTCTATATAAATGCTAGTACATGAATTTTTTTATGTATGTCATCAAATCTTATGACAAACAATATTTTCAACTTTAGGTTACAATTAATTGTTTTATTGGATATGGTTGATCGCAACTATATCGGGAAGTTGAAGATGAAGATGAAAGTGGAGATGGAGATATTCTCAAAATCAAATCAACTAAGTACCAAAGGTTTGCCACAACACTAAATTCTCAACTTGATTTATAATTATTCTCAAAATACACATACTAACATGCATTGCCGTGTTATTAGTTAGAATTGAAACATAATGAGCTGCTATAAACCATAGTGTTTTATACCAATTTTTCCTCGTAAAAATAGTTTGCAATATGAAAGGTAGAATTATGGGCATTAGAAATTCTCTAAAATATGGAATCAATCCTATACTTGTAAAGTTAGGAACAAAAGTTATCGAAACAACTTGATATGATATTGAAAAGAGAGATATCTTTTAGCTCAAGAAATCTTGTAGGATTGGAATGTCGGGTAGAGAGATCTTCAAGAAAAAATCTTTCAGAGAATGTGTTAGAAAACTTCTTTCACTTTCCTTTAATCATATATTTTTTTATGTATTTGTTTGAGGTACTATTTCCAAACAAATCAACTAACTCAAATGATATTAGTCCCAAAGTAAATCAAATTATATTTGAAGTTCTTGAATGTGTATTTTATGTGACTTAAATCGCATTTAGGACTAAATTGAATAAAAATACTTGTCAACTCGGTAATTTATTATATAAAGTGTCTACATTCTGTGATTAATTTGTGGTCTAATATTAAAAAATATATGCTAATATGACTCTTCATATAGCTTTCTTTACTTTATAAACTCAAACCATTTTTTTTATACATTTTGGGCTTAAGTCCAACTCTGCATTATGAGACTTATAATATCAAGAGAAGTTGTTTTGTTGCAACTTACCATTTTGTTAATTTTGTTGTTAGAATCTATGTTTTTTCCCCAATTAGATGCCCATTCAAGGAGATTTTTGTGAGAATGATGTAAAGATAAAGAGAATAGTCTATAAGAAAATGAAAAGTGACAAAATAAGCAACTTACCTAGTTCCCTATTATTAAATACTATGGAATTTTTACCACTAAGGAAGTTGTTAAGACTAAAGTCCTATCCAAGACTTGAAAGGATATGAGTGCACATTACTAATTCTTTCAGCCAATTCTTCAAGGTATCTATAGTTTTGGGGAATAAGGTTACGACACCAAAATCGATGGTTGTTTCTTCAAGGAACTCCAAATTTGGTCCATTTGTTGGTTATGGCTATACGTAGTTAGCCTCATAAGCAAATGATTTCAACTTAGGAGTTGATATCTCGAACTTTGATAGTAGTCACAAACAAGCTTGTAAATCCCATGGTTAGATTAACATATTTATCACTGTGATACACATAAGACTTTCTCTTTCCTTTTGTAGTTCAAAATTATGAAGAACTAAATCACTCAACTTTTTGAACCTTGAAATGGCTCAATAAAATTTTGTTCACTTGAAGTAATGTGACATATTAAACAACATTTTATTAATTTAGGAAGGTCTATAGTTTCTGAGGTTTATGTATGTCCCTCATTTATATAAAGTGAAAAGTCATAATATTTTAGACAATGACAAAATATTGGGTAAAAACCCATTTTTTCAGGTATAACGTTTTTTCAAACGTAAGTCTCTTGCATACAGAGAATGTTACGCGAGACTTCTAGTTGAAGACTTGGTAATTATAAAAACAAATATGGTTTTTTTCCACCCAATACCGCTTTTGTCATTGTCTAAAGTATATTGACTTTTCACTTGATAAAATGAGGACATACATAAAACATCTAGAAACTCCAAACCTTCCAGCACTGGTAAATGTTGTTCAAGTGTGTCACATTTACTTCAAGTGATGACAAAGATTTTGTTGAGCAATTTTAAAGGTGCAAAAAGTTGAGTGATTTAGTTCTTAACAATTGTGAACTACAAAGGATAATAGAAAATCCTATGTGTATCCGATGATAAATTTGCATAATATAATCATGGATTTGCAAGCTTGTTTCAGACCTTATCAAACTTCGATATCAACCCCTGTTGAAATCATTTGTTTATGGGGGTGAACTTACTTCTAGCAATCACCGACTTTTTGAGGATAATTGGGAGTGAGTTGTTTTGTTGCAACTTACCATTTTGTTGCAACTCTTCTTCAAGGAACTCCAAATTTGGTCCAGCTTTGTTGGTTATGGCTATAAGTAAGTTAACCCCATAAGCAAATGATTTCAACTTAGAGTCGATATCCTAACTTTGATAGTGGTCACAAACAAGCTTGTAAATCTCATGGTTAGATTAGCAAATTTATCACCGTGATACACATAAGACTTTCTTTTTCTTTTTGTAGTTCAAAATTATGAAGAACTAAATCACTCAACTTTTTTCTCTTAAAAGCTTTGCACAACAAACCAGACGCCACGTGGCACCGCACATCATGATTCCCGCAGCCAGAGCAACTCAAGTCGAGGCCGACCAAAGGTCGCCCCCGACTTGGGGGCCACTATTCCCGCCCAGACTAAGAGCCCACATTTGATTGGGCTTGGCCCAACCTCCTCACGGCTCGCCCAAAGCGCACTCACGCCGCAACGCTATCCACCCTCCGACGGCCAGGATCAATCCACGGAACCGACGCCACTGCACGCCCGATTGCTTCTATAACAGAGGCTCACCCATCTACTACGCAGTACGCTTCGCTTCATTACGCATCCCATCCATCCCCGGCTCGCCATCCTCCTTTACTCCGACTTTCTCCCTTTTCTTTCTCTTCATTTTGGTCACATAATCGACTTCGAAAGGCCGAGTGTCTTACAGTACCTTCCCACCCGACGTGATCTTCAAAGCATCTTGGCTCGCCGAGCACCATCTTCAAGCTTCGATCTTTCTCTGCTTTCAGCTACTTCATGCACCATTCTTGAACTCTTTGATCTAGTACTTCGATTGAGGACCGAGTCCAAGTCTGTGTAATTTAACAACTTTGTTTCAAAGGTTTTAAGAACCTTTACTATTAAAACCATTCAAGTATTACCAAACTTGAAAAGTCGTAATCCCTATTCTAAACCAATCATATTATAGATTTCAAATCAACATTAACCGATTATAAAAAAATCAACATTAACCATTTTTTAGTATAACTTAGTGTCTTAAACCTTTTCCCAAATCATTAACACCATTTTTTAGTGTTCTTAAACCTGTTCCCAAATCATTGTTACTACTAACACAATCAAGCAATAAATTCCTTCCTTTGCATTTCACAACATCAACATAGACTAACAACAACTCTTTTTAGTAACTCTAACTCCCAAAGTTCATACGCATTCATTCGAACTAGGACCCCAAAACAATAATAATTCAACTTCAGACGCATTCATTCAAGACAAAATTTACTATAAAAGACCCACCCCACACTCACATGGGTTACAAAATTTAGACCCCAAAAACAAAGGGGTTTGCTCTAGCTCTACTTTTCTTCAACACACCATTATTTTGAAATAAATTGAAAGTCGGAGAAAGAATAACACAAAAGACTCAATACCCCACAACCCCATCATTTTGCTCTCACCAAAACAAGAAAATGTAGAGGAAGATGAGAAACTTACATTTGAAAGCTATCAAAAGCTTGACCTTTTTACCACCAATAACTTTCCCTTGAAGCCTTCCCTCAAATTCTCACTCTAGTCATTCCCAATTACTCACTTATTCTTCTAGGTTTTCCAAAGACCCACACTTCAGAGGTTTTGAAAATGGAAGGAACTGCAGTGCTTAAATTTTTAGGCGTTATTATAGTTTTCACCACCTTACTTTCAAAATTTGAGACATTTTGTGCTCCTATTTTAAAATTCAGATATTTAGTTCCCTTTATTTTAAAAAAATTCAAACATTTAATCCAATGAGGGGTTTTAATTTTTTTTGTCGATTTGAAAGTCTATCCAAAAAGCTAACGTGGGTTCTCATCAAATGGTGTGACGCCCGATCTTGCACCACATGTGGCTACTACGCCATTTAATGATTCTCACAAGATGCCACTTATTATATTAATAAAAAAATTATTAAAGTAATTAACATAACTTCAAATGTGTCCTATTTATTAAGTTTCAAGTTTTTTCTCCACAAGTGGTAGATGGGAGGATCATCTACCACTAATGGAGTTTCCTACAACAACAACTATCGGAATGGCCTCTTATGAGGCGCTGTACGGAAAAGTGTTAGACACCACTTTTTGGTGGGATGTTGGTGAGACACGACTTTGGGGCCATATATGGTTAGGAAAACCACTGAGAAGATTCATCAAGTCAAGGAGAGAATGCGAACAACCCAAAATTGTCGGTGCTACTGCTGATGCTTGAGGAAACTTTTGGAGTTTGATAAGGGTGTCCATGTGTTACTAAAAGGGTTTCACCTACAATTTGTAAATCGGTAGGAACCGAGAGCTAAGAAACTCACCCTCAAATATTGGGCCTTTCCAAATCATAGAGAGGATCAGCCATATGTAGCATACTATATTGCCTTACCGCCATCCTTATAAAACTTGCACGACGATTCCATGCATCCTCAGCCACGCAAGTACATTCCCGATCCTAGTCATTGTTGAGTTTCGAGACAATTGAACTTTGATCGATCTTTACCTTTCACCCTTTTATCCCAAGAAGATTATAGAGCGCCCAAAAGACTTTCCGACGAGGAAGATTCTCCGATTGTCAAAGTGGTTCGGAATGGTCTTTCACACGTAGAAGTCGCACCGGGAGTTAGAGGATGGCATGCACTGCTATCCGTATCTTTTTCAATGAGGTAAGACTTGACAAACTTTTGAGGACAAAATTTCAAGTCAGTGAAATGTAACATCCCCAAAGTATTTGTCTTAGTTGTTTGATTAAAAGATTATTTTAATTAATGATTGCTAAATGACTTGATTGTGTATATTTTAATTGATTTATAATTATGAAATTTGTGTGCATTAGTGTGCTAGTTAATAAATGAATTATTAATTGAAGTGGGGCTTATTAGGAAATTGAGGATGTAGTAAGTGGTATATTAGACATTTTACTTCACAAACATTCACTAAAACCCTTAGTAAAACATAACATACCCTCACTTCTAAACTTTTCACTCATTATCAAGTTGAAGAAAAGAACATAACATGCAAGCTTCACCAAAGATGAATCATCCAACTCTCTCATCTTTATTTCTTAACTAGTACAAGTTATTCTAGTCCAATCACTTCCCAAAAATCATAACTTCAAGCACTCCACTTCTCATTTCTTTCCTTCACCATTTTTGTGTTCCTAAAGGGTCAAGAATTTGATTTGAAGTCTTTGGGGTTTCATGTCGCTTTAGAACGCCTTGAGGGTATTTTGAGAACTACATTGTAGATTGAAGAGGGTTTTGAAGCTAGGGTTTGATTTGGGGAGTCAAAGTGTCATACCCCAATTTTGTCCTACTAGCTCAAAACCCTAATTTTCCCCAAAAATAAATAACTAGGAGAAGAGAACCTCATGCATTGCATTTAAGGTTCTAAAAGTCATTTCAAAGCTTCCAAAATCATTTTTGAGTTGGAATGCACTTCTAGACAAATTAGGGTTTTTCAAAGGCAAAAGGGTATTTTGGTCACTTTGCAAATAAGGGACAATTCCTCAGACAAGTCATTCAACATGCATTTTTGAGGTATTAGAGGTCATTCCAGTGGGAAAATAATTTTTGAAGTGAAATGTGCTTCAACGAAAAACTAGGGTTTTTAGTGGTGAAAGGGCATTTTGGTCATTTCACAATAAAAACACAGTTTTCGCTCCAAATCACTGAACAATCATCAAGGATCTGTTTGAGGAATATTTGTGCCTAATTGTGTTTGTTTTTGTGCACAAGTATTAAACTTTTTGGCCTAAAAACCTAGTTTTTGGATATAAGGGTAAAATGGTCATTTCCTTTGAGGTGGGGTAAACAAATCAATTTTGGGATTGGTGAGATCATAAAATTCAGAGCCCAATCATTGAATCATAGGATATGGCCCAAAATGGCATGAATTAAGAAGAATGATCTAGAAGGGAATAGTACAATAGTACAATTTGCAATTCCACTCACTCTCCCACTACATACCAAGCAAGATACTTCAGCTTATACACCCCATTTTGATTTATTTTTATTGTTTGCAAATTGTACTAAATCATGGCCTTCCATTTAAATGTGAAATACAATCCCCACCCTTCATTTGAATCAAAATGGCACTTGTGTAATAAGCTTTATGGAAAAATACAATTTTGTAAATGAGCTTATCCTTCACTCCCACTCCTTATGCTGCGCATTTCAGCTCCTCTCTCTCCTCATTTTGTGCTTTTAATTACCTCAATCCATGTGACATTGCATCTTGACCATTGATTCAAAATTTATCTCAAATCCTATTGGTTTGCAAGAAGCACATTACCCTAATTACCCTTTTAAGTTTTTACCCCATATAAAACCAAAAATAAGATCAAACATACGCACACTCTCATTTTACCCTAGCACACTCTTCTTCCTCTCCTCCTCTCTCAAGGCCGTAGCCTCTCTCCCTCTCCTCCTCCATCTTCTTTTCAACTTTCATCCACCAAACCACCTCAAACTCACTCTATATTCCTATATCTTCCTCCTTCCATCCTTAATTCCATTTTTGCATCACTAAAAGAGTCGATTTCCTTCAAGTTTATGCGTGGCATTGTTGGTGATTTGTGAATATTTTTGTTGATTTGTTCTTGATCTTCATTTTTCTTCTTCTTGTGTAGCTTTGATCTTGAGGTAAGCATCTTATCTCTTGCATTTTAACTATTAGCATGTGAATCTTCCTTCTACTCCTCTTTCCTCTCTAAGAGGCTTAGAGGCTCATTTCAAACACTATGTCAAGGACATTGGGAGCCTTGGGTGTTTGGAAGTGAGCCCTTGGCCTTGATGAGAGGGTTCTTGTGTTTTTAACCATGCATTTTTGTATTTTTTCACTCATCCTTTCACTTCTTCATGAATAAAGAATTTTCACATGATATATGCATCATATTGTTCATGTCACAACTTGCAAGTTTGAATTTTGGTTTGATTCACGGGATTAGGGGTTTCTGCTTTTGAGCTCTAAAATTTAGGGTTTTGTTGCTTTCTTTTCTTTTGATTTATGTAAATACAATGCTTGATGTGTTTGATTTGCATGATTTGTTCTATGTGTTGGTTATGATTTTTAGCATGAAATAATTTGTTATTATGTTCATATAGGGTTCGCCTTTGAGGCCCTTTTCGATGCTCATCTTTGTGCTAAAAATTGTATTGCTTGATCTTGTGTAGATGAATATAAATGTGTTAGGGTGTTTTTAACCTTTTCAACATTCATTTATTTTTTACCTTACCACTCATTAATTTTTTACTAAAAGTAAAAAAACTTGTTAACTTTTTTTACTATCTCATTGAATAATTACCATTCACCTCATGCATGTTCATTTTTACCATTCATTAACTTTTTACTAAAAGTTTTATCACTTGTCTATTTGCAAAAATACCCAAAACATTTTTACACTTTGCATTCTATCACTTATGCTTACATGTTCATGCACTTATATGAGTTTATATCATTTGCATTTTCATACTCCCTTGAATGCTCATGCATCCATTAACTTCATGTCTTGCATTCATTATTGTATAGTCATACATTCATTAATATTGTATCTTGCATCCATTTTCACATGTTCATGCACTTATTTAACACTATGTTTTGCATCTCTTTATCAATTGTCCATGCATCCAATAATACTATACCTTGCACTTCATAGTTGAATACCCATGCACCCACATGTTTGCTCAATCATGTATTCAATTTGTTCATAGCAATTTGCGAATATTCTTTATGTTTGCTATGCTTGTGCTCTTATTGTTGCCTTGGTTTTGACTTGAGAAGATTTGAAATGTTCTACTTCTTTCAAACTTGAAATCACATGTTTTTCCAAATAAAAACCCTAAGGCATTTTCCTAAACAAATCATTAACCATCACTGCCGCTTGTTTGTTTGATCATTAATGAGGAGTTATTAGTGATAGTCACTCAAGCCTTTGCTTGTCCGACTATTATGAAAGCTCCTACACATTAATTAAACAACAAAACAAATTCAAATTTCCAAAAACAACATGAGCTATTAGTGATTATCACTAAGGCTCTCCACTTCTTTCAAAACATTTTCAAAAAGAATAATACAACGTTGTTGCTTGTAATCACCGGCCACCGCTTGTTTGATTACCGCCCAACCCTCTTTTCTTTCGAAAGTTAATACCGAATGCCACTAAGCCTTTGTTTGTTTGGTGTTCGCGAACACTCGAGCCTTATTTCAAAAACTCCAAAACTCAATCTCAAAAGCCGCTGTGACGCACAAAAAGAGAGAACTACGTAGCTTTGATCTCTCATCCCAAAGAGGGTACGTAGGACCGGTTCATGTCCCGCCAAGCACATTTTCAAAAAAACCGTAAAGCGAGAACTACGTAGCTTTGATCCTCAACCAAAGAAGGCACGTGAGGACCGGTTCATGTCCCGTCAAGCACACCTTTAAAAAAACCCACAAAAAGCGAGAACTACGAGCTTTGATCCTCACCAAAATGAGGGTAATGTGAGGACCGGTTCATGTCCCGTCAAGCACACCTTTTAAAAAAACCACAAAAAGCGAGAACTACGTAGCTTTGATCCTCACCAAAGGAGGGTACGTAGAGACCGGTTCATGTCCCGCCAAGAACCCTTTTCAAAATAAATCTTTGTTTTGTTCCGCTTTTCAAAGATACCAAAAACATTCCTTTTTCCCTGCTTTCAATAAAGCAATTTCTCAAAAGAAAAGAAAGAAAAGAAAAGAAGTAGAACGATGTATTTCAAATCAAACATTTCAAAACCACATCAAGCTAATGGTTCCTTTCGCAGAGAAGGGCGCGTGGGTGCAATTACCTTCCCCATGCGCAACCGAATTTCAAACCTACATCTCTCGTGTTTTCAAAAGACCACCCGCTTTCCAAGAAAGGTTTTTTCAATGTTTTCCTCACTACAAATGTAATTAGTATATAGGCGTGATTTTTTTCATCAACGGGCAACATTTTTGAGCGCCGCCAACGTGGCGCTGGTATTCCACTCCAACAATGGGCGCGCTTCCTAAAAAGCGCCACCCATTGCCCAAACACGCCTCAAATAAGCGCCGCTTCCTAAAAAGCGCCACAGATTACCCAAACACGCCTTCAAATAGGCGCCGCTTCCTAAAAAGCGCCGCCCATTGCCCAAACACGCCTCAAATAGGCACCGCTTCCTAAAAAGCGCCGCCCATTGCCCAAACACGCCTCAAATAGGCAAATGGCTTCCTTAAAAGCGCCCATTGTTTTATTTATTTTTTTAATTTTTTTCAGTTTTTGTGTATTTTCCATTTTATATTTACAACAAAAAAATTAAATCATACATCCAAAATATTTTTTAATAGTGATATCTATGAATTTGTTGTATTTAAACCTGAATTAAATCATACATCATAAAAAAATTAAATCATACATCCAAAATACATCCAAAAAATTAAATCATACATCCAAAATTAAGGGTGGACCATCTTAAAAGGTGTTGGACCGATCCTAAGTTAATTTAAAATGTGATACAGAAAACACAATGAATGCTTAGTAATTACATTAAAAAAACATCATTCACAAACTCAGAGTGTTCTTCAACATAACTGCAGAACAAGTCTCTCGGGAAGTTTGAACTTTTCCGACATCTCAATCGTAAAGATTTCGTAAAATGGAGCTTGAGACACACTTAACAAACTTGAAGATAGATCACCGTGTGTTTCCTCAATCAATGCAGAATGAATGAGCTCATATAATGTTCTCGCTGAAATAATGTCTTTGGGATCTTTTGTGCTCATGAGCCACAAAACAATGTTTCAATTTCTATTGAGTACTACAAAGATATGATACTTGAAATGTCATCATGGCATAAAAATGAATACACAACATAACAAAAACTAGCAAAATAAAACAAGTACTTACATCTTCTACGTAACTGCTTTGCTCATACTAAAACAAAAGCAAATGATATATACAAAACAAATGAAATGTGAATATGAAAAAGTAAGTGAAAGGAAAACCTAGTGTTTGAAAAGATATTGATTGAGAGAATCTGCTTTTGCTCATACTTAAAAATATTGTATGCCCAATATCTTGTATGTTCAACCACAAATATCTAAGAATAACAAGAATAACAGAGAAGTTAGGGCTTGCCTAAATTGTTTTTGTCACCCAGAGGTTATGTATTTTGCAACATCAAGACAACATGTAAGTTTATCTCGCTTTCTCATCAGAATTTCTATATGGAAAATTCTTCTTCAAGAGACATAATAAGCTCCACCCTATCCAAGCCGCCCAAGCTCCCACCATCCGTAAGAAAGCTACAATCATCAAATTATCGTTGTTTCATTTTGCTAATCCCGATTCAAACAAAGAAGCAACTTTTAAGAGTGAATTAAACAGTAAGAACTAGAAGGCTCCGTAAAGCAAGATGAGTAAAAAAAAGGGAAGAAAATATTAGAAAAGCAAAAACTGGATCTCAAAGATATCTAGCCAAAAGACTTCATTACATTCTATTAATACCAAAAACTCTAAAAAATACCATAGGGATCATCATTAATACGTAATGAGTTCGCTAAATCAACATTACAAATACAAAAACGGATCTCATAGTGATATCTAGCCAAAAGACTTCATTACATTCTATTAATACCAAAAAGTTGATTGCATTTAAACAAAAATGTAAGAATTGAAATCTTAGAGCATCAAAATAACCTTTCCTCACAAACAATTGTACGCTTGCAAAGAAAGAACAATTATTATTTTATGAAAGAAAATCGCACATTCTTATTGCATATGTCTAAATGAAAAGGACTAAACTAATGTGCATTGCACAACATAATATCTACCGCTTTATAAAATCAAAAGATGATTTGCTCTATAGGCCCTTGGCCTTCCAATTCGATATCCCACACCTAATCCAAATCTCTTTGTTGGAAACCTTTTCCTTTCAAGAAGTCTCTTTCTGATCAAGATTTGTCTCAAAGAAGAACAAATTTTGCCCTTAGCCTCTCTCGCTTCCAAATTTCTAGAGCTACCACATTCTCCCCTTAGCTTTTCTACCCGCATCATTTTCTCCGCATAACTTCTCATTTGTAATACCGATTGAACATGGGGCTCTAGCCAAGCCAAATCAAATCCAAATGTCTCCACCCTCCCGTAAAGCTTGAAGATCTTTACAACATTGGTCACTCATATCTTTGACATTTTTAGTTTCTAGGAAATAGAGAACTCTACCTAATGCATTGAACGCCCAACCGATAAACTTGCGACTTCTCTTCTCACGACACTCAATAAGTTGATGGGTGGTGAGAACACACTTCCTCTAGCAGAAGGAACAAAGGCTTCTTCTATTTGTCCTAAACCCCTAAAATTCATAAGCTCGCCAATCAAGGCAGAACAACTCCATATCGTTGTTTTTAGTGGGTTTAGTACAAACTAAAACCCTAAAGGGGAAAATTGAGAAATTGTGCATTTTTTCCGTCTCAGAAACTAAGAAGAACAAAGAGAACACGACCTAAAAGGGAAAATTATAAACCCTAACTGGTAGCAAAGAAAGCGCACCGAACGGAGTACTTGACTACGGCGAGACTAGCAACGCTATCGCCACGCATAACACGATGAGAAATTGCGAGATCCGGACTCGAAGCTTCTCAAGATGATACTGAGAATATCGCGGGAGGATAATGCCGAGAAATGAGAATTCACCTGAAATCACAGCAGTAAGTAGAAGGAGGAGAAGAAGAGGGTAGGTTCCTATGAGGAACTTGAATTCATGAGATGTCTGAGGATGTCACCTTCGCCTTCATCGCAACAACAACCCATTGTGGAAGGAAGATGAGTGGGTTTCTTACAAACTATTACACCGCCCATCCATTCTCATCCATTATTATTCAAGAATGATAGAATTCTCGAGAGGGGAAGAGAAATCAAAAGCAATGTGTGAGGGGAAGACGGAGTAAGAGGAGTAAGAGTGGGGAAGAGATGTGAGGGAGAGGAGAGGAGAGGGGAGAGTAAGAGACGAGTGTGAGAGAAGACGTGAGGAAGATAGAAGGTCCAAACTCAGCTTTTTAAAAACGCTGGGTATCGGGAGAACGTAGACCTAATACCCAGCCGCTTTTTAAAAACGCTGGTATCGGGAGAACGTGTGACCTAATACCCAAAGATTTTTAAAAACGCCACAGATTGGGAGAACGCAGTGATCCAATACCCAGCCGCTTTTTAAAAGCGCTGGGTATGGCTAGTGCGCTTAAAGGCGATGGGCAAAGATTTTTTAAAAAGCGCTGGTATGTTATAGCCGCTTTGGTCATCCGTGGCGCTTTTACTTAAAACGCCGCTATAGGGCGCTTTTGACAAATCGCGGTAGTGCCTAAATAAATATTGGTGGCGGTTCACTATTTTCACGCTTGTCAAACGAAAAGTCCCAAGCCGGATTTTTCTGGCGCAACATGCTGGTGTGTATAGTGCTTGTTGCGCCTAAAAAGCTCCATATTTGGGGGTTTGAGACTCATTTTCTCACATTGTTTGATACATCTTGAAACTAGTGAGTTATTTTTCCCTTAGGGTTTGTTTGAAGTTATTATGGGTTGATTTTATGTCTTGAATTGATTTTGAGTGTGTGGGAATCAATTTGGTGAAATTGTGTTGTTAAATATGGTTGCATGTTGACATTGTTCATATGCAAATTCCTTGTTGTTTAACTTGCTCAAAATATATTGTTTGGTAGCCTACTAATACTATTATAAATGAGGTTGGATTAGAAGTTAAGTGGTTGAGACATTGAGCCAAAGGAACAAACAAATTTTTAGTAAAAACACTTTTTCTCGCAACCTATTTTTCTAGTTTTCAAATTATGTTCATTTTGATTCCAATCACTTTCCAATCCTTTTCTCAACCCTTCCCCTAAACAAAATAAGTGTATTAAGAACAAGATAAGACACCAAGGGGGATGACCATCCCGAGTGTTGCGCCCTAAAAATCCGGTTTGGGACTTCTCGCTTGACAACGTTGAAAATAGTAGAGCCGCCACCAATATTTATTTTTTAGGAAAACATTGAAAAACCTTTTTGAAAACGGGTGGTCTTTCAAAACTTAGAGATGTAGGTTCGGGGCCTGCTGCGCACGGGAAGGTATTAGCACTTCACGCGCTTCTTTCTACCGAAAGGGAACCATTAATTTGATGTGGTTTTGAAGTGTTTGATTTGAAATATATTGTATTACCTCTTTTCTTTTCTTTCTTTTCTTTGAGAAATGATTTTATTGAAAACGGGAAAAGTGGATGTTTTTGGTGTCTTTGAAAAGCTTTAACAAAACAAAGATTTTTTGAAAAGTGCGCTGACGACATGAACCCGGCCCTACGCACTTCACCGCCGAGGATCAAAGCTACGTAATTTTGGTTTTGCGGGTTTTTTTAAAGGTATGCTTGACGGACATGAACCCGGCCCCACGCACTTCACCGGCCGAGAGATCAAAGCTACGTAGTTCTTGGTTTTTTGCGTGTGAAAACGGCTTTTGAGATTGAGTTTTGAAGTTTTTGAAATAAGACTCGAGTGTTCGCGAACACCAAACAAGCAAAGGCTTCGAGTGGCATTCTGTATTAACTCGAAAGAAAAGAGGGTTGAGCCAGAATCAAACAAGCAAAGGGCTTCGAGTGATTACAAGCGACCACGCTGTATTATTCTTTTTGAAAATGTTTTGAAAAGAGGTGGAGGACCTTAGTGATAATTGTCACTAATAGCTCATGTTATTTTGGAAGAGTTGAATTGGTTTTTGTTGTTTAGTTAATGTGTGGGAGCCTTCATAATAGTCAAACAAGCATAGGCTTCGAGTGACTACTACTAATAACTCCTCATTAGTGATCAAACAAGCAATGGCTTCGAGTGATGGCTAATGATTTATTTAGAAAAACGCCTTAGGGTTTTTATTTGAAAACATTTGAATTTGGGTTTGAAAAGAAGTAGAACATTACAAATCTTTTCCAAGTCAAAACCGAGGCAACAATGAGAACATAAGCAAAGCAAACATAAAGAGTATTTACAAGTTGCTATGAACAAATGAATACATGAATAGTAAACATGTGAGTGCAAGAGTATGCAATTATGGAATGCAAGGTATATCATTATTGAATGCATGATTAGGCAAGTATATGAATGCATGATAAATACAAGGCATAGCATTATTGGATGCATGAGTATACAATTATGAAATGCAAGACATGATATTAACATATGCATGAGCATTTAAGAGAGTATGAAAATGCAAGAGATATAGACATATATGAATGCATGAACATGTAGGCACAAATGATGAAATGCAAAGTATGGAAATATTTTGGGTATTTTTGCAAATAGGCAAGTAGTAAAAACTCTTAGTAAAAAGTTAATGAATAGTAAAGTAAAAATGCATGAGGTGAATGGTAATTATTTAATGAGATAGTAAAGTAAAAAGTTAAAATGTTTTTTTTTACTTTTGGTAAAATGCTAATGAGTGGTAAGGTAAACATGAATGAGCGGTAAAAAGGTTAAAAACACATTAACATTCTTACACATTTCTACACAAGATCAAGCAATACAATTTTTAGCACAAAGATGAACCCTAAATGGCCTCTATGGCCGAAACCATACATGGGCATAAACAACACATTATTTCATGCTAAAAATCATAACTAACACATAGAACAAGATCATGCAAGTTTGAGCACATCAAGCATTGATTTACACAAAAATCAAAGAGTAAAAGGAAGGCAAATAAAAACCCTAGCTTTTAAGGCCTAAAACCGAACCTCACCCTCATGAATCAAACCAAATCTCAACTTGCAAGTTATGACATGAACAATAGGATGCATATATCATGTGAAAATTCTTTATTCATGCAAAAGTGACAAAATGAGTGTGAAAAATGCAAAAACATGGTTGAAAACACAAGAAGCCTCTCATCAAGGCCAAGGGTTCACTTCACACCCAAGGCTCCCAATGTCCTTGACATAGTGTTTGAAATGAACCCTCTAAGCCTCTTAGAGAGGAAAGAGGAGTAGAATGGAGATTCACATGCTAATAGTTAAAATGCAAGAGACAAGATGTTTACCTCAAGATCAAAGCTACACAAGTATACAAAATGAAGAACCAAGACCAAAACACCAACAAATGTCACGCAAAATTGAAGAAAGCAAGCTCCTTGGTGATGTAAAAATGGAATCAAAGATGAAAAGAAGAGGATATGTGAATATGGAAAGGATTTGAAGTGATTTGGTGGATGAAACTTGAAAAGAGAATGGAGGAGAAGGAGGAGGGGTTCTGCCTAGAGAGAAGGAGGAGAGGAGAGAATGCTAGCTAGGGTAAAATGAGAGTGTGTCCTCCCTTTGATCTTATTTTTGGGTTTTTATATGGGGTGAAAACTAAAGGGGTAATTAGACAATATGCCCTTTCAAACCAATAGATTTGAGATAAATTTTGAATCAATGGTCAAGATGCAATATCACATGGATTGAGGGTAATTAAAAACACAAAATGGGGGGGAGAGAGGAGCTGAAGTGCGCAGCCTAAGGAGTGGGGTGAAGGATAAGCTTATTTACAAAATTGTATTTTCCCATAAAGCTTATTACACAAGTGTCATTTTGATTCAAATGAAGGGTGAGGATTGTTTTTCACACCTAAATGGAAGGCCATGATTTAATACAATTTGCAAACAATAAAAATAAATCAAAATGGGGTGAAATGGGGCTGATGTGCGCAGCAAGGAGTGGGAGAGTGAGTGGAATTGCAAATTGTACTATGGTACTATCCTTATCCTTTCAAAATTCAAAAGAGTATGTAATATTCCCTTCTAGATCATTCTTCCTAATTCATGCCATTTTGGGCCATATCCCATGATTCAATGATTGGGCTCTGAATTTTATGATCTCACCAATCCCAAAATTGATTTATTTACCCCCACCTCAAAGGAAAAGACCATTTTACCTCTTCTATCCAAAAACTAGGTTTTTAGGCCACAAGGTTTAATATTTATGCACAAAAATCATCACAATTAGACACAAATACTCCTCAAATAAATTATTGATGATTGTTCAGTGATTTGGGACGAAAAACCGTTTTTATTGTGAAATGACCAAAATGCCCTTTCACTCTAAAAACCCTAGTTCTTTACCCGAAGCACATTTTCATTTCAAAAATGATTTTTCCCCCTAGGAGTGACTTCTAAGACCTCAAAAATGCATGTTGAATGATTTGTCCTGAGAAACTGTCCCTTATTTGCAAAAATGACCAAAATACCCTTTTGCACTGAAAAACCCTAATTTGTCTAAGAAGTGTATTCCAACTTCAAAAATGATTTTAGGAACTTTGAAATGACTTTTAGAAACCTAAATGCAATGCATGATGTTATCTTCTCCTCTGGTTATTTATTTTTGGGGAAAATTAGAGTTTTGACCTAAGCTTCTGACAAAATTGGGGTATGACACCGAGCCAATAAAGATACTAGGTGAGGGGAAGTAATTAGCCCCAAAATAAGTGATTTCATCTCATTGTTTATACTGTGGGGTTTTACAGTGTAAGCAGAGATAGGCCAAGCAAACAGAGAAGATGTAGCTACTGCTTTGGGGTTACGGTCTGTATGATCCTTTCAGGATCAAAATATTTATTATTTGCTTAGCTTAATCCTATGGTTACATTATGTAACTAATTTATGTTTGAACTTCAACTTATGATTTGTAATCTAAGCTAAGTCTCATTTTGTGAACCTTGCTTTTGGGATATTGAACATTAGAAATGTACTAATGACATATGACTAAACTTTATGGTCATTAAGTTATTCCGATTAGTAAATTTTACCTTTAGGAACATGGATAAGATGAATTATTCATCATGTTAGATTTGTTCAATTTAATTAAGCATATGTTTTTACTCGATGTATGCAATTTATGCAAGTCACGATATTTCTTCTAAGGTTGAAATATTAGGATGTTATAGTCTAACTCAACCCACACAAAACCAAATTTTAATTATAAAGGTGAGGTTGTCTACCCCTAATAAACTATTTTTCCGCCATATTACATTCGATGTGGAACTCTTAATGACCCCATTATGCCTTGGGCCGACAACCGGAGCATGACTCGAGTGGCACGATAGTGGGTGGCCCAAATGATCTTGGATTGATTCAGATACTGCCTTAGAATTTGGGTTTAATCAACTCCACCCTAAAACCGACTTGTAAAGTGAGAGATATGCCCGAATGGTATAATATGAGTCATTGATGCCGGCAAAGGAGAAGATACTCGAGGTCTTAAGTGTTGATTTTCATCCATCGATATACATAAGTTTGACACTTGTGCCATGGATAATTTTGTAAATATATGGTCTATGAAGGACTCAGGAGATATGTTGAACAATAATTCACATGGACAAATCTTTCTTCTAAGTTTCCCACAAAATATAAACTACAGAATTTCCGTGGCAAATGTTTCCGCCGCAAACTGGCCGCTAATCCGTCGCAGAAATATCCGTGGGCAAAGTCGCCGCAAATTTCATCGCAAACCCGCCGCAAATGTAAAAAAATTAAAAATAAATAAATCATACAAGCATGAACTCAAGAGAATGTTTAATACAATTAAAAAAATCATACAAGCATCAACACACTAATAATTTAGCCAATCAAATATTGTATGGTTATATAGAAGAGAATAGAGACTCATTATTTAATATAAATCACACCTCTTAGTGTTATCAAATTTTCCAATTACACACAAAATTGCCTCAAAACAGACTTTTTTTATCGATCCAAATGTGGTTGATAGAGCAATCGAATTGAACTGAGATCTAATATCTTGTTCTCAAATGTTCTTCTCAATGAAGCCAACATACCCCAATGGTATCTCTCGCGCAAATAGCCCATTAGATATCAAGAAGTTCTTCTGATACTGCCTAAAGAACCAATGATATAATTAGATAATAGTTCAAAGATACAGGTGAAACAACACATCTATCTACTCGAGCATCAACCAGATCATTATGGAACACTACAAATTATACACGTGCAGAAGAGACATAAATAGTCGACATCAAGCAGATAAATAATAAGAGCTTCGCTTGAATATCTAAAAATACATACATCATTAATCTATCATGAAATATGTTAGAGTATTTTAGATTGTCACTTACAAATTATATCAAGAGAAATTATATCAAAGCCGAGGTGGTATGAATTCTATTGTATAATGTGAGTATGAATTGGTATGAATATACATATTGACAAAATGTCCATATAAGACACTAACAGCTCAAACCCCACCATAAGGTCCGATATATCACCTTCAACTCAAGAGCTGGCACCGCAAGTAAGTCCAACAATAACTCGACTCACCGATCTAAGTAGATTGACACGTGCTTCACAACCTCTAGTTCACCCTTGCCAAAATCTATACTAAACCCAAATGTCAATATGAAGAAAAGTCAATCCCCAAAACAAATTATTAAACTATTTCATTTAGTAACCATATATAATCACGCATTTGACTCTCAATCTTCTCGCAGCCTTGGTTTAAATTTACCTAATTGACCATCAATCTTATGCAGAGTCTCCCATATAACTTACCATTTAAGAATCTTATCGGGCGTAAGCAACCCGATCGCATTCGATCGATAGATATATTGCCGATGTGGTTCATTAGCTCTGGCCGCCGATGTCTTGGTGCCTAGATCCGACGCGCTCGGTGGTACTCGCGTAAGCACTCCGACGCCAAGTCAAGAATGAGCAAAGGAATAGTGAATAGTAATAAATGACGACCTAACTCCTCGAGATTCGTGCAATATTTATAGTAATAGTTATCGGGCCATATTGATCGCATCGGGCCTCGAGCCCACTTCTAGAACAGCTTGCCCTCAAGCTCGGGTCGCCGATAGCGGGCTAAGGCTTGATTTGCTGCCTCGAATGATGTTGAAAACAAATGAGTTGTAACAAATGAACGCCTCGAGGTATGGGAGCCGCCAACAGAACATGGTTTATCGAGCTACCTAAATATTGCGCGACCGACTATTTTCTCGTGGTCATGAGTGCCGAGGATACCGATTTAATGCCGTGATTTCACGATTCCAAGGTGACGCTTGGCTTTCCCAAGGCGTGTCTCTTCGCCTCCCGATCGAGTAATGAGAGAAGGTGAAAAGGTGTGTCTCTTCGCTTTTGGGCCCAAGTGCCCTTTGGCCCACTATATAAGGTGGTGGGGCTTTGGAGGAAAAACTCTCACTCTCGACTCATTTTTTGCTCGGAAGTTTGAGAACGACTCGCCGCTCGGCTGCTCACCGCTCGTTGCTCGCCTCGGGAACACCGCCCATGCCCCGCGCGCTGCATTCTCTATCGGCCTCACAGTAACGCGAACGCCCTTATTTTAATTTTGCTTATTTCTGACATTCCAACTAGCGGAGGGGGTAGCAGTCGTGATCTACCACGCCGCCTCTAATGGTGTGTTCGATCCTCGACCGCTTCCTCGCAGTTTACTCGCCCGCACGAAACAAACTCGCCGCATCTCCTGCAAATTTCCTACTGCTTCGAGCAGCTAAAGCAATGGCTCACCCGAGTTCTCTCCGCAGAAGTCGCCATCCCCTTCTAAAGATGAATCACCCGCCGCTTTCCCGCCCGTGATCGATCGCCTTCGAATCCAAAAGCGGTCGCCTCTAACTTTGAGTTCGACCGATGTCGCCTTCCGACTCTCTCGTGTCCGATCGAGCTAGGTGGATCCAAACCCTCGGGAGGTTGCAGCAAAGTTCGACCCCTTTCTTTCTCGAGACTCAAGTCGCCGACCAAAACGCCCATGCTCAAAGCCGCTGAGAATCCAAATACTTTGCAAAGCATGCGATGCCCGCGCGCCCCAAGACGCGCTTTGTGGTCGAGCAGATTGATCCTAACGTGGCGGGCCGAGCAAGATATTTCTTGGGTTTCTAAAATCCTAAGAAATCATAGAGTAAAGTCCGCCGCCATTCCTGACGAACAAGACCGACCGCCCGCTTTACGCTGAAGGTCAAGTGGTGGAGGGCATGAAAAAGGATGAGAACATAGCGACCGCATGATGAGCTAAAATTTACAATGTACCGAGTCGTTTTTGAGCGGATGGGGATCGCCCTCCTTTACGAAATTTCAACGACAAGTCCTTCGCTACCTTAAGGTCGCACCCTCCCACTAAACCCGAACGCTGGGCGTGCTTGCAAGGTTACGAGGATGTCCCGACAGCGCATTGGGCGGCCTCATATTGAGGCTATTTTTACCCTCATGGAGATGAGCTATCTCTATGAGCCTGTACCGGGGGCCCGCAAAGAGGCCGCCTCTCAAGAACAGTCGCAATACAACTTTTTCAAGCCGCATATGGAGTCTTTGCTGCTGGGTGGAAGAACGACTTTCTTCCGGGTCGCTCTCACACAAAGGAAGCGGCGAAAGGGATAGCCACTTTGATACCGAAAATGCCGACGCCTCAGGTCGTAACCGCCCGTCATACGACCATTTTTTGAAGAAGCCGGGGCGATTCTTTTAAGGAAATCGAGCTCAATATCGGGGACATTGATACGATCCACGTGGTCGCGGTCGCCAAGGCCCGTGGGGTCGATTAAAATCAACAAGATAGTAGACGCCGTGGGCACAAAGCGCGTCAAAGCAAATATCGTAGATGTTTAAGATTTATTTGCTTTGGAAAATTTGTTTTTGTGTAATTACTAACTCGCATCTTGCTTTTTGCAAATGAAATGGCGCGCGCTCGTGATTTTGACTTCTTTTCCAAAGGGTCGTGGAGGATGGGGATAATTCTCCTCCTCGAGGAACGGCCACGTGACTCAACAAGCGGCCGCTAACGAGCCTCAGACATGTTAACCGACACCGCGACTAATCCTCGACAAAACGCCATCTCCCCACCAAGTATAATTTAGAGGACGAGCAAACAAGGGCGCCAAGATGATTGGCGACTTCTACCGAGAAGAAAAACACAAGGGCCACCGGCAAAGGTCATTCCACCGGCCGTTTAACCTTGATCCGCTTTACTGGGGGACGCAGGATCGTGCTCGCTTTCAAGGAAGAGCCTTTAAGGTGATTGCCGATGTGATGAAGGCGCCACCACCAGCTTCTTCGCAAAATATCAAGAGGAGAGGCCGATCGTTCGAGAGGTAGGCGAGCCCTCGCGTAAAATTTCTTATATTGAAGACGCACCGCCGATAAGTCGCTTAAACCGCACCGCTTTTGTTCTTTGACAGAAAATGAGAGAAGAAAGAGATCGGCCGCCAAGAAACTCAAGAGGTTGAACCAAAGGTCCAAAGCAGGTCGCTACATTCGAGCGTAAACTTCGTGAAGCCGAAAATTCGATGGCGCCCTTGGTGATCGCCAAACCGGCGCTGCCGCTCGACAATGCGACGCTGCCAGTGATAAGGCGGTCGCTGAAAAAATTGAAGCCGAACATGAGGTCTGGCCGCTCATTGCTACTCGCATGGTGAGCGACCGGCCATACAATCGCATGAGATAAATAACACAAGTTTTTAAAGGTCGCCTCTCAGAAAAACCCATGTGGGGAAAAAGAGCGCCCACTGCTTTCATTGGTTTCGGTCGCTCGATACATTTTTGCATTTAAACATAGTATTTCCTCGCCTTTTCGCTGCTCCATGTTCTAGGTATGGTCGCCCATTCATGGTCTCTACCTCGTAAGCTCCTCGCCCGCTTTGTTGATGACGCGTAGGGCCTTCCCAATTTGGCGCGAGTTTCCTCGCCGAAAGCGCTTCTTGTTTCAACGCCCGCCCGCTTTGAGAACGAGCCGCCAATTGAGAATTCTCTTTTCGCACGCGAATTATATCTTGGCGCAACCTTCGCTTGACTAATTGTTCTTTGAGAGAAGCTTTGGTTCGTAGTTTGTCTACTAAGTCGAGCTTCTTCTCTCGTGGCTCGCCATTTTCTCGCTGGTTGGTGGATTGGTCGCCTCCACCTTAGCTCGCTCATCTCGATTGGGATTACCGCCAAATACCGTAGACTAACTCGAAGGCGCATCGCCTGCTGTCGAATGAGGGTCGCTCGATATGCCCAAAGCATCGATCGTAGCTCTTCTACCCAATTTCCTTTGGCCTCGCCCAACCTTCTCTTTAATCCTCCCAAGATGACCTCGCTGCCGCCTACCTTGGCCGTTAGTTCAGGGATGCTCGACCGAGGTGAAACGCCGCTTTTATACCTAGGTTCGCCAACATCTCTCCGAATTTCCTCGCTCGCAAATTGCGCCCCGTTGTCGTTATCAATTGTCGGGAACGCCAAACGCTAAAACATTACGATCAAGAACTTGGTCACTTTGGCCGCAGCGATAGTCGCCAATGGCTCGCCTCTATCCATTTGGTGAAGTAATCAATCGCTATACGATCAAAAATTTAAATTGACCCGAGCAGGTGGAAACGGTCCGAGAAGATCCATTCCCACCGTGCAAACGCCAAGGGGAGGCGAGGCTCGCAGCCTCGGCAGGGGCGATATGAACGTCTCATGAATTTGACACTTGTTGCACTTTTGGACCACATTCTTTGCGCCTCGCCCATGGTTGGCCAATAAAAACCGGCTCTCAAAGCTCGCTTTCGCTATGGAGCGACTCTCCCCGTGATCGCGATAAACCTTCATGAATGTCTCTAAAACGTGGTCCGCTGGGCGCGCCAAGCACTCAATAGTGCGTAAGAGAAACCTCTTCTATAAAGCTTTCTTCAACAATCGAGTACTTTGTCGCCCACGCTTTAAGAGCTTTGCTTCCTTTTGGTCGTCTCGCTCGCACTGCTCAAGATATATTGCAATATGGGAGCGGTCCAATCTCTTTCTGAGTCGATGCAGAGGATGGCAACGGGTTTGTCAACCTTGGTCGCCACGCCCGGCCGAGTGAGGGTCTCCTGGATCAAGCTTCGGTGGTTCCCGGGCACTTTAGTACTGGCTAGTTTCGAGAGAATATCCGCTTCGACGCTTCGCCTGTGGACGTGTTTCACTTCAAATTTCTGGCCGAACTTATTCAAAGCAGCTTCCTTTACTTTAGCCGATAATGCTTCAACACTTCGCCTTTGGTATCATATAATTCCTTGATTTGGGAAACCACCAAAAGAGAGTCAGAGTGCAATTCCACCCGTTCAACGTTGAACTCCTTGGCGAGCAATAACCCTGCTATGCAAGTCTCATACTCTGCCTGATTGTTTGAAGTGTGGAAAGCGAACGTAAGTGACACTTCCACAACCAAGCCTCGAAGAATTTTCCAAAGATCAAGCCCGCCCCACTTCCTTTGAGTTCGACGAGCCATCGACGGTAACGCGTCGTGTGGTGACAGATGGTCGCCCGGGGACCGGGTCATCTCAAATATCAAATCGCCAAAATCGCGCTTTAGCCGATCTTGGCTCAAACTTTATTCCGAACTCACTTAGTTCTACGCCCATTTGATCATGCGCCACCAAGTCCGGCTCTGCGGAGAATCTGTCGATTGGTTGATCGGGCTCACCACTATTTGATGTGCAACAAAATACGGCCTCAACTCGCGAGCCGCTACCGCGAATGCGAAAGCGCCAATTTCTCGATTCTTTGATAACGGGCTTCGTCCCCGCAAGACTTTACTAATGAAGTACACAGATTCTCGCTTGCGCGCTTTTGACCAGACGGCACTTAGAGCTTCTTCCGTAATTGCAAGATATAGATATAGCGTGTCTCCGGGAGCGGCTTGGTCATGACGAGCGGATTGGTCAAGGCCGCTTTCAGTCGCCCAACGCTTGTTGGCACCGATCACCCATTCAAAATCAACGCCCTTTTCGTAAGTTTGAACAAGGGGAGCGACTTGCAAGCGATTGGGGTATGAATCGAGAGGCGCGACCATGCCGCTCAACCGTTGGATTTCTTTCTTGGTCATGCGGCCTCATTTCCGCGATCGCCCGCATTTGTCGATTTGCTTCACCCCTCTCCGTGAGGTGGAAACCCAAGAATTTTCCACCGCACCCCAAATGTGCACTTCTCTGGTTCACCTTAAGTGAGCTCTTTTTCTCGCTCCTCAAAACTTCTTTTAAGTCGCCGATGTGCCGATCGTCCGACTCGCTTTTTATGATCATATCGCAAGGTAGACCTCACCACCCGACCGACCGCTTCTCAAAAATTTTGCTCATCATCCGCCGGTAGGTTGCCCCAGCTGCTTTTTCAACCCAAAAGGCATCACCTTATAAATGTAGTTACCTTGGTCGGCCATAAAAGCGGTCTTATGACGATCCGGAGGGTGCATAGCGATCCGATTGTAGCCCGAATATGCGTCTAAGAAAGAGAGCAACTTGTATCCCGAGGCGCCGCCCACCGGGCTTGTCAATACTAGGAATGGAATGCGCCCTTAGGACACGCCCTATTTAGGCTCTGCAGTAATCAACGCACATTCGCCACTTCCCGCTCTTCTTTTTTTACCAACACGACGCTTGAAAGCCATGTAGTGTACTTGATCTCTTCCACAAAGTTCGCTTTGATCATGTCGCCAATCGCTGGGTCGCCGCTTCAGCTTTTTCTTCGCTTTTGAACCCTTCTTCGCTGAAATGATCGCCTTGCTGTTGCATCGATCGATACCGTGGCAAGCGACCTCCATAGGAACTCCCGGCATATCTCGATGCTTGCCGCGTTTAACAAATCCAAGATACTCGTGAGAGACAAGCGACAAGTCCTCGCTCGACCGCCGGGAAGGTCGCCCCAATTTTCACGCTTTTGGTTGGGTCATCACCTAATCAACATCAAGAAACCGCCACGGGGTTCTCGGGTCGCTTGAGTTTGTTCTTTAGCTCACGGGCTAACTCTCATCGCCCCTCTTCCGGGTCGCTATCCGGATCATAGCGGGCATCTAAATCACCAAAGTTTACTTGGTGTCCTTCCCCGAACTCGAGGGTTGATCCAATGTCTCGAGCGGCCACATATGTCCCGATAAATGTAGTGGCTCTTCTTGCCGCTCCATATCCGCCGCTAGTGTGGCGACCGACCATTTTTGTCATAAAATTTCATTTTTAAATGGACAATTGATACGATCGCCTCAAGTTTCCCCAACGCTGGTCGGCCGATGATGCAGTTGATAACACGACTTGATGGGTAATACTAAGAACGCCGCTCGACCGCTCAGTAAGAAGTTGCTCCCATCAAGCGCTGCCGCCAAGGTGACCAAAGAACTCCAAGGTCCCCAATGGGTAGGTGATCGCCCATTAAAACCGCTTAAAGGGGTTGGGTCGCTCTTGAGGATGATTTCGCCACGATCGATGCTCAATTTGTCGACCACCTTCTTCGAACATGATATCGGCCGAGCTACCCCGGGTCGACCAAGATTCTCCTTACTTCGTAGTTTCCCATAACAAAGCAGATACGACCAAAGGAACATAATCGCTGACTCCGCCCATCGAGTAGATCCTCATCTCCAAAGGAAATTGGCGGTCACAGAGAGATTGGTCGTTGCGTACCGAAGAAGACCCGACCATGAGAATTTCGCTCCACTTTCTCTTGGTCGCTTTCTTTGAATCCAAGCCGATCTGCGGGGTTCCTCCGTGGATAACCATTACGACCCTACGACACTCGGATCGCCTCGACGCCCTCCTCTCAAGTTTCTTTTCCGCCGCGACTTCAATAGCTTGAGTGGTTACGACTTTTTCCTTTGAACGACCGCCTCGCCCCTCGCCTTCTCTTCCGATTGGTCGCTTCTTCCTCTCTCGACATATTTTGTTAACTTCCTTTCTCGAATGAGGTTCTCTATGTCATCCTTCGTGGCCATGCATTCGCTAGTATCGTGGCCCTTACTCTTGTGATACCCGCAATACTTCTTCGTGAACCGACGCCTTTCTTGAGAACGAGCGGTCGATGCTTTACTTCAAAGAAACTCGTTATTCGCAATCCATGTAGATTTGCGGTAATGGGTGTATTCACCGCGCGCGCGGTGCTCGAATTTCTTTTGACGAAAATCCGAGCGACCTTCCCTCGGCCCTTCTCGCTCTTTAGCCGCCTACCATGCTCTTCCTTGGGTCGCACACGGCACTCGCCTAGCCGCGAGCGCCTCTTCATAGCCCATGTGGTCGCTGGCCCTTCTTAAAAATACCCCAAGATCCATGTAGCGGCTGAGGATGAACTCCTCCGCAAACCTATGATCCGCTCGTATTCCCCGCTTGAGATACTTCAATTTGTCCTTGCTCGGTTAGGTCGCGGATGGTCTCTCGCCTCGGTGTTGAAGCGGTTGATATAATGTCTCAAGGATTCGCTTCACCTCGAACGATCGTGTCAAGATATTCCTCATACTTGTATCGCAACGGCTGGCCGTGTAATTGGCCAAGAAAGTCGCGACCAAACCTTCCCGGTGAAGAAATAGTATTGGGCCGCAAAGACTCCCACCACTCAAGTGCGTTCGTCTCGCCGAGCGATCGAGGAAACAAATACTTTTCATTGTTGGACTCGGGCTTCTATAATCGCAGAGTTGTTGAAATACCGTGACGTGCTTATCCGATCGCCGCGACCATCGAATTTATTCATATTTGGGGCTTCTCAAATCTCTCGGGAATATGCTAACGCCTAATTTCCTCGAGAAAGGCCCGTGTCCGTCGCTAACTCTCCCGCCTTCAAACGGCTGCCGCAGCATGTACTTCATTCGTGGGTACTCGTAGCCGCCAAAGATATGGCCATATAAAGGAGGGGGCTGAAAAGATCGCCTCTATTCCGCTCGGATGCATGTCTTTTCGACCGGTGGGATACGCCCCCGATCTCCTTCATCAGTAGTTGTCCAACTCGCCATATGAATCCCACGACCGCTTCTTGTCCTCGCGAACCGGATGACTTTGGCCGGGAATACCGTGGGCGAGCGGTCCGATTCCGGATTGTAGCTAGAGTCCGCATATTCTTGGTCGTGAGACATGGAGCGGCGATCACGCACGCCTCGCGAGCGAGAGAGACCCTAGCCTCGACTTCGGCGCGGGCGAGATCGGCGTCCGGGCCACCCCGCAAAGGTCCTGGGCTGCTTTCTTCCAGGAGGAGTTACATGCTTTCGGGAAGCGGCGCACTTGTCTGTAGGGTCCTTCGCCGCTCGCGCACGCAGCGAGGCGATGGATCCCCTTCGTAGTGAGAAAGAAGCGCTTCACTGGCCGGCAATAATTTGATTCTTGTTCGCAGAACTGTAAGAAAGCCCGAGCCACATGCTCGGGCACGAGGCATCAATTCCCGCGCCACCAACTCCGCCGGCAGCTGCCGCTGAGTCGGGCCGCGATTCGCTTCAAGATTGGCCTCGGCGCCTTGTATCGGGCGTTCCCGACGCAGGTTGTCCTGCGTGATTCATGGATAGTTTGTGGGACGCCCGAGTTTGCCGAGGATTGCATTTCGCCCGCAGGGGTCGGCCCTCGACGCAGGCTCGTGTGGCGTGCCTCCTCGCTTGCATGGTGGAAGTGTTCACCCGCTCCCACCGTGGTCGCCAATGATCGCACTCGATCGATAGATATATTGCCGATGTGGTTCCTTAGCTCGGCCGCCGGATGTCTTGGTGCTCGATCCGGGACGCGCTGGTGGTACTGCGTAAGCACTCCGACGCCAAGTCAAGAATGAGCGATGAATAGTGAATAGTAATAAATGACGCACCTAACTCCTCGAGATTCGTGCCATATTTATAGTAATAGTTATTGGGCCATATTGGATCGCATTGGGCCTCGAGCCCACTCTCTAGAACACAACCTTTGCAAAGAAAATCTATTAAAAGGCCCCCATTTCTTAAGAAATCACGGTCGCATCCATTAATTCTTTGTCAATGTCCCCAAGAGAATAGCACCAAAGCGCAGCCCCGTGATCGAGTACCACATACTAAAGCAAAATGAACAAGAGGCTCACGTAGAAGAGAGGGCCACCTAACACGTAAAAGACCAAAAGTAAGCATCAAGTCACCGGTAACTTTGTGGTGAAAGCATGCAGAACAAACCCCAAAAGGTAAACATTTTTTTGTCCTCAAAGTCACCGAATGACGTAAAATCACCGAATAGATAATATGGATTCTTAACCTTAAACGCTTATCTTTTACACCAAATGGCTTCATAAGGGTATATGGTGGACGCCGGTTTCTCTCAAGTTGCCATTCCGAATAATCAAATTGAGTAAGTGGACCCACTCCTTAAGTACAACCAATCAAAACTTGAGTATCACACACTCCAAAGTGGATGGTCTATCAAGTCTACTCAAACCACACAAAAAAATACATTGTTAAACTTGATGCTAATGATTATGAAGACAATCTAAGTTTATACCTCACCACTTGTCTACTTCTCCTCGCTTCCTGTAATAATACAAATAAAACCAAGTTAAAATCTCAAAATACAATAAATCGCTTCCCAAAGGCACAAAGCAAATATAAAAAGAAGATGAATATAAAGCATTGTGGGTAACATCTATCAAAACGACCTCAAAATACTTGTAAGTAGAATTCTGCATTACACAACAATTAAATCTGATTAACCAAGTCAACAATTCATGACAAGGTTTTACTTTCAATAAAGGCTTGGTAACCCACCTAATTCACCCAATACGAATTGAGAAAATACACATTTTAGCACAGAGCAAATAATATCATATCATCTTACTAATTAAAGAAAGTACTTACTTACCAACAATATCAACATGTTTGGAAGACAATAATAAGAATTGGCAAGCTGAATAGGCATAGATGAACAATTAAAAACTTACTTGTTTGGTTGGCGACACAAGGAACACATCCACACCACAATATTTTGCTTCGGGTAGTAGACTCTACAAGGAAACAAAGAAAAGAACATATAAGTTGCTCAATTCAAATCTCCACTACAAAAACATTATAATAAAAAAAAAGATAGACATTGAAGCATTACAAGTTGCTCAATTCACAATCTTCACACAAATCAATCAATAGAATGTAATCTTGCTCAAGTTCCTATTGCAACTACAATGTAGCACCAACACATTTTGAACACCATGTTTATAAATAGAATGTAATATATGCTGCTGATCATCGATATGATGTAATTAATCTTTTTGAGGCTTGAGGCAAGGAAGGAGAAATGTGTGATTTGGACTATTAATTGTAGAGGTGGACTTATGTGTTCTTTTGGTGATTTGGATATAAACTTCCATTGCTACATCATGCCACTAATTAATCATTGATAAAGACATAAACCGTTAGGTAAGGTTAATCAAAGACAAGCCATGATCAAAATCAAATCAACCAACAACATGGAAGAAAACATCTAGCCTAGCACAAACAAAAGCAGGGTCATTTCATGAATCAAACAAATTTAATTAGTAGAAAAACCTCACAACTATATAAATATATAGTCACGTATATGTAGAGAAGAGGCACCAAATGGAATCACATGTTCATCAAAAGAGTCTCATTCATAATTAACTTTAAGGCTACCACTTATATTACATTAGAAAAGTAACAAATCTATGACTTGGAATCATGAACCTATGACATGGCAACATTTATCTCACGCATCAATGATTCACAAGAAAGGAGTTACTATGAGCAACATTTTCTCGATATCTAAATCATTTTATGCAAAGAACTATGATAATACTCATTTAAGAAAAAAAAAGAATGAAGATGAACAAGAAATCAAGGAATCAAACAATAAAGGTGAAGAAAACAATACCCATTTGCAGAGTCGCAGCTTGCGTAATAGCAGTTCACAGCCCAACTTCGCAGCTCACTGTTCCAACACCAACAAAAATCAAGGAATCTGCATAAATCTTACCTCAAGTTAGAGGAAACCACAAAACCTAAGAAGACCAAAACAAAATCAGAATCAAAATCAATATCAATATCAAAATCTAAATCTAAATCTAAACCCTAACCTTATATAAATCATAAGAAAAGCAAAAATTGGGGTTAGGGTTTTGAGAGAGAGGGGGGATTCGAAGTTTCTGGGCTGAAGAGAGAGTACGTGAAGACGTCGGTGGAGGAGAACGTTAGCGAATCGCAAATCAACGGCGCTTCCATGGACTCCTCCTTCCTTCTCTGGCTTATTTCTCAAATCTCTCTCTTTCATTTTTGCGGTTGTAAAAGCAATGTGAGAAGAAGGGGGTCGGATCGGATGAGAAGAAGAAGAGAACAGGAGCAGATGAGAAAGAGGAGAAAGTGGTTAGGGTTTCGTCGAAGTTGAGCAGAGGAGAATGATGGAACGACAGTGGTGATTGAGAGTGAGGGAGGGAGGCAGATTGTAGGTGAGGAGGAGAGAGCGAGAGGGTGAGGAGGAGAGAGCGAGAGGGTGAGGAGGAGAGAGCGCGACGTTCTGTTTTTAGGATAGGGATAGGGCTCATTTTATTTTGATTAATGGGTTGCCACGGACTTGCCACGGCATCTCCTTGGCAAATTTCTGTCCTTTCACATGTCCGTGGCAAACCCGTGGCAAACACCAGCGGGAAATTTCGCGCCCTTATTTTTTACACATGACGTCGCAAATCCGTGGCAAATTACTGACGGAATAAACTCCGTGGCAATTGCTGGTGGCTATAACAAGCTTTTCTTGTAGTGATTGAATCAAATTGTTTTCTTCAAAAAGCTTCCACTTTATAATTCATGTATTGGGGTGAGACCTCCATGTAAGTGGTTTGCTAAGATCTGTGCAACTTCCAAAGTTGCCTCGTCTATTGGCTCCTCCACATTGTCCTACAAAAATTAAATATAATCATATTGAGATTCACTTTACACCTTCATAATAGTTTTTAAGATATCGTAGGTAGAAAATTGTAGCAAAGTAAGAGAAATGCTCAACCCTTTCCCAAAGCTAATGCTTTATTTATGTTCATCAAATAAACCAATGAATTGATTGTCTCATTAATAGATATTCCAACAGTAGAATATTAATAACATAGTTTATATATACCCATTTGATGAGTATTTTCATTCAATTTAGTCCCTAAATGTGATTTGAGTCACATAAAATGCACATTCAATAACTACAAGATTAATTTTATTTACTTTGGGACTAGTATCACTTGAGTTTGTTAATTGAGTTGTTTGGCAACAGTACCTCAAACTATAAAATCCATAAAATCTATGATTATAGGGAAAGTGGAAGAAGTCTTGAAACACATTCTCTAGAAGATTTATATTTAAGATCTCTCTACCGACAATCCTATGAATTAGGGATGCCATTGATTCTATAGCTTTCATCCTATGAATTATTTTTGCAGGAAAATACGAATGAAATACTACAGTTTATAGTCTCATTATGATTCAATGCTATTTGAAAACCTATCAATGCATGTTGGTATGTGTAGTTTGAGAATAATAATAAATAAAGTTGAGAATTGAGATTTGTGGCATACCTTTGGTACTTCGTTGATTTGATTTTTAGATTTATCGTTACTTTCATGAGAATATCTCCATCTCCTTCTTCATCATCTTCATCTTCATCTTCATCATTGTTGTTTCCATCAACCATATCCAATAAAAGAAATGATTGTATCATAAAGATAAAAATATAATTGATTTTGTTATAGATTTGATGACATGTTTAAAAATCTTCTTGCACTTGCATTTTATATAGTTACGAGGAAACTTGCAATATATTTAAATTGAGGCAAAAGGAGAGGAATGAAAGATTTTAGGTAAGTTATATTTTTTTTAAGAAATTTTATGAAATGAGGAAAGACACAATGTACATTAAATAAATATCATCACTTGAGATTCATCACTTTATGTTATCTCATTTATGTATAGGTTAACAAATGAGAATAAGAATAAATTTATACATTTATATAAATAGTAATTAATTACTTATACAGTTATATAAAAAGTAATATATTACTTATTTTTAGGTATTGTTTTATTTAAAAGTGATGAGAAAATATCTAATTAGATTGAAGCAAATGGATATGAATGAAATATTTTTAGTAAATTATATTTTTGCCAGGAAAGTTTGCTAAAGAAAGGAAAGAAACAATGTACATTAATATTAATATCATAAATTGGGATTCTTGATTTTAGGTTAGGGGTTAAACATTAGTTTAAGGCACATATATGAAGAGGTAAACTTGCTTAGCAACAATTAGGAATTAATATCATTTATATAACTTTCAATTTTACTTTCTGAAGTGCACCTAATTCTAAAAGAGACATGCAAAATAGATGTTTAGATGGGGGCAAAGGGAGAAGAGTGAAAATGTTAGGTAAATTATATTTTTGTTAGGACGTACATTTTATGAAACAACTTGCAATATTTTTAAATTTAGGCAAAGGGCGATGAATTAAAGATTTTAGGTATATTATATTTTTGTTAGGACATTTTACGAAACAAGGAAAGACACAATGTACATTAAAATCAATATCATCACTAAGGATTCATCATTTTAAGTTGCGTTGGAGATTAATTGTAAGATTCGTGTATGAACGAGTATGGAAAGTATCAAAAGAGAACAAAAATAAATTTATGCATTTATATCACAAGTCATTAATTATTGGATTCTAATTAATGTTTTAATTAAAAGAGATGGGAAAATATATGATTGGATTGAAGCAAAGGGAGATGAATAAAATATTTTAAGTAAATTATATTTTTGGTAGGAAACTTTACAAAAGAAAGGAAAGAAACAATGTACAATAATTGAAAGCATTATTTTGTTATTGATTTTAGGATAAGGGTTACACAATAGTTCAAGATACGAAAATGAGAAAATATAGATATCGATCGATTATTAAATTACATGGCAACCACATGTGATGCCAATATCGGGCGCCACGTAATTTAAATGGGGTCACATTAGTTTTTTGTTTTGTTTTGGGATAGATTTTCAAATCACCCAAAAATTTAGAAACCCTCTTTTAACCAAATATCTGAATTAGATATATGATATGTATATGAAAGATAGTTTTCCTAATAATTAGGTACATTTTATTGATAATACAATATTGAGTAATTTATGCACTGAATTTTTTTAGATACAGTTCACCATAAATATAACTACATAAAAAGTCACTCAAATCTTAAACAATGTCTCACCCCAAAACAAAATTATAGTGGATTCCACCACAATTCCAAATAGTCATATTTCTTGGAGATAAACTTAAAGGATCGACACTCCATTAATAGAAGCTATAACTCAACTTAGTCTTTGATGGAATTCATTTCCAGTAATAGAGTAAGGTCCCTAAGATTTCAAGTATTCTATTTTTGAAAACTCACCCATTTCTAATTTCCTAGATAGCTCAAAGAACAACGTGCCAAACCATAATCAAACTCTTCCTAATCCATTGTAGAGAGACATCACACTAGAATATTGGCTATTACAACAAGTCAATTAAACATCAAATTTCATTTTCTAACAGAGAAATCTCACCTAACGTAATAAGCGGCTTTAAGATTTTGGTAATCTCCACAAAAGACACAAACACTAGTCTCAGTACATTAGATACAATCTTCCTTTGAAATAGTGCTCGATACTGAAATTCAGGTTTAAAAGGAGATGCCATACCAAAGATACCGCTTTATGTAGAACACAACTATTCCACGATCCTATCCGTAATGTTCATGTGTAGTGTCGCCCACACGCGTAAAGGAAGGGTTGGGAGGATTAATAAAGCATATGCGGAATTCACCGAGTTTATTGGTTTTGTACAACTCTCCCGCATCCACCTATCTTTGATAGAGGTAATTTTTCCTAATTATACGACAACAAAAAGGTGTCTGTTCCGGCCTGGGTCAAAAGTCCCTTGAGAAGCTGGGCCTGGCCCAATCCATGTGCGAAGCACGGACCAACAGAACCCCTTGCAACAGATTCTCGCCTCCAACAGCCAGGATCTTTCGCTCGCATCTGATGCTCACGGTACGCCTCCTGTCTCTATAAATAGAGGTACAACCCCTCTACCACGGTACACTATCATCATTCTCAACTTCTCCTCTGACTCTTCTCTTATTTTCTCTCTTTCTCTTATCTCATTCTCATACTGATTTGAGCGTCGGAGTGTCTTGCTGGTACCCCCCATTCGACGTGATTCTTCGAGCTATCTCGGACTGACCGAGCATGGGCTTCAACCTCCGAGCTCTTCCCCCTCTTTGAAGACTACTGCTCATTTTTCCTGGACCTTTAAAGCAAGTACCCTAGACCTCGGTGATCGAAGTCAAAGTCCAAGCACCGAACAATGGCGACCATAGTAGCTCGTCTCTATGAGCTCGTTGCTGAATAGCCTAATCTGGCTCCAATAGCTCGTCTCTCTGATCTCGTCGCTGAATAGCCTAATCTGGCTCCAATAGCTCGTCTCTCCAAACTTGTTGCTGAATAGCCTTTTGTCGCTTCAAAAGCTCTTTGCGAGCTCTTGCAGAATGGCTCCTCGCGGCCTCAACGGATCTTTAACTGTCGGGTACAACACTCCATCAGAGAATCATTCCGCCGCGACTTCTCCTCGCTCCGCGCGACCTAGCTTTTCCCTTTTATGCCGAGTTGACGAACTCCATCAGGGGTCGAACGGTTTCAAAGTTTCTCTTTATGCGAGCCCAGCCTTCCCTCTGATGCCTGAACTGACGAGTTCCATTAGAGGCCGAAGGAAGAAGACTCATTTCGCAGTCTCCGCCCCGAAGGCCAAACGTCCTATGCGACTCCGGTAAGAAGCCCGGACGTCTCATGCGACTCTGGTGAGAAGGCCTGGTGTTTCTTACGACCTCGGTAAGAAGGCTGATAAGCCCACAGCGGCCTCGGTAGGATAAAGTGAAGGCCGTGCACCGCAATGACTCCGGTACCAAGGCCGATTGCCCACAAATGCATCCGTAAGAAGATGGAGGACAAGGGGACCACAAATGCCTTCCTATCTAAATCACCAGGGGACACGCAATGCGCTTTTTCTCATCATTGAATCCAACTCAAGGAATCTACCACCTCGGCACTCACAAACACGCCTCCTCGCTCTCTAACCCACAAGTTTAAACACTTGTGCGAATTCTCTCAAGTCACGCACCCACCGTACATACAAGCATGTACATACAAGCATGAACTGGACTCGACATGCCCGAGCCAACTTTATAGATGAATCATTCAAACAAAAGAAGAATTTACAAGGGGTTCAACCATCGGTCTCCCCCATCTCTCCATCAGCATCCTTGGCGGGAATATCTTCAGCTTTGGCCCCAACGTCGGCTACAAGATCAGGAGTGGCATCACCGGCATTGTTAACACTGGTATTGTCGACCTCTTCTTCCCGAACCAGCTCAGGAGGAGGGTAAACAACCCCCTCGGCATTTAGGAAGAGGTACAACCCCTCTACCCCGGTACGCTATCATCATTCTGAACTTCTCCTCTGACTGTTCTCTCATGTTCTCTCTCTTTCTCTTATCTCTGTCTCATACTGACTTGAGCATCAGAGTGTCTTGCAGGTTCCCCCCATCTGACGTGGATCTTCGAGCTATCTCGGACTGACCGAGGATGGGATTCAACCTCCGAGCTCTTCCCCCTCTCTGAAGACTTCTACCCCTTTTTCCTAGACCTCTTAAAGCAAGTACCCCGGACCTCAGACCGAGTCCGAAGTCCAGGTATCGAACAGTTTCTATTGGAAAGAAGTTAAAATACATGATGTTCTAGTAACTATAGTAACAAAGTCAAATTGGTCAAAACCAATATTTTACCAAATATTTTATTGGTTTGTGCTAAAAACCAATCTTCCCTTTTCCATTGACTTCCTCCAAGCTCCGGCAAATCCCTCCACCAAATAGACCGATTGCTCCTTTACCTCTCTCCGCCCAACTCACTGTGGGATTTGTAAGTTTATTTAAGCAACAAATACCAAATAACCTCCTTCTAAATAATTCCTATTACAAACAGAGATTCGTTCGTGCCAAATTATCTCGTTAGACACAGTTGGTTTTCGTGATTTTGACATTCTTGGTCGTCGTTTGAGAAAAGAAACTCCAATAATTGGATTCCTCACATTGTAATCTTCTAAAAGCACTAGTACTTTTGAGTTTCATTAAAGTTGATGTCGGATCCTTTCAACTCCGTTGTTTTGGTAATGAATTGCAAAGAACAACAAGAATGAAATAGGAAATTGTGGTATAGTTAATGTTGACAAATGACCTTCATAGTTTCTCTCCTCTGTGAACTAAAAATAGGCACTAGCAGAAACGTAAAAAAGCTAATTAATGACCAAAAAAATCATGCACCAAAAACCTTCTCAATGTGAGAAAGGAAAAACTACAGGACGTATCTCTACAACCTTCCATTATAAAGATAGTGGGAATACAAAAGATCCACTCTTAGTGAGATTTCACTACAACGTATCTCTCCCAAAGAAACTCTCTATGAGGCTCTCTATTTCTCTCGCCCTTTCTCTCTTGAGCAAGGTTTCTTTCCAAGGCTATGTTTCATGTTTCTTGTGCTTTTTGTCTGTTGTGTGGCTTTGTCAAATGTCATATTTATTGAAGAGGAAAACCAAGCTGCCTTACATGCATCGATACACCTGTCATTTGCATTCCACGCAATTAACACACTTAGTGTCACTTGCAATGGATGCATCACCCCAAATGTATCTCATTCATCTTACAACCTGTCATCACATGCAACAATTTACTTTACATCACCTGCAACTTGCAACTTGATAAACACATGTTGACCCATGTGGAGATGGATGGAGCACAATTAATGGGAAACTCTTGGCAATAAGTCTAGGCGCTTTGCTTTTCCCAAGCCCTCCTACTTCAAAACACACCCCATAAGGGTGTGAAATGACCAAAAGACCACCAAAACGTCTTTTTTTCAAAAAAATCACGTGTTCGAATACGCACCTTCAACAGTTCGAATGACATCGCTCGAGTGTGTTAAATTTTGACTTCACACTCTCTTGGGTGTTTTTCACCGCTCGCATGACCTTGTTCGAACCCGCTCGAACGACATCGTTCGAGTGTGTTAAATATTGACTTCACACCCTCTTGTGTGTAATCTCACCTATTCGAACGAGGTCATTCAAACGTGTTCGAACAAGGTCGTTCAAACAGTAGTTAAACACGTCCTCACAGCGTTTCACGCGAGGTTATTTTTGGAATAAAATTTGTTAAGGGGTGTGAAAGAGTAGGAGGGGGTGTGGGAAAAGCAAACCCCTAATTCTACCTTTAGGGGTAGCATGCTTAAAGATTATGATTCAGTCCATTGGGCCATAAATAGTTGGATTAAAAAGAAAGAATTTGGGCATTTGGTATGTCGATTAAGACAACCGATCTAAATCATTACCAGAACATATATAGCCAAATTGGGTGCTAGAAACTCATTTTCATATCGTGATTCATATGGTATAAATTATAGTTTTATTAAGTTGGTATGTGAAAAAAGCCAATGCTTCTAGTATATCAATTTAAATTTCTTAAACAACTATTCCTTAGATATAATAAATCAAGATGTGGAGATGTAAATAACAATAACATATTCATAAAGATGCTGCTATCCCATCCCAATATGCCAAACCATGAACACATAACACATGTTAGGATACAAAATCTCTATTTATGAGGGGTACTATTTTTCGCCCCAGGTTATTTTTCATTGAATTTTGACTCTATAGGAGGTTTTAACGAGCCTCTTAACCTCAGACGGATTGAAGTATCACTTGTATTTCAATCAATAAAATCATTACATTTGATACATGAGAGAAGAGAACAATCTAACGGAAAAAGTGCAAGAGCTAACGTGTGCACTCTTTCGACAAAACCATGTCCCTATCGCCTAATTAATATTTAATACTTAAAGTGCCTATAAAATATAGGGTAAATTCTATAAATCTATTTTTACTTGCCCAAGCTCTAGGTAGAACTATTATGTTTAGAAGAAAATTTTCTATCTTAAAATTTGGAAATCTCCAAGTGGATTGAAAACATTTTTGTCCTTATTATTTAAACAATTCATCAATTCTTTAATTTTGATGTTCTTCATACATGGTATTGAAAGTCTATCATCTTAACTCCTCGAGTCAAAACATATTTCTGAATGTCCTTTTAATTATTGGATAGGACATTTGTCTTAATATCACTACAATAGAAAAAGCCATTGGTAGCAGTTTTTTTAGCCAATGGTAGTGCATTCGAGCGCTAAAGCTACCGCTTCTATTGTCAAACCCTCTACAGGAGCGCTCAAAATGCGCTAATTACTTCAAGCGCTCCTTATTCCCAGATGCGCTAAGACATTAAGTAGCGCATTTTACTTCAAGCGCTCCTTATTTTCAGATGCACTAAGACAATAAGTAGCGTTGTTTACATCATGCGCTCTTTATTCCCATATGTGCTAAGACAATAATTAGCGCTTTTTACTTCAATCGCTCCTTATTCCCTATTTTTTAAAAAAAAAATATTCTTTTTTGTATATTCTCTATTTTACATTAATACTGCATTTAAATGTAGTATTAACACCATTACTACCAAAATAAATTTAAAGAATACATATATTAAAAAAAATAAATAGGACTTTTATAATGAATTTAGGTAAAGGCTTAAGACAAGCTAAGATCATGAAAATTACAACTTTGTCCATGAATAAAGTTGAAGCAAATGGACCACAATGACCTTACATAACAAAAACTACATTATACTAAACAAAATGTACTAACACTAATCATTACTCCAATCCTCCAAACCATAACTTGAAATGACCACGTCACATATCTTGAAATGACATCAAAGTACAGTGCACCAAACCCCAAAGTAGAAGCTAGTGCCGCTTGCACTACAGTTTTGTAAGGCAAAATCTTAGATCATATAGATGAATGTAAACCATCCCTAAAACATTTAATTAAAAAAACTTCAGTACGATAAATACTACTGTAGTATCAACAAACATATATGCTAGTGTTATAATCAACGAAAACCCTAACTGGAGGTCCTAAATAATGTAGCAGGGCTCTTAATCAGAAATTTAAAAACAAAAATTCACTTAACAAAGGTTCCAACAATACCCCAACTTCCATAGTGCGTCCTCTCATGCCAGGGCATATGCTACTTTTCACTCTAAAATAATAGAAAAGTACTTAATAAATGGTCCAATAATATTCCAATATTTGCATAGCACTTCCTCTCATTCCAGGGCATATGCAACTGCTTGAGCAACCAGTCACATAATTAAACCTGTAGACAATGTACACACATTAGTAACAGGAACTGCAGCTACACAATTGAATCATATAAAGTTGTTTCTAAAACTTTTATTCCAAATTTTCAATGATAAGATGGAATCCATATTCTTGAGAATTTTGGATGCCATTGATTCTATCTTTCATCCTATGGAATATTATTGCAATAAAATATGTATGAAATGCAGTTCAAAGTAGCTTATTATAATTAATTGCTAACTTAAAACCTATCAATACATGTTTGTATGTATCGGTTGAAAATAATTATAAATCAAGTTGAGAATTTAGTGTCATGGCATACCTTTGGTACTTCGTTGATTTGATTTTGAGATTTAGCATTACTTCCATGAGAATATCTCCATCTTCATCTTCATCTTCACCGTTTTTGTTGCCATCAATCATATCCATTAAAAATATATGAGTGTATCATAAAGACTAAAGACAAAAATATTATAGATTTTGTTATAGGTTTGATGACATGTTTAAAACTTTTCTTGTACTTGCAGTTTATATAGTTATGAGGCAGCTTGCAAGATGTTCAAATTGAGGCAAAGGGAGGTGAATGAAATATTTTAGGTAAATTATATTTTTGTTAGGACATTTTATGAAACAATTTCTCGCAATATGTTTAAATTGAGGCAAAGGGCTATGAATGAAAGATTTTTGGTAAATTATATTTTTGTTAGAAGATTTTATGAAACAAGGAAAGACACAATGTACATTAAAATCAATATCATCACTCGGGATTCATCATTTTAAGTGTTAGAGATTAATTGTGAGATTCGTGCATGTATGAAAACACGGATTGAGCACAATCAGAACAAACACGGATGGAGTATGGAAGGTATCAAAAGAGAATAAAAAAAAGTAAGCAATTATATAACAAGTCATTAATTATTGGATTCTAATTAATGTTTTAAATAAAAAAGATGGAAAAAATATATGATTGGATTGAAGCAAAGGGGGATGAATGAAATATTTTAAGTAAATTATATTTTTAGTAGGAAACTTTACAAAAGAAAGGAAAGAAACAATGTACCATAATTAAAAGCATTAGTTTGTGTTATTTTTAGGAAAAGGGTTATACAATAGTGTAAGATACGAAAATGAGAAAATATTGATGATGAATGGATTATTAAATTACGAGGCAGCCACATGTGGTGTCAATGTCAGGTGCGACGTAATTTAATTAGGGTCATGTCACCTTTTTTTGGGTCAAATATTCAAATCACCAAAAGAATTTAAAAACTCTCTTTGGACGAAATATCTGAATTTTTAAAAATAAATAGACTAAATATATCTAAGTTTTAAAATAAGTGAACCAAATATGTGAATTCTAAAAATAGGGAGACCAGAACTATACTTTCCAAATTTCAAAAAGGTGTTTATAATAGAGAGAATCAGAGATTTTCTTTCTTACTTTTTTTCGATCTTTAACTTAATCTAGTCTAATACATTTTATTGCTAATCCATTTGTTTGATCAAAAGTAATCCATAAAGTAAATTTACGACTATAGCATAATCATGACTAAACCCCCCAAAGTAATGACACATGTTCCGGACTGGGCCGACGGCCCAATCTGCTCAAGCTAGTCATGACTGTCTATCCAGCAAGAAACCACTGAGCGAGATGTACAGCGATCGCTCGCGCGTGACCAATGGCTCAAATCGGGCCAATCCATGCACCCGACAGACAAGAAACATCGCCCGGTACTATAAATAGGGTTCCCCCCAATGACAAGGTACACTTTTGGACACCTTGCTTTTGACTCTCATGTAACACCCCAATTTCTACAATTCTATTATTTTCCATGATTTTTTGTGTGCGCAAAGGTCATAGTGTTTATAGTGAATTTTAAGTTTTCAAAAAAAAAAAATATAAGACTATTTACATTTAATTACTTCTAACTAGTTCTTATTTTGGTTATTTTTATTTTAAATAATTATCTCAGCAAATTGTCAATATTTTGGAATTTTCTTCCTATTCTAGAAGTTTTAAAATTAGCTTTAGTAATTACTAGAATGCTTTGTAAATAATTTGAACGAGTTTTAGACTTTTATTAGTGCATTTCATAGTTTCACTTTGGGTGTTTTTTTCCAAAATGCCCCTTTGAAAACTATTTTTTTTAAAATAAATAAATCGTATATACGTCTTGAGTAAGTATATATGATTGCTATCTTGAGTGCAATCGTATGTACGTACTCAAAACGTATATACGATGGGTTTTTTTTTAATGAATTGTTTTAATTTTTTTACTAAAAGGCTACTAAAAATTCTTTAAAGAGTCAAAACTAATCCAACCAACGTTATGGCTCACAGACTAGGCAAGGGCGAGATCTAGCGCCGCAAAGTGAGAGAGCGCGAGATCTCCCTCAAAAATGAGAGGGAAAGTGAGATCTTACTCCTAATGGGCGTGTTCCCCTCCATAAATATCAAGGGGGTGAGATCCCTCTCCTTGTGGGCGAGATCCCTTCCAAAAATGAGAGAGAGAGAGAGAGCGAGATCTCATTCCTCGTGGGCGAGATCTTCTGTTAAAAATATGAGTGAAGGCGAGACCTCACGGCTTAGACCTTCAGGAGCTCATAATTGGGCTTCGAGCTCAACATAAGAATTGTAGGTCCGCTTCTTTACTTTCGAACGCATGCTCGCATGCCCCAATCGAACAACCACAACCAGCGTTATGGTTTACAGAATAATGTGAGGGCTAGATTCCTAATCCGGGCAAGCTGGCGGAGCGACTTGCATCCTCAAGCAGGCATGGAGAGCGACTTGTACCCCCTAGCATGCAAGGAGGGCGACTTGTTCCCCCCAGTAGGCAAGAGAGGCGACTTGCCTTCTACAAGCGGCGGTAGGCGACTTGCTCGCTTCTTTTATTATCTTAATTTTGACTACTTTTTTTGGTCAATTGACTAAGTATTTTTGACTAGGTCACGATTGTCGCCCGCTCTCGGGGGCGTGGCCTCATGGCTTTGCCCTCATGACGAATTTCCCTGTTGGCAACAATTTCCCAGGACTCAACCCAGATTGAACCCGTTCCAAAGGGGTTGCGGCCTCGGCGGATGGGCTCAATACCTTGACAATAGTTTACCGGAACTCGGCCCAGATGGAACTCGTTTCAAGGGGTTGCGACCTCGATGGTCAGCTCCGTTACCTTGACAATAGTTTGCCGGAACTCGGCCTAGATCGAACTCGTTTCAAGGGGTTGCAACCTCGATGGTCATCTTTGTTACTTTGACACAGTTTACCAGAACTCGGCCCGAATCGAACTCGTTTCAAGGGGTTGCGACCTCAATGGTCAACTTCGATACCTTCACAACTGTTTACCAGGACTCGGCCAGGATTGAACTCGTTCCAAGGGGCCGCGATAAGCCTAACGTCGTGAGATAAAGCGAGTCAAAAGACTCGCGCCTCGGTTTGTAGATAGCAGAAATGGTTGCATCGTCAATCTCATACTGCCCCTTTTTACCGCTGGGCTTCCAAAGTTGGTCGGCCTGTCCCATGCGCTCGCATCGGGGCCGAACTTGATATCTTACAGTACACAACAACAAAGGTTTTCAAGATAATAAGAAGTTGTGACAAACAATTTCATTTATTTCAATGTAAAATTCATTGATGCAATTATTTATCTCATTTGGAGAGGATATTTGCTTGAACAATGAAAAGCTCTAAGCTTTTCTAAGTCCAGGTTCGGAGGGTCAGCTCTTCACTCAAAGTCTCGAGTTTGAAGGTGTCGTTTCCAATTTTTGTGGTCACCTAGGACCTTCCTAGTTGGTGAATGTTTCCCATGATCTCCTCAGGGAGGTCAACACCAATCTTTAGAGACCTGACTGGGTTGTTGCCAAGCTAGATAGCAACAAATTCGCCATCAAGCTCGGGCCTCTTGGCGCGCCTCCTGAGTTCCTCGGCCAGGGTGTCATTTCCTTTCACATATCCCGACTTTCCTGCTGCCACAGACTCGTTTAGAGATTTCAGACTCATGAAATGGCATTTTTGAGCCTCCTCTAGGTCACTTGAGGGTTACCACCGGTCATCCAAATGTAGAACTTCATCTTCAAATGAATCAGATGTCATCGCTCTCGAGCTCGCTTAGTGTCGGTCTCCTCCTATGATGCAATCGGTAAACATACTTACATGGGAGGACTAGGAAGGGTGTCTTTACTGATCGACACATTGGCTTCTCCTCATCAAGATCTCCATAAGGGACCATCAATTCAATGTATCCCAAATGCTTAGTTGTTGAGCCATTGAACCCTGGTCCAAGTTAGTTCCTCGGTATGGGGTGAGGTTTGCGCTTGAAATGTTCAATACTTTTAACAAGTCCAGGAATATGACATCCGATGAACTTCCTTGATCCACGTGGATCCTTCTAACTTCCATGTTCGCCATGACAACCCGAATCAAGAGAGGGATGTAGTTTTTGGGTTTTCCATCGAGTAGGTTCTGGTCCCCAAAAGCTAGGGGAGGACTGACTTTCCCTTCCTTAGGCGTTGCAGTCGAGGCGACGCCCATGATCTCTTTCCATCTTCTTCTCTTCATCGATTTATTTGACTCGCAACCTTCAACTTGATCACCACCGAGGATGACCATGGCAAAAGATCTTCCCCTGGATTTTCGGGTGTCTTCTTTCTCTGTGTCTTCACTGTCATCCCCTTTTTCAGGTCCTTCGTCTCATCATACATGTTCAAGACGTGAGGTTTCATAAACTCCTATGAAATCGGGTAGTCGTTGATTCTTCTCATGAAGGGGTCCTCTTGGAATGTGCCTTTATTGTAACGAGGCGACCTGTCCCCGAGATGACGGTCTCGGCGGGCGTGTCGTTCTGGGGATCTCCTTGACTTGGAACGATGCAGTGGCGCCTAGGGAGGGCATTTGCTCGTGAAGATACCTCTCGATGTTGACTGGAATGTTCTTCATGCGCCGGGCCACTTTGCCAGAGCGGTCGTTCAAGAGGCTCGAGATCGATGGATTGCGGGCAAGAACTGAACTTCACCATGAATGCGCATGATTCGGTGGGCGCGGCCAGATGGGGTTGGTGGGCAGCTGCATTTCCTCTCGGGGCGGGGGCGGGTGGGGCGCCTTAACTTGTTCAGGCTGAGGAGCAAGAACATCATCAGTAAGTGAGACGGTAACCACCACACCCTCAGGAGAGTCAGGGGGTGGAGGTTGAGCAACAACAGTGCTTTGAACAAGAGATCTGACATGGGGTGCCATGAGGAACCAGAAGCGAGTTCTCTGTCAAGGAATGAGGTAGAAGATGTATTACCTAGCACTATGGTTGATAATGTTCTGAAGTGCTCCTGGCCGGGTTGGATCTCCGTGTTTTTGAACGAGATGGGGGGTACTGGCAAAGACACTCCAATGCTCAAGTCAGTAGAGAATCGTGGAGGTTGCAATTTGAATGAAAATATACCTTATGTGGTTATGAGAGCCACTATTTATAGAGCTCGTGTGCTGACTCTGAGCCGTTAGATCGTTCAAGAGGATCTGAGCCGTCGTGGCTTAATGAATTGGGCATTGGATGTGGATCCAAAGAGATGGCCCGATCCGAGTCCAAATTGCGTGATCGACCTCGAGGTCCAACACGAGCACCGAGTCGTGGACACGGGTCTACTACAAATGAGTTAACCGGAGTCCACTTCGCTCGGTGCATCTCATGGCCCAATCCAAGACAATTACTAATCCATTTGTTTAATCAAAAGTAATCCATAAAGTAACTTTACCACTATAGCATAATCATGACTAAACCCCACAAACTGATGACACCCATCCAATTAAGATTAGTAATTATCACATAACAGTATTAAATTATAGAATTGTTTAATAATGAAACTTCTACCGACAACTCTCAATCGATAATGATTTTTTTATTCACCAAATAATAATATAATTATTTCAATCAATAATATTTTTCAACCGAAAAACATTATTTTCACTTCTCTTAGTCACATATCCCACACATAAATCCCAATTTAATTTTTCATCGAATTCTGAGTTCTTTCAAAACTAAGCAACTGGTAAAATTTACTTAGTCAACAAAAAAGCAGTAAAGTTTTCTTTTCTAAACTTTCAATAAAAATTCACCAACATTTAATAACATCATTTAAACCGCACAAAAAATCGATACCTTTAATTCTTTTCAAAACAAATAAAAACCAAATCTACTACAAAAATTGGTTTATAGGGTGAGGGATGCCTCCCAGCTATTAACTATTTTTTAAGGAATATCACATCCGATGTGGGACTCGTAACACCCCCTCACGCCTTAGACTGGACGACTAAAGTGTGACCAAAGTGGCCTGATAGCGGGTGGCCTAGAGAATCTTGGATTGACTCTAATACCATCTGAGAATTTGGGTTAGATCAACTCAACCCTACTAAACCGACTTGTAAAGTGAGGGTTTCCTGAATGGTATAATACAAGTCATTGATGCTGGCAGTGAGAAGATACACAAGACTTTTGTTGGCCATGGGGACTCGATAAATGAAATCAGGACTCAAAAGTTGAAGTCATCACTTGTGATATCTGCTAGAAAAGATGAATCTGTTCGGTTATGGAATCCTCATACTGGAATATGTGTTTTGATATTTGATGGATGTGGAGCAACAATTTTGATACAACTTCAAATTCCTCTTGTTGCAACCACAAGGACTGGTCATTCCAAATCGTTATTTTCACCACCACATGACAAGAGCATTGAATCAAATTGCTTCCTTCTAACAAGTCTTGAAACACATTCTCTGGAAAAAAAAATTATTGAAGATGTCTCTAACAACAATCCATTCCCTACAAATGGTTTTTTTGAGCTAAACGAGAACCTCTCCTTTCCAACATCATATATAGTTGTTTCTTTAACTTTTTTTCAAAAATTTTAAGGATAGGATTGATTCCATACTCTGGAGAATTTTGAATGCTATTGATTCTACCTTTTGTAACACCCCACGTACAATTATAATTAACTAAAGCAGAGGTTAGCATATACGGAACGCAATCAGACTATAACACACTACTATGGATACAAAAAGTTTACTTAACTTAATAACGGGATTAACCCATAAAACAACATGAGAATTCTCAAACCGAGAACCATAACATGCTAGCTGGAATACAAGTTAGTACTAATATAAACTCGAGATAAAACTAAAACAGAATACATAATAGATAAAAAATCCTCAAAGTTTTGATCAACTCAGATCATGTACAAGGATTACAAACTGAAATGCTAAAACGTAAAAGTCCATCCCTCGGACCCTACTAGATGGAAGTCTGCTCATATGGAAGTCTTCAGTTAGGCTTGGTACCTATAAATCACAAAACAAACAGTGAGATTACAAATCTCAATGAGCGCCTCCGAGACCTCTTACGGTTCCTCTCATTAATTTGTTATTTCTAATTATCTTACTTGTCTTAAGCACAACTCGAGAGACCAAATCACTCAATCTCTATGAGAACTCCAATCTGGCATTCACTGCGCAAATAATGTGGGAGACCTAGCTTAGGAATCATGACCCTCCTCCACTAAGTAATGCTCATTCAATATTTTATCATTTTATCCCTCTTCTTTGCTTAGCACAATTTGTGTAACCAAATCACACATTATCACAGAAATCCCAATCCAACAATCACTGAGGGATAATGCAGGGGCCTTGAGTTCCGGGCTCATGACTTTCCTCTCCCAAGTGTGCTAAATAGATGGGGTCGTCATCCCTTATTCACTTATGAATCATAATTTAACTATACATAAACATCAGAATCAATTTGAAATACTTTAAAGGGTTCACTACAACAGAATTAATATATAGGCAGCGCTTTTTTTCATCAATGGGCAGCGCTTTTGAGCGCTGCTGAACGTGGCGCTGGGTATTCCACTCCAACAATGGGCAGCGCTTCCTAAAAAGCGCTGCCCATTGCCCAAACACGTCCTCAAATAGGCAACGCATCCTAAAAGCGCGCCCATTGCCCAAACACGTCCTCAAATAGGCGCGCTTCCTAAAAGCGCTGCCCATTGCCCAAACACGTCCTCAAATAGGCAGCGCTTCCTAAAAAGCGCTGCCCATTGCCCAAACTTGTCCCCTATAGGCAAAGACTTCCTTAAAAGCGCTGCCCATTGTTTAATTTTTTTTTAATTTTTTTCAGCTTTTGTGTATTTTCCATTTTATATTTGCAACAAAAAAATTAAATCATACATCCAAAATAATTTTTAATAGTGATATCTATGAATTTGTTGTTTTGAAACCTGAATTAAATCATACATCATAAAAAAATTAAATCATACATCCAAAAAATTAAATCATACATCCAAAATTAAATCATACATCCAAAATAACAAAACATGAATAAGAAAATGAGACCATAAGAAATTGCATCACAACTTTCCCAATTTTTAGATCAAGATCATACTCTATGTTTACACAACACAATAAGAAAATGATCAAGTTTGTGTCCAAAATCCACAACCAAAACAAATATAATTAGGTACACCAAATTTAAGTCTTGTGGGATCAATAAAAACCACAGAGCACCCCACCAAAAACTCCCTTACAAAATGAGACCATAAGAGGCCTAAAACTAAAAGGCCAACCCCAAGATACAAAGCAGAGCAAGGAAGGAAAAACAAGACAAAAAAAAAACTAGCTATTCCATCAAGCAGCAATCAACAAGTTTTCTAGTAGTGAAGTATATACAAATTAAAACAACATTTTTGTCATTAGATTATCAATTTACCATACTACAATGTATCAAGATGAATTACCTTTGGGTTTGCAGGATTGTCAAATTGACAAGGCATAAAAGCATCAGGAATCTCCTATTGAAAACTACCTTTGATCAAATCCGAAAACCTTCAATTTTTATTAATAAGAAATCTAAATTGATAATTTAATATTTTGCATACCCCTTCAAACCATAATAGTGCCATCATTTTGGAACTTATTCGCCAAATATCACCATAAGCTTTAATTTCTCCAACATCTTATTGCACCACAGTCAACTTGTAACTTCTTCATTATATAGTCCTCATGCAATATAAGAAAGGGCCAACCGCAGATTGCATAATGTCTATCTCTATTTGTGAGCCTAGAAACTTCAATGGTGTTTCATAAGTAATTTCATTCACAGCATAGGGAGTGAAAAGATAATTGATTCATTACTAACAACTCACAACAAACTCAGTAATACTTTAAAAACAATTAAGAAGTTTGAGGTAAAGAAGAACAACCTTCAAAACTCTGTTTCAGTTTGAGAGAATAGAAAGAAAGTGCAGCACAATACACAATACATGCACCACTTTTGTTTGGTAGTCCATTCAATACCACTACTGTTTTGATCATACACTTGTAACTTCTTCCCCAGTAACCAGTAATCCAACCTATAGTGAACATACAATTTCCACAATGTGTAATCCAAATTGATAATAAAAAAAAAGTGCACAAAGCTTATGAAAAACTATATATGGATATAGATATTTGTATCAAGTCTAGTGCCTCTAATTAGCCACATCTATAAATAATAGGTTAGCTTTGAGTAGATCTGAACAGGCTCCAGTTAACCAATTATTAATAGCAACTCTCTCACTGGTAGCAAGCTTCCTAGCACTATTAATATTCCAGTTTATATCCGTCAAGTTGTTAATTACGTGAAGTTGTGAAGTGTAGTGCAACATATAAAGACACAACTTTACTGTATGAAGTCAATCTGTTTGCTGAGCTTTCTCAACAGAATTCCTCAGTAAGGATATTACTTGAGCTGGTTCAGGAGCACCAAACACTGAACTTCCAGCAACAATGCAATTTGCCCCTGCTGACGCAGCAATGTTTATTGTTGAAGGTCCTAAACCACCATCAACCTGCAATTGAAATTTGCATGTTTTGATTTTTGCAAAATAACATCTCAATCAACAAATACAATAATTGGGCACATAGAAATGAAGTAGAAACTAGAAAGTAAGTTTTGGTGAAAAAACGATAAGATAAAGAGGTTGAAAACGCAGAGGCAGCAAGAAGAAATAAACAAAAGAAAACCACTGCTGTTGCAATGAGAACATTAAGAAGTGTAAAATGTAACAAAAAAATTAACAAGTTCAAGAGTAATAAAGCGAAAAATCGTGATAATATACTCTGTATACATCCATCATCTCTGGCATAAATTTTTGTCCTCCAAATCCAGGTTCTACAGTCATCAAAAGAACCATTTCCACGGGATTTTCAGCTTCAACCTGTGAAAAGAATTCGGACCTAGATCCTTAAGTAAAAGATGCTCTATACGTTCTCAAGTTTATACCCAAATGCTCAAGATAAGATACTCACAGAAGATTAACGATGGTAATAAAATGCAACTATAAAATATTAGACCAGATCAGAACAAGAGAGGGTAAAAATGCATACCAGAGGATAAACCTCATCGCGCTCAATCAGTGGCGAAGCCAGGATTTTTCTAGAGCCTGGGCAAGAAAATTTCCCGCCAATTGACATATGACATAATATATAAATAATCAAATGGCGGAACTTGAATGAATTATTAGGGGGAGCCAAAAGTAATCAAATAATATAATAGAAATATTAAATTTACAAACAAAATTACTTTTTTGAAAATCATATTTTAATTGGACAATAAATACTCAATTTTTTGACAAAATATAGTGCCTTGGTTAATAAATTAAAAAATTTGTGTTTTTCAAAAAGGTAACTTTGATTTTTTTAATCATAAATACGATTGAATTTATTTTATACTATGAAAATATATATTGTCACCAAAAATAAATGCAAAACAATTAACAAATATTGTAAAAACATTTTGATTGCAACACACATACATCCCACCTCAGCCTGCTACTATACTGAAAAATAATAAAATAGAAGCATTGCAAAATTTAAGAAAGCTGAGGTTCGAACTCGCGACCCCGAATACAAGACAAATACAAAACAATGAACATCTTACAGCTGCGCTTTGAACCATTTGTTGTGAAACATCTTGCAAACGAGATATATATTATATATCCTTAATAGAGAAAATCAGCTATTAGGTTGGGGGCTTTACAAACAAAGTAGAAGTTGAGCCCGGGCGCGTGCACGGGCTAGCTGGGCCCTAAAATCGCCCTCGCTCAATGTAACCAGTGTGCCTCAATTTGCGTAAAATGAAGAAAGGGGGAAAAACCCTAAGTTGCGTAATCGGTGGAGAAAGGGAGAAATGATAATCGATGGAGAAAGGGAAAAGCAAAGAACCAAAGTGAAAGGAAAACTCACCTCGCCCTTGCTTATTAGATGCGAGAGGTAGAGGATGAAGAGAGCTTCCATTCGTAAGCGCAGAGGTGGTTCGTTCTTTTCTCCCGCCGTGAAGATGAAGAACGCGCGAGAGAGAGAAAAAGAACGCGTGAAGAAACTCGGCGTTTTTAAAAAACGCTGGGTATTGGGAGAACAGCGTGACCCGATACCCAGCGCTTTTTAAAAACGCCGGGTATTGGGAGAACAGCGTGACCCAATACCCGCCGTTTTTAAAAAGCGGCTGGGTATTGGGAGAAACAGCGTGACCCAATACCCGCGTTTTTAAAAAGCGGCTGGTATTGGGAGAACGCGTGAAGCCATACCAGCGCTTTTTAAAAACGCTGCTGGGTATGGCTAGTGCGCTTAAAGCGATGGGCAGCATTTTTTTTAAAAACGCTGGGTATGGGTTAGCTGTTTTGTCCATCCGTGGCGTTTTTACTTAAAGCGCTGCTTATAGGGGCGCTCTTTTTTGACAAATCTAGCGTAGTGGTTCACACTCGTTACTCGACATTTTGATCAATCAACGATTCATTTATCATATTCAGCATCATATAGTCATAAGTCATACAATCATATCATTCAAAATCACGAAGGAACTATAACCAAGACATAATCATTCAAGCATTTCAATAGTTAATCTATGTGCAGTAATTTTCAGCAGTTGTACGTAAACTTCGACAACTTATTTAACTTATCAACCAATATCGAAATTAAGCAAACAAATATTCATTTGAAATCTTAGAGTGTCTATTTTTCTGTATTTAATTTATATTTATTTGTAACTGTTCTAAAATGGTATAGTGCAAGTGTACACTGTCCAACCAGTAATATAGAGTAAGGGAGATCGTTCCCACGAGGAATTATGTTTAATTCTGATAGTTTATTTTGGCTAACAATTTAGTGAGGAAATTAAATGACACACAATTTTTGGGTAACATAAACAGTAGTAAAAGTAACTGGGTAATGGAAATCAGTGATGAGAGCAAGCTGAGATGCATTCACTTCAGTAACTTAATTAAAGGAAATTAAGGGTACGTTCAAATGCCGCAGCATTAGGTGCTGCAGCAATTAGACATATTTTCTCAAGGAGTACCTCCTAGGATGCTTGAGCACCGACAGTATTCACCTTATGGATTTTTCCCTCCTATCTCTAGGGTTTAACCAAGGAACATCTCTGAATTTATAACTGTTATTTAGACTAGACGACCAATCCTATCTAAAATGGAAATATTATCAAACACAAGATAAAATGCATAACATTGAACATACTTCAATAATCACATATTAATTTAGCTATATCAGATCCAACATCTCAACTGTGAGTATTTTGCTCATATTGAGCTTACAAAACATGGATAATAACTTAAACAAAAGAGTAGAAGTCATATTACAAAATTCAAGGTAAGAATGTATACTACGAACAGTAGGAGAACTCTAAGGATAGCAATGGAGGACTGATCCAGCTCGTCCAAAGGTAGAATCCACCAAGAAAATGTAATAACAGTGATGCTGCAGCAATAGTCTCAGCAATAGATCAATTTGGTATTTGGTAGTGAGCTTGCACACAAAGAAGGGAAGCTATCTCTATACTTCCTTCCTGACGGCAGAGCATACAAATGAAGAAAGTAAAATTCCTTTATATAGTGTCTTAGGTACACAACCCTAGAAAATGACCTAATGGAGTAACATTTTCCTAGGTTAAAGGATAAACTTGGAACATTCTAATGAGGTCACTCCAATCTGTGCTCCCTCTGCTTTGTGTTTGTCCTTCCTCAAATTCTATGTCCCTTCAATCTTTCTCTCTCATCTTTCGCATTTGCAATTCAAGCCTGCAAAATTATTTCTAACTTAAACACTTAATTACAACAGAAATCACACAACATGCTTGATAATTCACACAAAATTAAGCCTAAAGGATGAGTAATAACCAACATAAATGATAGTTATCAGTAACTCAGTGTTCTTTTTGAATTCTCAACCAAGTGAAGCAAAATAAGTGTCTAAATCGAATCAAAACGAGTCTAGTTTCCAATGAAACAAGAATCACTAAAAATAGAGATCTACAGAAGATTTTACATACGAATTACTGAACCTAAATTAAACAATTTTCTGTAGAATATCATTATGATTAAATGCAAACTGAAAACCTATAAATGAATGTTGGTATTGGTAGTTTGAGAAAAATTAGAAATCAAGTTGATAATATAGTGGTGTGGCATACCTTTGGTACTTTGTTGATTTGATTTTGAGAATTATCATTACTTTCATGAGAATATGTCTACCTCCATCTTCATCTTCATCTTTATCGTTAGTGTTAGCATCAACCATATCCAACAAAACAATTGATCCTATCATAAAGATCAAAATGTAATTGGTTTTCTTATAGAGTTGATGTGATGTTTACAATTTTTATGCTCTTACATTTTATATAGTTCTGAGGCAACTTGCAATATGTTTAGATTGAGGGAAAGGGAGATGAATGAAGGATTTTAGGTAAGCTATATTTTTGTTAGGAAATTTTATGAAATAAGAAAAGACACAATGTACATTAAAATAAATATAGTAACTCGGTCATCACTTTAAGTTATGGCTTAAAGATTAGTTGTAAGACTCATCTACGAACGAGTATAGAAAGATAACAAAAGAGAAAAATAAAAATTTATACATTTATATAACAAGTCATTAATTATTTATTTTATATTATTGATTTAATTAATGAGATAGGAAAAATATCTAGTTAGATTGAAGCAAAGGAGATGAATGAAATATTTCAAGTAAGTTATATTTTTGGGAGGAAATTTGCGAAAGATATGAAAGAAACAATGCACATTAATATTAACATAATCATTTGGGATTTTTGGTTGAGGTTACGAATTATACATTAGTTTAAGGATTAAATAGAATTTATATAATAAATTATTACCTACTAATATTTTTTATTAAACATGTTAATTTAAATTTTACTTTCTGAAGTACATCTAAGTCTAAAAGAGACATGAAAAATATATGTTTAAATTGCGGCAAAGGGAGATGAATAAAATATTTTAAGTAAATTATATTTTTCGTAGGAAACTTTACAAAAGAAAAGAATGAAATGACGTATATTAATTAAAAGAATTATTTTGAGTTATTGATTTTAGGATAAGGGTTACACAATAGTTTAAGATACGAAAATGGGATGATATAGATGTTAGCATTATTATTTGGGATTCTTGAAGAATTGGTTGGTTTTCAAACTGGACAATTAGGATTAAATAGCATTTATATAACAAATTATTATTTATTAAAATTTATCACTATTAAATGTGTAGATTTTATATTTTACTTTCTGAAGTGTACCTAAATCTAAAGAGACATGCAAAATATATGTTTAGATTGTCGCAAAGGAAGATGAGTGAAACTTTAGGAAAGAATGGAAAGAAATGATGCGCATTAAAATTGATAGTTATAATGATAAAAGAACATTGAGTAATAGAATCACTAAGAAACTTTTACATACAATTCACCATAAATAAAACAAAATAAAAAGGCACTCAATTTTTAAACAGTTAGTGTGTCACCCAAAATCTAAATTATAGTAGATAGCACATCACCAAATAATCATATTTCTGGGAGATAAACTCAAAGGATCGATACTCCAGTCATAAAATCTACAACAAGTCCACTTAGCCTTTGTTGGAATCCATTTTCGGTTGTAAAGTTAGATCCCTAAGACTTTCTATTTTGGAAAACTCGTCCATTTTAATTTTTATAGATAGCTTAGAGAACAGCGTGTCAAACAATAATCGAACGCTTCTTATTCTATGTTGGAAATTAAGACACCACACTTGAGTATTTGCATATTACCCCAAGCCAATCAAAACCAAATTTAATTTTCAAATAGAAAAATCTCACATAACAATATAAGTAGCTCTGAGTTTGTTGGTAATCTTCACAAAATTTACAAACACTAGCCTGTGTATATTAGATATAATCCTCCTCCAAAAGGACACCCCATGCAAAGGATGCATTTTTAGGTGCACCTAACCTAGCAATTATCAATATTTTAAATTTAAACTTTGTCAAGAAAAATAATTGTGTTGACTAAACTAAAAGTGGATCTCATGTAGTCATCAACTTTGCGATTTCCGTAGTGACCAAAGTAATAATGGATGGAATTGTAAATATGATTTTTTTGACCATACAAATTAGTTATTTCAAAGTAGTGCAAATTGTAAAAAAAGAATATTGAATAAATACGCAAAATAAACACTACAAATGTAATTGTCAAAAAGAGCGCCCATATGAGTAGCGCTTTTAGAGAAAACACTACTAATAGCCTAAACAGGTAACCAATGACTAACGCTTTTTAATAAGCGCTGCCCATAGCCAAATGAGCTCCACCAATGAGTAGCGCTCCTAGACACAAATGTTGCACATAGCTCCAAACAGTACACCAATGGCTAGCATTTTTTAAAAAGCGCCGCTTATCGCTAAACACGCCACCAAGCGGCTAGCGCTTTTTAAAAGCGCCGCTATCGCTAAACACGCTCAACCAATCGCTAGCGCTTTCTAAAAAGCACTGCTTATCGCTAAACACGCTCAACCAATGGCTAGCGCTTTTTAAAAAAGCACTGCTTATCGCTAAACACTCTCCACATATGGCTAGCACTTTTAAAAAGCGCCTCCTTTCGCTTATTTATTTTTTCAACTCTTCCCTCACTCTCTCTCTCATTCAGTAACGCCCAAACTACAACAGCCCCCTCTTCTCCATTTATCTAACCAAAAACACGAACTACAACAGCCCAAACTACTCCGTTCCCTCTCTCACTCACGATAAGTACACACATTTCCTCTCATTTTAGTTCCTCTATATTTTTTCCTCTTAGTTTGGTAACTCTCTCAGTTTTCTTCCTTTATTAGGTTCATTTTTGTTGGCTCCCCATTAGCTCCTATCTTGTGAAAAATAAAGTGTTGACTCCCATTTTCGTTCCCCTTTCACAAAGGTTAGTATCATTGCTTCTTGTTCTAATTATTTTAATGGCATTGGAACCTTAGGTTAGATGGTTCTATGTGAAGTTGATGTTTGATGATTGGTTATTTGAGAGGGTGAAGTGTTTGTAAATTTGAGGTGAAATATGTAGGTGAAGTGTTTGTTGAATTGTCCAAATGAAATGTTTGTTAATTTAATGTCGTTCTAGGTTATGAGTTTATTGTGTTGTATTTATAAACTTGAGAAATTTAGGATTGATATTGAATTTGGGGCTGATTTCTTGTTGATTTTTACTCCATGAAACTAGTGTTTGTTGAAATTACCTAGTGAAATGCTTTTTAATTAAATATTGTTCTAGGTTAAGGAATACTTGTGATGTATTTCTAAACATGAGAAACTGAGGATTGTTATTGAATATGTGAATTGTTTGTTAGGTTTTACGAGTTTGTTTTGCAGGAGCTCCGGGTATATATGTTGTTCGAGTTCTTGTTGGTTGGAGAGTTTGTGTTTGTTCGCTTTGTTCGTTCGAGGTACTTTTGTTGTTCTCTTGTATTTTTTATATCAAAAATGACAATATGAAAGACCTCAAAGTCTTTGATTTATTTAGTTGAAACTAGCTAGTTGAATGTCTTAGCTTCTATAAAATTGTAAGTTGTGTGTTTTTCACCTATAATAGGTTTAAGTTCTCTTATCAGAAATTTATTATAAATATTGGGAAATTATGGATACATTGGGAAATTATGGATAGAAAGTGGATATCTGCCAATCATCTGTCCAAGGTTTTTAATGGGTGCATATTTCTTAGTTTTACTTATATATGTATGGATTCCTATTAATATAGTTATATGACATTCTGTTCAGTTGTTTGAGCACATATTGGGGAGTGGAAAAATTACCGGTTAAATGGTCACCAATAATTGTAAGTTTGTAACTTATACATTTACATTATTTTGTCAAAAAAATGTATTAAATTAAATTTCATAATTAACTAATCTTTTGTTTTGTAGAGTCCTAAACAACCCAATGACATTGATTGTGGGTATTACGTAATGAAATTTATGAAGAATACTATTACCCACAACAAAAATATCCCCCGTCAGGTATCTACTTACAAAATATTTTTGATTTTGATTTTACAGTAGTTATTTTTATTTAATTGTTTTAATTCTAATTTTATTTATTTATATAATTTCAGTATTTTCCCGATTGTCGGTGCAAGAAATACTGTTGAGCAGCTTGCTGAGCTTAGGGGAGTGTGGTGCGGTTATGTCTCTCATTTTTTTAGAGTTTGATTTGGATACATATAAATTGTTAGCTAGCTAGTTTTGGTTCATATTGTAAGTTGCTAGCTAGTGTTGAATACATATGAATTAGATAATGTAATTTGTTAGCTACTTTGTTTTGGTTCATCATGTTTGGTATATATATATATATATATATATATATATATATATATATATATATATATATATATATATATATGTTGACATATTGGTGCATTTGGATATAGAGATTTGTTTTGGCTCATCTAGGTGCATGTATTGTAATTTGTTGTTAGATAGTTTATATATATGTGTTTAAGTATACATATATGAAGTTAATTGGATTGTATTGTATTGTATTTGCTGTATATGACCAGTAAATTGCAAATATAAAAGGAAAATACACAAAAACATAAAAAATTATAAAAAAAAAAATTAAGCAATGGCCAGCGCTTTTAGGGAAGAGTTGCCTATAGGAGGACAAGTTTGGGAAATGGGCGCTTTTTTAAGGCGATCTTGCGCTATAGGAGGACGTGTTTGGGCAATGGGCATCGCTTTTAGCGAAGTGCTGCCTATCTGAGGATGCGGGTAGAACTTTTTAGGGAGCGTTGTCCATTGTTGAAGTGGAATCAGCAAAGCCACATTTAGCAGCGCTCAGAAGCGCTTCCCATGGATAAAAAAACCCCATCCCCAAATGCATTTGTAGTGAAATTAAATGATGATGAAGAAGAAGAACGTATGTTTTCTATTTTTTTGTACAGATTTAGAAGTATAAAAGGGAAGTACATTGCACAACCTCACGAATAGATGGTGTCCCAGACGAGCCATTGGTCGTGACCTAAGTGGCTTGATACCGGGTGGCCCAGCAGATCTTAGATTGACTCTGATACTATCTTAGAATTTGGGTTAGATCAACTCAACCCTACAAAACCGACTTTTAAAGTGAGGGATGCTGGAATGGTATAATACGAGTCATTGATGCCGGTAGTGAGAAGACACACAAGAATTTTGTTGGCCATGGGGAATCGATAAATGAAATTAGGACTCAAACGTTGAAGCCATCACTTGTGGTATCCGCTAGCAAAGATGAATCTGTTTGGTTATGGAATCTTAATACTGGAATATGTGTTTTGATATTGGCTGGAGCTTCGTAACGAGGTCTTAAGTGTTGATTTTTCATCCATCAGATGTATATAAGATAGCAAGTTATGTCATGGATAATACTCTAAAGGTATGGTCTATGAAGGATTTCTGGAGCTATGCAGAAACAATCATTCACATGGACAGATCTTCCCTCTAAGTTTCCCACAAAATATGTTCAGTTTCATATATTTAATGCTTCAGTTCATATAAACTATCTATCAATTACATCTTTACACATCATTAAAGAGAAATTGGTTAATTGGTAATTACAAAATTAGTCAATTAATAACCAACTACACCATAAATTGTGATTGGTGCCTTGTTGTAAAAGATTATACACAACACGTAGGGAAAGGATCCCCTCCGGTATAACTTTACTATCAGGTGAAATCTCCACTATTGATTAAAAAACAAAGGAGATTGATGTTAAACTTGTATTCCTCGCATTGAAATCATCAAAAAGAACTAGCCCCTTTTGTATTTCATTGATGTTGATTATGGATCTCTTGCAACTCGTTCTTTCGATTATGATTGAATGTTGTTTCTGTTTTCAAAATTCAACCCTGAAACTTATGTTGTTTAATTTTTAAGGTCTTGTTCTAGTTTCTATGAATCTAGTTCTCAAATTTTATGCACTTTGGTAGGGCTGTGAATCCATTCATTTTCTTCACAATCTTGGGAAAATAATAGGGTTTTCCCTCACCAACACACACCCACAAGATCAAGAGGAGGAAAAGAATAGAGAGGAATAAGCTCCAAGGTTTTTTATTTTCTCACACACGCTTTCTTCCTAATCTTTCTAAAATTTCCTTCACAAAATCGAATAACAAGTGTACTTTCCATCATGCATGTATGCCACCTCACAAGAATAACAATGAAAGGTGAGAATTTGATTCTCTTACTTGATGGCAAGAAAAGACTCGTAAGTGTTATACCCCAATTTTGTCCGTCTTCTTTTTCTTGTTTTAGTCGTTTATTGTTATTAGAGTCGTGTTTTGGAGTCGCATGATTATGAGAATTATTAGTGTAGAGTCTCGGCGACCAACCCAAACCAATTCCAGTCACCCCGTTCAACTAAATCGAAATGCCGTTGTTTAAATTAGGCACGCGCGCGAATGATCGATCTTTTCGTGCGTTCTTCAATTTAATATCCGTATTTGAGTTTAGTCGTACGTAAGCAGGTCTACCTAAAGTCATTTTTCTCAAAAAATTTGACTTAAATTCAGACTTAAGAATGCGACTCCGAGTTAATTTTAGTGTTTTTAGTTAACGCGCCCATTTTTGGTCTCGTTTTAGCATATTTGTCTAGTCCGGCCCGTTCTCGTCTTTGTATTTGGCCTGACTCCTTTTTCTTATTATTATTTTTATTTTATTTATTTAATTTAGTTTAATTTACAATTTAAAAGCGTTTAAGAGTCCAATATGTCCAAAAATGTCAAAAAAATTCTATTTAGTTTAATTTACAATTTAAAAGCACATAATAGTCCAAAAAGTCCAAAAATACAAAAAATAATAATACTAAAAAAACAAAAAAAAAAAAACAGATCCGAAAATACAAAATAAACAAAGAAATTAGGGTTCCAAGCAAAGATTCCAAGTCATTTTATACCAATTCTTTGTTGGGCTTGGATCAAGACCTGAAAAATTATTCAAAACCCAGTCAAAACTCAATTAATGCCTTAACCTAGTTTTATACTATAAATAAACAGTCAATAAGCAGTCAAACAGACAGAAAATCAAGGCAGAAAAGGCTGCGAAAATCACAAACAAAAAAGGATTAGAGTTTCACATCGAAACCCTAATCCACTAAACACAGTTCTTTTGAAATCTGAGATCTGAAAACTCGAGTAACGGCAGCGATTCAAAGAGGGTACAGTAGCAGTCGCGGTCACAACAAGCACATTAGGAGACGAATCGGAAGCTAGATTCAAGGTTAGTCCAGTTGCTATGTTCTTTTTCTAAAAAAATGTGTTCAGAACAAATAGGTTTCTCATAAAAAAAATTGACTAGCTTGAAATAATATGTTTCTATTTAGCATAGTTTTTCTCGGTTAAAATAGTGTTATACAAACCATAGGATCGAAAAAACCAGGAAAATAGGCAAACAAAGAAGCCACAAAAACTAGGAGATTAAGGCTTAAGCAAAATCAACCCAAAATTAAAAGTGAAGAATAATAAGAGTAGAAGAGAACCAGACCCAGAGAAAGCTTAAAAAAAACCAGACAGAGCCCAAAAGAACAAAAAACCAACCTCTGTTCGCCTTCTCCGGCGACCCTTCCTACGGGACCCTACCAAACCGAAACTTCCCCCCTTCCAAATCAGCTTCTAGCCGCCATGAACCCGAACCCAGCACCATCTCCATCGCCCTTCGCCGGCGTGCTTGTGCCCGGCGTGGTCTCCTTGCGCTCACAAACCACCACCACCTGAACCGTCACCATGGCTCCCCCAAGGAAAACACCCACCCAAAAAAAAACAACATTTTTTCAGTGACAGAGAAAAAAAACAAAAGGAAGAAAAGATAAACAAGAGCAGAGAAAGAAAAAACGAATCTCACCGGCGCCGGCGTCACGCTCGCCGTGGCCTTCCTCCCTCTCTCATCAAAAGCTTCAGTTTCTCCTCCCCCCATGGAAACCGACGCAAAACGGCCGAAATCTCTCCTTCCCTCCCCTAATTTTTCGCAGAAAAATCCTCTCTCACCATTAAGAGCAGCTGCGCGGCGCAGAACGTTATTTACACCCCCTTCGTTCCTGCGCGCGCCCCTCCCCAACTTAAGCCCAGTTTCGCATTCTGGGCTTCCCCATGCGAACTGGGCCTTCCTTTTTGCACCTCCAATTAATTATACAACCCCTGCGACTAATAAAACCCCAATTTACAATCTGCACCCCCTGTTTCTCTTTTTAATTCTTTTCCAACTCAAACATAAATAATTTTTCTCTCAAAATCAAATAAACGGCTAAGTCGGTTGTACAACCGGTTAGTCATTATTTTAGGCCAATGACACATGCATGATTCAAGAACCACAAAACTTAATAAATACGAATAAACTACTTTTCCTAAACAAACGACTAAGTCGGTTGTACAACCGGGTTAGTCATTATTTTAGGGCAAATGAGCTGTACAGTTCAGTAACCCTGAAAACTTAATAAATACGAATAAACCATTTTTCCTAAAAATAGGGGATTAAGTCGGTTGTACAACCAAGTTAGTCAATGTTTCTAGAACTAATGAGTCAGATGCAGATTCAGGAGTTCTAGAATACCTATTCTAAAACGGACCCACCTCACACCAAACCAATTTCTTTCAAAAACTCTAAAATTACTTTCAAAAAGTAGGGACTAAGTCGGTTGTACAATCGGGTTAGTCAGTCATCCTAGGAATCGATGAGTTATGCAGTTCAAGGAATCCTAGGACCCCTACGCTAAAAAAACACCAACCCATAAACATTTTTCAGGAAGAACTACGTAGCTTTGATTCCTCCATTGCATCCGGAGGTACGTAGGAGCAAGACTCTACTCTTGTCAAGCACTAAAAACCAAAAATATAAATAAGTCTTTTTCTATGAATAAAAGGGTAATTATTTAATAAATCCTAATTAATTAGACAATGGATGTCGTGGGGTGCTAATACCTTCCCCACACATAACGACTCCCGAACCCTAACAATGCCTTGTCCTAAAACTTAAAGGGATTTTCCGAATTTGCCCTTAAACTAAAATTTGGTGGCGGCTTCCTAAGAACCTTTCGAAGAATCCTTTCCCGGATTTTTCGGTCGCTACAGCTGGCGACTTCACTGGGGACTTATTTATTTTTAGAGAGTCAAAACCTAGTCTATTCTTAGGATTAATTCAATTTTTACCCTTTTTATTTATTTATTTACTTTTGCATAATTATGTTATTTATTTGTGTAAACCCTAGGATAGAAGACGATATTTGTATGTATGAATGTTTGTTTTGCAGCTTCGGGTTATTTTAGAACTGCTCCTACACACACTTCACAACTACACATCACACACATGTGAGAAAAGTCCTCTACCCGGACTCGAGCATAAACCTAAGTTAGAACGAGATTGCGTAGTGATGGCCTGCGGGACGTACGTCTCGTTGGGTGGTCACGAAAATCTCACCTAGAGTTTGATTCCTTTTGAGGATGCTATCCCTTCTAATAGCTTGCCTATTGTTGGGGTCAGTGTTCTTGACCGGGGTCCTTGGCTCTAGGAACCATGTGTAGGATTCTTTAGAACTACCCTTGTGAGGTCCACTATAAAAGAAACTTTAGACCCACTCCATAGGGTACCCTTCTAGGGGCACGAAGGAGCTCTATACCCTTGCATTCAAACAAACATTAATGCATACCGTCTTTTATCCACAAAAAAATCAAAATTGTTATTTCCGCAAAGTTTTTTTAGGAAGTATATTACATGCATTTTTTCCTTTTTTGCATTACAAAATATATATTGAAATAAGCGTTTTATATTACATTGCATTTTTATGACCATCAGGGAGTTAAAAGTTTTATTTTGGAGAGAAGCCATGCATGCTAAAGTCAAAATCAAATTTTGTTCTTTACTCTCCAAATGAAAGTTTATAACTCCCCAATGTGATTAAATCAAATCATATGTTATCATCTCATGCTCATACATCTCATACACATACATTTCATGCGCATACATTACCATTTCATTTACATTTCATACTAACATCATGCATTGAAAATAAAAATAGAAAAAAGGCAAGCTGGTTCATCAACATCGTTATTGGACTCGCTCTCAAGCAAGGAACATGGCCGAAAATCCAGACAATCGGGTATTAAAGGATGAGATTGAAAAGCTGAAGGAACAAATGAAGGACATGCTGGGTTTGAAAAATCAGATGACCGAGATTTTGAAGCTTCTCGCCGAGAAGAAGGAGGGCGACAACACTTCAGTTGGGGGCACCAATGACCAACCAGGCCACAAACGCATCCCGTCATCATAACTCTGGTCCCAACACTCATGGTGTGCAATGGTCTCAATGGGGTCTACCACCATAGTTTCTCTCCTCTGTGAACTAAAAATAGGCACTAGCAGAAACGTTAAAAAGCTAATTAATGACCAAAAAAATCATGCATCAAAAACCTTCTCAATGTGAGAAAGGAAAAACTACAGGACGTATCTCTACAACCTTCCATTATAAAGATAGTGGGAATACAAAAGATCCACTCTTAGTGAGATTTCACTACAACGTATCTCTCCCAAAGAAACTCTCTATGAGGCTCTCTATTTCTCTCGCCCTTTCTCTCTTGAGCAAGGTTTCTTTCCAAGGCTATGTTTCATGTTTCTTGTGCTTTTTGTCTGTTGTGTGGCTTTGTCAAATGTCATATTTATTGAAGAGGAAAACCAAGCTGCCTTACATGCATCGATACACCTGTCATTTGCATTCCACGCAATTAACACACTTAGTGTCACTTGCAATGGATGCATCACCCCAAATGTATCTCATTCATCTTACAACCTGTCATCACATGCAACAATTTACTTTACATCACCTGCAACTTGCAACTTGATAAACACATGTTGACCCATGTGGAGATGGATGGAGCACAATTAATGGGAAACTCTTGGCAATAAGTCTAGGCGTTTGCTTTTCCCAAGCCCCTACTCAAAACACACCCCATAAGGGTGTGAAATGACCAAAAGACCAGCCAAAACGTCTTTTTTTTCAAAAAAAATCACGTGTTCGGAACACGGACCTTCGAACAGGTTCGAATGACATCGTTCGAGTGTGTTAAATTTTGACTTCACACTCTCTTGGGTGTTTTTCACCTGTTCGCATGACCTTGTTCGAACCCATTCGAACGACATCGTTCGAGTGTGTTAAATATTGACTTCACACCCTCTTGTGCGTAATCTCACCTATTCGAACGAGGTCATTCGAACGTGTTCGAACAAGGTCGTTCGAACAGTAGTTAAACACGTCCTCACAGCGTTTCACGCGAGGTTATTTTTGGAATAAAATTTGTTAAGGGGTGTGAAAGAGTAGGAGGGGGTGTGGGAAAAGCAAACCCCTAATTCTACCTTTAGGGGTAGCATGCTTAAAGATTATGATTCAGTCCATTGGGCCATAAATAGTTGGATTAAAAAGAAAGAATTTGGGCATTTGGTATGTCGATTAAGACAACCGATCTAAATCATTACCAGAACATATATAGCCAAATTGGGTGCTAGAAACTCATTTTCATATCGTGATTCATATGGTATAAATTATAGTTTTATTAAGTTGGTATGTGAAAAAAGCCAATGCTTCTAGTATATCAATTTAAATTTCTTAAACAACTATTCCTTAGATATAATAAATCAAGATGTGGAGATGTAAATAACAATAACATATTCATAAAGATGCTGCTATCCCATCCCAATATGCCAAACCATGAACACATAACACATGTTAGGATACAAAATCTCTATTTATGAGGGGTACTATTTTTCGCCCCAGGTTATTTTTCATTGAATTTTGACTCTATAGGAGGTTTTAACGAGGCCTCTTAACCCTGTACGGATTGAAGTATCACTTGTATTTCAATCAATAAAATCATTACATTTGATACATGAGAGAAGAGAACAATCTAACGGAAAAAGTGCAAGAGCTAATGTGTGCACTACTGGACAAAACCATGTCCCTATCGCCTAATTAATATTTAATACTTAAAGTGCCTATAAAATATAGGGTAAATTCTATAAATCTATTTTTACTTGCCCAAGCTCTAGGTAGAACTATTATGTTTAGAAGAAAATTTTCTATCTTAAAATTTGGAAATCTCCAAGTGGATTGAAAACATTTTTGTCCTTATTATTTAAACAATTCATCAATTCTTTAATTTTGATGTTCTTCATACATGGTATTGAAAGTCTATCATCTTAACTCCTCGAGTCAAAACATATTTCTGAATGTCCTTTTAATTATTGGATAGGACATTTGTCTTAATATCACTACAATAGAAAAAGCCATTGGTAGCAGTTTTTTTAGCCAATGGTAGTGCATTCGAGCGCTCCTAAAGCTACCGCTTCTATTGTCAAACCCTCTACAGGAGCGCTCAAAATGCGCTAATTACTTCAAGCGCTCCTTATTCCCAGATGCGCTAAGACATTAAGTAGCGCATTTTACTTCAAGCGCTCCTTATTTTCAGATGCACTAAGACAATAAGTAGCGTTGTTTACATCAAGCGCTCTTTATTCCCATATGTGCTAAGACAATAATTAGCGCTTTTTACTTCAATCGCTCCTTATTCCCTATTTTTTTTAAAAAAAAAAATTGTTTTTTGTATATTCTCTATTTTACATTAATACTGCATTTAAATGTAGTATTAACACCATTACTACCAAAATAAATTTAAAGAATACATATATTAAAAAAAATAAATAGGACTTTTATAATGAATTTAGGTAAAGGCTTAAGACAAGCTAAGATCATGAAAATTACAACTTTGTCCATGAATAAAGTTGAAGCAAATGGACCACAATGACCTTACATAACAAAAACTACATTATACTAAACAAAATGTACTAACACTAATCATTACTCCACTCCTCCAAACCATAACTTGAAATGACCACGTCACATATCTTGAAATGACATCAAAGTACAGTGAACCAAACCCCAAAGTAGAAGCTAGTGCCGCTTGCACTACAGTTTTGTAAGGCAAAATCTTAGATCATATAGATGAATGTAAACCATCCCTAAAACATTTAATTAAAAAAACTTCAGTACGACACTAGTGCAGAAAAGGCTTTTTGTATCGGTTGTTTTACACTTTTAGTATCGGTTATCTATCGATACTAATTCGACCGATACTAAATGTCTGACATTTAGTATCGGTTAAATAACCGATACTAAATGTCACTTTTAGTATCGGATTTTCAAAAAACCGATACTAAATGACGTTTTTTTGGTGATTTATATAACCGATACTAAATGTCACTTTTAGTATCGGTTATTTAAATAACCGATACTAAATGTCACTTTTAGTATCGGTTATTTAAATAACCGATACTAAATGTCTTTTCAACATTGTGTTTACTGTCTAAAAATTGACATTTAGTATCGGTTATTTAAATAACCGATACTAAAAGTGACATTTAGTATCAGTTAATTTAAATAACCGATACTAAATGTCATTTCAACATTGTGTTTGCTGTCTAAAAATGACATTTAGTATCGGTTTTTTAAATTAACCGATACTAAATGTCACTTTTAGTATCGGTTAATTTAAATGACCGATACTAAATGTCATTTCAACATTGTGTTTGCTGTCTAAAAATGACATTTAGTATCAGTTTTTTAAATTAACCGATACTAAATGTCACTTTTAGTATCGGTTAATTTAAATGACCGATACTAAATGTCACTTTTAGTATCGGTTAATTTAAATGACCGATACTAAATGTCATTTGTTTGGTGTTTTTTAGGACTTTTAGCAACGGTTATCCTTAATAACCGATACAAAAGGTCCATTTTTGGTGTTTTTTATCATCTAAGAAATCTCATTCTTCAGGCAGTGATTGCTGTATCTGCTATTTTTTAAATATCAATGGGATATCATAATTTCTTCTATTATAACTTATGCAAATATAAATGTAAATATTGTACAAAGCTTTAGGAAATAACTAAATTTAGCATTCAAATCTTAAACCATTATAATCCGCAAACTCAAAGCCCAAAACACATGTAGACAAAGTAATTTTAAATTTTCAACACATCAACTCCCACAAGCCAAGCAATCCTCGCTGTTTATAAGAGAGCACACCATTGGTGACATCTTTGTATCATCATCATGCTCCACATTAGATTTTTCCTGTATTCATAACAGAAATATTTAACATCAAGAGGTTCAAATCACATAAATACAAAAAAATGATCAAAATGAATTCCTCTTTACAAAAAATATTCAACATTTTTGACTTCCTTCAGTATAAAAGTTGCTACCTTGGACCATGCATAGAAATGCAAGGAAGTCAGCTTTCCAAAGCTGGGTTGATCCATGTGAATATTTAAGCTCTGACTCTGATCTATGTAGCATCCTCTATCAGCAGCCATATCTACCAATGTCCTTTGTTTAATCTCCCAAACAGTTCTGCTCAAACAAAAATTTAGTTAAAGTGAATACATTACAGCAAACTTTTGGTTAGTTAAGAAACTATAAACTCATATACTTGTATATGGTCTTCAGCTGTTCAGGTATCTCTGGAACTTTTTGAATTGAACCATTATCATAGATAATCTTGTTCTTGATGGTAGGAGACCAAAGTCTCATTGATGGTATCCGTAGATCAAGATCCCAAGAATATGCTTGCTGCATTAAAGCAAAGAAAACAACAGCAATAGAGAAACCAGCTATCTGCATGAACAACAATCAATAAAAGAATTACGTAAGATGAATTAGCATCCACATTGGGAAAAGCATGGATATGGAGATAGAAGGAAACAAGCAAAAATTATGTCTGGATCATATGCATGAAAAAACAATTTACCATTGTAAATCACTCAAAAACACCTGTTATGGAAAATAAATAATAAATCACTGATGGAAATATAAAAATATACGTTCCAGAAAGGCATCAGAAAATTGGAAGTCCAAAGCATTAAATAAAAATGCATGAGAGGCTGTTAGAATAACACATTTAAGATTTGCTAAATATGGCCTAATAGGAACCTCTTGTATAGTCTTATTCACTCAACAAAATAGAAATCACTCTTTACAAAGGTGATTGTGAAAATAAATTTTACCGAAATCCATTACCTTTGAACTATACAATAGCAGAAGCCTACTTGCAGCAGCACTGAGAGAAATTGAAATGCTACTTTTATAAGAACAATGTGGGTCAACCTGTAAATTGTGTAGAAATTCAACAAAAATTATCATAATCCCTGGCAGAATGCTAGTCGTCGTAGAAATATGGTATATTGTCTTTACTTCAGAAATTGAGATACATGACAAGTAACTCTTTGCTTTCTTGGTACAAGAATTAAAGAGGGGAAAACTCAATAATTTTGTTTATTGGGTGATTCATACCAGAAGAAGAACAATGGTTTTTTCAGATTGCTCAGTAGAACTCCATTGTGCTGGGGAGGAATCAACAAAAATAGTCTCACTGTTCAAGTTTGGATAGATATGAAGTCCAGATGTATCATCCCAAGCAAGAGCAACAGGTGGAAAACAACGCAATTTGCAGAGCCCTGATATACCGAGCTATAGTTATCAACAAATAGATTGCAAAAAAAAATAGTAAACAGAAATGCATAATGTATTAAACTATAAGCAGAGATGTGAAGTCATGTTCAACATAATAGCCAAGCTCTCATCATTAATGATAAATATATTTCCTAGCATTTTGAAAACTAGATGAAGGTACTTTCATAGGCACCAACATCATGGGCCTTCAATTGAAGTCTACTGTAAACCGAGAGAAGACTGTTATGCAAGATTCTTAACAGAATCAGTACTTGACAGCAAGAAATTGTAGAAGTCAGTGCCGAATTGATAACCACAATTTTTATACTTCATCTACCCCTCCTAATTACCACTCCCACGGCTTTATGAGAAGCATGCTGTTGCTGATGTTGGGCCTGATAGGCCTGAGACTGTGGTGGCCTAACAGAGGAATGACTAACTACTTTACTAGAAGGTTGAGCAACATTTCTTGAAGATGAATTAACAGCAACAGAGAATGGTTCCAAACTCTCAGCTTTCTTAAACCTATCAAGACCTGATGTTCTTCCATACATTCTCTTTAAATAATAGTGAATGAGCTCCCTTCACTATGAGCTCACAAATAAGTTGCATCACAATGCCACAATCACATTAAATCTTAAGAGCATGTAAATTACTGTAGTGAATGATTTAATGAAAATCAATCACATTAAATCATTAAATCACTTTGTTATTGTATCAAATCAAAAGTGAAGAATCAAACTAACAATCATAAAACACAAGTCATGGAAGTTATGGTTATAGGAGAGGAGTTGGGAGGTGGTGTGAAAATTATAATATCTAGTGTCATAACTGTCACAAATATGATCATTATTCAATGATTGTTGTAGCTCTATTAGCAACTAAGGAGAAGACTGTCTTGTTGAGACAGAACTACTTTTATTGTTAATCAACAAATATGATGAAAATAAATTCTCAATGGTATCTTGACACCAAATGCTAACAACCTTCTGAGTGACAACAATGAGTTATTCATGGATCTCCCATCATAATTTTTAGAAGCTCCAATGTGTAGCTTCTGGTCCAACATGATTTAGGTATTTTTCAAACACACAACGGCAGTATCAGATTCAGAGCTGAACTGGAAAAAACAAAACAACTAAAAACTAAAAAAGCAAATTTCACCTCTGGCTCAATCACATAGAAGTGCAAGTTGCGCCTCACTAAGGGTCTAAAGCGATAGTTCCTCTTGAAGCTCAGAGACAGAGTATTGCTGGGCGAGTATGTGAGTAGCTCAGCCTACGGTCTAACTGATATTAGCAAGCATCAATTAAAAGGGGGGGGGGGGAATATTGGCAGAAGTTGTCTATTTAATTGATTGAATTGTTAGAGTTTAGGAGTTAGTTATCTATTTGATTGATTGAGTTGTTAGAGTTTAGGAGTTTGTTGATTTAAGTTGCTTGTAGTTGTGTGTATTTCTGGCTTAGTCTGCAGATTTATTTAGGAATAGTTGAGTTATGGAGAAAATGCTAAGCTCCTAGATATTTGTCCTTGTCTTAATGAATTTCAGTCATACACTTTGCTTATCTAAAGGCACCAAATGTTCTGAATAAAGCAAGCAAAAATATACTTGAGAGGGTTGGATGTATGAGTAAAAGATGGAACATACTAAGCTGCCACTGCCATTATAAGGTTAGAAATGTTTTTTTTACAGAGATAAGGTTAGAAATGTTGGACATTCTATTCTCATTCTGAATTCTGATACTTACACATGACCTACTAAGTAAAGAATACTAGTCATTATCAAACCTAAAATTTTATAGTCAACGCATGATGCATTCAATTTTACCAGTTTATGTTTAGAAAGGCATGTTGTTAATAATATATGAAATTATTTGGGTCCAACAATTTTAACTGATGAGCAAAATTTTAATACTGCAGATAGTATTAATGAAGAAAAACAACTAAGCACTCATGAGTAAAATATTCCAATAAACAGAGTGGAAGGTTGAACAATTTATGAGCTGCTTAATTATATATATAGCCATATAATACCTTATAGTTTACACTTCAATTCTGTCATATATTGCAAAATCAATCTGAAATCTTGAAACAGTAAATTGGTATAAAGGAAATTCAGTTATAATGATTGGGATTCAGCACATACACACACACACACATAAAGTGCTGAACTCACCTTTAAGGAATGTCAAAGTAAATTCAATAAAACAGTAAAACAGTAACTAGCAGAAATTAAATGCAAAACAGAACTGATTAAGTAGCTAAGTAGTGGTAAAATACTGTAACAATAGCCTCTCCAAATGAAACTGATGCACGAACATGAAGAAAGCAGGGCATTCATCAGGCCATTATATTTAAATACCAGTCCTATAAACCACACCAGTAAAAACTCCATCATAGAAGAACCCATAATCATTAAAAAACTTGTTCAGTTCATCGATTTCTCTTAAATTTCCAACCTCATTTTATAAAAAGTCTACAAGCTTGGTTTAACAGTCGGTCAAATAACTAGCAATCAGCAATTATTTAAATGAAAATCAACAGTAGGGATTGCACCAGATATAGGTGAAACACACTGACAAAATTGACAAAAAATGTGGAACAACTTAGGGTTTCAAATTCAAATACCCACTGCAAACATACCTCAATTTCAATCTCCAACACTGCAAACAACTCTTGGTGAGTGAAATTTGAGTTGATGCTTCTCGTACCCACTCCAAGGTCTTTCACAATTTTAATTTTAATCTGATTACTTCAAATCTGCAAATAGAACACTGAGTTTAGGGTTTCAAATTCAAATCTGATTAATTCAAATTCAGATAAGAATACAAACCAGGTGTGACAGAGAGAAGAAGGTCATTACAAAACTTAGGGTTTGTGACAGTGAGAGACCGTCGGTGCTACTGCTACCGTCATGAGTGAGAGAGACGGTGAGAGTAGAGCGAGCGAGCGAGAGAACGGAGCACGGAGACGGAGACGGAGAGACTTCAGAGAGTGAGAGGTTCTGAGACAACGTGTTTGTGAGTGGGGAAGAAGAACGGAGAGAACGTCGTGAGTGGGAAGAAGAACGGAGAGAACATCGTGTTGTGAGTGAGAGACTTGAGAGTGTTTCGTGCGTAGTGAGAACTTCAGAGAGGAGAGAACGCGTTTTGTTAGAAAAATTAAACGGGCCCTTGAGTATCGGTTGTTCTAAAACCCGATACTAAATGTGTTAGAGACACACATTTAGTATCGGTTGTTTAAACAACCGATACTAAATGTAAGCGTGAAAATTGAAAACTTCCATTTAATTTCAAAATTGCCACCGCACCTACATTTAGTATCAGCTGTTTATATAACCGATACTAAATGGTGCTTTCTAAAGCACATTTTGCACTAGTGCGATAAATACTACTGTAGTATCAACAAACATATATGCTAGTGTTATAATCAACGAAAACCCTAACTGGAGGTCCTAAATAATGTAGCAGGGCTCTTAATCAGAAAATTACAACTGCAGCTACTTTTCACTTAACAAAGGTTGAATCATATAAACAAAAATTCACTTAACAAAGGTTCCAACAATACCCCAACTTCCATAGTGCGTCCTCTCATGCCAGGGCATATGCTACTTTTCACTCTAAAATAATAGAAAAGTACTTAATAAATGGTCCAATAATATTCCAATATTTGCATAGCACTTCCTCTCATTCCAGGGCATATGCAACTGCTTGAGCAACCAGTCACATAATTAAACCTGTAGACAATGTACACACATTAGTAACAGGAACTGCAGCTACACAATTGAATCATATAAAGTTGTTTCTAAAACTTTTATTCCAAATTTTCAATGATAAGATGGAATCCATATTCTTGAGAATTTTGGATGCCATTGATTCTATCTTTCATCCTATGGAATATTATTGCAATAAAATATGTATGAAATGCAGTTCAAAGTAGCTTATTATAATTAATTGCTAACTTAAAACCTATCAATACATGTTTGTATGTATCGGTTGAAAATAATTATAAATCAAGTTGAGAATTTAGTGTCATGGCATACCTTTGGTACTTCGTTGATTTGATTTTGAGATTTAGCATTACTTCCATGAGAATATCTCCATCTTCATCTTCATCTTCACCGCTTTTGTTGCCATCAATCATATCCATTAAAAATATATGAGTGTATCATAAAGACTAAAGACAAAAATATTATAGATTTTGTTATAGGTTTGATGACATGTTTAAAACTTTTCTTGTACTTGCAGTTTATATAGTTATGAGGCAGCTTGCAAGATGTTCAAATTGAGGCAAAGGGAGGTGAATGAAATATTTTAGGTAAATTATATTTTTGTTAGGACATTTTATGAAACAATTTCTCGCAATATGTTTAAATTGAGGCAAAGGGCTATGAATGAAAGATTTTTGGTAAATTATATTTTTGTTAGAAGATTTTATGAAACAAGGAAAGACACAATGTACATTAAAATCAATATCATCACTCGGGATTCATCATTTTAAGTGTTAGAGATTAATTGTGAGATTCGTGCATGTATGAAAACACGGATTGAGCACAATCGTAACAAACACGGATGGAGTATGGAAGGTATCAAAAGAGAATAAAAAAAAGTAAGCAATTATATAACATGTCATTAATTATTGGATTCTAATTAATGTTTTAAATAAAAAAGATGGAAAAAATATATGATTGGATTGAAGCAAAGGGGGATGAATGAAATATTTTAAGTAAATTATATTTTTAGTAGGAAACTTTACAAAAGAAAGGAAAGAAACAATGTACCATAATTAAAAGCATTAGTTTGTGTTATTTTTAGGAAAAGGGTTATACAATAGTGTAAGATACGAAAATGAGAAAATATTGATGATGAATGGATTATTAAATTACGAGGCAGCCACATGTGGTGCCAATGTCAGGTGCGACGTAATTTAATTAGGGTCATGTCACCTTTTTTTGGGTCAAATATTCAAATCACCAAAAGAATTTAAAAACTCTCTTTGGACGAAATATCTGAATTTTTAAAAATAAATAGACTAAATATATCTAAGTTTTAAAATAAGTGAACCAAATATGTGAATTCTAAAAATAGGGAGACCGAACTATACTTTCCAAATTTCAAAAAGGTGTTTATAATAGAGAGAATCAGAGATTTTCTTTCTTACTTTTTTTCGATCTTTAACTTAATCTAGTCTAATACATTTTATTGCTAATCCATTTGTTTGATCAAAAGTAATCCATAAAGTAAATTTACGACTATAGCATAATCATGACTAAACCCCCCAAAGTAATGACACATGTTCCGGACTGGGCCGACGGCCCAATCTGCTCAAGCTAGTCATGACTGTCTATCCAGCAAGAAACCACTGAGCGAGATGTACAATGATCGCGTCATACAAGTGACCAATGGCTCAAATCGGGCCAATCCATGCACCCGACAGACAAGAAACATCGCCCGGTACTATAAATAGGGTTCCCCACAATGACAAGGTACACTTTTGGACACCTTTGTTATTCATGCTTTTGACTCTCATGTAACACCCCAATTTCTACAATTCTATTATTTTCCATGATTTTTTGTGCGCGTGTGCGTCATAGTGTTTATAGTGAATTTTAAGTTTTCAAAAAAAAAAATATAAGACTATTTACATTTAATTACTTCTAACTAGTTCTTATTTTGGTTATTTTTATTTTAAATAATTATCTCAGCAAATTGTCAATATTTTGGAATTTTCTTCCTATTCTAGAAGTTTTAAAATTAGCTTTAGTAATTACTAGAATGCTTTGTAAATAATTTGAACGAGTTTTAGACTTTTATTAGTGCATTTCATAGTTTCACTTTGGGTGTTTTTTTCCAAAATGCCCCTTTGAAAACTATTTTTTTTAAAATAAATAAATCGTATATACGTCTTGAGTAAGTATATACGATTGCTATCTTGAGTGCAATCGTATATACGTACTCAAAACGTATATACGATGGGTTTTTTTTTGTTTTTTTTAATGAGTTGTTTTAATTTTTTTACTAAAAGGCTACTAAAAATTCTTTAAAGAGTCAAAACTAATCCAACCAACGTTATGGCTCACAGACTAGGCAAGGGCGAGATCGGATAACCACAACCAACGTTATGGCTCACAGACTAGGCAAGGGCGAGATCTAGCGCCGCAAAGTGAGAGAGCGCGAGATCTCCCTCAAAAATGAGAGGGAAAGTGAGATCTTACTCCTAATGGGCGTGTTCCCCTCCATAAATATCAAGGGGGGTGAGATCCCTCTCCTTGTGGGCGAGATCCCTTCCAAAAATGAGAGAGAGAGAGAGAGAGCGAGATCTCATTCCTCGTGGGCGAGATCTTCTGTTAAAAATATGAGTGAAGGCGAGACCTCACGGCTTAGACCTTCAGGAGCTCATAATTGGGCTTCGAGCTCAACATAAGAATTGTAGGTCCGCTTCTTTACTTTCGAACGCATGCTCGCATGCCCCAATCGAACAACCACAACCAGCGTTATGGTTTACAGAATAATGTGAGGGCTAGATTCCTAATCCGGGCAAGCTGGCGGAGCGACTTGCATCCTCAAGCAGGCAAGGAGAGCGACTTGTACCCCCTAGCATGCAAGGAGGGCGACTTGTTCCCCCCAGTAGGCAAGGAGGGCGACTTGCCTTCTACAAGCGGGCAGGTAGGGCGACTTGCTACTGCCTTCTTTTATTATCTTAATTTTGACTACTTTTTTTTTGGTCAATTGACTAAGTATTTTTGACTAGGTCACGATTGTCGCCCGCTCTCGGGGACGTGGCCTCATGGCCTGTCTCATGACGAATTTCCCTGTTGGCAACAATTTCCCAGGACTCAACCCAGATTGAACCCGTTCCAAAGGGGTTGCGGCCTCGGCGGATGGGCTCAATACCTTGACAATAGTTTACCGGAACTCGGCCCAGATCGAACACGTTTCAAGGGGTTGCGACCTCGATGGTCAGCTCCGTTACCTTGACAATAGTTTGCCGGAACTCGGCCTAGATCGAACTCGTTTCAAGGGGTTGCAACCTCGATGGTCATCTTTGTTACTTTGACACAGTTTACCAGAACTCGGCCCGAATCGAACTCGTTTCAAGGGGTTGCGACCTCAATGGTCAACTTCGATACCTTCACAATCGCTACGGACTCGGGCAGGATTGAACTCGTTCCAAGGGGCCGCGATAAGCCTAACGTCGTGAGATAAAGCGAGTCAAAAGACTCGCGCCTCGGTTTGTAGATAGCACAAATGGTTGCATCGTCAATCTCATACTGCCCCTTTTTACCGTTGGGCTTCCAAAGTTGGTCGGCCTGTCCCATGCGCTCGCATCGGGGCCGAACTTGATATCTTACAGTACACAACAACAAAGGTTTTCAAGATAATAAGAAGTTGTGACAAACAATTTCATTTATTTCAATGTAAAATTCATTGATGCAATTATTTATCTCATTTGGAGAGGATATTTGCTTGAACAATGAAAAGCTCTAAGCTTTTCTAAGTCCAGGTTCGGAGGGTCAGCTCTTCACTCAAAGTCTCGAGTTTGAAGGTGTCGTTTCCAATTTTTGTGGTCACCTAGGACCTTCCTAGTTGGTGAATGTTTCCCATGATCTCCTCAGGGAGGTCAGCACCAATCTTTAGAGACCTGACTGGGTTGTTGCCAAGCTAGATAACAACAAATTCGCCATCAAGCTCGGGCCTCTTGGCGCGCCTCCTGAGTTCCTCGGCCAGGGTGTCATTTCCTTCCACATCCCCATTGTCGGGGTCATACCGGGCATCTAAATCTGCCAGGTTCACTTCAGCTTTGACATTCTGGGCTTCTTCCTTCTTTCCCGACTTTCCTGCTGCCACGGACTCGTTTAGAGATTTCAGACTCATGAAATGGCATTTTTGAGCCTCCTCTAGGTCAGCTTGGAGGGTTACCACCTGGTCATCCAGCGTGTAGAACTTCATCTTCAAATGAACTGTAGATGTCACTGACTCCGAGCCTGCCTAGTGTCGGTCTCCCTATGATGCACTGGTAAACATACTTACATGGGAGGACTAGGAAGGGTGTCTTTACAGTCTGACACATTGGCTTCTCCTCATCAAGATCTCCATAAGGGACCATCAATTCAATGTATCCCAGCGGCTTAGTTGTTGAGCCATTGAACCCGGTCAAGTTAGTTCCTCGGTATGGGGTGAGGTTTGCAGTTGAAATGTTCAATACTTTTAACAAGTCCAGGAATATGACATCCGATGAACTTCCTTGATCCACGTGGATCCTTCTAACTTCCATGTTCGCCATGACAACCCGAATCAAGAGAGGGAAGTAGTTTTTGGGTTTTCCATCGAGTAGGTTCTGGTCCCCAAAAGCTAGGGGAGGACTGACTTTCCCTTCCTTAGGCGTTGCAGTCGAGGCGACGCCCATGATCTCTTTCCATCTTCTTCTCTTCATCGATTTATTTGACTCGCAACCTTCAACTTGATCACCACCGAGGATGACCATGGCAAAAGATCTTCCCCTGGATTTTCGGGTGTCTTCTTTCTCTGTGTCTTCACTGTCATCCCCTTTTTCAGGTCCTTCGTCTCATCATACATGTTCAAGACGTGAGGTTTCATAAACTCCTATGAAATCGGGTAGTCGTTGATTCTTCTCATGAAGGGGTCCTCTTGGAATGTGCCTTTATTGTAACGAGGCGACCTGTCCCCGAGATGACGGTCTCGGCGGGCGTGTCGTTCTGGGGATCTCCTTGACTTGGAACGATGCAGTGGCGCCTAGGGAGGGCATTTGCTCGTGAAGATACCTCTCGATGTTGACTGGAATGTTCTTCATGCTGGGCCACTGCCTAGGAGCGGTCGTTCAAGAGGCTCAGGATCTGATGGATTGCACGGGCAAGAACTGGAACTTCACCATGAACAAAGATCCGATCCTACCGGCGGGGGGTGATCGTTGGGTGGGCACTGCATTTCGCCTCTGGGCGGGGGCGGGCGGCGCCTTAACTTGTTCAGGCTGAGGAGCAAGAACATCATCAGTAAGTGAGACGGTAACCACCACACCCTCAGGAGAGTCAGGGGGTGGAGGTTGAGCAACAACAGTGCTTTGAACAAGAGATCTGACATGGGGTGCCATGAGGAACCAGAAGCGAGTTCTCTGTCAAGGAATGAGGTAGAAGATGTATTACCTAGCACTATGGTTGATAATGTTCTGAAGTGCTCCTGGCCGGGTTGGATCTCCGTGTTTTTGAACGAGATGGGGGGTACTGGCAAAGACACTCCAATGCTCAAGTCAGTAGAGAATCGTGGAGGTTGCAATTTGAATGAAAATATACCTTATGTGGTTATGAGAGCCACTATTTATAGAGCTCGTGTGCTGACTCTGAGCCGTTAGATCGTTCAAGAGGATCTGAGCCGTCGTGGCTTAATGAATTGGGCATTGGATGTGGATCCAAAGAGATGGCCTGATCTGAGCCCAAATTGCGTATCGACCTCAAGGTCCAACACGGAGCACTGAGTCGTGGACTTGGGTCTACTACAAATGAGTTAACCGGAGTCCACTTCGCTCGGTGCATCTCATGGCCCAATCCAAGACAATTACTAATCCATTTGTTTAATCAAAAGTAATCCATAAAGTAACTTTACCACTATAGCATAATCATGACTAAACCCCTGGCCCGATGACACCCATCCAATTAAGATTAGTAATTATCACATAACAGTATTAAATTATAGAATTGTTTAATAATGAAACTTCTACCGACAACTCTCAATCGATAATGATTTTTTTATTCACCAAATAATAATATAATTATTTCAATCAATAATATTTTTCAACCGAAAAACATTATTTTCACTTCTCTTAGTCACATATCCCACACACATAAATCCCAATTTAATTTTTCATCGAATTACGAGTTCTTTCAAAACTAAGCAACCGGTAAAATTTACTTAGTCAACAAAAAAGCGAAGAAAGTTTTCTTTTCTAAACTTTCAATAAAAATTCACCAACATTTAATAACATCATTTAAACCGCACAAAAATCGATACCTTTAATTCTTTTCAAAACAAATAAAAACCAAATCTACTACAAAAATTGGTTTATAGGGTGAGGATGCCTCCCACTATTAACTATTTTTAAGGAATATCACATCCGATGTGGGACTCAGTAACACCCCCTCACGCCTTAGACGGACGACTAAAGTGTGACCAAAGTGGCTCGATAGCGGGTGGCCTAGAGGATCTTGGATTGACTCTAATACCATCCGAGAATTTGGGTTAGATCAACTCAACCCTACTAAACCGACTTGTAAAGTGAGGGTTTCTGAATGGTATAATACAAGTCATTGATCTTTGGCAAAGTGAGAAGATACACAAGACTTTTGTTGGCCATGGGGACTCGATAAATGAAATCGGGACTCAAAAGTTGAAGTCATCACTTGTGATATCTCGCTAGAAAAGATGAATCTGTCGGTTATGGAATCCTCATCTTTGGAATATGTGTTTTGATATTTGATGGATGTGGAGCAACAATTTTGATACAACTTCAAATTCCTCTTGTTGCAACCACAAGGACTGGTCATTCCAAATCGTTATTTTCACCACCACATGACAAGAGCATTGAATCAAATTGCTTCCTTCTAACAAGTCTTGAAACACATTCTCTGGAAAAAAAATTATTGAAGATGTCTCTAACAACAATCCATTCCCTACAAATGGTTTTTTTGAGCTAAACGAGAACCTCTCCTTTCCAACATCATATATAGTTGTTTCTTTAACTTTTTTTCAAAAATTTTAAGGATAGGATTGATTCCATACTCTGGAGAATTTTGAATGCTATTGATTCTACCTTTTGTAACACCCCACGTACAATTATAATTAACTAAAGCAGAGGTTAGCATATACGGAACGCAATCAGACTATAACACACTACTATGGATACAAAAAGTTTACTTAACTTAATAACGGGATTAACCCATAAAACAACATGAGAATTCTCAAACCGAGAACCATAACATGCTGGAATACAAGTTAGTACTAATATAAACTTGAGATAAAACTAAAACAGAATACATAATAGATAAAAAATCCTCAAAGTTTTGATCAACTCAGATCATGTACAAGGATTATAAACTGAAATACTAAAACGTAAAAGTCCATCCCTCGGACCCTACTAGATGGAACTCTGCTCATATGGAAGTCTTCAGTTAGGCTTGGTACCTATAAATCACAAAACAAACAGTGAGATTACAAATCTCAATGAGCGCCTCCGAGACCTCTTACGGTTCCTCTCATTAATTTGTTATTTCTAATTATCTTACTTGTCTTAAGCACAACTCGAGAGACCAAATCACTCAATCTCTATGAGAACTCCAATCTGGCATTCACTGCGCGAATCATGTGGGAGACCTAGCTTAGGAATCATGACCCTCCTCCACTAAGTAATGCTCATTCGATATTTTATCATTTTATCCCTCTTCTTTGCTTAGCACAATTTGTGTAACCAAATCACACATTATCACAGAAATCCCAATCCAACAATCACTGAGGGATAATGCATGGGCCTTGAGTTCCGGGCTCATGACTTTCCTCTCCCAAGTGTGCTAAATAGATGGGGTCGTCATCCCTTATTCACTTATGAATCATAATTTAACTATACATAAACATCAGAATCAATTTGAAATACTTTAAAGGGTTCACACTCGTTACTCGACATTTTGATCAATCAACGATTCATTTATCATATTCAGCATCATATAGTCATAAGTCATACAATCATATCATTCAAAATCACGAAGGAACTATAACCAAGACATAATCATTCAAGCATTTCAATAGTTAATCTATGTGCAGTAATTTTCAGCAGTTGTACGTAAACTTCGACAACTTATTTAACTTATCAACCAATATCGAAATTAAGCAAACAAATATTCATTTGAAATCTTAGAGTGTCTATTTTTCTGTATTTAATTTATATTTATTTGTAATCGTTTCTAAAATGGTATAGTGCAAGTGTACACCATCCAACCAAGATATATAGAGTAAGGAGATCGTTCCCACGAGGAATTATGTTTAATTACGATAGTTTATTTTGGCTAACAATTTAGTGAGGAAATTAAATGACACACAATTTTTGGGTAACATAAACAGTAGTAAAAGTAACTGGGTAATGGAAATCAGTGATGAGAGCAAGCTGAGATGCATTCACTTCAAGAACTTAATTAAAGGAAATTAAGGTGCGTTCAAATGCCGCAGACATTAGGTGCCGCAAAGAATTAGACATATTTTCTCAAGGAGTACCTCCTAGGATGCTTGAGCACCGACAGTATTCACCTTATGGATTTTTCCCTCCTATCTCTAGGGTTTAACCAAGGAACATCTCTGAATTTATAACTGTTATTTAGACTAGACGACCAATCCTATCTAAAATGGAAATATTATCAAACACAAGATAAAATGCATAACATTGAACATACTTCAATAATCACATATTAATTTAGCTATATCAGATCCAACATCTCAACTGTGAGTATTTTGCTCATATTGAGCTTACAAAACATGGATAATAACTTAAACAAAAGAGTAGAAGTCATATTACAAAATTCAAGGTAAGAATGTATACTACGAACAGTAGGAGAACTCTAAGGATAGCAATGGAGGACTGATCCAGCTCGTCCAAAGGTAGAATCCACCAAGAAAATGTAATAACAGTGATGCTGCAGCAATAGTCTCAGCAATAGATCAATTTGGTATTTGGTAGTGAGCTTGCACACAAAGAAGGGAAGCTATCTCTATACTTCCTTCCTGACGGCAGAGCATACAAATGAAGAAAGTAAAATTCCTTTATATAGTGTCTTAGGTACACAACCCTAGAAAATGACCTAATGGAGTAACATTTTCCTAGGTTAAAGGATAAACTTGGAACATTCTAATGAGGTCACTCCAATCTGTGCTCCCTCTGCTTTGACAGCTGTCCTTCCCTCAAATTCTATGTCCCTTCAATCTTTCTCTCTCATCTTTCGCATTTGCAATTCAAGCTCATAAAAATTATTTCTAACTTAAACACTTAATTACAAATGTAAATCACACAACATGCTTGATAATTCACACAAAATTAAGCCTAAAGGATGAGTAATAACCAACATAAATGATAGTTATCAGTAACTCAGTGTTCTTTTTGAATTCTCAACCAAGTGAAGCAAAATAAGTGTCTAAATCGAATCAAAACGAGTCTAGTTTCCAATGAAACAAGAATCACTAAAAATAGAGATCTACAGAAGATTTTACATACGAATTACTAAACCTAAATTAAACAATTTTCTGTAGAATATCATTATGATTAAATGCAAACTGAAAACCTATAAATGAATGTTGGTATTGGTAGTTTGAGAAAAATTAGAAATCAAGTTGATAATATAGTGGTGTGGCATACCTTTGGTACTTTGTTGATTTGATTTTGAGAATTATCATTACTTTCATGAGAATATGTCTACCTCCATCTTCATCTTCATCTTTATCGTTAGTGTTAGCATCAACCATATCCAACAAAACAATTGATCCTATCATAAAGATCAAAATGTAATTGGTTTTCTTATAGAGTTGATGTGATGTTTACAATTTTTATGCTCTTACATTTTATATAGTTCTGAGGCAACTTGCAATATGTTTAGATTGAGGGAAAGGGAGATGAATGAAGGATTTTAGGTAAGCTATATTTTTGTTAGGAAATTTTATGAAATAAGAAAAGACACAATGTACATTAAAATAAATATAGTAACTCGGTCATCACTTTAAGTTATGGCTTAAAGATTAGTTGTAAGACTCATCTACTGACGAGTATAGAAAGATAACAAAAGAGAAAAATAAAAATTTATACATTTATATAACAAGTCATTAATTATTTATTTTATATTATTGATTTAATTAATGAGATAGGAAAAATATCTAGTTAGATTGAAGCAAAGGAGATGAATGAAATATTTCAAGTAAGTTATATTTTTGGGAGGAAATTTATGAAAGATATGAAAGAAACAATGCACATTAATATTAACATAATCATTTGGGATTTTTGGTTGAGGTTACGAATTATACATTAGTTTAAGGATTAAATAAAATTTATATAATAAATTATTACCTACTAATATTTTTTATTAAACATGTTAATTTAAATTTTACTTTCTGAAGTACATCTAAGTCTAAAAGAGACATGAAAAATATATGTTTAAATTGCGGCAAAGGGAGATGAATAAAATATTTTAAGTAAATTATATTTTTGGTAGGAAACTTTACAAAAGAAAAGAATGAAATGACGTATATTAATTAAAAGAATTATTTTGAGTTATTGATTTTAGGATAACGGTTACACAATAGTTTAAGATACGAAAATGGGATGATATAGATGTTAGCATTATTATTTGGGATTCTTGAAGAATTGGTTGGTTTTCAAACTGGACAATTAGGATTAAATAGCATTTATATAACAAATTATTATTTATTAAAATTTATTACTATTAAATGTGTAGATTTTATATTTTACTTTCTGAAGTGTACCTAAATCTAAAGAGACATGCAAAATATATGTTTAGATTGTCGCAAAGGAAGATGAGTGAAACTTTAGGAAAGAATGGAAAGAAATGATGCGCATTAAAATTGATAGTTATAATGATAAAAGAACATTGAGTAATAGAATCACTAAGAAACTTTTACATACAATTCACCATAAATATAACAAAATAAAAAGGCACTCAATTTTTAAACAGTTAGTGTGTCACCCAAAATCTAAATTATAGTAGATAGCACATCACCAAATAATCATATTTTCTGGAGATAAACTCAAAGGATCGATAAAAAACTTTTACATAGAATCCACCATAAATATAACTAAATAAAAAGGCACTCAATTTTTAAACAGTTAGCGTGTAACCCCAAATCTAAATGATAGTAGATAGCACATCACCAAATAATCATATTTCTGGGAGATAAACTCAAAGGATCGATACTCCAGTCATAAAATCTACAACAAGTCCACTTAGCCTTTGTTGGAATCCATTTTCAGTTGTAAAGTTAGATCCCTAAGACTTTCTATTTTGGAAAACTCGTCCATTTTAATTTTTATAGATAGCTTAGAGAACAGCGTGTCAAACAATAATCGAACGCTTCTTATTCTATGTTGGAAATTAAGACACCACACTTGAGTAGTTGCATATTACCCCAAGCCAATCAAAACCAAATTTAATTTTCAAATAGAAAAATCTCACATAACAATATAAGTAGCTCTGAGTTTGTTGGTAATCTTCACAAAATTTACAAACACTAGCCTGTGTATATTAGATATAATCCTCCTCCAAAAGGACACCCCATGCAAAGGATGCATTTTTAGGTGCACCTAACCTAGCAATTATCAATATTTTAAATTTAAACTTTGTCAAGAAAAATAATTGTGTTGACTAAACTAAAAGTGGATCTCATGTAGTCATCAACTTTGCGATTTCCGTAGTGACCAAAGTAATAATGGATGGAATTGTAAATATGATTTTTTTGACCATACAAATTAGTTATTTCAAAGTAGTGCAAATTGTAAAAAAAGAATATTGAATAAATACGCAAAATAAACACTACAACAGAATTGTCAAAAAAGAGCGCCCATATGAGTAGCGCTTTTAGAGAAAACACTACTAATAGCCTAAACAGGTAACCAATGACTAACGCTTTTTAATAAGCGCTGCCCATAGCCAAATGAGCTCCACCAATGAGTAGCGCTCCTAGACACAAATGTTGCACATAGCTCCAAACAGGTACACCAATGGCTAGCATTTTTTTAAAAAGCGCTGCTTATCGCTAAACACGCTCAGCCAACGGCTAGCGCTTTTTAAAAAGCGCTGCTTATCGCTAAACACGCTCAACCAATCGCTAGCGCTTTCTAAAAAGCACTGCTTATCGCTAAACACGCTCAACCAATGGCTAGCGCTTTTTAAAAAAGCACTGCTAATCGCTAAACACTCTCCACATATGGCTAGCACTTTTAAAAAGCGCCTCCTTTCGCTTATTTATTTTTTCAACTCTTCCCTCACTCTCTCTCTCATTCAGTAACGCCCAAACTACAACAGCTCCCTCTTCTCCATTTATCTAACCAAAAACACGAACTACAACAGCCCAAACTACTTCGTTCCCTCTCTCACTCACGATAAGTACACACATTTCCTCTCATTTTAGTTCCTCTATATTTTATCCTCTTAGTTTGGTAACTCTCTCAGTTTTCTTCCTTTATTAGGTTCATTTTTGTTGGCTCCCCATAAGCTCCAATCTTGTGAAAAATAAAGTGTTGACTCCCATTTTCGTTCCCCTTTCACAAAGGTTAGTATCATTGCTTCTTGTTCTAATTATTTTAATGGCATTGGAACCTTAGGTTAGATGGTTCTATGTGAAGTTGATGTTTGATGATTGGTTATTTGAGAGGGTGAAGTGTTTGTAAATTTGAGGTGAAATATGTAGGTGAAGTGTTTGTTGAATTGTCCAAATGAAATGTTTGTTAATTTAATGTCGTTCTAGGTTATGAGTTTATTGTGTTGTATTTATAAACTTGAGAAATTTAGGATTGATATTGAATTTGGGGCTGATTTATTGTTGATTTTTACTCCATGAAACTAGTGTTTGTTGAAATTACCTAGTGAAATGCTTTTTAATTAAATATTGTTCTAGGTTAAGGAATACTTGTGATGTATTTCTCAACATGAGAAACTGAGGATTGTTATTGAATATGTGAATTGTTTGTTAGGTTTTACGAGTTTGTTTTGCAGGAGCTCCGGGTATGTTGTTCGAGTTCTTGTTGGTTGGAGAGTTTGTGTTTGTTCGCTTTGTTCGTTCGAGGTACTTTTGTTGTTCGATCTCTTGTATTTTTTATATCAAAAATGACAATATGAAAGACCTCAAAGTCTTTGATTTATTTAGTTGAAACTAGCTAGTTGAATGTCTTAGCTTCTATAAAATTGTAAGTTGTGTGTTTTTCACCTATAATAGGTTTAAGTTCTCTTATCAGATATTTATTATAAATATTGGGAAATTATGGATACATTGGGAAATTATGGATAGAAAGTGGATATCTGCCAATCATCTGTCCAAGGTTTTTAATGGGTGCATATTTCTTAGTTTTACTTATATATGTATGGATTCCTATTATTATAGTTATATGACATTCTGTTCAGTTGTTTGAGCACATATTGGGGAGTGGAAAAATTACCGGTTAAATGGTCACCAATAATTGTAAGTTTGTAACTTATACATTTACATTATTTTGTCAAAAAAATGTATTAAATTAAATTTCATAATTAACTAATCTTTTGTTTTGTAGAGTCCTAAACAACCCAATGACATTGATTGTGGGTATTACGTAATGAAATTTATGAAGAATACTATTACCCACAACAAAAATATCCCCCGTCAGGTATCTACTTACAAAATATTTTTGATTTTGATTTTACAGTTGTTATTTCTATTTAATTGTTTTAATTCTAATTTTATTTATTTATATAATTTCAGTATTTTCCCGATTGTCGGTGCAAGAAATATTGTTGAGCAAACTTTGAGCTTGAGCTTAGGGAGTGTGGTGCGGTTATGTCTCTCATTTTTTAGAGTTTGATTTGGATACATATAAATTGTTAGCTAGCTAGTTTTGGTTCATATTGTAAGTTGCTAGCTAGTGTTGAATACATATGAATTAGATAATGTAACTTGTTAGCTACTTTGTTTTGGTTCATCATGTTTGGTATATATATATATATATATATATATATATATATATATATATATATATATATATATATATATGTTGACATATTGGTGCATTTGGATATAGAGAGTTTGTTTTGGTTCATCTAGGTGCATGTATTGTAATTTGTTGTTAGATAGTTTATATATATGTGTTTAAGTATACATATATGAAGTCGATTGGATTGTATTGTATTGTATTTGCTGTATATGACCAGGTAAATTGCAAATATAAAAAGGAAAATACACAAAAACATAAAAAATTATAAAAAAAAATTAAGCAATGGCCAGCGCTTTTAGGGAAGCGTTGCCTATAGGAGGACAAGTTCGGGAAATGGGCAGCGCTTTTAAGGGAGTGCTGCCTATAGGAGGACGTGTTTGGGCAATGGGCATCGCTTTTAGCGAAGTGCTGCCTATCTGAGGATGCGGGTAGAACTTTTTAGGGAGCGTTGTCCATTGTTGAAGTGGAATCAGCAAAGCCACATTTAGCAGCGCTCAGAAGCGCTTCCCATGGATAAAAAAAAACGTTGTCCATCCGCAAATCTGTTGTAGTGAAATTAAATGATGATGAAGAAGAAGAACGTATGTTTTCTATTTTTTTGTACAGATTTAGAAGTATAAAAGGGAAGTAAATTGCACAACCTCACGAATAGATGGTGTCCCAGACGAGCCATTGGTCGTGACCTAAGTGGCTTGATACCGGGTGGCCCAGCAGATCTTAGATTGACTCTGATACTATCTTAGAATTTGGGTTAGATCAACTCAACCCTACAAAACCGACTTTTAAAGTGAGGGATGCTGGAATGGTATAATACGAGTCATTGATGCCGGTAGTGAGAAGACACGCAAGAATTTTGTTGGCCATGGGGAATCGATAAATGAAATTAGGACTCAAACGTTGAAGCCATCACTTGTGGTATCCGCTAGCAAAGATGAATCTGTTTGGTTATGGAATCTTAATACCGGAATATGTGTTTTGATATTGGTGGAGCTTAAGAACGAGGTCTTAAGTGTTGATTTTTCATCCATCGATGTATATAAGATAGCAAGTTATGTCATGGATAATACTCTAAAGGTATGGTCTATGAAGGATTTCTCGAGCTATGCAGAAACAATCATTCACATGGACAGATCTTCCTCTAAGTTTCCCACAAAATAGGTTCGGTTCATATATTTAATGCTTGATTCATATAAACTATCTATCAATTACATCTTTACACATCATTAAAGAGAAATTGGTTAATTGGTAATTACAAAGTTAGTCAATTAATAACCAACTACACCATAAATTGTGATTGGTGCCTTGTTGTAAAAGATTATACACAACACGTAGGGAAAGGATCCCCTCCGGTATAACTTTACTATCAGGTGAAATCTCCACTATTGATTAAAAAACAAAGGAGATTGATGTTAAACTTGTATTCCTCGCATTGAAATCATCAAAAAGAACTAGCCCCTTTTGTATTTCATTGATGTTGATTATGGATCTCTTGCAACTCGTTCTTTCGATTATGATTGAATGTTGTTTCGCTTTCAAAATTCAACCTCAAAACTTATGTTGTTTAATTTTTAAGGTCTTGTTCTAGTTTCTATGAATCTAGTTCTCAAATTTTATGCACTTTGGTAGAAATGTGAATCCATTCATTTTCTTCACAATCTTGGGAAAATAATAGGGTTTTCCCTCACCAACACACACCCACAAGATCAAGAGGAGGAAAAGAATAGAGAGGAATAAGCTCCAAGGTTTTTTATTTTCTCACACACGCTTTCTTCCTAATCTTTCTAAAATTTCCTTCACAAAATCGAATAACAAGTGTACTTTCCATCATGCATGTATGCCACCTCACAAGAATAACAATGAAAGGTGAGAATTTGATTCTCTTACTTGATGGCAAGAAAAGACTCGTAAGTGTTATACCCCAATTTTGTCTGTCTTCTTTTTCTTGTTTTAGTCGTTTATTGTTATTAGAGTCGTGTTTTGGAGTCGCATGATTACGAGAATTATTAGTGTAGAGTCTCGTGACCAACCCAAACCAATTCCAGGTCACCCTGCTCAACTAAATCGAAATGCCGTTGTTTAAATTAGGCACGCGCGCGAATGATCGATCTTTTCGTGCGTTCTTCAATTTAATATCCGTATTTGAGTTTAGTCGTACGTAAGCAGGTCTACCTAAAGTCATTTTTCTCAAAAAATTTGACTTAAATTCGCACTTAAGAATGCGACTCAGAGTTAATTTTAGTGTTTTTAGTTAACGCGCCATTTTTGGTCTCGTTTTAGCATATTTGTCTAGTCCGGCCCGTTCTCTTTTGTATTTGGCCCGACTCTTTTTCTTATTATTATTTTTATTTTATTTATTTAATTTAGTTTAATTTACAATTTAAAAGCGTTTAAGAGTCCAATATGTCCAAAAATGTCAAAAAATTCTATTTAGTTTAATTTACAATTTAAAAGCACATAATAGTCCAAAAGTCCAAAAATACAAAAATAATAATACTAAAAAAAAAAAAAAAAAAACAGATCCGAAAATACAAAATAAACAAAGAAATTAGGGTTTCAAGCAAAGATTCCAAGTCATTGCAATTTCTTATTGTTGGCTTGGATCAAGACTCAAAAATTATTCAAAACCCAGTCAAAGAGGGTATGAGATCAGCCATGTCACAACAAGCACATTAGGAGACGAATCGGAAGCTAGATTCAAGGTTAGTCCAGTTGCTATGTTCTTTTTCTAAAAAAATGTGTTCAGAACAAATAGGTTTCTCATAAAAAAAATTGACTAGCTTGAAATAATATGTTTCTATTTAGCATAGTTTTTCTCGGTTAAAATAGTGTTATACAAACCATAGGATCAGAAAACCAGAAAATAGGCAAACAGCAAGCCACAAAAACTAGGGAGATTAAGGCTTAAGCAAAATCAACCCAAAATTAAAAGTGAAGAATAATAAGAGTAGAAGAGAACCTGACCCAGAGAAAGCTTAAAAAAAACCAGACAGAGCCCAAAAGAACAAAAAACCAACCTCTGTTCGCCTTCTCCGGCGGCCCTTCCTACGGGACCCTACCAAACCGAAACTTCCCCCCTTCCAAATCAGCTTCTAGCCGCCATGAACCCGAACCCAAAGACTATCTCCATCGCCGCCACGGCGAAGCCTTGTGCCCCTGCGTGGTCTCCTTGCGCTCACAAACCACCACCACCGAACTGGTCACCATGGCTCCCCAAGGAAAACACCCACCCAAAAAAACAACATTTTTTCAGTGACAGAGAAAAAAAACAAAAGGAAGAAAAGATAAACAAGAGCAGAGAAAGAAAAAACGAATCTCACCGGCGCCGGCGTCACGCTCGCCGTGGCCTTCCTCCCTCTCTCATCAAAAGCTTCAGTTTCTCCTCCCCCCATGGAAACCGACGCAAAACGGCTGAAATCTCTCCTTCCCTCCCCTAATTTTTCGCAGAAAAATCCTCTCTCACCATTAAGAGCAATTTGCACACAAGGCACAAGAGATATAAAAGGGGGTGGGTGGGTTTTTTAGGGGTTTTTTGGGTAGGGTTAGCTATTTATATCAGAACGTTATTTACACCCCCTTCGTTCTCGCGCGCCTCCTCAACTTAAGCCCGGGCCGCGATGCAGGCTTCCCCATGCGAACTGGGCCTTCCTTTTTGCACCTCCAATTAATTATACAACCCCTGCGACTAATAAAACCCCAATTTACAATCTGCACCCCCTGTTTCTCTTTTTAATTCTTTTCCAACTCAAACATAAATAATTTTTCTCTCGAAATCAAATAAACGGCTAAGTCGGTTGTACAACCGGGTTAGTCATTATTTTAGGGCCAATGACCTGTACAGTTCAGTAACCTTGAAAACTTAATAAATACGAATAAACTACTTTTCCTAAACAAACGGCTAAGTCGGTTGTACAACCGGGTTAGTCATTATTTTAGGGCAAATGAGCTGTACAGTTCAGTAACCCTGAAAACTTAATAAATACGAATAAACCATTTTTCCTAAAAATAGGGGATTAAGTCGGTTGTACAACCGGGTTAGTCAGCGTTCTAGAACTAATGAGCTGTACAGTTCAGGAGTTCTAGAATACCTATTCTAAAACGGACCCACCTCACACCAAACCAATTTCTTTCAAAAACTCTAAAATTACTTTCAAAAAGTAGGGGACTAAGTCGGTTGTACAATCGGGTTAGTCAGCGTCCTAGGAATCAGTGAGTTGTACAGTTCAAGGAATCCTAGGACCCCTACGCTAAAAAACACCAACCCATAAACATTTTTCAGGAAGAACTACGTAGCTTTGATTCCTCCATTGCATCCGGAGGTACGTAGGAGCAAGACTCTACTCTTGTCAAGCACTAAAAACCAAAAATATAAATAAGTCTTTTTCTATAAATAAAAGGGTAATTATTTAATAAATCCTAATTAATTAGACAATGGATGTCGTGGGGTGCTAATACCTTCCCCACACATAACGACTCCCGAACCCTAACAATGCCTTGTCCTAAAACTTAAAGGGATTTTCCGAATTTGCCCTTAAACTAAAATTTGGTGGCGGCTTCCTAAGAACCTTTCGAAGAATCCTTTCCTGATTTTTCTGGCCATTCACCGGCGACTTCACTGGGGACTTATTTATTTTTAGAGAGTCAAAACCTAGTCTATTCTTAGGATTAATTCAATTTTTACCCTTTTTATTTATTTATTTACTTTTGCATAATTATGTTATTTATTTGTGTAAACCCTAGGATAGAAGACGATATTTGTATGTATGAATGTTTGTTTTGCAGCTTCGGGTTATTTTAGAACTGCTCCTACACACACTTCACAACTACACATCACACACATGTGAGAAAAGTCCTCTACCCGACTCGAGCATAAACCTAAGTTAGAACGAGATTGCGTAGTGATGGCCTCATGGGACGACGCGTCTCGTTGGGTGGTCACGAAAATCTCACCTAGAGTTTGATTCCTTTTGAGGATGCTATCCTTCTAATAGCTTGCCTATTGTTGGGGTCAGTGTTCTTGACCGGGGTCCTTGGCTCTAGGAACCATGTGTAGGATTCTTTAGAACTACCCTTGTGAGGTCCACTATAAAAGAAACTTTAGACCCACTCCATAGGGTACCCTTCTAGGGGCACGAAGGAGCTCTATACCCTTGCATTCAAACAAACATTAATGCATACCGTCTTTTATCCACAAAAAAATCAAAATTGTTATTTCCGCAAAGTTTTTTTAGGAAGTATATTACATGCATTTTTTCCTTTTTTGCATTACAAAATATTGAAATAAGCGTTTTATATTACATTGCATTTTTATGACCATCAGGGAGTTAAAAGTTTTATTTTGGAGAGAAGCCATGCATGCTAAAGTCAAAATCAAATTTTGTTCTTTACTCTCCAAATGAAAGTTTATAACTCCCCAATGTGATAAAATCAAATCATATGTTATCATCTCATGCTCATACATCTCATACACATACATTTCATGCACATACATTACCATTTCATTTACATTTCATACTAACATCATGCATTGAAAAAAAAACAGAAAAAAGGCAAGCTGGTTCATCAACATCGTTATTGGACTCGCTCTCAAGCAAGGAACATGGCCGAAAATCCAGACAATCGGGTATTAAAGGATGAGATTGAAAAGCTGAAGGAACAAATGAAGGACATGTTGGGTTTGAAAAATCAGATGACCGAGATTTTGAAGCTTCTCGCCGAGAAGAAGGCGGGCGACAACACTTCAGTTGGGGGCACCAATGACCAGGCCACAAACGCATCCCGTCATCATAACTCTGGTCCCAACACTCATGGTGTGCAATGGTCTCAATGGGGTCTACCACCAAATTACACGCCTCCGACAATGGGTGTTGTCAATGAAGAAAATATTTCTGGGGTTGCTGCACAGAATCAAGATGGAATAGCAAGAAACAATGTTGGTGATGAGACAGAACAAATTCAGCACAAAACTTCTGGCACCACCAAAGGGCTTTTTCAAGTTCTCCAACCTGACTCACTCTGTTCCTCACAATGTGGTTGGTCTTTCTCAAGGCTACCAGGCTGAAGATCCCCAAGCAAGGGATAAGCTGCAAATGCTAGAAGAGCGTCTAAGAGCTATGTAAGGACCCAATGTGGAAATAAGAGACGCATATGACCTATGTCTCGTACCCAATGTGGTCATTCCTTACAAGTTCAAAGTGCCAGACTTTGATAAGTATCGAGGGGCAACATGTCCTCTTAGTCACCTGACTATGTACTGTAGGAAAATGGCTCAGTTTGCGCACAATGATCAGCTGCTTATTCATTACTTCCAAGACAGTCTAGCTGGGGCAGCTTCGAGCTGGTATACACATTTAGAACGTGCTCATATCCAATGTTGGAAAGATCTGGCCGATGCTTTTCTTAAGCAGTACAAATATAACATCGATATGGCTCCTGATAGGACACACCAAAATATGACCAAAAGAGACAACCCTTCAAGGAATATGCCCAAATACCGGAGAGGTTGGCCGCAGCACCACCACCTCTATTAGAAAAAGAAATGGTTGCCATGTTCATGGAAACTCTTCCATCCCCCTACTATGACAAACCGATGGGGAGTATCTTCAAATTTCTCAGACATGGTTACCATAGGAGGAAGGATAGAAAATGCAATGAAGACTGGGAAGATCACCCATAATTCTGACGGGACTCCTACAATGTTCAATAAGAAGAAGGGGGAAGTCAACACTATAGTAAAGAGTCAAGGAAATTCGCACTATAATTCCTCAGCACCATCAAGCCATCAGGGTCATCCCAATACGACCCCATTCCCATATCATACACCGACTGCACCAACTTATCACCACAATTTGATTTCTCGTCGCCGGATGAGACCGATTCAAATTTCCATTCCCAAAAAAAGGACACGACCTAAAAGCCACCGTGAGTTCCACGTTTGCTTCGATCACTCACTCGGTGAAAATTGTTATCCCTTAAAGCACATTGTTCAAGGCCTCATTGACACAAAGCAGCTGAACTTTAAGGAAGGTGATGATTAAATAGCAGTTGGTGAGAGTTATCAAAGTACCGAAGACGGTGTCGTCAATCAAGTGTGCTTTTCTCTTGCAGATAAAGAGTTCAGGAACTGAGAGACTGTCGATTTTTTCTGTGATTTTCAATTCAAAGTAATTTTCTGTAATGCAAATCCTACGGCTCTGCCCAAGGCCTTAGGACATTTCAATAAGGGCACACATGTTTCATTTCAGTATCATTATTAATAAAATAGCATTTTGTTCGCTTTGCCTTCTCCTCTATCCATTTTCACTTTCAACTAATGCAGATCAAAATTCTTGAAAATAGCCATATCGGTAACTCATATCATAACCTTGATCACCTCATTAATCAAACTGAGGAAAATGTTGAAGATAACTTGGAAGCCCCATGAGAATCTAGCTGGAAACCACTGAATCTACTAACTTGGGCACGAAAGGAGTCAAAAAGAATACAACAATTAAGGACAACGAACCAAGAAAATTCATTCGAATCTTGTCTGATTGGGTCGACGTCATTAAATGCCCACCGGTGTAACAAGATCTGTGATTGTTAAAATTTAGTCTGCTGTTACGGCCTTCCAAAAAAGATCGTCACAAACAATGGCGGCAGAGCTGTTCGTAGACCCCAGGTCATAGTCCCTCCCCATACCTCCCAAAGGTGAATGAGGCAGTTGCAGCAACAAACAAAGAATATCAAAGAGATCCCGCAGAATGCGATCCGCAAACACTCCCTTTGGCCTCACATGGAGGTTAGACCTCATTTCACACCTCAACAGGGCAACCCAACATGCAACAAAAGAAGTGCTCCCATTAAACCTCATCAAACAAAATGGTTGCCCCATGTCATGACCAGCTGTATCAGATAAGAACAAAGAAAGCTCAAGAAAGTCCGTCTTCGACAATTTCAAGAAAGAGACCTGGTGCCAAAGGAGCCTTACCTATCCGAAAGGATTCTCAACCTCGAATCACGAAGAACCTTACGTGGTGAAGAAATCGTTCTCTGGAAGAGCGTTAATTCTCAAGACGGTGAAGACCTCCCAATCAACTCAGATGCAGTCAAGAAAAAAATTGATATATGAAAAGGAGAAAAATGAGCCAAGCAAGAATAAGCTCGCTAGGTAGAAAACCCAAAAGGGCGGCCTAGGCAAAAGTTAGAGCGACCCGATGGATCGAAAACCCAAAAGGGCGATCCAGGCAAAAATTAGGGTCAAAAGATTGGACCAAAATACTGAGGCAAACATCACTTCTGAATGTCAGACAATGAGGGGATCAAGGTTGTGAACATGAGTAGCCGATGGCGTTATCTCAAGGAGATTAGCTACCAACAAATCTGCTTAGTATTTTTGGCTGTTATGTCTCTTTCAACTTCTATTCTCGATGTAATCTTGATCGATGTGTGCCTTCGCATACTCGGCTTCCCAATAATAACATCAAACACTTTCCTTCTCTTTCATTCTCTCTTTTTTTGAAATGATGTTTTATGATAAAGGATACTGAATTGTGGAAACATGTGGCATATTCATAAGCATTACTATCATTACGAAATTTTTGCTAATCACAGAAATGACATAATCTCCTACAAAAAGCAGTCATTGCAGAAAACGAATAGCTCTTATGATAAGTCACGCAAGTTGATGAAACAGTAAAAAAGAGATTGCCAAAAAAAATAACAAAAAAAAAGAGAAAAAATCATCCCACATTTCATTCATCATACCACCACATATCAATCATTACATGTGCATACATCACATACAAGCAAATACCTTTCATCGCATTGTTTAAATACACCAAGCGTAGGTTACTTATTCATTTTAAAAAAAGCAACAAGTGTCAGTCCCTATATTTTGTTCCTCTAAAATCAGCGCTTTAAGCGTTGATCTCATATCATATCACGGATCACCAGGTTGATCCCTATAGACCCCAAGTGGTCCTTCGTGAGCAAAGGCCCTAAGTGGCCCAGTGTCGCAACGCGTCGAGTCGAGCCCGACGGACCTTCGCAGAACCGAGTGGTCCTTCGCACTTCTTGTGTCGACCTAAGACACGCGGGGCGTCCTTCATGGTCAACATATCGCCTCTAGACCGATCTTGACCCATCATGGCCGCTTCGAATATAAAGGCCCCTCGCATCGCTTAACTAGTACCGTAGCTAGTTGCGCTCCTTCAGACCACGATGGTCCTTCAATTGAGGCCTAGGCAGCCTTTCAGACCTTAAGTGGTCCTTCAGAGCCTTAGTGCTCCTTCAGGTCCTTGATGACCCTTCATTTAACTTTCGGTTAATGCGCCGAGTGTTAACCGTTCCTTGTTCCTCTTAAAACTTTCTTGCTTCTCCATTAAACGGACAAAATTAGCGTCTATCTTATCTTTATTCCTATTTCTACTACGAAAGTTCGAGAGCTCAGCACTTTCTAGTAAAATATTAATAAAGAGGGGCAGCTGTTATACCCCAATTTTGTCCGTCTTCTTTTTCTTGTTTTAGTCGTTTATTGTTATTAGAGTCGTGTTTTGGAGTCGCATGATTACGAGAATTATTAGTGTAGAGTCTCGGCGACCAACCCAAAACAATTCCAGTCACCCCGTTCAACTAAATCGAATGCCGTTGTTTAAATTAGGCACGCGCGCGAATGATCGATCTTTTCGTGCGTTCTTCAATTTAATATCTGTATTTGAGTTTAGTCGTACGTAAGCAGGTCTACCTAAAGTCATTTTTCTCAAAAAATTTGACTTAAATTCAGACTTAAGAATGCGACTCCGAGTTAATTTTAGTGTTTTTAGTTAACGCGCCCATTTTTGGTCTCGTTTTAGTATTTGGCCTAACTCCTTTTTCTTATTTTTATTTTATTTATTTAATTTAGTTTAATTTACAATTTAAAAGCGTTTAAGAGTCCAATATGTCCAAAAATGTAAAAAAAATTCTATTTAGTTTAATTTACAATTTAAAAGCACTTAATAGTCCAAAAAGTCCAAAAATTCCAAAAATAATAATACTAAAAAAACCAAAAAAAAAACAGATCCGAAAATACAAAATAAACAGCAAATTAGGGTTTCCAAGCTGCTGCAGCTGCTGTTGGGCTTGGATCAAGACCTGAAAAATTATTCAAAACCCAGTCAAAACTCAATTAATGCCTTAACCTAGTTTTATACTATAAATAAACAGTCAATAAGCAGTCAAACAGATGTAAAAATCAAGGCGTAAAAGGCCATAAAATCACAAACAAAAAAGGATTAGAGTTTCACATCGAAACCCTAATCCACTAAACACAGTTCTTTTGAAATCTGAGATCTGAAAACTCGAGTAACGACAGCGATTCAAAGAGGGTACAGTAGCAGTCGCGGTCACAACAAGCACATTAGGAGACGAATCGGAAGCTAGATTCAAGGTTAGTCCAGTTGCTATGTTCTTTTTCTAAAAAAAATGTGTTCAGAACAAATAGGTTTCTCATAAAAAAAATTGACTAGCTTGAAATAATATGTTTCTGTTTAGCATAGTTTTTCTCGGTTAAAATAGTGTTATACAAACCATAGGATCAGAAAACCAGAAAATAGGCAAACAGCAAGCCACAAAAACTAGGGAGATTAAGGCTTAAGCAAAATCAACCCAAAATTAAAAGTGAAGAATAATAAGAGTAGAAGAGAACCAGACCCAGAGAAAGCTTAAAAAAAACCAGACAGAGCCCAAAAGAACAAAAAACCAACCTCTGCTTCGCTTTTCTCCATGACGGTGACCCTCCGGTCACCTTCTCCGGCGACCCTTCCTACGGGACCCTACCAAACCGAAACTTCCCCCCTTCCAAATCAGCTTCTAGCCGCCATGAACCCGAACCCAGCACCATCTCCATCGCCCTTCGCCGGCGAGCTTGTGCCCGGCGTGGTCTCCTTGCGCTCACAAACCACCACCACCTGAACCGTCACCATGGCTCCCCCAAGGAAAACACCCACCCAAAAAAAAACAACATTTTTTCAGTGACAGAGAAAAAAAAACAAAAGGAAGAAAAGATAAACAAGAGCAGAGAAAGAAAAAACGAATCTCACCGGCACCGGCGTCACGCTCGCCGTGGCCTTCCTCCCTCTCTCATCAAAAGCTTCGGTTTCTCCTCCCCCCATGGAAACCGACGCAAAACGGCCGAAATCTCTCCTTCTCTCCCCTAATTTTTTGCAGAAAATTCCTCTCTCACCATTAAGAGCAGCTGCGCGGCGCAGCTGGAGATGTAAAAGGGGGTGGGTCGGTTTTTTAGGGTTTTTTTTGGGTAGGGTTAGCTATTTATATCAGAACGTTATTTACACCCCCTTCGTTCCTGCGCGCGCCCCTCCCCCAACTTAAGCCCAGTTTCCCATTCTGGGCTTCCCCATGCGAACTGGGCCTTCCTTTTTGCACCTCCAATTAATTATACAACCCCTGCGATTAATAAAACCCCAATTTACAATCTGCACCCCCTGTTTCTCTTTTTAATTCTTTTCCAACTCAAACATAAATAATTTTTCTCTCGAAATCAAATAACGGCTAAGTCGGTTGTACAACAACCTGTTAGTCATTATTTTAGGGCCAATGAGTCATGCAGATTCAAGAACCACGAAAACTTAATAAATACGAATAAACTACTTTTCCTAAACAAATGGCTAAGTCGGTTGTACAACCGGGTTAGTCATTATTTTAGGCCAAGTGAGCTGTACAGTTCAGTAACCCTGAAAACTTAATAAATACGAATAAACCATTTTTCCTAAAAATAGGGGATTAAGTCGGTTGTACAACCGGGTTTGTCAGCGTTCTAGAACTAATGAGCTGTACAGTTCAGGAGTTCTAGAATACCTATTCTAAAACGGACCCACCTCACACCAAACCAATTTCTTTCGAAAAGTAGGGGACTAAGTCGGTTGTACAATCGGGTTAGTCGTCGCCTAGAATCGTGGGGTTATGCATACCAAGGAATCCTAGGACCCCTACACTAAAAAACACCAACCCATAAACATTTTTCAGGAAGAACTACGTAGCTTTGATTCCTCCATTGCATCCGGAGGTATGTAGGAGCAAGACTCAACTCTTGTCAAGCACTAAAAACCAAAAATATAAATAAGTCTTTTTCTATAAATAAAAGGGTAATTATTTAATAAATCCTAATTAATTAGACAATGGATGTCGTGGGGTGCTAATACCTTCCCCACACATAACGACTCCCGAACCCTAACAATGCCTTGTCCTAAAACCTAAAGGGATTTTCCGAATTTGCCCTTAAACTAAAATTTGGTGGCGGCTTCCTAAGAACCTTTCGAAGAATCCTTTCCCGGATTTTTCGGTCGCTACACTAAGTATAGGTGATTTTAGGCATAAAAGATGAGGGAGAAAGTGAGAGATGAGAAAGATAAAAACAAAGGCAGTGTCTTTTCCTGCCCTTTGTTATACCCCAATTTTGTCCAAGTTCTTATATCATTGTAATATATATATATATATATATATATATATATATATATATATTTTATTAAGTAGTGTATGTGCAACAAACGTTTCTATGTACTCAAGTAAAAGATAAGTAGCTTGTGCATATCAACCACAATTAATATAAAGTTGAAATAAAAATGCATGATTTGATTCTTGGTCAATCATCCCACATGTTATTTCCTTTTGACCCTCTTTGAGTAATTGAAAAAGCAAGTGAAGCAAAGCACAAGAGCTTACAAAATAAGAACAAGAAGATGAAATACCAAAATCTGCAGCTCTATTGCGAAGGCAATTTCTCTCTCCTCAGACCTCTTTTCGACGATCCGACGGTGAAAGTGGAGATATATGTCTCACAAACCTACTGTCGAAAAATGAAGATGATCCAACGGTTAACGAATCCGGAATCACACTTTTACGGTGAGGGGTTTGAGAAAAACGGACCAAAAACTGCAGCTATTGCGAAGGCAATTTCTCTCTCCTCAGACCTCTTTTCGACGATCCGAATGGTGAAAGCAGAGATATATGTATCACGAACCTACTGTCGAAAAATGAAGACGATCCAACGGTTAACGAATCCGGAATCGCACTTTTACGGTGACAGGTTTGAGAAAAATGAGAATTGTGTTTTAAAGGGGAATTGCTTTCTCTACTTTGTTTTAGTCCCACATTGTTGGCAAGAAACAAGAGCTCCCTAGCAATTGGCTATAAAAGGGGTTGAGAGGTGAAGATTAAGGGAGAGATCATTGGCGGGTTAAGTGATCTTTTGGGTCAAAGCGTTCGCGGCCCATTTCACTAAAAGTCTGTCTTTGATCATTTGGACGTTTTGAGTCGGCTTTCTGATTCTCAAAGCGGTTCTTGCGGTCTTGGGGTCAAAATGGACCATATAGGAGTCCGGTTCGCGATTGACTTGGTCAGACGGCTCAGTCCGGTTCGGCACTCGTAGAGTCCAGGTTAGTTTTGTATTTATTTTGTTTATTTTTATGTACATATTTATTTATCATTTATTTATAATATAATTTATTTATTTATTTATTTGTTTATTGTTTATGTATATATCTATTCATATTGATTTATGTATATAGTTATTTATTTATTTTTTTAGCCTAGTTTTTATTAATTATCAGTTTTTGTCTTTTTTTATGCACAAATTAGTTTATTTCTTCAAAAATCAAATAAAAGACTAAGTCGGTTATACAACCGGGTTAGTCATCATCCTAGGACCAATGAGCTGTACAGTTCAGTAATCCTAAAAATTTATAAAAATATAAATAAATCATTTCACCCAAAAATAAAAGACTAAGTCGGTTGTACAACCGGGTTAGTCATCATCATAGGACCAATGAGTACATGCATACCAAGAATCCTAAAAACTTATAAAAATACAAATAAATTATTATTTTTTCTAAAATAAAAGACTAAGTCGGTTGTACAACTGGGTTAGTCATCATCCTAGGACAAATGAGCTGTACAGTTCAATAATCCTAAAAAACTTATAAGTAAATAAATAAATCACTTTTCCTAAAATAGGGGACTAAGTCGGTTGTACAACCGGGTTAGTCAGCGTTCTAGAACTAATGAGCTGTAAAGTTTAGGAGTTCTAGAATACCTATTCTAAAACCAACTCACCTCACATCAAACAATCTTCTTTCAAAAACCTCAAAAATACTTTCAAAAGTAGGAGACTAAGTCAGTTGTACAATCGGATTAGTCAGCGTCCTAGAAATCAGTGAGTTGTACAGTTCAAGGAATCCTAGGACCCCTACACTAAAAAATACCAACCCACAAACCTTTTTCAGGAAGAACTACGTAGCTTTGATTCCTCCATTGCATCCGGAGGTACGTAGGAGCAAGAGTCCACTCTTGTCAAGCACTAAAAATTAAAAATTTAATTAAGTCTCTTTCTTTATAAATAAAAGGGTAAATATTAACAAACCGTAATTAATTAGACAAAGGATGTCGCGGGGTGCTAATACCTTCCCTGCGCATAACGACTCCCGAACCCTAAACTTGCCTTGTCCTAAACCTAAAGGGATTTTCCAATATTTGCCCTTAAACTAAAATTTGGTGGCGGCTTCCTTTGAACCTTTCGAAGAATCCTTTCTCGGATTTTTCGGTCGCTACACCCTTAAAGTAGAAAATCCACACCCTGAAAGGTAATGACAAGTGATCTCCTCGACATTACTCATGAATGTTTCATTTCATAAGGTAAATTTGGATAATCAGACAAGAATTTTCCAGAAGAATCGGGAAAGTATCTCCTTGAGGTGATCGAAAACTGAGTTTATTTCCCTCCCATCAGCACTCTCTAATTTTTTTTTCATATTCAAAAACTAAGTTTATTTTTTCTCTCTCTCTCTCTCATAAAACACCCTCTGACCTCCACCACTCACCTCTCTCTCTCTCTCTCTCTCTCGTAAAACACTGAACAACACCTCTCTCTCTCTCTCTCGAAAACCAAAACCCCAACATTCAGCCAGTATTCAACTAAAACCCATCCAAAACCCAACATTCAACCAAAACCCAGGTCTCTCTTTCACTATGTTAGTTTCGCCAAAACCCTAACATTTTCCCCTCTCTTTGTTAGTTTGTAATTTTTAATTTGTTTTTCCTCTTCTTAATTTCAAACAGGATTCAAAAGTTTTTGCTGGTGAGGAGTGCTTGTGAAAGGAAGATTCAGAGGTAACACTTTGCCTCTTTTCAATTCCTTTTTTTCTTCCTTTCCTTATAGATGATTCACTGCACTTTGTATTCTATTAATTAATTATACTTGTGAGTTGTTTTAGTAAAAGTCATTTTTCAGTTTATTGTTTATCAATTTCAATCTCCCAAACCCCCAATTTCATGTTTCAGTTATCAATTTCAGTTTAGTGTTTATCAAGTTCACACTCCCAATTTCAATCTCCCAAACCCCAAATTAATTATACTTCATTTTTTATTTGATTTTTGATTTGCTTATGTCGATAATGGTTTTATTTTTTGTTATAGTATGGTGATATGATACTTTTTGTTTCACAATGGAAATAGCTTGGGGTAATTGGGACATCAATTAGCAAAGTATTAAAGGTATGAAATTGAGTTTTCATTGTCTCTATCATAAACATGTCCTTTTGTACTTGTTGTGTTTATTCATTTGTTTCTTTACATAAGTATGAAGGGTTTGAGGTCTGATTCAATTTGTGGTCTGATATGAATAAGGTTGATGTTTGTCCTTCATAATTGTTCCGACCTGGGCTGCAAGGCCCCGTTGGATATTGAGTCGGCCCATTATCCTGGTCCATACCACGCCATTCACCACTCAACGTTGCCCGCCCGGTTCCACCAAGGCCGATGGCCAAGATCTCTCTGCAAGATCCGACGACCACGGTACGTCTCTTCACTCTATAAATAGAGGTTCACCCATCTACCCCGGTAAGTCTCTCTCATTTATTGCATTCTCTCATTTTCCACTCCGCTCCCTCAGAGCGCTCTCTCTCTCTCTCTCTCTCCTCATTCACTTGATCTTACTCGGTCACATACTGACTTGAGCGTCAGAGTGTTTTGCAGGTACCCCCCACCCGACGTGGCTGCGCTCGGAACTTCGCATATCAAGCCCGGAATCCTAATCACCGAGCTACAACAGATGATCTTTGGAACATCCAACTGAGTACCCCTGACCGAGGAACAACTCCAAAGTCTAGGTACCGAACAATGGCGACCACAATGGGAGGCTAATCAGCCTTCCAAAACTCATCTCAACCCCGAACTCCTTTTGGTGCTGAATAGCCTCTTCAGGCTTCAACAGCTCGCTTCCGAGCTCCTGCTGAATAGCCTCTTCAGGCTTCAACATCTCGCTTTCGAGCTCCTGCTGAATAGCCTCTTCAGGCTTCAATAGCTCGCTCGAGAGCTCTCGCGAATAGCCTCTTCAGCTTCAACACCGCTTTCGAAGCCTCTTTGAATAGCCTCTTCAGGCTTCAACTACTCTCTGGCTTGTTGAGTCTAACACTCCATCAGAGAGTCTGTCAAGTTTGCCCTTCCTCCCGGCGTGGACTGACGAGTTTTGTCGGGGGTCGAACGGTTTCCCAATTTCGCTACGAGCCCATCCTTCCCTCCTGATGCCTGAACTGACGAGTTCCATCAAGAGGCCGAAGGAAGGAGACTCATTGCGCGGTCCCCGTCCCGAAGGTCGATCGTCTTACGCGACACCGGTAAGAAGGTCGGACGTCTCACACGACTCCGGTAAGAAGGCCGAGTGTCTCTTACGACCTCGGTACCAAGGTCGATAAGCCCACAACGGCCTCGGTAGGATGAAAGTGAAGGTCGGGCACCCCAACAACTCCGGTACCAAGGTCGATCGCCCACAGCCGGCATCGGTAAGAAGAAGGAAAAGGGGACCCACATCGGTCTTCCTATCTTACAAAGGCAATGAGCCTGCCTCCTCGGCGCTCAATTGCCGGTCACCTCGACCTCCTAATTTCTCTCTCGGCTAAGTTCCTACACTTACCTTATTTCTGGTTCACTCTCATGCCCGAGCGGCAGCGAACCTCACTTTAACTACCGATCGCAGGTACGCAACTAAACATACATTCATATTTAAAAATAAATGAAATTCAATCAAAGTGCAGGTATTTAAAAGCCAGAAAAAGGGGATGGCGCCCAATTGTGCTTACATCTTTAGGATGGCCCCAGACATGCCCGAGGCCACCCAAACAAATTACTTAAAGAAGAAAAAAAAATATTACAGAGGCAAAGGCCGAAGAGCTCAATTTTCTCCTGCATTCTCCTTTGATGTACCTTTGTTTGCTTCAGGAGTGCCATCTTCACTGCCGGCTGCATCCACATCCCCCTCAGCTGCATCCTCCTCGGCCTCGGGGGGAGGGTAGACAACTGTTCCGTCCTTCGCCAGGATCTTGCCATCCTCAACCCGTTGAGTAAGGTGCACATGATGCGCTGGGAAATCAGGGCAAGCACCATGACTTGTGAAAGACACCAAGTATACCCGAGCTTGGCCATTTCGACGTTGGAGTTCTTCAGCTCTTGGCATCTCTTCTCTATCTCTTTCACCTGAGCTTGGGCTTTGGCCTCAGCATCCTCGGCTTCTTTGCGCACCCGGGCCAAGTCATCCCGAGCACTCTGTAGCTCCGCAGATACTCTGTCAAGATTAGCAGCCTTTTTCTTATTTTCTGCAGCTTGGGTCTCGGCGGCGATCAACCTTTTCAACAGGTCGACGTTCTTATCGCACTCCTCCCGCATCTCTCGGTTCTCCTTCAGCAACTCTGCATATTCACGGCGTGCATATTTAAGTTCTAGCCGGGTCCAAGCTAGTTTGCGTGCTAAACGATTGTTATATGCTTGGGACTCCGAGTACATACCTTCAAGATTCTCCGGAGAGTTGACCAGGACAGCTTTCTTCATTTTCTCGATGGCCTCGGCCCCCAACCTGACAACCTTGACCACTGCAGAAAAGTCAGCCTCGGTGACCTCCTCGGCCGGTGCTGCCGCATTTTTCTTCTTTTTGCCCAGATGCGCTCCGGCTCCTCGGCCCTTGTCGGTGCTTCGCTGGTCGGCCTTGGAAGGTCCTTGCGGGCCCTTAGGAGATGCAGCTTTGGAGGAACTCTTTTCTTGCTCTTTCCTCTTCTTCTCCTTCGGATCAATCGTCTTCACGGCACTAGAAGAGCTTGGTTTGGTTTTTGGCTCCACGCGGGTGGAGGAGGTTTACCCGTCCTCTTTCTTTTTCTGTGTGCCCTTCGGCACAGCCTTGGGGATCTCCACGTTGGTATCCACCGTGGTCTCGTCCAGAAGTCAATCAAGTTCATCCATTTTATCTGCAAAGGGAAAAAAGGAACTCGGTGTCAGCAATAGCCCGATCAATAAACAAAAACAAAATGAACATAAGTACAAAATCTACGTTTCTCAAAATAATCCTGCAATTCCTTCTTGGACTTGGCCAGCGCGCCGAACATCTTGCCACAGTTAAGCCTCCTATTCTTCTCGGCTAGCTTCTTGCCCCAGCCGTCCATCAGTCGGAATGACTCCCTATCGTACCCTCTCAGAGTACTCAGTTCAACTAGGTAATCGACATTAGTGATAACATGTCCCCCGCCAGTGAAGTGATGAGCACGACTCCAGCTGAACGGAAAGTGCGGCTTCAGCAAGGTTCCACCTGCCATCTCGGCAATGAACTTCTTTGCCGCCTGGTTCACTGCTTGCATGAAGAAAAAGTTTTCCTTGAAGTTGCGGTTTGAGTCATTCGCTGGAAAGAAATACGATCGGTCCGACTTGTTCTTGAATCCTATGTGCCCATACCTACTGCCCTCGGCGCAAGGTTCAGTTTTACGAGTTATGGTAAAGAGGGTGAAGAAGACTCTGGCACTTGGTTACCTCCCGAGGTACCTCATGGTCAATTCGAATCCCCTCGTGAAGCCCAAAGCAGCTTCGACATCGCATCGCGACGCGGCGCTTGCTCTCAAATACCTCAACACCTGCTGTTGGAAGGGGTTCAGTGGCAGCCGGACATTCATAGCTTCGAGAGCTGCCCCGTAGAATAAGTATCTAAAATAGGAATGCTCACTGCAGACCGGAAACGCCTGGCACTAAAGTGACACTCCACTTCTCGCCCTCGAGTGAGTCCAAGTAATATTTTTTATAAAATTCTGCAGGCTTGTCCGACTTCGCACGCGCAGGAAGCCTGCAGACTTCAGTCAACACCCAGTCATATACGTCCTCGAAGCGCTCGTAATGGTTTTCCATGGTCACCTCGGTCGCAACTAGACGGGACGTCGCCTCATTATCATCCTCGAAGCTCAGTGTTGGCGGCCTTTCCCATCCAGACATAGGAACAGAGAAGCTAGACTTCGCCAACATATTGTGGTAAGTCGTCTTGAGCAGAGATCGGGAGCCCTCTGGCGCCGGTAAGTCTCTCTCATTTAACGCATTCTCTCATTTGCCACTCTGCTCCCTCACAGCGCTTTCTCTCTCTCTCTCTCTCTCTCATTTAATGCATCTCCTCATTAACCTGATCTTACTCGGTCACATATTGACTTGAGCGTCGGAGTGTTTTGCAGTTACCCCGCACCCGACGTGGCTGCGCTCGGAACTTCGCATATCAAGCCCGGAATCCTAATCGCCGAGCTACAACAGATGATCTCATGAACATCCAACTGAGTACCCCTGACCGAGGAACAACTCCAAAGTCTAAGTACCGAACAATAACAAACACACTATCCCTCTCTCTCTCTTTTTCCATTCTTCACTCTATTCATTTCACATTTTACTTTTTACCATTTTTAGAACACCAAACTGTACACAAGGGAATACTACACTATTCTACCCTCACTCACTTTTTTCCTAACTCTTCTTTCCTGTTTCTTCATCAGCCTTTTGATTTTTTCAGTGAAGATCTGTATCTCAACCATTTAGCTTTGTAGCTCCTACTCCAAGAAAATCAATGAATGACATGTTAATCTTAACACCACCACCCACGTTTTCACTTTCTCCAGAAACTGTTTTTACTAGACAAATAATGGTTAGAGTTTGCATCTGTTGCATGAAAGTATTTGTTTTCAAAACAATTATATTTTTTGTGGATATCTATCCCCATTTTTGTCTTTTTTACATTGAAGTACTCATTGCTGACTTTCCTTTCTTTTCATTATTTCTTCATATAGTTTTGAAGACTAATAGTTGTTTGTGAAAATAATATATTAGCAACGGAAGTACTCAAAAATAGGAAGTGGATGGATAACAGACTAGATCGATAGAAGAATATCACAGAAGAATTTAAACAAGGATGTTTGGAATTTGTCAACTTTGTCTTGGAAAAAGAAAAGGACAAAGAGAATATTGAAAGCGAGAAGAATATTCAAAACAAGGAAATAAGATGCCCATGTAAGATTTGCAAGTGTTTGCGTCATCACCCACCAGACATGGTGAGGGTGCATCTATGTAGGAAGGGATTCATGAGTGTTGCACTCTAAGCACCAGTAGATAGATTTCACATATCTCATTTTTAGTATCTTTTCTTTTCTATTTCATTTCTTTTCTCTATGACTAAGAATACTAATCCAGCTGTGCAATTTTGCATCTCACAATCATATATTGCTTTGTGTTATACCAAAAGAATGAACTTAGCGCTCCCAGCGAAAAAATGACTTGTTTATTTTTGCATCTCACAATCATTAATTCATGGATATACAATTACATTTTATTTGCTTTATAGCTGATTATTAGTGCACTCTATTGAAGCTTAGTGTAGAGCTGTTAGTAGTAGAAACAGTTATTTTTGTATCTTCACTTGCTGATGTGGCAAGCAAATAAGCAGCATATATAAGTCTGCATTTGTAATAAATGGCTCAGAGAGTTGAATGCAATCTTTCATTCTCACCAAAATCACTCTTAGATTTACTTTCTCTCTCTGCAAATTCAGTTACAGGTGTGAGTGTGTGAGGTGAGAGAGTTGCTAGAACCGATTTTGCTCCAACAGAATTGGTATCAGAGCTTTGATTCTGGGAAACACGAGTGCTGCGTAAGGTGTGTGAACAATTTCATCTCTGAAATTCGCATTGAATTGAAGAGTGAAATTGAGAGAAATCACAATTGATTTATCGGGTAGGGAAACACGAGTGAATGTGAGATTTGAGTGAGTGAATTGCAGAGAGAAATCATGAATGGTGGAAGCAATGGCTTCAACACGAAATTACCATTGTTTGATGGTAAGAACTTGAATCGATGGTCGATTCAAATGCGTGTGTTGTTCGGTGCTCAAGATGTGGTTGAGCTTGTGAATGACGGTTACACGCCGGTGGGAGACGATGCAACTAAAGCACAGAGAAATGCTCAACGTGAAACGAGGAAGAAGGATCAGAGAGCTTTGTTCTACATACACCAGTGTGTAGATTCAAAAGTGTTCGAGAAAATATCTGAAGCAACCACGGCGAAGGCGGCGTGGGACACTCTAGTTCGTTGTTACGGTGGGGATGCAACGGTGAGGAAAGTGAACCTTCAATCGTTGCGGAAGCAATATGAGAATCTGGAAATGAAGAGTGACGAGAAGATTGCCGATTACATTTCTCGAGTCGTGACAGTCACGAATTAGATGAAAACGAATGGAGAAACGATCACAAAACAATTGATCTTAGAGAAGGTACTTAGATCTCTTACTCCTCAATTTGATTTTATTATGGTTGCTGTACAACAATCAAAAGATACTAGTACCATGAAAGTAGATGAACTTCAAGGTATCCTAGAAGCACATGAACTGTTAGTAATTGAGAGAGGAGTAGAGAAAGAAACAACATTGGCACTTAAGGCACTGTCTGTGAATAATAAGAAAGGTGATAAATCTAAGTGGAAAGAAAAGAAACAGGCGTGGTTAAATAAGAAAAACCAGAAAACTAGTGGAAATAAGTCTGATAAGCCAGAAACATCTAGTCAGGGAGGGAAGAAAGGAAATTATGTTAAGAAACACAAAGGAAAATTCGATAAAAGAAAGATCCAATGCTTCAATTGTGACAAGTATGGTCACTTTGCTGATGAATGCTGGTCTAATAATGAAGAGAAAGGGCAGAAAAATGATGAGCAATCCAAACTAGCACAGGGTGACTCTAGTGATGAAGCTGTATTGTTGATGGTGACTACAAACAGTGAGAATAAGGTGATAGAATTGTGGTATATGGATACTGGCTGCTCAAATCACATGACAGGAAACAAGAAATGGTTGATCAATTTTGATGGCACTAAGAGAACTAAGATTAGACTGGCTGATGATAGGTGTTTGATGGCAGAGGGAATGGGGAACATACTGGTGCAGAGGGAAGATGGCAGCAGTGTACTGATAGAAGATGTATGGTGCGTGCCTGGGATGAGTAGCAATCTGATGAGTGTAGGTCAATTGCTTGAGAAGGGATATTCTGAGAATATGGATAATGGTATGTTGAAATTGTATGATCAAGAGAAGAAATTTGTGTTGAAGTCCAAGCTAGAGAAGAACAGGCTATTTAAAGTGAATATAAAGGCGATTGATTCTCAGTGTTTGAGTGCTACAGATACTGAGAAAGACAGTGTTTTATGGCACAAAAGGTATGGACACCTAAACTATAGAAGTTTAGGTCATCTTAAGTCTAAGAACCTAGTGCTAGGAGTTCCTGTTATTTGCACCAGTGACAAAGCATGTGAGATTTGCATGAAGAGTAAGCAAGCAAGGCTTCCATTCACTTCTGAATTGCCAACTAGAGCAACTCAGTCTCTAGGTGTGGTTTATTCCGATGTGTGTGGACTAGTGGAGATACCTACTGTAGGTGGGAACAAATATTTTGTATCATTTGTGGATGAGTACACAAGAATGTTGTGGGTGTACTTGATCAAGGCAAAGAGTGATGTGCTTGATCAATTCAAGAAATTTAAGAGGTTTGCAACAAAGTGGTTGCAGTTTGAAAATCCTCAGAACAGATGGTGGGGGAGAGTACAATTCTGCAGAGTTCAAGAAGTATTGTGAAGAGCATGGTATAGATCATGAAGTGACAGCACCTTACACTCCTCAACACAATGGTGTTGCTGAGAGGAGAAACAGAATGATTATGGACATGGCAAGATGTATGCTCAAGCAAAAGAACCTGCCAAATAATCTTTGGGGAGAGGCTGTGTCCACTGCAGCTTACATCCTCAATAGATGTCCAACAAAGAGACTTAAGAATGTTGTTCCTGTTGAAGTATGGTCTGGAAGTAAGCCTAGCGTGGGGAATTTGAAGATATTTGGATCACTCGACTATAAGCATATCCCTGATGCGAGAAGAAAGAAGTTAGATGACAAGAGCTGCCCGATGGTTCTGATAGGATACCACCCTACAGGAGCATATAAATTGTACAATCCAGAAACTATGAAAATTGAGTATAGCAGAGATGTGATAGTGAAAGAGGAAGAAATGTGGAATTGGGATAAAGGGAGGGTCAGTGATACAAGTAGTGAGACTGTGATCATTGACAGTGTTGATAATGAGATTCCTGCTACTGAAAATGAGCCTGTGGCTGCAGAATTTGATGATCAACCACCATTACAGCAAGGTGATGATGTTGATTATGATGATGAAATTGATGAACCAGTAGTGAGGAATAGGCCACAGAGACAGAGAACAGTGCCAAACAGATTGAATGACTATGAGTTGGTACCTGATAATCAGGTTGACAGTGAAGGAGAATTAGTACAGTTTGCCATGCTAGCTGATGCTGAACCAGTGAGCCATGTAGAAGCATTAAAGAAACAAGTTTGGGTGGCTGCAATGAAAGAAGAAATTAGTGCAATAGAGAAGAATAAGAGTTGGGAATTGACTGTGTTACCAAAGAATAAGAGTGCCATAAGTGTCAAGTGAGTTTTAAAGATCAAGTTGAAGCCTGATGGGTCAATTGCCAAGCACAAAGCAAGGTTAGTAGCAAGAGGGTTCCTCCAAAAACCTGGTCTTGACTACTTTGAAGTATATGCACCAGTAGCAAGGCATGAATCGATTAGAATGGTGATAGCTCTAGCTAGTGAGAAGGGTTGGACACTTTCACACTTAGATGTGAAGTCAGCCTTCCTAAATGGACCTCTAGAGGAAGAGGTATATGTGATGCAACCACCTGGTTTCGAAGTAAAGGGAAAGGAACAGTTGGTATACAAACTGCATAAGGCCTTGTATGGGCTTAAACAAGCACCAAGGCCCTGGAACAAGAAGATTGATGCTTGTTTCATGGAACTTGGCTTCAAGAAGTGCACTGTGGAGTATGGGATGTATGGGTATAATTCAAAACAAGGAGAGAAAATACTGGTGTGCCTGTATGTTGATGACATGCTCATCACAGGCAGTAGCATGATGGAATTGCAGAAATTCAAGAGTAAATTGATGGCTGAATTTGAGATGACGGATTTAGGTAAGGTTACTTATTTCCTGGGAATGGAATTCCACTATGCTACACAGGGAATTGTACTTCATCAGAGGAAGTACATAATTGAAATGTTGAAAATGTTTAAGTTGGAAAACAGCAACATTGCTGTGACACCAACAGAGCCAAATACTAAGCTTGAAGCTGATGAAGAAGGGAAGGATGTGGATGCTACTGTGTTTAAGCAACTTGTAGGATCTTTGAGGTACTTGTGTAACACAAGACCAGACATAAACTACTCAGTTGGTGCGGTGAGTAGGTTTATGAGCAAACCAAAATTGGTTCATTATCAAGTTGCTTGCAGGATTTTGAAGTATGTGAAAGGCACTATGAAACATGGTGTTCTGTTTCCTGCTGCAATTGAGAAAGGGAAGGAAGGTCTCACTATGAAACATGGTATGAACAGCCGATACTAAATGTAGGCGCGGTGGCAATTTTGAAATTAAGTGGAAGTTTTCAATTTTCGTTCTTACATTTAGTATCGGTTGTTTAAACAACTGATACTAAATGTGCATCTTAAACACATTTAGTATCGGGTATTTTAACACCCGATACTAAAGGTCCCTTTCTATCGTGTATCCTCTCGCGTTCTCTCACTCGTTCTCTCACTCTCAACTCTCACCTCTCACCTCTCGTTCTCTCGCCTCGTCGTGCGACCATCAACCCTCGTTCTCTCACTCTCTCAACTCTCACCGTCGCCATCCTCGTTCAAGACCTTCATTCAACCGTCGCTCATCACTCACCGTCGCCATCAACCCCGCTTTCTCTCCTTCTCCATTCTTTGTTCTCTCTCACTACTCTATCACCGTCGCTCATCACTCACGCCGTCGTTTCTCTTCTCGATGGTGGTATCGGTAACAAAATTCTTTCTCGTTTTCGTTCTCTTCTTCTTATATCTTCTAAGTTCTAACGTTGAATCCATTTCCCATTATCGATTTCTTTTCCCGACTTCCATGAATCGGTGGGGAGCTCTCCGAATTTGTGAAATTAGGGTTTGTGAAGCTCTGTGGGTTCAATTGCATTAGATTAGGTCGTTCTTGTGTCATGATATCAAATTATTCACTCGATCTCGAATCATTTTTTCAAAAAATCATGTTAAGAACTTCTTTCGTGTTTGTTTCACACTTCATTTTTCTCGCTTTAATATGATCTCTTTAATTCAAAGTAGATTTTTCCTTCAACTTCTTTGATTATTTACAAATATAAACAATTTTTCAAATTGACCATGTATCTGGTAATTGTTAAACAAAGAAAAACATTTTCCATTCAAGGCCTTTGTTTCTTTGAAAGCTTCCACGAGTTGTTAGAGATAAACTTGATACGCTTTTATGGTGAGAAATGCATGGGATCGTTGCCAAGTTTTTTGAGAGAGATACTAATGCGATTAGTTAGAAGAAATTGTTGTTGTACATGTATATATGTGTCCGTGTTGATGAAAGTTTTTGTCTTTGGTTGAGGTAGTCTACTTTAAGTGGAGACCGAATGTCTTTGTGGTGGTCCTTTGCGGTGATTATCTGCTCAACCTCCTTCTCATTGGAGACTCGGTGTTTGTAAATCATGCCTTCTTCTAAGATTTGCTATAAGCCATCTATTTCTTCGTTTGTCATATCCTGTATTGGCATTTTGGTTTAGTTTTCTCTTAATTTCTCAATTTGCTCCTAATTTTCTTACTTCCTCACTTCCAATTTTTACAGAAACTATTCTATTTTTTTACTCAAATTCTATTTGATGATTATAGTGGCGCAACATCAAATTCGAGAACGGTGATAATAAGAAGGTGATGCTATTTGGGGACCTTATTATGCAATGTCAATGTTGCATCGGCTTTAATGTTCTTTGCTATTTTCTTTTCTTCATCACCATTGGAACCAATTTTGCATTAACGGCGGGACACAAAGTCATTAACTACTGGACATGGTTGAACATCTCAAGACAGAATTGGATCTCAAGGACGTGTTTTTCTATTTTACTTGTCATCATGTTTCAGGCTTTTGAAACTATAACACAAAAAATCCTTTATTTACCATGATTTGCTGGATTTGTTGGCTATAGTGTATTGTAAAATAGACACGACCAATAGTCCACATTCTTTTTATTTCCCACTCAATAAGATATATCAATGCATCACTTGCTTTGCTTAGTTCTACATTATGAATGTGTGGTTAATGCAGATTGTGCACATCGAAGACATATGTGCTAGAAAAGCCATTTCTTGTGAGATCCCAGTTGAACTATCGTAAAAAAATGAGATCTCAGACTGGAATGTTTTGGAGTTTCCAAATTGTACAGATCACCGGTATGAGTTTAATGTGTAAAAAGGTGAGACAAGTTAGACGTGTCTCAAGTTAAGATTTATAGTGATGTGTGGATGAAAGTCAAGTCAATATTATGAAATTACAGTTTCACTTATTCAAAGACAAGTATTTGATTGTGTGTTTCGATACCTTTTAGCAATTGGGTTGGATTGTGTCCTGTAAGAGTTGGAATTGTTCTGTAAGAGTTGGATTGTTCTGTTAGAGTTGGATTGTTCTGTTAGAGTTGGATTGTTCTGTTGGTTTATTTACTTCTAAGTTAGGGTTCAGGTTGTTATAACATTGTTGGTTGTAGCGTTTGTTAGTATAGCTTGTACTAATTGTCTTTATATAAAGATGCAAACATGACGGAAGAAGTGGAGTGTGCTCTTTAGGGTCGGATGGAAGTTGAAAACAAGCTATCATCCTTGGAGGTAATTGATTTTGATTAATATTCCTCATCAAGTTTAAGTGTTTTGCTCTTTAGGGTCGAGATGGCTTTATTAACTCCTAAGATAGAGTTTGAGCTGAAATTGATTGAATTTTGTTGTTGTCTCGTCTTCCTCGTTTAAGTGTTTTGCTCTTTTGCATAGCTTTCTGCTACCTCATACCTTTGTTTTGTTTTTTTTGTCCATGTGTTGCAAACTAACATAAGCTATCAATGATGGATATATTCTTATGTATTTTTTAAAAGGAAGGTAATTAGTCTTTCACATTATTATTTGGTATTTCTTATATCTTTTAGTTTCCTCTTTGTTTCTTATTTGGTATTTCTGCAATGCATTACAGCAGGATTGAAAGCAGCACTAAGAAGCGTAAGTATGATAAAATTAGTGAGAAGAATGTTTGTACTTCTATTGAGGTATGATTGAGTGATGAAAAAGTATTTTGTTTCATACAATGTATGTTACTTTTAGCTTTTAAAATCATATGATTGATAATAGATTGCTTCTTTGTTAGTCTCTGTCATGGCAATGCAACGAATTCAGCCCAAAAAGAACCTCCAAGAAAATCAGTTCTCCACTCCTCACCGATCAGGAGAACAGGTATTAGACCCTAAGAAGTCTCAAAACATAGCTATATTGCTTTGAGGGCACTAAATGTCACAAGAGATGAGGTCTCTCAAGCTCTTTCGGATGGTAAGTTCTTTCTGTTTTGGATAGTAATTGGACTTTTTACATGCAAGACAGGATGATAAAAGATTCAAGTCACATTTTCTAATTTGGGTAAAATATGCCTAATAAGTGATTCATGGTTTGATCTATAGTGTTGATTTACGAATTTATGTCTTCATGGGTAGGTACACACCCAAAAAAAACAAGCGAGATTCACTCATTTTCGGTAGATATTACTTTAAAGATATGTAATCAATTCAGTTCATGTATATCATACGTTAAAACTTGTGGTATTGTGGAGTGTGGGGTATAGAATTAATCTATGAAACATAAAACAAGAAGTCACCATCACTGTATTTGAAATATAGTATGAAAATGTCTAAATCAGCATCATGCCACGTGCATCATTATGTTATTTTAAGGGAGGTTCAAATTTAGGTGTTCTAGTGCGAGAAATTTAGACCAAATCCAAACATAAATTACAATTGCTATGGTCATAAATTGTCCTTTAGAAGTATAAAACACAACAACTGAACATCTACCCTTTGTATTATATTTGTCTTCTACCCATGATTTGAGTTTTGGTTCTCAGTTCACATTTTACCACACACTACTATATGTAGTGTGTGTGGTAAAATGTGAATTGAGAACCTTTTTTTTTAAGAAAATAGACTTTTAGTATCGGTTATTTAAATAACCGATACTAAATGTCACTTTTAGTATCGGTTATTTAAATAACTGATACTAAATGTCACTTTTAGTATCGGTTATTTAAAAAACCGATACTAAATGTCATTTTTAGACAGCAAACACAATGTTAAAGTGACATTTAGTATCGGTTTTTAAATAATCGATACTAAAAGTGACATTTAGTATCGGTTTTTAAATAACCGATACTAAATGTCAATTTTTAGAGAGTAAACACAATGTTGAAAAGACATTTAGTATCGGTTATTTAAATAACCGATACTAAAAGTGACATTTAGTATCGGTTTTTTAAATAACCGATACTAAATGTCAATTTTTAGAGAGTAAACACAATGTTGAAAAGACATTTAGTATCGGTTATTTAAATAACCGATACTAAAAGTGACATTTAGTATCGGTTATTTAAATAACCGATACTAAATGTACGTTTTCAAGACATAAAAATCACCAAAAAAACGTCATTTAGTATCGGTTTTTTGAAAATCCGATACTAAAAGTGACATTTAGTATCGGTTATTTAACCGATACTAAATGTCTGACATTTAGTATCGGTCGAATTAGTATCGACAGATAACCGATACTAAAAGTGCAAAACAACCGATACAAAAAGCCTTTTCTGCACTAGTGTCTGCTAGGATACTCCGATGCAGACTGGTGTGGAGATAAGATCGACAGAAGATCAACCACAGGTTATGTGTTCTTGTGGAATGGAGCACCAATATCATGGTGCTCAAGAAAACAGCCAGTTGTAGCTCTGTCTTCCTGCGAAGCAGAGTACATATCAGGTGCTTTTACAGCTTGCCAAGCAATCTGGCTTGGAGCTCTAATGGATGAATTGAAGATAGAAGTAAAGAGGCCATTGACATTGTTGATTGATAATAAATCAGCAATCAGTTTAGCCAAGAATCCAGTGCTACATGGTCGTAGCAAACACATTGAAACCAAATTTCATTTTCTGCGTGATTAAGTGCAGAAGCAGAAAATTGAAGTCTGCCACTGTTCTACTCAAGTGCAGCTAGCTGATATACTCACCAAAGGATTGAAGACAGATCAATTTCTGAGGTTGAGGGCTGCACTGAATATTGTTGACTTGGAAAGCATGAATTAGGGGATGGTATTGTGATTAATTCATGGATATACAATTACATTTTATTTGCTTTATAGCTGATTATTAGTGCACTCTATTGAAGCTTAGTGTAGAGCTGTTAGTAGTAGAAACATTTATTTTTGTATCTTCACTTGCTGATGTGGCAAGCAAATAAGCAGCATATATAAGTCTGCATTTGTAATAAATGGCTCAGAGAATTGAATGCAATCTTTCATTCTCACCAAAATCACTCTTAGATTTACTTTCTCTCTCTGCAAATTCAGTTACAGGTGTGAGTGTGTGAGGTGAGAGAGTTGCTAGAACCGATTTTGCTCCAACAATAATTACATCTATTTGTTATAATCAGCTAGGGCCTTAAACACTGCTAACATCTATTTGTATTGTTGGTTTCATTACAGAGACATTTAGCAATTTGGTATATTTGTGCTCATGTTTGATTTTTTTTTCTTTTCAGAATGAGTATGAAAGTCGTATTCTTGAAAGAGATTCACAAGAGGCACTAGGAGGAGATGGCGTGTCTAGTGAGCAATCTGGCAACAATATCTTCTTAGAGGTTGTTGGAGGTGTCGACAAGAAGAAAAGAATATTCGACAAGAGAGAAAAACCAATTAATAAAAACCCTTTTAATTGCCTATCTATCAATTTCCCTCCATAGCTTTTTCAAAACCAAACAGGCAAATGATTTTTACGTACACGCAAAAGCAATTTATTGATTAAACTGAATATGTGCGACGAAATATTTATTCTAACACTAATATTTTTTCGAAGATTGCTTCACATCGAATAACAATCATATAAATCAAATATAAGCTTCGTCTCAATTAATGATATTTTTCATGTCATAAATTTAATTCTAACTTGGTTCTTGCTTCTTGTGTTTCATGTCTTTTGTGGCTTTGGCCAAAGTCTTACTTATAGTTGCGTTACTTGAATCGAGACACTTATCATTTTTATTCCATGCAATTAACACACCAAGTGTCACTTGCAATTGGACGGAGGACAATCAATTGGAAACTCTTGGATCAGAACATTAGATCACAATTTTTAATGTTAAAAAAAACCTTACATTAATGCAAGAGTTAATATACGTAAGAGAAGAGAACAATCTAACAGATGAAGTGCAAGAGTTAATGCTTTTCTTAATAACAATCTGTCGCTGAAATTTACAAGTGGATTGAAAACCTTTCTATCCTTATTACTTCAATAATCCATCAATGGTTGTTTCTTCAAAGAACTCGATATTATGATCAGAGAGTTGGTAATTGCTACAAGTAAGTTTACCCCGATAAGAAAATGATTTCAACTTGGGATTTGATATCTGAACTTTGATAGGGACACAAACAAGCTTGCAAATCCCATGGTCAGATTAGCAAATTTATCACTAAATACACTTGGGACTTTCTCTTTTCCTTTTTGTAGTTCACAATTGTGAAGAATTAAATCACTCATCTTTTTGCACTTTGAAAATGGCTCAACAAAGTCTTTGTCATCACTTGAAGTAAATGTGACATAGTTCAAACAATAAAGTGAAAGGTCAAGATATTTTAGATAATGACAAAACAATATTGAGTGAAATACCCTTTTGCCCAAATTATAGGATGAACATGACCACCAATATCAATAGAAATAGTATTCAAGAGACGATGAATCATCATGTTGGTGAAAAACCACTTCTTCATTTTCCTTATAGACTCTTCACAAAATTCATATCTCACTGCAAGGACATCTAATGATAAAATTAAACTTAGATAGATTCTAACGTCATAATTACTGAAATGGTAAATTGTAACAAAAACTACTTTTCAAAAATATAAGTCTCATATTGCACTTACGCCCAAAAAGTAAAAAGATCTTATTAGTTTGGAGATTCTAAAGTAAAGAAATCCATATGAATAGATATATTAGCATAAAGTATTTTAATATTAGACCATAAACGAATAGCTGAATATAAGCACTTTAACTAATAAATTACCCATTTGATGAGTATTTTTCACTCAAGAACTTCAAGCATTATTTTATGTAATTACTTTGGGGCTAGCATATCACTTGATTTGGTTAACTGATTTGCGTCATAGCAGACTCCTCAAACAATAACATCAATAATATTTATGACTATAGGGAAAATGGAAGAACTCTTCAAGATTTTTTTTCAAAATTTTCCAATAAAATCTAAACGAGATCCTCTTTTTCCAATATCTTATCAAGTTGCTTCTACAACTTTTATTCAAAATTTTCAAGAATAGGATTGATTCCATATTCGGGAGAATTTTGGATGCCATTGATTCAACCATTCATCCAAAGAAATATTTTTGCAGGAAAATCCTAATGAAAAAATGCAATTTATAATAGATCATTATGATTAAATGCTAATTCAAACCTATAAATGAATGTTGGTATTGGTAGTTTGATAAAAATTAGAAATCAAGTTGAGAATTTAGTGGTGTGGCATACCTTTGGTACTTTGTTGATTTGATTTTGAGAATTATCATTACTTTCATGAGAATATGTCTATCTCCGTCTTCATCTTCTTCGTTATTGTTACCATCAACCATATCCAACCAAGCAATTGATCCTATCATAAAGATGACAATGTAATTGGTTTTCTTATAGAGTTGATGTGATGTTTAAAATTTTATGCTCTTACATTTTATATAGTTCCGAGGCAACTTGCAATATGGTTAGATTGAGGGAAAGGGAGATGAATGAAGGATTTTAGGTAAGCTATATTTTTTTTTTAGGAAATTTTATGAAATAAGGAAAGACACAATGTACATTAAAATAAATATCGTAACTCGGTCATCACTTTATACATTTATATTAATGATTTAAAAAATATCGTAACAATGTACATTAAGATTAGTTGTGAGATTCATGTACGAACGAGTATAGAAAGATAACAAAAGAGAAAAATAAAAAATTTATACATTTATATAACAAGTCATTAATTATTTATTTTATATTATTGATTTAATTAAATGAGATAGGAAAAATATCTAGTTAAATTGAAGCAAAGGAGATGAATGAAATATTTCAAGTAAGTTATATTTTTGGTAGGAAACTTTGCGAAAGATATGAATTGAAGAAACAATGCACATTAATATTAACATAATTATTTGGGATTTTTGGTTTGAGGTTACGAGTTATACAATAGTTTAAGGATTAAATAGAATTTATATAATAAATTATTACCTATTAATATTTTTTAATAAACATGTTAAATTTCAATTTTACTTTCTGAAGTACATCTAAGTCTAAAAGAGACATGGAAAACATATGTTTAGATTGTGGAAAAGGGAGATGAATAAAATATTTTAAGTAAATTATATTTTTGGTAGGAAACTTTACAAAAGAAAAGAAAGAAACAACGTATATTAATTAAAAGCATTATTTTGAGTTATTGCTTTTAGGATAAGGGTTACACAATAGTTTAAGATACAAAAATGGAAAGATATAGATGTTAGCATTATTATTTGGGATTCTTGATTTTAGGTTAGGGGTTACGCATTAGTTTAATACGCGTATATGAAGAAGCGGTTGGTTTTCAAACTAGACAATTAGGATTAAATAGCATTTATATAACAAATAATTATTTATTAATATTTATTACTATTAAATGTGTAAATTTTCTAGTTTACTTTCTGAAGTGCACCTAATTCTAAAAGAGACATGCAAAATATATGTTTAGATTTTCGCAAAGGGAGATGAGTGAAAAATGTTAGGTAAATCATATTTACGTTAGGAAACTTTAGGAAAGAATGGAAAGAAATGATGCGCATTAAAATTCATAGTTATATTGATAACAGAATATTGATTAATAGAATCACTAAGAAACTTTTACATACAATCCACCATAAATATAACTAAATAAAAAAGGCACTCAATTATTAAATAGTTAGCGTGTCACCCCAAATCGAAATGATAGTAGATAGCACATCACCAAATAATCATATTTCCTGGAGATAAAGTCAAAGGATTGATACTTCATCCATAAAAGCTACAACAAGTCCACTTAGCCTTTGATGGAATCCATTTTCAGTAGTATTCCGGCTAGGACTTAAAGTCCCTGTTGAACTGGGCCTGGCCCAATCCACATGCAAAGCTCGGCCCAAACGAGCGATGTGCAACAGGTCCCGTCTGTCAACGGCCAGGATTCTTCCACGGCATCCGACGCTCACGGTACGCCCTCTTCCTCTATAAATAGAGGTACAACCCCTCTACCACGGTACGTTCCTACATTCCTCAGACATGCGAGACACAAGTGCTTCAGGTTTAGTATGGCTTTCCTCTTTTGATTCCTCAGCAATTTTCTCTTTTGCAGCACTGGAAGATTGGCCCATATTGAAGAAGGAGGAATCAAGAAACCCAAATTTGGATGGCATGTCAGAAGGGTGATATTCAATGTTGGTGGAAGGGATGCGAGGTTGAGGTGAATCGTCTGTGGGGGATTGATTGATGTTGGAGGAAGTTGCGATATTGTTGGTTTTGAGTGGTGAAATAATACCATGTTCTAGGTTAATTGCAGCAAGGAGTTGATCTAGGTTATGTGAAGTAGTGCGCGAGACAGTGACAATAGGTGATGGTTCTTGTGGAGGAATTGTGGATATGGGGAGAACATTGGTGTAAAAAGGGTGCTGCTGAGAAGGGTTAGGATATGAGTGGTGAGAAGGGTGGAAGAGTAGGCATTTGTTCATGGAACAAATAGGGAAAGGGAGTTTGTATGATGGATGAAGCATGAGTTCCTTGGAGAAACTCCCCCTGAGGTGATGATGGGATTGATTGAGTTAATGGTTCAAATATGACAGCATTTTCACCTAGCTCTTCTTGTGGCAGATCATCCTTCTCTGCATCATGTTTCTCATTCTCAGTAGCTTCTGCAACCTTCCTTGCTTGTTCAATATCTAGAGCAGGTTCTACATTTGTTTCCACATTGATGTCCGTTGTTGAAATGTCTTGAAGCACCATTGTTCTCTTAGAGCCATTATCACCAGAAGGGTGGAGGTTTAGCCATTCTCACCAGAAGGGTGGAGGTTTAGTTCCTCAGTTTTATCTCCTATGTCTTCACCACCAGCAACCTCTCTGGTGTAATGTAACCTACTTCTTCAACAACTGCAGGTGTTTCTTCTTCAACCAGTAACCTTATTGCATCTTGATCTGCAATTCCCCAAATTTTTCTGTCATTCACGTCATTCTCTTGACCCTTCTGCAGGTCGGTTTCCATTTGTGACCCTTCTCTTGTTCATCAATGATCTCTTGTACTAGAACATCATTCTTTCTCTTGCTTCTTTTCTCTTTTCTCATTACCTCAAAGAATGGATTCTTCATTTCTTGTGTCACTTGACACCTCATAGATCTTTCTTGTCTTCTGTTACTTCTTTTTCTTTTTCTTTTCCTTCTCATCTACCTTGGTGACCTCAATGCCCATGAGTTTGAGATTTTTTGCAGTGAAGTTCTTCCTTTCAACAACACCTTCACTTCCAAATATTTTGATTTTGTAGTGGTTGAACACTCTGGTTAGGGATTTTCCATAGGGGAGAGAGGTGCGGGTTTTGTCAGCCCTTATGGCATTGATCATGTGATTGATCATGAGAAAGGGTAGACTAACTAGTTTGTTCTTGACTAGATGTTACAACAACATAGAATCACCTGATGTAACCTTCTCAAATGATCCGACTGTAGGTAGAAGGGTGTGGGATCAGATATGGTGAAGGATTCTTACCATATCCTTAACATTTGGTGTGGTTACAGATAGAGATGGGTCCATCAGAAGGATTTTTTGTAGTCTTCTAGTGTAACACCAACCTTCTCATACCAGTTGTCTTCATATATTCTTGTTCCTTCATCTGGTATGCCAAAATCTCTTCCATGTGATATTGTTGTCACTACAAATTCTGTTTTATTCACCAATGTAGTGATCCTAGGAGGATCATACTTGATTGTGGGACACTCAAATAATTCTCTAACCTTATCTTTGTATACCAGAGCATCCATTGTGATAAAAATTTCCCATTTCTGGTAGGTGAGAAAGGGGGTGATATTCCATCCACACTTCTCTATGATGTCTAGATTATCGACAATACCATAGGCAATAGGTTTGGAACCCCATTTTCAATTTTCTGGTGCTTCGTTTCTTAGTTGTTTGACCCTTTTTAGCCCCTTTGTTTTGAGAAGCTTCAACCTTCTATTTGCCTTTTTCATCATCATTCATCTTCTTCTTCACAACGTGTTTCTGCTTTGTTTTCGTTGGAAGAAAATAAAGTTTGGAGATGATGATTCAGGTCGCAATGTGGTTGGATTCTGTTTAGGATCAGTGGGTATAGGGCATTGGTTCTTAGCTCTTGCCATTTTTGAAGTTTGAGGAATTTGCGAGGAGACAAGAAGAATGTTTGCAATGAATGAGAGAGGAACATCAAATGTGATGTTTTAATCACTTGAGAACAGTTATTGACCAACAGTTATAGGTTTAGTTTTCTAGATTGTAACCGGTGGAGATTGATGTGGAGAGAGAGAGAGAGAGAGAGAGAGAGAGTAGCTGTTGTAATGGATAGGGACCTATTTGTTTTGTTTTTTAATTAAGAGACGTCCTAACTAATTAAATAAACAAAGAAACATACGAATAATTTAAAACAAAAAAAAATGTTTTTGGTTTTTATGGTCATATGTATCTATGACTCTTCTCATGATGAGAAGGATGAGGGTAGCAACCCTTCTCCAGACTGAGAAGATTGTTGGTCATGACCCTTCTCATCTGAAGGGGTCTCTATGATATGAAGCATGATTTTAATGAAACTAAAACTTTCCTCTAAGTGGGGTTTAGTAAAAATATCAGCTAGTTGATGTTTAGTATCCACAAAAACAAGTTCACTATCTTTCTTGTGCTCATGATCTCTAATGAAATGATGTTTAATATCGATATGTTTGGATCTGGAATGTTGAATGGGATTTTTTGATAGATTAATAGCACTTGTGTTATCACGAAATATTGGAATACCTGGGTAACTCAAAGAAAAGTTTTCAAGTTGGTTCTTGATCCATAGAATTTGAGAGCAACAACTAGCAACAAAGACATACTCAGCTTCAGTTGTTGATAGTGCAATTGTGCTTTGTTTTCTATATGACCACTTGTGCTTTTTCTTTCAAGTAGTTGACATGAACCACTTGTGATTTTTCTTTCTATTTTATCTCCAGCATAGTCAGCATCACAGTACCCTATAAGCTCAAAATGTATTTTCTTTTGTACCAAAGACCAGGATTAGGAGTTCCAACAAGATATCTAAAAATCCTTTTGACAGTAGTAAGGTGAGATTCTTTTGGAGCAGTTTGAACCTAGCACGTAATCCTACCGAGAAGACTATGTCTGGTCTACTTGCAGTGAGATACAATAGAAAGCCTATCATGCCTCTATACTCCTTTTCAGAAATTGGTTTACCCTTCTAATCTATTTCTATATTTGAAGATGGGTGAATTGGAGTGGCCATAGGTTTGGCATCACTCATCTTATACTTCTTAAGAAGGTCTCTGATATACTTCTCTTGAGAGATGAAAATACCTTTCTTGAGTTGCTTAATTTGTAAACCAAAGAAATACCTTAGTTCACCCATGAGACTCATTTCAAACTCACTTTTCATTAATTTTCCAAAGTCATTGCATAGCTTTTCATTTTTTGCACCAAATATGATATCATCAACATATATTTGAAAAAATAGCAATTCATCTTTGAGAGTTTTTCTAAAGAGTTTCACATCAATTTTCCTCTTGAAAAACCATTTTTGATCAAAAAGGTACTAAGTCTCTCATACCATGCTCTAGGAGCTTGTTTAAGACCATAGAGAGCTTTAGTTAGTTTGAAAACATGATTAGGATATTTTTGATCAATAAAACCACGAGGTTGGTGTACATACACTTCCTCATTTAGAAATCCATTTTAAAACGCACTTTTGACATCCATTTGAAAGAGTTTGAAAACTTTGTGAGCATCATAAGCAATAAGTATTCTAATGGCTTCCAACTACATGAGAAAATGTTTCATCATAATCAGTACCTTCTTGTTGGTTATAGCCTTGAGAAACTAACCTTGCTATTTTTTTTCTTTCGACTAAACCATTTTTTTGAGGAGTTCTTGGACAAGAGAAACTGTTTGAAACACCATTCTCTTCAAGAAAAGTTTTAAACATAGTATTTTCAAATTCTCCCCCATGATCACTTCTAATTGCAACAATGTAAGAACCTTTCTCTTTTTGAAATTTCTTAAAAGAATGTTTTGAAGTTTTCAAAAGCTTCATTTTTGTGTTTCAGAAAGATGACCCATTTGTATCTTGAATAATCATCAACTATAACAAAACCATATCTTTTTCCACTTAGGCTAGCATGTGTGGTAGGACCAAATAGATCCATATGCAGAAGTTTCGAAGGTTTCTGAGTGCAGATTGTAACACCCCCTTCTACTTAATACTAATTAAATTAATAAAAATCAGAGTTTTCAAAAACTTTTCCACGCACCTCAAAGAGAGTGCTACATTTAATAAAAACATCATCAAAGAATATTTAAAATTCAAACGCATCTAGTGCGTGAAATACATATCATAGCCACGTGGATTAAAACCCTCAAAACCTGTTTAGAGTTTACAATAATCCAGAAATGGTTCCACATCACAGCGGAAATAAAACAAGTTCAACATACGCAGTACATAATCCAAATCAGTTCAAATACATAATGTAAAATAACTACACTACGATCCCCGCCCCCGGGTGTTGTAACACCCCAAAATTAATTAGGTGAGTATTTAACTAATTTATTTAGGGGATTATTTAATTTACTTAATTAAGTGATTATGACTAATTTAATTAAGCGATATGTGAGTTGGCCATATTTAAATAATAATAAGGTAATCAATTTATTTAAAGAGTGAGGTGTAGTAAATAAATGAGGGGTCTAGTTTATTAAGTGGAATAATTGAGTTAGAGTTATTTTATTTTAATTTCAGAGAGTATGTGAATAAGTAAAATGGGTGATGCAAATAAAAGGGCCCAAGTCACTTAAATGACCCAAGCCCAATTACCTTAAAACCCCAAAACCCTACACAAAGTCACATAACCCCCCAAATTGAAAGAAACCCACGAAGGAGAAGAGAGGGAGAGGAGACAGTAAGCTTGCGTGAAGGGAGGAAGGAAAAAGGTGGAAGCTTTAGCCTTAATTCTTGGTGGGTAAGTGATTTCTTGGTCCTAATCTTCATCATTTCCCTTCCTTATTCCATTTCCTTAATTCCATGAGCTTATTCCTTCCATTTTGAATTTCCATGGCTACCCAAAGCAAGAGGGTTCACGTTTTCAACTTGAAGGAGAAAAAGGAGGAAACTTTTCTGAAGTTTTTGTGTTGGTAAGTGAAGACTTTGGTCCTAAACACCCTCATTTCCTTTCCATGTTCCATTCCCATGAGTTACATAAGCTAATCCTTGTTATTTTGAATTCTCTATGGTTACCCAAGGGGAGAGAACATTCGGCCATAGCTACATTTTGAGGGAAACTTGCTTTATTTGGTGATTTTGGTGATTGTGTGAAGTTTTCAAGCTCACCCAAGGTTAGGGGACTCTCCATACATCTTTTATAGCTTGTAGGATGTGTATTATAGTGAGAATAGCTCTAGAAATGATGTGTTGTGTGACCTTGTGTTGATTGTATGTTGATTGATGTTTGGAATGCTTGAATTTGGTCATAACATGTTGTTTGTGGTTGTAAGAGCATGAGTTGTGATTTATGCATGGTGTATGTTTGATGAAATGGTGACATGAGGATGAGTATGTAAATATGATGAATTGGTAAGAATAACTTAATGGCTATGTTGGTGTTGGTATGTGAGAAATGAGTTGTTGGAAAGAAATTAGGTTTTGAAGGGTGTTGGGTGAAGTTGGTGGGGCGCGCAAATGCCTAGGCAAATGGCGCCAGTCGTGTGGGTTCCACTGTTGCGTGCGTGGCGAGAGGGCGCCGATTCTTTGGGCAACTTAGCGCTGTGGATCGAACCGTGTGTGTGTGTGTGTTGTGCGAGGGGCGCCGATTCTTTGGGCAACTTGGCGCCTGTTGTGTGGCGTGTGTGTCTTGTGCGTGCAGTAGTGTGCGTGTTGCAGGGGAGGGCGCCAGATTGCTAGCACTTCGGCGCCCTGTGCTGGGTTGTGGATGTGGCTGTTTGGTGGTTGGTTATGGGGCGCCATTTTGGCTGCCCCTTGGCGCCTAGGTACCCAAATGTGTCTAAGTGATGGTTTAGTCCCTAAGAATTAATTTAATCCTTGGTGTGACAAATTAGTCCCTAAGAATTAAATTAATCCTTGGCGCGACAAAATAGTCACTTAGTGTCTAATTAGTCCCAATATGTCAAATATTTTCCTAAGTCCCTAAATTAATCTTGGTGTGTCAAAAATGGTCCTTAAGTGAAGAAAAGGTCCTTATGAGGGGTTTGGCCCTTAGGTGGGATTTAATCTAATAAGTGTTAAGATGATGATTAATAAATGATGAGGTGATGATTAATAAATGATGAGGTGATGATTAATAAATGGTGAGGTGATGATTATTAATTGAGGTGAATGGTGATGTGGCTTCGGCCAAAATGGTGAGTTGAATAATTGTGGTGATGAATTGTGATCTTTGTGAATGCATTGTCATGGTGTCACATATTTCATATGCATTACGTGGTGTATGGTGAATGGTGATGTGGCTTCGCCACCCAGACGGGGGATTTTGGTGATGATTATGGATCCACATGCATATTGCACACATGCATATACTCATACCTTCATAAAATATTGTTAATGATTGATTCATCTATTATTGTGAATTGTGATTGCCTAGATGCTTTCTAATTATAATGCTTATCTTACTTGTTATAATTTATGTAAAGAGACTCACCCTAGCATTTTATGTTGCCTGCTCTCGTGGCGACAAACAGGTGATTCTGAGTGAAGGTGCCATGCCTTCATGGGATGTTGAGTCGGCTCTGATCTAGTAACACCAGGGGATGGGTCTTAGTATTATTTTGTTATGGTTATGTATTAAACTGATTTTAAACTATGTATTGAGTATGTGAACTCAGTTTTATTTTCCGCTGCGCTACAAACTATTTGATGGATTACTGTAAACACTAAACAGGTTGTTTTTGAGGGTTTTAACCCCCGTGACTATGTTATGCATTTTACACGCTTGATGCGTTTGGATTTTAAATAGGTTTGACGTTATTTTCACTAAATGTACCACCCTCTTTGAGGTGCGTGGAAAGATTTTGAAATACTCTGATTTTTGTTGATTAAATAATATTAAATAGAAGGGGGTGTTACAATAGTGGTATCAGAGCAGTTCGGTCCGTCCGGCCAAGTTGTCGAGTCTGTTAACCTCGAGTCTTGGTACTCGTACTAAATCATAATTATGTTGCTGTTTATTACTGTTAATTTTGTTGGTTTGTTCATTCATTGACGTGCCTTGTGACTGAACTGTGTAATTAGTTGATTGTAACATTGCTTGTAGTACTTGTGACTGTTGGTTGTATTAAGTGAGGTGTGTGATTGGAAGAGCATTTTAACGACGTCCAAGGAGTAGGAATCGTGACGACGCCGTACTACTCTGATCACAAGTTAAAAGTCCTTCAATGTGAAAGGTGTAAATTTTGAAAAGACGTAGTTTTGTGACCTTAACTAAATTGGATGCGTGAGTAGGAGGGACTGATCACCCCGATAACTCATTCCCAATGAAAGAGGCGACAATAACTCGTAATATTTATAAATTTCGAATATGTACTAATTACAATTTGATTGGTTGAGTGGTATGTGCAAGTTTGGTTGACTATTAATTTTTAGAGAAATAGGTATCTTATGGATGTTTGAGTTTGAGTTGAGGTTTGATAGTCGGGAGATGTCAAAATAAGGAATGACACTTTGGATTTGAAGTTCATGCAAGGAAAATAGAGCGTGCTTTTGGAAAGAGTTTAGGAATATGGTTTCTGGAAAGCCTAAGGTAGAGAAATTGTTCTTAAAAGTATGGTAGTTGAGGGAGTACCTATATAGGATCTAAATGATATTGAGTAACCTTGATGATTAAATGATTAAAATTCGGTACGAAGAGTAGGAAGGCCGAGCTGAGGAAGGCATTGTTTGTGGTTGGGATATGGATTAACGTAAGATAGGAGCATTAGTACTTACAATGATTGATATGGCGTGGTTCCCTAGCGATAAATTAATGGTGTTTGGATAATCGAGCGAGACTTTGGTGACCTGAAAATAGAGTTTTGGTACAAAGCAAAAAGGTGTAGATTAAGTATGCCTAAGGGTAGCTATTTGAGTTAGGTGTATTATGATCAAGGTATGTACTGTAGAGGTGAAGAGGTATTAAGGGTGTTGTAACTCCCGTGAAATTCTTAATGAGTGTTGGACTAGTTGTGAATGGAAAAGTGTTTTGTAGTTGGCTTAAGTATGATCATAGTATGAAGGTCAAATGAAAGAAGGAAGAGGAAGGTTAGGTACATAGGACTACATATGAGCTGAGGTGTAGTTGCTTAATCATAGGTATTGTGAAGTGTAATGGCCGAGGTTAGGGAGTTCTTAGGTGTAGAGTGCCTAAGTGTAGATGATGAAGTGAGTTGTGAATAAGCCTGAGTGTAGTGGATAGACAATATTTGAAGGATTGCTTGTGAATATTGTTACCTTTGATTGACGTTTGGCTATAGGTTGATTGTCTCTGTGATGCACATGAGTTTAATTTTGATTTGTGCTAAATTGTTTTGAAGTTATGTACTGAAATGAAATGCGGTGCTTGGTTATAACAATTAAGGTTAGGATTCGCGTATAGTCTCCTTTTAGCAAAGATGAAATGATTGACTTTTATAACTTCTGAGTTTATGTCAGAAACTAAATTTTGAAAATAATGAGTGGTTGTTTGTGTGGCAACATGTTCGCGTTAAATAAAACTTGGAGTTATGCGTCTGCTTTTCCCTTTTGGACAAAAATTGTGAATTCTATGATTTTCAAAAAGAAACGGCACTTGGAAAATTTCGTGTTTTTTTGGGAATGAACGTGATGTCAAGATTTGTGTTAAATTCTGCTCCAAGTTGTTTAGAATTTTATTACGAGATGTGACATGATTTTAACTTTAGGACCGATTAGGTCATGGATGGATGTTGTTTGAAAAATGACGAGGTCTTACAATAATTTCATGGTTTGACGAGATAAAATCTTTTGGGAACTGGTACTGTTTGGTTGAGTCAAAAATTATGTGGCTGAGTGTTTTCAAAAATAGACTCAAAGTCGGTCGTTTTGGCACTAGTTTCGTTAAATTAGGAGTTGTGTAGCTCCAGTTATGAATTTCCAAAGTCGAGTCAAATTTCTAGAGTCGAACTGTGAGTAAGCTCGGTTGTTGCAAGTTTTACGTCCCCGAATGAACTCCGCTTTTGAACGATTCTTTTCCATTAGAAACTACACTCAAAATGCTTTTATTCGGGCTAAAGTTTTGTCTCATTTGGTCAAGTTTAAGCCCGTTTAGCGTAAAATGAAATAGGAGGACAGAATCTGTCAAGTCTGAAAACGGTTTGGGTTGTTTCTAAAAACTGTACTAATTGGCTCATTGTTTTGAAACTTTAATGACATATTCAGACACTACACATCCGTGGCTTTCCAACGGTATTTATTTGTCGAAATCCGGGTCGTTTCTTGTTTTAATTAATTCGCCAAAGTAAGCGCATAGTTGCGTGGATTTTCTCGCACTGAGTTTAAAAAGAATACTTTGAACGTGGAATGAAATGATTAATTGTAGAATGGGTCGAACTTGAATTTTGTTATTATGATCGTGTTAATTGTTGATGTGAATAATGTTGGATATATGATAAATTGTTGAGAGTGGATCAATGTGTTACTTACGGTTGTTAGGGTTGTTGGGCCTCTGGCCATGATTGTTGTTATCTCTTGTGTTGAGTAGTCGGGTAGGATTTTGACAACCTACAGATTAGAATACCAAATTGGGGGAGTAAGAGTATAGGGAAGGGTGTTTGATCTGTTGTGTATACGATAGGACTTGGAGGGGGACAATTAGAGGGAAAAGGAGAGTGGATGTTGATTCGTGAGTTTAGTGTAGATCTTCGAGGAGGATAGCAATCGTTCGTACAAGATAGTGAAGGAGAAGAGGAGTTCTCGGTTTAGTAGGAAGCCTATGATGTGTCGGGTGGTAAGGGCAGAGAGAGGAGAGTTCGGGCAAAAAGCTAAGTGGGGAAGGCGCTACTGCGGGGATTGTGTGTCACGAGTGTGGTAAGCCGAGGCAAAAGAGTCCAGATTGTATGGTCGATAAGTGTTTCAAGTGTGATAAGGAATGTCATGTAGCTGCTAAGTGAGAGAAGGAGGAAAAGTATATCGGGAGAGTGGTTGTCCTGGCGAGTTCGGAGCCTACGGAGGAGTGATGGTAGTATTTAGAGGTATAAGTTCATTTAGGGTGCTTTACTAGAAATCTATTGTTTGTTGGTGGTGAGAGTTTAAGTTTAAATGTCCATGATAGTTAGATTTTCGAGGACGAAAATATTCTAAGTGGGGGAGAGTTGTAACACCCCAAAATTAATTAGGTGAGTATTTAACTAATTTATTTAGGGGATTATTTAATTTACTTAATTAAGTGATTATGACTAATTTAATTAAGCGATATGTGAGTTGGTCATATTTAAATAATAATAAGGTAATCAATTTATTTAAAGAGTGAGGTGTAGTAAATAAATGAGGGGTCTAGTTTATTAAGTGGAATAATTGAGTTAGAGTTATTTTATTTTAATTTCAGAGAGTATGTGAATAAGTAAAATGGGTGATGCAAATAAAAGGGCCCAAGTCACTTAAATGACCCAAGCCCAATTACCTTAAAACCCCAAAACCCTACACAAAGTCACATAACCCCCCAAATTGAAAGAAACCCACGAAGGAGAAGAGAGGGAGAGGAGACAGTAAGCTTGCGTGAAGGGAGGAAGGAAAAAGGTGGAAGCTTTAGCCTTAATTCTTGGTGGGTAAGTGATTTCTTGGTCCTAATCTTCATCATTTCCCTTCCTTATTCCATTTCCTTAATTCCATGAGCTTATTCCTTCCATTTTGAATTTCCATGGCTACCCAAAGCAAGAGGGTTCACGTTTTCAACTTGAAGGAGAAAAAGGAGGAAACTTTTCTCAAGTTTTTGTGTTGGTAAGTGAAGACTTTGGTCCTAAACACCCTCATTTCCTTTCCATGTTCCATTCCCATGAGTTACATAAGCTAATCCTTGTTATTTTGAATTCTCTATGGTTACCCAAGGGGAGAGAACATTCGGCCATAGCTACATTTTGAGGGAAACTTGCTTTATTTGGTGATTTTGGTGATTGTGTGAAGTTTTCAAGCTCACCCAAGGTTAGGGGACTCTCCATACATCTTTTATAGCTTGTAGGATGTGTATTATAGTGAGAATAGCTCTAGAAATGATGTGTTGTGTGACCTTGTGTTGATTGTATGTTGATTGATGTTTGGAATGCTTGAATTTGGTCATAACATGTTGTTTGTGGTTGTAAGAGCATGAGTTGTGATTTATGCATGGTGTATGTTTGATGAAATGGTGACATGAGGATGAGTATGTAAATATGATGAATTGGTAAGAATAACTTAATGGCTATGTTGGTGTTGGTATGTGAGAAATGAGTTGTTGGAAAGAAATTAGGTTTTGAAGGGTGTTGGGTGAAGTTGGTGGGGGGGGGGGGCGCCAAATGCCTAGGCAAATGGCGCCAGGCTGTGTGGGTTCCCTGTTGCGTGCGTGGGCGAAGAGAGGGGCGCCAGTTGCTGGGCAACTTGGCGCCTGTGACTGGAACCGTGTGTGTGTGTGTTGTGCAGGGAGGGGCGCCAGTTGCTGGGCAACTTGGCGCCTGTTGTGTGGCGTGTGTGTCTTGTGCGTGCAGTAGTGTGCGTGTTGCGAGGAGGCGCGCATTGCTAGCACTTCGCGCCACAGGCTTGGGGTTGTGGATGTGGCTGTTTGGTGGTTGGTTATGGGGCGCCATTTTGGCTGCCCCTTGGCGCCTAGGTACCCAAATGTGTCTAAGTGATGGTTTAGTCCCTAAGAATTAATTTAATCCTTGGTGTGACAAATTAGTCCCTAAGAATTAAATTAATCCTTGGCGCGACAAAATAGTCACTTAGTGTCTAATTAGTCCCAATATGTCAAATATTTTCCTAAGTCCCTAAGTTAATCTTGGTGTGTCAAAAATGGTCCTTAAGTGAAGAAAAGGTCCTTATGAGGGGTTTGGCCTTAGGTGGGATTTAATCTAATAAGTGTTAAGATGATGATTAATAAATGATGAGGTGATGATTAATAAATGATGAGGTGATGATTAATAAATGATGAGGTGATGATTAATAAATGGTGAGGTGATGATTATTAATTGAGGTGAATGGTGATGTGGCTTCGGCCAAAATGGTGAGTTGAATAATTGTGGTGATGAATTGTGATGCTGTGAATGCATTGTCATGGTGTCACATATTTCATATGCATTACGTGGTGTATGGTGAATGGTGATGTGGCTTCTCCAGCCGACGGGATTTTGGTGATGATTATGGATCCACATGCATATTGCACACATGCATATACTCATACCTTCATAAAATATTGTTAATGATTGATTCATCTATTATTGTGAATTGTGATTGCCTAGATGCTTTCTAATTATAATGCTTATCTTACTTGTTATAATTTATGTAAAGAGACTCACCCTAGCATTTTATGTTGCCTCGCTCGTGGCGACAAACAGTGATTCTCGAGTGAAGGTGCCATGCCTTCATGGGATGTTGAGTCGGCTCTGATCTAGTAACACCGTGGATGGGTCTTAGTATTATTTTGTTATGGTTATGTATTAAACCGATTTTAAACTATGTATTGAGTATGTGAACTCAGTTTTATTTTCCGCTGCGCTACAAACTATTTGATGGATTACTGTAAACACTAAACAGGTTGTTTTTGAGGGTTTTAACCCCCGTGACTATGTTATGCATTTTACACGCTTGATGCGTTTGGATTTTAAATAGGTTTGACGTTATTTTCACTAAATGTACCACCCTCTTTGAGGTGCGTGGAAAGATTTTGAAATACTCTGATTTTTGTTGATTAAATAATATTAAATAGAAGGGGGTGTTACAGGTGTCACTAATCAGAGCTGACTCGAGGACTCAAGAAGGCAGGAACACCTTCACTCAGAATCACCTGCATGTCGCCACGAGAGCAGGCAACATAAAAATGCTAGGGTGAGTCTCTTTACATAAATAATAACAAGTAAGATAAGCATTATATTAGGAAAGCATCTAGCAACATCAATCCACAACGATTAAGCCATTTATCATTCAATTATAATACCAAGAAGCAACCACAACAAATTAACTAAGCATCATCAAGGATTCTAAGAAGGTATGAGTAAATGCATGTATGCAATATGCATGTGGATCCATAACCACCTCAATCACCCCATCGGGCACCCACCGCTTTTGGCCGAAGCCATACCACCGCTTTTTGGCCGAAGCCATACCACCGCTTTTATATGCATATGATTTATGTGACACCATGACAAATGCATCACAACACAATAAATACATCACATCAATTATTACCCACCACTTTGGCCGAAGCCCACACCAATTATTAACCACCTCTTTGGCCGAAGCCCACATCAATTATTAACCACCCCTTTGGCCGAAGCCCACATCAATTATTAACCACCTCTTTGGCCGAAGCCCACATCAATTATTAACCCACCTCTTTGGCCAAAGCCCACATCAATTATTAACCCACCTCTTTATCAACACCTCACCACCACACCTCATTTACTAAATTAAATCCCACCTAAGGACCAAACCACCCCATAAGGACCTTTTCCACACCTAAGGACCATTTTGACACACCAAAGATTAATCTAGTACCTAAGGACTATTTTGACACATTATGGTTAATTTGGTACTTAGGAACTTGTATTGCCATATTAGGACTAATTAGACACTAAGGGATTATTTTGTCACGCCAATGATTAATTTAATACTTAGGGACTAGTTTGTCACACTAAGGATTAAATTAATTCTTAGGGACTAAAAACATCACTTAGACATTTTTTGGCACAACTAGGCGCTAAGGGGCAGCCAATTTGACGCCCCACCTAGTACCACCAAGCACCCACCAGGCACAAACCGAATACCTGGTGCCATTTTGCCTAGCAAATGGCGCCCTTCTCCAAAGACAAACCTAACCGAAACCAAACACAAATTTCTACCACATTTTTATTCAACAATTCAATTTCAATGTAATAACACTCATCTAAGTAATTAATCATCATCATTAAATCCACACATTCTCACATTCCTTCACATTGAAGCATTTAATCAAACTTATAGCATGCAATATTAATAATACATTTATTTCCAACATCAAGTATCATGGCATCACCAAATCAAACATCAAAACCACAACAAACATAAGATTAACACAAAATTCACACAATCAAACCTTACTAGAGCTATTCCACACATAATACATATCATACAAGTTATTATATAGGTAAAGTAGAGCCCCCTAACCTTACGAGCTACCGAGACGTTCCGAAACTCACGACCCGAACTTCACGAACTCGCTCCTAACTCGCTCAAATGCTCCGAAACCGAAAACCAAGCTACTCAAATATTCTTGAAGTCCCGGCTTAAGATCAATCTTCTTACAAGACTGGAACTTCAAGTCTTCAAATTCTCGCAATACGAAAGTGCAGCCATCCACCCATCATCCATGGTGTTCCAAGACACAACATTCCTAACTGGCATCTTATAAAACAACCTCTCGGCTTCATCAATTTGATTGAACTTAATGTACCCACTAACCATAGCACCAAACAACTACACTTTTCTCAAAGATCGATCTATCAAACAACTTCCTAGCTTCCTTAATCATGCCACACTTGATATACCCACATATCATTGTAGTCCATAAACAAATATCTCGTTCATTTATTTCATCAAACGACTTGCGTGCCTCGAAGATTTTCCCTTCTCTCGCAAAGACCCAAGATGAAGAAATTGCGCCGCTTTCATTTCCAAACTAAGACTAACCGTGGATGCTAATCGATCTTAAGATTGGTTATAAATGGGTAGCCATAAATGATATTGTTTGGGTGAACTTTGAGTTTGGGAACATGCATTAAAATGAATGATAAATGATAATATAGCTTCCTCATCTCATCGGAATTATGAAATTGATCCAAACTCCAAAAGTGCTTCCGCCCCAACGTCGGCGGCGTGCACAATCGAGCCACGCATACAAAAGCGATCTCACAAACAACTCGAGAAACCACTCCGCAAACCACAGAACGCCATTTCAAAGTCTTTGTCCATGGTTAGGATCGCGCACCACGAGTAGAACGGAACCATGGTTGAAGGAACAGAGGTCGATTCGGAATCGCGCCGCGGATTTCGTGTGGGAAGGTGAAGTTTGAGGTTCGATCGTGGAGGAGGAGGAGAAACGCGGAAGGGAGGAGAACGCGCGGAGGTTTCGTTTCTTCGTTCTTCTCTCGCTGCGGCATTCGCAGGAAGAAGAAGAAAGGAATGGGCCGGTTCGGTCCATTGAAATTTGGAAAACAGGGGGTGTAAGCATCAAGGAGGGGTTGCATGCGAGTAAAAGAGTAGAAATTCACCTCTAAATCATTTTAAAACCCCCAATTTCACTACCACTCTTATTTTAATACCTCAATAGCTTAAAATAATGTTCTAAGGAAATAATATCTCAAACACTAATATTTTATAAAAACAAAATAAATAAGTATAAATATGAATAACACTCATATATCACGAATAGCTTATAAAAATACATTTAAATATAAAAATATATTTATTCAACTAATTTAATGGCTCAACTACACAATAAATCAAAATAATGTAATCTTATCAAATCAACTCTAAATAATTTCTAATAAAATTTGGGGCGTTACAACTCTCCCCCACTTAGAATATTTTCGTCCTCGAAAATCTAACTATCATGGACATTTAAACTTAAACTCACCACAACAAACAATCATTGAATTCTAGCATGTCACCCTAAATAAAACTCGTACCCCTAAAAGTAACCCTCACTCCTCGTAGGCTCCGAACACTTAGTACTAATGTGCTCCACTTCACCACAGTTGTAGCAGACCACACCCTTCCTCTCACACTTAGCAACTATATGAGCTTCCTTACCACACTCGAAACACTTGTTGACCATGCAATCTGGACTCTTATGCCCCGGCTTACCCCACTTGTGACACACAATCCCCGCAGTAACGTCTCCCCCACTTGGCTTCTTGCCCGAACTCTCCTCTCCTTCACTATCTTGTAGGAACGATTGCTATCCTCCTCGACAATCTACGCTAAACTCATGAAATCAACATCCACTCTTCTTATCTCCTCTAACCGTTATCATCCAAGTCCTATCGTACACACAACTGATCAAACACTCTTCCCTACACCCTTACTCCCCAATTAGGTATTCTAACCTGTAGATTGTCAAAATCCTACCCGACTACCCAACACAAGAGACACAACAATTATGGCCAGAGGCCCAACAACACTAACAACCGTGATTAACACAATAATACCAACCATCAAGAATAATTTATCATATATCCAATATTATTCACACCAGCAATTAACACGATCATAATAACAAAATTCAAGTTCAACCTATTCCACAATTAATCATTTTATTCAACGTTCGATTATTCTTCTAAACTCGGATCACGAGAAAATTCGCAACTATGTGCCTACTTTGGCGAATTAATTAAAATAGTAAACGACCTCGGATTTCGAGACAAATAAATACTTGTTGGAAAGCCCTATGGGTCTATTTCTTATCCCTAAGTTCAGTTTTTTAAAGGGGTAGTGTCCAATAGGTACAATTTTCAAAAATACACATACTAGTTTCAAAAGATGTAGTTTTTGTCTTTCAAATTCAAGCAAATCCTATAATGACCAAAACTCAATTAATTTGCATGAAACTTGTGCATAAAATGAGGCAAATTTTGTCAAGTTTTCAAAGTGATCGTGCACGACCAATGAAGAGTTGAAGTTGTTGTTGTCTTGTTGATTGGGCGGTCGTTGAGTGAGTGAAAGGACCGGTCCTGGCTTCACGCTGAGCACCTCGGGTGGTACCTGCAAAGACACTCCGACGATCTAGTGAGAGGTCGCTCGGGCAGATAACACAAGGTATCGAACGTGCACGATGCCATGTGCGAATGGCGATATATATCGCGAGTCCGACCGCTTTTCGGCAAGTTTTCGCCGGCGAGTGCGCTCAAGCAGCGTGCTTGGGCGATTCTGTTGGCCGGGCCGACGGCCCAATTGCTATTGGAAGCCCTTGTAATTGCTGATACACCCAGGAACAGTTGCCCCCCAAGCCTAGGTCGCTTAAGAGCGGGCTGAGGCTTGAATCGCTGCCCCCAGGAGTTGTTATCTTGCTGAGAAGGACGCGACCGTTTGTTTTCCTGATTGAACGGTCTCGACCGCTCGTCAACCGCCGCCCGTGCTGACGCGACAGTTGGTCTTCACTGACATTTAAGACATGACGTTTGATGTTTCCGAGGTTGTCTGAAGACGGCTATTGGTGGGAAGGCGAAACGTTGCGACGCTTCGTCTCCCGGTCCCTTTCGCGCCATAGGTCCTCACTATAAATACCCCTTCAGCTAGGATCAGTCTTCACACTTTCACAAATTGCTCTGCCAGCGACCGACTCGTCTGACGCCGACTTGCATCCGTAGCTGCTTTTGTCTTTTCGCGACCGATCTACCACATTTGTTTAAGGTATGGATCGATCTCTGCTCTTACTTTTTATACTTTAGTTTTTCTTTGAATGTGTTTCGCACTTTTCCACGCCTCGGGGTAGGGGGTATCAGGTCCGGGGACGGCCATGTCGCCCCCTCTCACGAGTATTCTACTCGATCAACCTGACTCGATCCCTCTATCACAGGTGCTTTTGTATGCCACGGACGAAACTGACCGCCCGTCTTCCCGGCAGACCGTCTCAATCTTTTGCTACCTTTATGTCGAGGCCGTCTGAGCCCAATCCTCGTGAAGAGGAGTCTAAGTCGTCTTCGGGCGATAAAAATTCTGGTTCTTCGGGTAGTAGTTCTTCGAGCAGTACGATCGTGCAACCCTCCACCACAGGAGACAGTCGTATCTCGAGCGGGAGTAGAGGAAGACGTAGAAGTGGTGATTATTGATGACGATGAAGTGCAAAGTACCATCCAAGCCGTGGACGAGGAGATGGTGGAGGTCGAAAGTGGCCGAGCTGAAGAAGACGACGAGGAGGCGGTAGTTCAGCCCGCGGCTAGCTCTTCTGGTCGAGAAGCCAATAACGAAGGAGGGTCAAACGAAGAGGCGGCCGACGTTCAAAGCGATGGAGCCCGAGACCCATCTGACATGTCTTGGGTGTCGGAGACTCTTCGCTCACACAGGAGTGTACTTACGGTCGGCCACTTTGTCTTGCCCGACCTTCAGTGCTGTTTCAGTGAATCACCGGGTTGAAGGGTGAGAGGCATGAAAGATGGAGAAGATATTGCAACTTATTCCAACAATCTGAAGTTCACGATGTATCGGATCGTGGTCGAGAGGATGCAGATCCTCCCACCTTTCACCGAGTTTCAACGTGACGTTCTAGGTCATATCGGGGTCGCCCCCTCTCAACTCCATCCCAATGCTTGGGCATTCTTAAAAACTTTTGAAGTTCTTTTAACCAAACTTGGTCGGCCGGTGTCGATCATGCTATTCTTTGCTCTCTTCGAGCTAAGCTGGCTCAGAGAGAAAGCGAACAAAGAGAAGAGGGAGCAGGTCTCTTTCAAGATGCAGAAGACTCAGCATCGGTATTTCAAGGCCTATCAAGAGTCACTGGGAGCGGCCTGGAGAGGTCAATACTTTTGGGTCGTTCCTACCAAGGAGGCCGGTAAGGCCATATCCGAGGTTCAACCGGACGGGATGCTCGGTCCTCCTTACTTCCCAATCATGTGGAACGAAGCTCACTTCTTCAGGAGGCCGGGCGATTACATCTACTCTGTCAAAGATTTGGGAGAGGCCGACCTGGAATCTTTGGATATGATTAAAAAGCTGGCGAGCATGATGCCTCCAGACCCTAAGGGCGACCTGCCTTGTCGTCCCTTCGTCTTGCTAACGGGCCGGGCTCTGGAGACCGAGATTGGTTTGCTTCTGAAATTTGCCTTTTTATGTTTGTGCTGTCGACTTTTTCTTCTAACTCTTAGCTCGTTATTTTGCAGAAAGAATGGCCGGAAAATCGTGGGCCGTGCTTGAGTCGATTCTTCAACCCCACTGCAACTCTGGGGCCAAGAAGTTTGAAGGACCTCGGCCAGAGGCGATCCGGAAGGGGTCTCAAAGGTGCCTCTACTCCCAAGAGCCAGGGAAAAAAGCCAATCTCAGCCGTCCGGTCGCCCCCTCGCCAAGACGATCGCTCCCAAAAGCGGGCCAAGCTCGATGATAGGAGCTTGAACCTGGCTAAGGAGGAGATTCCTGTTCTCTCGCTCGAGGGTTTAGGACAGGTCGAGCTGGAGTGGTTCCGGAAGAAACCCATGGCGGTCTGCGCTTCCCTCTGCATGGGAGTAGACAAAGTCATGGAAGAGCTGGTGGGCGAGGCTGAAGGTATTTTACTTTTTATTTTCCTAGCCCGCTGTACTTTCGTCTTTGTTCGACCGACTAACAATCCAGCGATCTTTGCTTGCAGGGGCTCGGGCTGAGAAAGAGAAGGCCTTGGCTGAGGCGCAACAAAAGTATGACAAACTTGCCAAAGCCAAGAAAGATGCTCTTCAGCGGGGAGAGGAGGACCGGGTCAAACTATCCAAGAGGAACAAGGAACTCGCCGGTCAGGTGACAAATCTGAAGACTGACGTCGAAGCCCTAGAGAAGGATAAAGCCAGGCTGGAGACCGAGAAGGCCGAGCTGGAGGCTCAGGTTCGAACGATAGCGGAGCATGCTCGAATCACGGCCGAGCGCTTCTACAACGCCTCGGTCAAAAGTGGTGCGAATGCGATCGAAAATCAATTTTGATGACAAAATGATAAAGCCCGCCCATTACGTTGAGGACAACAAAATCAAGCTGCCCGAGGAACTCGATGCGCATGGTAATGTCGTTCGTCCCGCCTCGGTTCTCTTCTGAAGCCCGCCTGCGAGCGGAGTAATTTTGTAATAGTTTTAACTTGCCTTCGGGCACAACAATTTACAAGCTGCCTTCGAGCAGTAGGATATTTGAGCGCTCGGTTTCGACCGGGCGTCTCTGTTTTGTAATGACAATTTAACTTGTCTTTTATTTCGTTTGCTTGAATTTGCGTTGTTACGTCTATGTATCTTGTACATTTATTCGTCAAAGTTCTCGTACTCGTAGGTCACTTGACGACCGTTTTATGCTCTATCGAAAGCGCTCGTAAATGATTGGGCCATTTCGATGGCACTTGATTGGGCCATTTCGATGGCACTCGATCGGGCCATTTCGATGGCACCTGTTGGGATCATTTCGATGATCTCTCGAGGTAGGTCGTTTCGACGGCCTGTTGTGATGGGTTATTACTTAACCCGTGGGCCATTTTCGATGGCGCTCGTTCGAATCAACTCGGTGACCGTTATTTATGCCGATTCGGTGGCACGTGCTATAGATCGTTTCGACGACCTATAGCTTGCGGGTTACCTAACCCTCGGGCCATTTTGATGGCACTCGATTGGGACCATTTCGATGGTCACTCGAGATAGGTCGTTTCGACGACCCATTAACGTTTGATAATTCTTCGGCCGCTCTTTTGCCTTGAGCATATTTGAGCGACCGGGCACACATTCTTGCAAGGAAATAAGAACAAAGCATATTTCAAAGGTCAGGCCTCAGTAAAAAACCCAATGGGAAAAAGAGCGCCTGCCTGCTTTTCATTTATGAATCGGTCGTTCATTACATTTAAACATAGTACTTTCTAAGTTTCTCTGCGTTCCACGTTCTGGGGATAGTCGCCCCATCCATGGTTTCCAGCTCATATGCCCCCTTGCCAGTCTTTTTGATGACCCTGTACGGACCTTCCCAATTCGGTGCCAGCTTCCCCTGTCGGGCGTTTTTGTTTCCCACATCTGCACGTCTCAGGACGAGCTGGCCGACCGAGAAATCTCTCTTCTGTACTCGAGCGTTGTATCTGGCTGCGACCTTCTGCTTGATCAATTGTTCTCTAAGTGACGCTTGGGTACGCAACTCTTCAATCAGGTCCAACTCTTCTCGTATAGCTCGGTCGTTGTCAACCACTGTAGGGGGATTTGAAGTTCTCCAATTTAGTTCGCCCATTTCTATGGGTATTACAGCATCAGTCCCGTACACCAGTCTGAAGGGCGACTCCCCGGTCGATGAATGAGGAGTCGTCCTATAGGCCCAAAGAACGGACTGCAGCTCTTCGACCCAGTTCCCTTTGGCTTCATCAAGCCTTCGCTTCAAACCATGTAGTATCACTCTGTTGGCCGCTTCAGCTTGGCCGTTCGTCTGAGGGTGCTCGACCGAGGTGAAACGCTGTTTTACCCCTAAGTCGGCCAACATTTCTCTAAACCTTTTGTCAGCGAATTGGGTGCCGTTGTCAGTGATTAGTTGTTGAGGGATTCCAAAGCGGGCTAGTACACACAGCCCGAAGAATTTGCTGACTTTGGCCGATGTGATTGTTGCAAGAGGCTCGGCCTCGATCCACTTCGTAAAATAGTCCACAGCCACGATCAAGAACTTGAACTGGCCTGGAGCAGGCGGAAACGGGCCTAGCAAATCCATGCCCCACCAGGCGAACGGCCAAGGTGAGACGAGACTTTGTAATTCTGAGGAAGGTGCAATATGGACATCAGCATGTACTTGGCATTTTTTGCATTTCTGAACGAGCTTCTTAGCGTCCTCCTCCATGGTCGGCCAAGAAATAATAAGCCCGGAGCTTTCTTAGCTATGGAACGTGCACCTTGGTGGCTTCCACAAACACCTTCATGAATATCCCTTAGCACATGGTCGGCTTCGACCGACGTGAGACATCTCAACAATGGGGATAAGAATCCTCTTCTGTACAACTTTCCTTCTATTACCGAATACTTGGTCGCTCTGAGCCTGACCAACTTCGCTTGCTTCCGATCGCTCGGCTCTTCCCCTTCAACAATGTATCTCAGAATAGGGGCGATCCAATCTGAATCTGGATTGACACACAGAACGGCCAACGACTGGCTTGGCTTGGTCGACACACTCGGCCGATTTAGAGTCTCCTAAATCAAACTTCTATGATTCCCTGGGGTCTTGGTACTTGCAAGCTTTGATAGTATGTCAGCTCGAACATTTTCGGTCCTAGGCACATGAGTCACTTCTGCCCGGTCGAACTGTTTGAGAAGCTCTCTTACTTTGGCTAGATAATTCTTCAGCACGTCGTCCTTAACATCATATAATTCCTTGATCTGCGAGACAACAAGCAAGGAGTCTGATCGAAGTTCAACCCGGTCGACATTAAAATCTCTGGCGAGCTGCAGGCCAGCTATACACGCCTCATACTCGGCCTGATTGTTTGATGTATGGAAAGCGAACGTCAAAGACACCTCCACAGCCAGACCTTCTGAATTTTCTAGTATTAGGCCTGCTCCACTTCCTTTGCTGTTGGACGACCCATCTACATGCAGGATCCAGGTCGTTGTGGCTTGATCTTTTGGAGTCGGAGTCATTTCCGCTATAAAGTCGGCCAGCACCTGCGCCTTCGCGGCCGATCTTGATTCAAATTTGATCCCAAATTCACTGAGTTCTACTGCCCACTTTATCATTCGTCCCGCCAGATCTGGCCGATGGAGGACTGCACGATTGGTGACGGTCCTTACCACGACACGTGGGCCACAAAGTAGGGTCTCAATCGCCGAGCAAAGAATTAGGAGTGCAAGAGCAAACTTCTCTATTTTACGGTACCTCACTCGGGCCCTTGTAGCACTTTGCTAATGAAGTAGACCGGATTCTGTTTTAGATCATTTTCTCTGACTAGCACAGCACTCAGAACTTCTTCCGTTATAGCCAAGTATAGATACAGCGTTTCGCCCGGCAACGGCTTGGTCATGATGGCTGGGCTAGTCAAAGCTTCCTTCAGCTCGTCTAATGCTTGCTGGCACAGGTCGGTCCACTCGAAGTCTGTGTCTTTCTTCAAGAGTCTGAACAACGGGAGCGACTTGCAGGCCGCTTTTGGAATGAATCTGGATAAAGCGGCCACCATGCCGTTCAGCTGTTGTATTTCCTTTTTAGTAGTGGGCGGCCTCATTTCGGCGACCGCCTTGCATTTCTCAGGGTTTGCTTCTATCCCTCTTTCAGTTAGGTGAAAGCCCAAGAACTTGCCGGCCCTCACCCCAAAGGTACACTTCTCGGATTCAGTCTGAGTGAATTTTTCCTTGCTTCCTCAAAGATTTCCCTCAGGTCGTTCACGTGATTTGGATCAGTCTCGCTCTTGATGATCATGTCGTCTAAATACACCTCAGATATTCGACTGATCTGTCTTTTGAAGATCTTATTCATCATTCGCTGGTAGGTCGCTCCAGCGTTCTTTAAGCCGAAAGGCATCACTTTATATTGAAAATTGCCTCGATCTGTCATGAAGGCTGTCTTGTGTCGATCGGGTGGATACATGGTGATCTGATTGTATCCTGAATAAGCATCCAAAAAAGATAATAATTTATAGCCCGAGGCCCCATCGACCAGCTTGTCAATGTTTGGCACGGGGAAGGCATCCTTCGGGCACGCCTTGTTCAGGTCGGTGTAATCTACACACATTCTCCACTTGCCATTTTTCTTTTTAAGCAACACGACATTGGATAGCCAGGTCGTGTATTTGATCTCCTCTATGAAGTCGGCCTTCAGGAGGTCCTCAACGGCCTTTGCAGCGGCTTGAGATTTTTCCTCACTTTGAGTTATTCTTCTTTGTGCGACCGGCTTGTGATTTTCATCGACTGAGAGTTGATGACAGGCAATTTCCACTGGGATACCGAGCATGTCGGATGCCTGCCATGCGAACAGGTCAGCATAATCCTTCAGACATTGAACAAGGTCTTGCTTCACCTGCTCCGGTAGGTCGCTACCGAGCTTCACCGTTTTAGCTGGGTCGTCACCCAACTGCACGTCTACCAATTCTCCATGAGGTTCTGGTCTTTTCAGCCGATTCTTTAGCTCTCGAGCTAAAATATCGTCGTCTTCTTCTGGGTCGCTGTCTGGATCATAACGAGCGTCCAGATCAGCGAGATTTACTTGGTGGCCTTCGCTGGTGCTTTGAGCGTTCGGGCCACGATCTACTTCATCACAAATTTCCTGATATAGGGCGTGGCTTCGTCTTGCTGATTCTAAGTCGGCCGCCAGGGTGACTACCTGGTTATCTTTACTGTAAAATTTCATCTTCAGATGTACTGTCGATGCAACGGCCTCAAGCTTGCCCAACGTCGGCCTACCAAAGATGCATTGATAACATGATTTGATGGGGAGTACAAGGAACGTCGTCCGGACCGTCCTGTACATAGTACTTTCCCCAGTGTCGTCACCAAATGTGACTAAAAGCTCGATCGTTCCCAACGGGTAGGTGGTCGCTCCATTGAAACCTGTTAGAGGAGTGGGCTCGGCCTGGGGGACTATCTCGCTTCGGTCAACTTTTATCTTGTCAATCAAGTCAACAAACATGATGTCGGCCGAGCTGCCTTGGTCGACCAGAATTCTTTGAACCTCTGTGTTGGCCATCACTGCTCTTATTACCAACGAGACATAACTGTTTGCCTTGCCATCGTGTAGGTCGTTGTCCCCAAAAGAGATGGGAGGTCTATTCGAGACCGGTCTTTTCTTTGAAGTTGATGCGACCATCGGTTCGTCCCCATTTTCTCTTGGTGGCTTTGTTGGATTCCTGCGATCCAACGGATTCCCACCATGAATTACCATTGCAACATTACGGCCTTTAGATCGCCGCGTGTCACAATCCTCAGACCAGTCTTTGTCTTGGGTGCTCTCTATGGCTAGAGGGCCCTTTCCCCTGTCTTGATCAGGTTCTTTCGTTTTCTCTTGAGGTCGGTCGCCTTCCTCCGACCTCACATACTTGCTTGAACTTGCCTTTCACGAATGAGTTCTTCAATATCGTCCCGAGGCCATACGATCGTTGGTATCGTGGCCCTTGCTCTTGTGGTAGCGGCGGTATCTTTTGGTCGGTCGTGCCCCTTCTTGAGCACGAGTGGATCGGGCGCTTCACTCCTACGAACTCATTGTTCGCACACTCACCGTAGATCTGTGCAATGGAAGTATTCAGGCGAGTACGATGGTCAAATTTCTTGTCTCTGAAGTCCGGCCGGTTATCTCGGCGACCTTCACGAGCTTTAGTCGGTCTGTCTTGCTCTTCTTTTGGCCGGTTATCTCGGCGGCCTTCCTTGTAGCTAAAGTCTCTTCATACGCCATGTGGACGTTCGCCCTTGTTAGGAAGTAACTGAGATCCTGATAATGGTTAAGGGTGAATTCTTCTACGAACCGGTGGTCCGACCGAATACCACGCTTCAGATATTTCAACTTGTCCTTGTCTGACAAGTCACGAACAGACTCGGCCTCAGTGTTAAACCGATCGATGTACTGCCTCAGCATTTCATTATCACCTTGAACAATGGAGTCCAAGTGCTCTTCAAATCGATATTGGCAGCGATTGGCAGTGTAGTGAGACAAGAAGATTCTGATTAAGTCTTCCCATGACGATATAGTGTTGGGTCGGAGAGATTCCCACCATTCCAATGCTCGGCCGTCCAAGGACTGAGGAAAAAGCCTGCATTTCATGGTCGGTCCCAACTCTCTGTAACAGCAGTAGTTATTAAAGTACCGGAGATGCTTGTCTGGATCGCTACGGCCATCGAACTTGTTTAGGTTAGGCGGCTTCCTCAGATCCCTCGGAATTCTGTAACGCTTGATCTCTCTAGTGAATGGGCCGTGCTCGTTCTGAATGCCATTCGACCCAAAGGGTTGCATAGCGAGGCATGCCTCGTTGCCCGGCATTCCATAGATTCCTCCGGATGGGCCAGATGGTGGAAGTTGAGGAGGTCTTCTGGGTCGTTCGCTCTGACCTCTTCTCGGCCGACGAGAAACGTCCCTAATTCTTCCATCCCTGTATTCTTCAAGTTCTTCACGAGAATCCTAAGACCTGCTCCTCGACCGACGTGAACCGGACGACTCGTTGGAAGAGTATCTAGTGGGCGAGCGGCGGTGTCGACGCGGTAGGCCGAATCCTCCTCGTCCATAAGATAGCGAACGCGGCGTCTGCAAGACGTCCCTACTAGGGGCGACCTGCGCGCCTGCCGTCTTCTTGCCGAGAACGATGGGTAGTGCTCTCTCGGGGAGAAATGCTCCTTCGAGGAGGGGAGCGATGTCTGCGTGCCGGTCGGCGTGGGGCAGAGGGTTCTCCGTCTTCCGCACGCGGGCGGCCCGGAATCGATCCTATTTCATACTGGGAGATGAGTGCCTCTCTGTCTGCGATCACCTGATTCTTGTTTTGCAGGATCTGCAGAACGGCCTGAGTGACATGCTCCGGCAGGGGTTCTTGAATTCCCGCTTCAATCAGCTCGAGCGTCAGTTGGGGTGGAGCGTACGGTCGTACCTGCTCCAAGATCGGTCCGCGACCTTGTACCGAGGGTTCTTGCCGCAGATTCCCTTGAGATTCATGAATTGTTACTGCTACGCCCTCCGGGGTTTGCTGCTGAGGATGTTGCCCGGAGGGGTTGAGTCGAGATGATGCCCGCGTCTGGGGCCGGTCGCGTGGAGCCATAAGTGGAGTAGGATAGCGCTCGGGCCTCCCACTGTGGTCGCCAATTGATCGTACCTGACCAATGAAGAGTTGAAGTTGTTGTTGTCTTGTTGATTGGGCCGGTCGTTGAGGAGTGAAAGGACCGGTCCTGGCTTCACGCTGAGCACCTCGGGTGGTACCTGCAAAGACACTCCGACGATCTAGTGAGAGGTCGCCGCGGCGAGATAACACAAGGTATCGAACGCACGATGCCATGTGCGAATGGCGATATATACCGCGAGGTCGGACCGCTTTGCGAAGTTTTCGGCCGGCGAATGCGCTCAAGCGCGTGCTTGGGCGATTCTGTTGATGCTGGCCGGGCCGACGCCCAATTGCTATTGGAAGCCCTTGTAATTGCGGATACACCCAGGAACACAAAGAAATTGGATTCGTTCGGAAATGAGCTCTTTTGAAAACGCAGCAGAACCAAAACACTCGACCACTATGTCCGCATTGTTTCCGAATTTTAACCTAACTTGTTTCACCTATAACTCGAGTTCTACAACCCCAAATGCAACCAAATCAGTGGCAAATTAACAAGCATTTAATCAAGTTTTCGAAATGGCGAACCACATAATTTTTCAATTATTAAAACGTTCTCGATCCATCAAATACCGGACTCATGTCGTAACATCTCAAAACAGTGAATTCAACAACACAATCAAACATCATAATTCAGCCACCATTACTAATAATTCTACACCGAGCTTTATAAAAACAGCATTTTCAGAAGGTTCGTATAACAACCATTCCTACTCCTAGGTCGTATAACAATCATGCTTTCATTCTGATCGTACCTTGACCAATGAAGTGTTGAAGTTGCTGTTGTCCCCTGTGACCAAGGCGATCGTTGAATATGAGGAAGGACCGGTCCTGGCTTCACGCTGAACACCTCGGGTGGTACCTGCAAAGACACTCCGACGATCAAGTGAGTGGTTGCTCGGGCAGATAACACAAGGTAAGAGAACGTACCTGATGCCATGTGCGAATGGCGTATATATCTTGGAGGTCCGACCGCTTTCGCGAAGTTTTCGGCCGGCGAGAATGCGCTCAAGCGCGTGCTTGGGCGATTCACGTTGGTGGGCGGGCGGCCCAATTGCCGCTGGCGCTCTTGTAATTGCCGATCTGACAGAACAGCTTGCCCTGCCTAGGTCGCTTAAGAGCGGCCGAGGCTTGAATCGCTACCCCGTGAGTGACGCGTTGTTTTGAATATTTTTCGAGCGATGGGACGGACGCGGCCGTTTACTCTCTTGATTGGACGGTTTCGACCGTTCGCCAACCGCCGGCCGTACTGACGCGACGGTTGGTCTTTACTGACATTTATGACATGACGTTTGGTGTCTCCGAGGTTGTCTGAAGACAGTGATTGGTGAGAATGTGAAACGTTACGACGCTTCGCCTCCCGGTCCCCTTTCGCGCCTTGGGTCTGCACTATAAATACCCCTTCAGTGAAGACTGTTCCTTACACTTTCACGACCGCTCTCGCAATGACCGACTCGCTCTGCGCGCCGACACGCATCTGTTCGCTTTCTCGCGTTGCTCGTCTTGTTTCGCGACCGATCTTCAACATTTTCTAAGGTATGAATCGATCTTTGCTCTTACTCTATCTTTCTGAATTTTTCCTCGAATGCACTTTTCCACGCCTTGTGATAGGGGGTGTCAGGTCTGGGGACGGCCAAGTCGCCCCCTCTCACGAGTATTCTGCTCGATCGACCTGACTCGATCCCTTTATCACAGGTGCTTGCGCATGCCACGGACGAAACAGACCGCCCGTATTCCCGGAGGACCGTCCCAATCCTTTGCCAGCTACATGTCGAGGCCGTCCGAGGCTAATTCTCACGAAGAAGAACATAAGTCGTCTTAGGGCGACAGAAGTTCTGATTCTTCGAGCAACTCGAGCTCGAGGGCGAGCTCTTCCAGTACGGGGTCAGTTAGCTCGGGAAGCTCTGAATCCCAATCTGCCAACTCTGAAGTCAGATCGAATAATCCACCACCCTCAGAAGGTGCCATGCCTCGCGCCACCGGTGGAGATGAAGAGGTGATAATGGAAGAAGTCCAAAGTGCCGTCCAGGTCGTGGACGAGGAGATGGTCGAGGCCGAGGAAGGCCGAGCTGAACTGGCTACCGAGGAGGCTGTAGATAGGCCCGTGGTGAGTTCCTCCGATCAAGGAGTAAACAATGAAGGAGGGTCGAACGAAGGGGCAGATGACGTTCTGCCTGACATAGCCCGAGACCCATCTGACATGTCTTGGGTGTCGGAAACTCTTCGCTCCCATAGGAGCATACTCACGGTCGGCCATGAGGCGCTGCCCGAGCTGCAGGATCGCTTCAAGGAAACACCGGGCTGGAGGGTACGAGGCATGAAAGAAGGAGAGGATATCGCCACTTACTCTGCTAACCTTAAGTTCACGATGCATCGGATCGTGTTCGAGAGGATGAACATCACCCCACCCTTCACCGAGTTCCAACGCGACGTCCTGCGTTATATTGGGGTCGCCCCTTCCCAGCTGCATCCGAACGCATGGGCGTTCCTAAAGACCTTTGAGGTGCTGCTGACTATGATGGGTCGGCCGGTATCGATCCATCTCTTTTTCGCAATATTTGAATTGAGTTGGCTGAGAGAGAAAGCCAACAAGGAAAAGAGGGAGCAGGTCTCCTTCAAGACTCGTAAGACCCAAAGACCGTGACTTCAAAGCGTATCAAGAGTCCTTGGGCGCGGCCTGGAAAGGTCAATACTTTTGGATCGCTCCAACTAAGGAGGCCGGCAAGGCTATATCTGAGATCCAGCCTGACGGAATGCTCGGTCCCCCTTACTTCCCCATCATGTGGAACGAAGCTCACTTCTTCGGGGCCGGTGATTATATTTATTCTCACAAAGACTTGGCGAGGCCGACTTGAGTCTTTGGAAATGATCAAGACTTTGGCAGGGCATGATGCCCCCGCACCTTGGCGGCGACCTACCTTGTCGTCCGCTCGCCCCGCCGCGGTAGATTTGGAGGCCGAGCTTGGTTTGTTTTTGAACCTTGCCTTTGTATTTTCGCCGTTGATCTTTTCATCTAACTCTAAACTCATGGTTTTTGCAGAAAGAATGGCCGGCAAGTCATGGGCCGTGATCGATGCCGTCTTGAACCCCATCAAGGGTAGCGCCTCCAAGCCGCCGCCACGTAACGTGGTCGACCTGGAGGCCCCGTCGAAGGTGCCTCAGACTCCAAAGCGGCCAAAGTTTGATAGTCGGGATTTGGACCTAGCTAAGGATGACATCCCTATCCTCTCGCTCGATGGTCTAGGGCAGGTCGAGCTTGAGCGGTTCAAAAAGAAGCCCATGGCGGTCTGTGCCTCCCTTTGCATGGGAATAGACAAAATCATGCAAGAGCTGGTGGACGAAGCGGAAGGTACTTTATTTTCTTAGCCCGTCGTGCTTTTATTTTTGTTCGGCCTACTAACTGTTAGCCTACCTTTGTTTGCAGGAGCTCGGGCTGAGAAGAACAAGGCCTTGGCGGAGGCACAGCAGAAGTATGACAAGCTTGCCAAGTCCAAAAAGGATGCTCGCAAATGAGGCGAAGAGGACCGGGCCAAACTCTCCAAGAGGAACAAGGAGCTTGCTGGTCAAGTCGCAAATCTGAAGACTGACCTTGAAGTCCTGGAAAAGGAGAAGGCCGGGTGGGGTGCCGAGAAGGCCGAGCTGGAGGCTCAAATTCGAACAATAGCTGAGCATGCTCGGAATGCAGCGATCGAGCAGTTCTATAATGCTATCGGCCAGGTGCGGGCGCTGAACACAGATATGAACATCAATTTTGATGATAAGATGATAAAGCCCGCCCATTATGTCGAGGGCAACAAGATCATGCTGCCCGAGGAACGCGACGAACAGGGTAACGTTGTTCGCCCCAGCTCCGTCCTTTTCTGAAGCCCGCCTGCGAGCGGAGAATTTTTGTAATAGCTTAACTTGCCTTCGGGCACAACAATTTTATGCTGCCTTCGAGCAGTTGGATGTTTTTAGGCGCTCGGTTTCGACCGGGCGTCACTATTTTGTAATGACATTCGTAACTTGTCTTTTATTTTGTTTACTTGAATTCGCGTTGTTACGTCTACCCATCTTGTACGTTTATTTGTCTAAGTTTTCGTACTTGTAGGCCGCTCGACGACCGTTTTATGCCCTTTCGAAAGCGCTCGTAAACGATTGGGCCATTTCGATGGCACTCGATTGGGCCATTTCGATGGCACTTTGCTGGGATCATTTCGATGATCTCTCGAGGTAGGTCGTTTCGACGGCCTATTGTGATGGGTTATTACTTAACCCATGGGCCATTTTCGATGGCGCTCGTTCGAGTCAACTCGGTGACTGTTGTTTGTGCCGGCTCGGTGGCACACGCTACAGATCGTTTCGACGACCTATAGCTTGCGGGTTATCTAACCCTTGGGCCATTTCGATGGCACTCGAGGTAGATCGTTTCGACGATTTGTTCAAGTTTGATAAATCTTCGATCGCTCCTTTGCCATGAGCATGCTTGAGCGACCGGGCATACATTCTTTGCGAGAAAGTAAATAATAACAATTTTTCAAAGGTCAGGCCTCTGTAAAAAACCCAGCGGGAAAAAGAGCGCCTGCCTGTCTTTCATTAATAATCGGTCGGTCATTTATTACATTTAGACATAATACTTTCTAAGTTTTTCTGCGTTCCATGTTCTGGGGATAGTCGCCCCTTCCATGGTTTCCAACTCATATGCCCCCTTGCCAGTCTTCTTGACGACCCTGTATGGACCTTCCCAATTTGGTGCGAGCTTTCCAACGTCGGCACGCCTTAGGACAAGCTGCCCAATTGAGAAATCTCTCTTCTGAACTCGAGCGTTGTACCTAGCTGCGACCTTCTGCTTGATCAGTTGTTCTCTAAGTGATGCTTGAGTGCGCAGCTCTTCAACCAAGTCCAATTCTTCTCGTATCGCCCGGTCGTTGTCGGCTATGGTAGGGGTGTTTGAAGTCCTCCAATTTAGCTCCCCCATTTCTATGGGTATAACTGTGTCAGTTCCATACACAAGCCTGAAGGGCGACTCCCCGGTCGATGAATGAGGGGTCGTCCTGTATGCCCAAAGAACGGACTGTAGCTCCTCGACCCAATTACCTTTTGCTTCGTCCAGTCTTCGCTTCAAACCACGCAGGATAACTCTGTTAGCCGCTTCAGCTTGGCCGTTTGTCTGCGGATGTTCGACCGAGGTGAAACGCTGTTTAACCCCTAAGTCGGCCAACATTTCTCTAAATCTTTTATCTCGCGAATCGGGATACCGCTGTCGATTTATCAATTCTTTGCGGGGCGCCAAAACGGGCTAGCACACACCGGCCAAAGAACTTGCTTACTTTTGCCGATGTGATGGTTGCGAGAGGCTCGGCCTCGATCCACTTCGTAAAATAGTCTATCGCCACGATCAAGAACTTGAACCGCTGGGAGCGGTGGAAACGGGCTAGCAGATCCATGCCCCACCAGGCGAACGGCCAAGGTGAGACAAGACTTTGTAACTCAAGAAGGTGCAATGTGGACATCGGCATGTACTTGACACTTTTGCATTTACGAACGAGCTTTAGCATCGTCGTCCATGGTCGCGCCGAATAGCCGCCACGAGAGCTTTCTTAGCTATGGAACGTGCACCTTGGTGGCTACCACAAAGACCTTCATGAATATCTTCAAAGACATGGTCATTGCCGACCGACGAAGACATCTTAACAACGGAGGCGACGAATCCCCTACGCATAATTTCCTTCTATTATCAATACTTGGTCGCCCTGAGCCTGACCAATTTCGCCTGCTTTGGGTCGCTCGGCTCTTCTCCTTCGACGATGTACCGTAAGATGGGGGCGATCCAATCTGAACCTGTGTCAATACATAGAACGGCCAACGGCTGGCTTGGCTTGGTAGACACACTCGGCCTATTCAGAGTCTCCTGAATCAAACTTCTATGATTTCCAGGAGTCTTGGTGCTTGCAAGCTTTGATAGAATGTCTGCTCGAACATTTTCGGTCCGAGGCACATGAATCACTTCCGCTCGGTCGAACTGCTTGAGAAGCTCTCTTACTCTGGCTAAATAACTCTTCAGCACGTCGTCCTTAGCATCGTACAATTCTTTGATCTGTGAGACAACAAGCAAGGAGTCTGATCGAAGTTCGACCTGGTCTACATTGAAGTCCCTGGCGAGCTGCAGGCCAGCTATGCGCGCCTCATACTCGGCCTGGTTATTTGATGTGTGGAATGCAAAAGTCAAAGACACCTCTACGGCAAGGCCTTCCGAATTTTCCAATATTAGGCCTGCTCCGCTTCCTCTGCTATTGGATGACCCATCTACGTGTAAGATCCAGGTCGTTGCGGATTGATCTGGAATTGGAGTCATTTCAGCTATAAAGTCGGCCAACACCTGCGCTTTTGCGGCCGATCTGGACTCAAACTTAATTCCAAATTCACTGAGTTCTACGGCCCATTTTATCATTCGTCCCGCTAGGTCTGGCCGATGGAGGACTTGCCTGATTGGCTGGTCGGTCCTTACCACGACCTGGTGGGCCACAAAGTAGGGTCTCAATCTTCGAGCTGCCACTAGAAGTGCAAGGGCAAATTTTTCAATTTTCTGATACCTCAGCTCGGGCCCTTGCAGTACCTTACTGATGAAGTACACCGGATTCTGCTTTAGGTCGCTTTCCTAACTAACACAAAGACTCGGAACTCTTCGTTATCGCTATAAGTATAGATATAGCGTTTCGCCGGCAGTGCTTGGTGGAATTGTGGGTTAGTCAAAGCTTCTTTCAATTGGCCCAACGCTTGCTGGCATTGGTCGGTCCACTCAAAATCTGTATCTTTCTTCAGGAGTCTGAACAGTGGAAGCGACTTGCAGGCCGCTTTTGGTATGAATCTGGATAGAGCAGCTACCATCCCATTCAGCTGTTGGATTTCTTTTTTGGTGTTGGGCGGCCTCATGTCGGCGACCGCCCTACACTTCTCAGGGTTTGCTTCTATCCCTCTTTCAGTTAGATGAAAGCCCAAAAATCTGCCGGCCCTCACTCCAATGGTACACTTCTCTGGATTCAGTCTGAGTGAATTCTTCCTAGCTTCTTCAAAGATTTCCCTCAGGTCGCTCACATGATCTGGATCGGCCCCACTTTTGATGATCATATCGTCCAAGTACACCTCAGAGATTCGACCGATCTGCCTCTTGAAAATTTTATTCATCATTCGCTGGTAAGTCGCTCCAACGTTCTTTAGGCCGAAAGGCATCACCTTGTATTGAAAATTTCCTCGATTTGTCATGAAGGTTGTCTTGTGTCGATCGGGTGGATACATCGTAATCTGATTGTACCCTGAATAAGCGTCCAAAAAAGACAATAATTTATAACCCGAGGCACCATCGACCAGTTTGTCGATGTTGGGCACATGGAAGGCATCCTTCGGGCATGCCTTATTCAGGTCGGTGTAATCTACACACATTCTCTATTTGCCATTCTTCTTTTTAACCAACACGACATTGGATAGCCATGTCGTGTACTTGATCTCTTCGACGAAGTCGGCCTTTACGAGGTCCTCAACGGCCTTTGCGGCGGCTTGAGATTTTTCCTCGCTCTGAGTTCGTCTTCTTTGAGCGACCGGCTTAACCCCTTCATCGACTGAAAGTTGATGGCAAGCTACTTCGACAGGAATGCCGGGCATGTCTGATGCCTGCCATGCGAACAGGTCAGCATAGTCTTTTAAACATTGCACAAGGTCTTGCTTCACCGGCTCTGGTAGGTCGCTACCGAGCTTAACTGTCTTTGTTGGGTCGTCTCCCAACTGCACATCTTCCAATTCCCCATGAGGTTCTGATCTTTTAAGCCTGTTTTTCAGTTCTCGAGCTAAAACATCGTCGTCGTCTTCTGGGTCGCTGTCTGGATCATAACGAGCGTCCAGATCAGCAAGATTTACTTGGTGGCCTTCACTGGTGTTCTGAGTATTTGGGCCACGATCGACCTCATCACAAATTTCCTGATATAGGAAGTGGCTTCTTCTTGCCGCCTCTAGATCGGCCGCCAGGGTAACTACCTGGTCGTCTCTGCTGTAAAATTTCATTTTCAAGTGCACCGTCGATGCTACGGCCTCTAGCTTGCCCAAGGTCGGCCTACCAATGATACACTGATAGCATGATTTGATGGGGAGTACGAGGAACGCCGTGACGGACCGCCCCGCATAAAGTGCTCTCTTCAGTGTCGTCAACAAATGTGACCATGAGTTCGATTGTTCCCAACGGGTAGGTGATCGCTCCATTGAAGCCCGTTAATGGAGTAGGCTCGGCCTGGGGAATTATCTCGCTCCGATCAACCTTGATCTTGTCAATCAAATCTTGAAACATGATGTCGGCCGAGGTACCCTGGTCGACTAGAATTCTTTGAACCTCTATGTTGGCCATAACTGCTCTGATCACCAATGGAGCATAACTGTTCGGCCTGCCGTCGAGCAGGTCTTCGTCCCCAAAAGAAATGGGCGGTCTATTCGAGACCGGTCGTTCTGCAGAAGTTGAGGCAACCATCAGGAGCTCGTCCCATTTTCTTTTCATAGCTTTGTTGGACTCCTTACGATCCAACAGATTTCCAGCGTGAATAACCATTGCTACGTTGCGGCCTTTGGACCGTCGAGTATCTCGATCTTCAGACTGATCTTTATCCTGGGCGCTCGTTACGACTAGAGCACCCTTGCCTCTGTCCTGATCTTTCTCTTTCGTCCTCTCTTGAGGTCGGTCTTCTTCCTCCGACCTCACACACTTGCCCAACTTGCCTTTCTGAATGAGCTCTTCAATATCGTCTTTGAGGGCCATACAGTCGTTAGTATCATGACCCTTGCTTTTGTGGTAACGGCAGTACCTTTTGGTCGGTCGAGCCCCTTTCTTGAGCACGAGTGGATCAGGCCGCTTTACCCCCACAAACTCATTGTTCTGGCACTCACTGTAGATTTGTGCAATAGAGGTGTTGAGACGAGTGCGATGATCAAACTTCTTGTCTCTCAAAATCGTGCCGGTTGTCTCGCGATCCACGAGCTTTCACGGCTCTGTCTTGCTCTTCTTTTGGTCGCGCACGGGCGGCCTTTCTCGCGGCTAAGGTTTCTTCATACGCCATATGAACGTTGGCCCTCGTTAGGAAGAAACTGAGGTCTTGGTAATGGTTCAAGGTGAACTCTTCTACGAACCGGTGGTCAGGTCGAATACCACGCTTCAGATACTTCAACTTGTCTTTGTCTGATAAGTCACGAACAGACTCGGCCTCGGTATTGAACCGGTCGATGTACTGTCTCAGCGTCTCATTATCGCCTTGAACAATCGTGTCCAAGTGCTCTTCGTGCTCGATCATCGCAAATGTTGGCGTATAGTGAGATAAGAAGATTCGATCAAGTCTTGCCATGAGGAGATAGTATTGGGGCGAAGTGTCTCCCACCATTCTAATGCCCGGCCGTCCAACGACTGAGGGAACAGCCGGCACTTCATGGTCGAGCCCAACTCTCTGTAACTGCAATAATTATTAAAGTACCGGAAGTGCTTATCCGGGTCGCCGCGGCCGTCAAACTTATTCAGATTAGGAGGTTTTCTCAGGTCCCTCGGAATCTTGTAACGCCTGATTTCCCTAGTAAACGTGTCGTGACCGTTCTGAATGTCGTTCGAACCGAAGGGTTGCATAGCGAGGCATGCCTCGTTTCCCGACATTCCATAGAACTCTCCAGATGGGCCAAATGGTGGAGGTTGAGGAGGCCTTCTGGGTCGCTTTGACCTCTTCTTGGCCGCTGCGAGACGTCCCTTATTCTTCCGTCCCTATAATTTTCAAGTTCTTCACGGGAGTCCCAGGACCTGCTTCTCGACCGACGTGAACCGGACGACTCATTAGAGGAGTACCTGGTGGGCGAACGACCGGTGTCAGGACGGTAGCTAGAGTTCTCATATTCATCATAAGATACTGAACGGCGTCACGCGCGTTCTGCGCCGGGGCGACCTCGTGCCCTTGTTCGTCGCGCCGGAGACCGGTGGTTGGTTCTCTCTCGGCGAGAAAGGCTCCTTCGAGGAGGGGAGCGGCGTGCACGCGTAGGTCGGCGTGGAGCAGAGGGTTCTCCGTCTTCCGCACGCTGGCGGCTCGGAATCGACCCTCTTTCATAACGAGAGATCAGCTCGTCTCGCTGCATGCGCAATCACCGTTCTTGCTTTGGAGGATCTCGCATAACGGCTCGAGTGACATGCTCGCAAAGTGGCTCTTCAATGCTGCCAATCAACTTAGGCGGTAGTTGGGGTGGAGCGTGCGGTCGCACTCGCTCCCAAGATCGGTCCGCGACCGCACCGCAGGGTTCTTGCCGCGATTCCTTGAGATTCATGAATCGTTATCGCTCGCGCCCCCGGGGTTTCTTTGTTGAGGATGCCGCCGGAGGGTTGAGCCGAGATGAGGCCCGCGTGCGGGGCCGGTCGCGTGGAGCCATGAATGGAGTAGGATAGCGCCGGGCCTCCCACCGTGGTCGCCAATTGATCGTACCTTGACCAATGAAGTGTTGAAGTTCTTTGTTGTCCTGTTGTGATCGGGCCGGTCGTTGAATATGAGGAAGGACCGGTCCTGGCTTCACGCTGAACACCTCGGGTGGTACCTGCAAAGACACTCCGACGATCAAGTGAGTGGTCGCTCGGGCAGATAACACAAGGTAAGAGAACGTACCTGATGCCATGTGCGAATGGCGTATATATACTGTGAGGTCCGACCGTTTTGCGAAGTTTTCGGCCGGCGAGAATTGCGCTCCAAGCAGCGTTCTTGGGCCGGTTACGTTGGGCTGGGCCGACGGCCCAATTGCTGTTGGCAGTTATTGTAATTGCTGATACACCCAAGAACACATTCTAAGCACAAAACCTTAAGCAAGTAAAACTCATCATGATCAATTACCAAAACCAATTATAATCATCACATACTTTTGCATTTCATCAAACCCCAAACAAGCATAACCAATCATGCAACTAATTTAAACACACAATTTCGAAAAGATTAAACATATAGGCATATTCTTCGATTTTCTCTATTCCTAGGGATTAGCCACACACAATTTTTACAACTCCTCTAGAAAATAACACAGAATATATAATCCTACCAATTTGAATTGATTTCATATCGCAGAAGAAATATAATTTCAACACATGCTTTTTGATACTATTGTTTTGATACAAGACTTGTTATTAGTTCAACCAATGAAGTTAATTACTCTTGTCAACACTTAGTAAGGAAAACAATTTAAGGCATGGAAGTACACCAAATATCCCATTACACAGTTTTCATCACTAAATTTATAATCCGCGTAAAATAATCTTTCAAGAAGTGACAAGTAACAATAGTAATAGCAACAACAAGACTACACACTTAAGTCATAAATCGAACAAATTTTTCCCAATTGTATTTCACAGTTAGAAGGTGCTCAAAATTGCATATATTTGTTTCTAAAACTCAACGATTAAGATTGGACTCACATTCACATAACATAAGGACTCTAACTCACCTAATAATGCAATTAGTGTAATACCCAATAACTCATCAAACAACACCTAATCACCGCCTAATTGGTGCAAAGCCGAAATCATGTCTCGGTTTGGAAATAAAATCTTAGAATGACTTGGAACAAAATTCAACACTAATTTGACATCCCATTCATTCCCAATACTACAAAGTTTTCCCAAGTACCGTTTTTGTAAAATCATAGGATTCACAGTTTTGTCGAAAGGAAATTATACGCAAACCCCCAACCTTACTATCGCTCGAGCATGCAACCTCATAAACACTACCTATTAGTTCAAAATTTATTTTCCGACATAAACTCCAATGGTAAGGAAAATTAATCATTTTAATTGTGACAAATCACATCATGCTCATTAAACAAGTCCAATTGAAACACGGAAGGTGTCGAACTTCAAATTATGAAATCTTAGTTGAGTTAATGAAAATATAGCCTTACACGACGGTTCACTTTAGCATACTCACTTCGAGACAATTAAGCACAAATCAAACTTACGTTCATTTACATCACAGGAACAATCAATTCATAATGGAGGCATCAACCAAGTGCAACAATGTTCAACAGGCAATCATTCAAATATTGTCCAGTGTATACTTACCACAGTTAGGTCATATAAAATTACTTTCTATATCCTAACAAGCTACTCAAACAATCAACCAAATTAAACTTAGTGCATGCATCCTAATTTAATAACAACCATGAGTTATTGTCGCCTCTTTCAGTGGTGATGAGTGATTGGGGTGATCAATCCCTCCTACTCATGCAACCAACCAATCAAGGTCACAAAACTACTTCCCTTTCAATTTATAACTACCACATTAAAAGATTTTTAACGCAATGCAGAGCGCGGCGTAAATCACGACTTTCACTCCTTTGACGTCGTTAGAACTCTTTTAATCACACATACCCGAATGATACAGACAACAGTCACGGACAGACAAAATCAATGCTACAACCACCAGTTACACAGTTCAGTCACATATACCTCAATAACGCAATATAACTTTCAATCGTAATCTAACAAATCAGTCACAAGGCACGTCAATGAATGAACAAACCAACAAAGTTAACAGTAATATACAACAACATGATTATGATTCATAACGAGTACCAAGACTCGAGGGTTAACAGACTCGACAACTTGGCCGGACGGACCGAACTGCTCTGATACCACTAATGTAACACCCCCTTCTACTTAATATTAATTAAATTAATAAAAATCAGAGTTTTCAAAAACTTTTCCACGCACCTCAAAGAGAGTGCTAGATTTAATAAAAACATCATCAAAGAATATTTAAAATTCAAACGCATCTAGTGCGTTAAATACATATCATAGCCACGTGGATTAAAACCCTCAAAACCTGTTTAGAGTTTACAATAATCCAGAAATGGTTCCACAGCACAGCGGAAATAAAACAAGTTCAACATACGCAGTACATAATCCAAATCAGTTCAAATACATAATGTAAAATAACTACACTACGATCCCCGCCCCCGGGTGTCACTAATCAGAGCTGACTCGAGGACTCAAGAAGGCAAGAACACCTTCACTCAGAATCACCTGCATGTCGCCACGAGAGCAGGCAACATAAAAATGCTAGGGTGAGTCTCTTTACATAAATAATAACAAGTAAGATAAGCATTATATTAGGAAAGCATCTAGCAACATCAATCCACAACGATTAAGCCATTTATCATTCAATTATAATACCAAGAAGCAACCACAACAAATTAACTAAGCATCATCAAGGATTCTAAGAAGGTATGAGTAAATGCATGTATGCAATATGCATGTGGATCCATAACCACCTCAATAACCCCGTCGGGCACCCACCGCTTTTGGCCGAAGCCATACCACCGCTTTTTGGCCGGAGCCATACCACCGCTTTTATATGCATATGATTTATGTGACACCATGACAAATGCATCACAACACAATAAATACATCACATCAATTATTACCCACCACTTTGGCCGAAGCCCACACCAATTATTAACCACCTCTTTGGCCGAAGCCCACATCAATTATTAACCACCCCTTTGGCTGAAGCCCACATCAATTATTAACCACCTCTTTGGCCGAAGCCCACATCAATTATTAACCCACCTCTTTGGCCAAAGCCCACATCAATTATTAACCCACCTCTTTATCAACACCTCACCACCACACCTCATTTACTAAATTAAATCCCACCTAAGGACCAAACCACCCCATAAGGACCTTTTCCACACCTAAGGACCATTTTGACACACCAAAGATTAATCTAGTACCTAAGGACTATTTTGACACATTATGGTTAATTTGGTACTTAGGAACTTGTATTGCCATATTAGGACTAATTAGACACTAAGGGATTATTTTGTCACGCCAAGGATTAATTTAATACTTAGGGACTAGTTTGTCACACTAAGGATTAAATTAATTCTTAGGGACTAAAAACATCACTTAGACATTTTTGGCACAACTAGGCGCCAAGGGGCCAGCCAATTGACGCCCACCTAGTACCACCAAGCACCCACTAGGCACAAACTGAATACACAGCCATTTTGCCTAGCAAATGGCGCCTCCTTTCCCAAAGACAACCTAACTAAAAACCAAACACAAATTTCTACCACATTTTTATTCAACAATTCAATTTCAATGTAATAACACTCATCTAAGTAATTAATCATCATCATTAAATCCACACATTCTCACATTCCTTCACATTGAAGCATTTAATCAAACTTATAGCATGCAATATTAATAATACATTTATTTCCAACATCAAGTATCATGGCATCACCAAATCAAACATCAAAACCACAACAAACATAAGATTAACACAAAATTCACACAATCAAACCTTACTAGAGCTATTCCACACATAATACATATCATACAAGTTATTATATAGGTAAAGTAGAGCCCCTAACCTTTACGAGCTACCGAGACGCCCAAACTCACGACCGAACTTCACGAACTCGCTCCTAACTCGCTCAAATGCTCAAAACCGAAAACCAAGCTACTCAAATATTCTTGAAGTCCCGGCTTAAGATCAATCTTCTTACAAGACTGGAACTTCAAGTCTTCAAATTCTCGCAATACGAAAGTGCAGCCATCCACCCATCATCCATGGTGTTCCAAGACACAACATTCCTAACTGGCATCTTATAAAACAACCTCTCAGCTTCATCAATTTGATTGAACTTAATGTACCCACTAACCATAGCAAATCCAAACAACTACACTTTTCTCAAAGATTCGATCTATCAAACGACTTCTTCCTAGCTTCCTTAATCATGCCACACTTGATATACCCACATATCATTGTATTCCATAAACAAATATCCCGTTCGGCTATTTCATCAAACGACTTGCGTGCCTCGAAGATTTTCCCTTCTCTGCAAAGACCCAAGATGAAGAAATTGCAGCGTTTCATTTCCAAACTAAGACTAACCGTGGATGCTAATCGATCTTAAGATTGGTTATAAATGGGTAGCCATAAATGATATTGTTTGGGTGAACTTTGAGTTTGGGAACATGCATTAAAATGAATGATAAATGATAATATAGCTTCCTCATCCGTCGGGAATTATGAAATTGATCCAAACTCCAAAAGTGCTTCGCGCCCCAACGTCCGCGTGTGCACAATCGAGCCACGCACAAAAAGCGATCTCACAAACAACTCAAAAACCACTCCGGCAACCACAGACCTGCCATTTCGAAAGTCTTTGTCCGCGGTTAGGATCGCACACGAGTAGAACGGAACCACGGTTGAAGGAACAGAGGTCGGTCCGGAATCGTGGCGGATTTCGTGTGGGAAGGTGAAGTTTGAGGTTCAGTCGTGGAGGGAGAAGGAGAACGCGCGGAAGGGAGGAGAACGCGCGGAGGGTTTCGTTTCTTCGTTCCTTCTCTGTTGCAGCATTCGCAGGGAAGAAGAAGAAAGGAATGGGCCGGGTTCGGTCCATTGGGCTGGAAAACAGGGGGGTGTAAGCATCAAGGGAGGGGTTGCATGCGAGTAAAAGAATAGAAATTCACCTCTAAATAATTTTAAAACCCCCATTTTCACTACCACTCTTATTTTAATACCTCAATAGCTTAAAATAATGTTCTAACGAAATAATATCTCAAACACTAATATTTTATAAAAACAAAATAAATAAGTATAAATATGAATAACACTCATATATCACGAATAGCTTATAAAAATACATTTAAATATAAAAATATATTTATTCAACTAATTTAATGGCTCAACTACACAATAAATCAAAATAATGTAATCTTATCAAATCAACTCTAAATAATTTCTAATAAAATTTGGGGCGTTACACAGATCATGTTAATAGATTTAAAAGATGATTTGACATGCTTTCCTTGAATGCATGGTTCACATGATTTTTACTTCTCATACTTAATCTTTGGAAGTCCTCTGACTAAATCAATTTTGGACAACTTTGAAAGGGTTTTCATGCTAATGTAACCAAATATCCTATGTCACATCCATTTGTCATCTTCTTTTGAAATAAGACACATTTGATCAGGTAAATCATCAAGACAAATGTTGTAGAGATTATTTGTTCTATGACTAGTAAAGTTTTTCCAGACTCTATGCTACTTATTCTACATGCATCAGATTTAAAGTTCACTTCATGTCCAGAATCACACAATTGACTCACACTAAGTAAGTTATGTTTTAATACTTTAACAAATTGAATATTTTGTATCTGAGTAAAGTTTATTTTATGTACTATACCTATTCATTTGATGAAGCCTTTGTCATTATTTCCAAACAAGACAAGTCCTCCATCAAAGCTCTCCATGGAGAGGAACTTATCCTTCTCATCTGTAATGTGCCTTGAGCATCCACTGTCTAGGAACCACAGATTTTTTCTTGATGCTATGAGGTATGCCTCTTCTTGCTCAGTTCCTGCCATGTGTAACATCCCTAATTTCGTTAATTTCGAATTAAGAAATTAACGAGTGATTTATTACTCAAGTAGGTAGTAAATCAAGACACGGATATGAGGTTGTCACGAAAGCAATTTATAAATACTTGAGTATATAATTTAAATGCATTACTGAGTGGAAATTAGAACACTAAGGGTATTTTAGTCTTTATACCACTTGTAACGACCGAAAAATCCGGGAAAAGATTCTTCGAAAGGTTCGAAGGAAGTCGCCACCAAATTTTAGTTTAAGGGCAAATTCGGAAAATCCCTTTTGGTTTAGGACAAGACAAGTTTAGGGTTCGGGAGTCGTTATGCGTGGGGAAGGTATTAGCACCCCACGACATCCATTGTCTAATTAATTAAGATTTATTAATAATTACCCTTTTTATTTATAGTGAAAAAGACTTAATTAAATTTTTAATTTTTAGTGCTTGACAAGAGTGGACTCTTGCTCCTACGTACCTCCAGATGCAATGGAGGAATCAAAGCTACGTAGTTCTTCCTGAAAAAGGTTTGTTGGTTGGTGTTTTTTAGTGTAGGGGTCCTAGGACTCTTTGAACTGTACAACTCACTGATCCTAGAACGCTGACTAACCCGGTTGTACAACCGACTTAGTCCCCTACTTTTTGAAAATGATTTTTTGAGTTTTTGAGAGAAATTGATTTGATGTGAGGTGGGTTGGTTTTATGATAGGTATTCTAGGACTCTTGAACTGAACAGCCCACTTGTCCTAGAACGCTGACTAACCCGGTTGTACAGCCGACTTAGTCCCCTATTTTAGGAAAAATAATTTATTTACATTTTCATAAGTTTTTAGGATTACTGAACTAGAATGATGACTAACCCGGTTGTACAACCGACTTAGTCTTTTATTTGATTTTTGGGGAAGGAAAATATTTAATTATTGTTTTTGATTTTATGAGAAAGTATTTGAGTTAAAAAGAATTAAAAAAAAAAAGAAAAGGGTGAAAATTGCAAAAAGAAGGTGTTGTTAGTTTCAGGAGGTGGTATAATTAAATAGGGAGTGTAGAAAGGAAGCCCAGTTCGCATTGGGGGCCCAATTAGCAAAACTGGGCTTAAGTGAGGAGGGGGTTTGCGCATGAATCAAGGGGGTGTGAGTAATAATCTGAATAATAAAAATAAATGAAAAAACAAATGGAATTAAAGAGATACTGAAAGGGGGGAATCCTAAAATCAGAAAACCCTAAAGATCCAATTCAATCCTTTCCTCACATTGCGGCGCCGCGAGAGAGAGAGAGAGAGAGAGATTTCCGGCGAAGATTGCGCCGGCTTCCACGGCGAGAGAGAGAGAGAGAGAGAGAGAGCTTTGTGAAGGATGAATGAGGCGTGGTTTCTACTCGTTTTTGGGGGAATCCTTGCGAGGGGTCGCCGGAGGTCATGGCAGCGCGAGGAGAAGACCGAAACGGAGGGTTGGAATAACAAGGCTGCTTGCGAAAGATTGAGGCTTTGTCACAATGATTCAGTTTAGGAGTGACTCGCCGGTGTGTCGCCTGAGAAGATGAACGGGGGGTCGTCGGCGTCGGAGGACACGGCTGAGGTCGGTTCTTTGTCTCATTTCGTTTTTTGTTTACGTTCTATTTCTATGTTTCTCTTCTTCTCCATTTTGGTTTTTCTGGTTTGTTAACCTTCAATGTTTGCTCTGGTTTGTGTTATGTTTGGTTGCTGGTCTGTTCCTTTTACACTTAATCTGATTTTGTTTTATGCTAATAATCTAACTTATCTCTAAGAGGAACTAGATTTCACTCATGTCAACAACTTAATCGGGACTTGATTTTTGATGTTAAAAAATCTATGTTAAAAAACCTATAAGGAACTTGATTTGATTTTTTATGCTAATAATTTTAGCTTATCTCTGAAAGGGAACCTGATGTTAAGAACCTAATCTATTCTTTTTAATCTGCATATGTGCAATCGGACTTTCTGGGTTTTTTACCTAGCTTGTTTCTATTTTAATCCTCTGATTGTGTCTTTTCAAAGAACAAAAGTACAAACCCTCTGCTAATCTTATTTGTTACTAGTATTCTGATCTGGCTGTTTAAAAAGAAAAATGGACTCCAATATATTTACAAGCTTAATATTCACAGCATGGAGTATTTACAAATGAGTACAGGCCCATTTGAACTTTATAACATTAGCGAGGATACAGTTAAACGATTTTTTAAATACAATGATTTGACCAACCTAAATTTCCAGCATCTGAATAGGCTCCTGTTGCTACTGAAATGAGAACAACTGCTACTAGTTTCCTTGATCTGCTGCCTTCGATTGATAACTGCTAATCCTTGTATTTCAGTGGATTAGGATTCTGACTTTGAACCCTAATCCTTGTTTAGGTGATTCTTGCAGTGTTGTTGTCTGTCTTAGATTGTGGATTGACTATCATTTTATAGGTAAAAATTAGGTCATTAGCATCAATGTGATTTGACTGGTTTGACTGGGCTTTTGCAGATCTGGTATGTGGGCTAGCTGAGAAGTCTTAGAGAGCAAGAACAGACCCAAAATTACTAATTGTTGCTATTGTTTATCTATTATTTATTTATTTTCGTTTTTACATTTTTTTGTATTTTTTTGTATTTTTGGACACTTTGGACTCTTGGACACTCCTAAATTTAATAAAAATAAATTTGATTTTTTTTTGACTTTTTTGGACTACATTTTGCTCAAATAAATTAAATAAGATGACTAAAACAAGAAAAAGAAGACGGACAAAATTGGGGTATAACAGCTGCCCCTCTTTATTTATATTTTACTAGAAAAAGTGAAATGTATTCAAATTTTCGTAGTAGAAATAGAAATAAAGATAGAATAGACGTCAATTTTGTCCGTTTAGAGGGAAAATAGAGGGTTTGAGAATAAACAAGGAGCGGTTAACACTTGGCGTATTAACCGAGTACAAACTGAAGGATCGCTTGGGATCCGAAGGAGCACTAAGGCTCTGAAGGGCCACTTGGTGCCTTAAAGGAGCACTAAGGCTCTGAAGGACCACTCGGGGTCTAGAAGGCTGCCTAGGCCTTAATAGAGGACCATCGTGGTCTGAAGGAGCGCTACTAGCTACGGTACTAGTAAAACGGTCTGAGGAGCCTTTATATTCGAGTGGCCGGGGGTCAAGATCAGATCCGGAACTGATATCACTACATAGAAACGGGCTAACGGCGGCGGGTAAAATTGAGATCGGCGGCGGTTCTAACCGCCGTGAAGTTATGCTGGCGGCGGTTCATGTAACGCCGTTATTTCTAGCGTCGCCAGGTAGTTTTCGCGGCGGTTCCAAGAACTGTCGCACAAACCGCCGCACGTGTGGCGTCGGTTCGCAACTGCCGTCAACAAGCATCTTGAATTTTCTGCAAATAGGTTCGTGGCGGTTTATAACTGCCGCCAAGATATATGCTGACCAATAGAGGACGTCCACTATGTCTTAGGCTGACACAACTAGTCTGAAGGACCACGCGGGGTCTGCTAAGGTCCGTCGGGCTCGACTCCGACGTTGCGACCTGGGCCACTTAGGGCACTGCTCTGAAGGACCACTTGGGGTCTGAGGGATCAACCTGGTGATCTGTGATATGATGTGAGATTAACGCTTAAAGCGCTGATATTAGAGGGACAAAATATAGGGATCGGCACTTAGCGTGTCAATCTGAACACTTAGTAAGTGCATTCAAAAATGAAAAGGCAATCTCCATTTGGCGTATTTAATAATGCAATGTAATGATTGACATGTGGTGGGATGATGGATGAAATGCGGGATGACACTTCTCAATTCACCATTGTTGACCATTGGAGCTCAAAATGGAGAAGATGAAGTTTTGCTCATAGTGGAAGCTAGCTTAAGGTTTGGGAAGCTCAAAGTTGAAGCATTGGGGTTCAAATTCGTGGGTCTTGAAGGGTTGGAGTGTTTTAGCTACTGTGTTCACAATTTGAGGGCTGGGGAATTCGGTTTTGGAGCTTGGAACGAATTCGGAGTGTGTTCGTGAGTTACAGGTCGATCGAGCTCTAGAGAGTTTCGGTTTTCGTGATTTTCATCACGATAGGTGAGTTTTACTTGCTTAGGGTTTTTGTTTATGTTGTGTTGACTGGTTGATTGCTGTTATAGTTGATATTGCTTTCGTTTCGTAAATTTTGAGGCGCGAAAACCGCAAATTGGTCACGAACTCACTGATTAAGAAATTCTGGACACAGGTTCGGTTTCTTTAAAACTGGGACTGTTCGGTTACTCCAAAAATTATGTTTCTGATTGATTTTGAAAATAGACTTAACGCCGGTCGTTTTGGCACTGGTTTCGTTAAATTTGGAGTTGTGTAGCTCAAGTTATGAGTGTCTCAAGTTAGGTCAAATTTCTGAAATTAAACTGTGTATAGGTTCAGTTTTTCAGGTCTTGAATTCTCAATTGAACTCCGTTTTGAATTATTCTTGTTTCGTTGGAAAGTAGACTGAATTCCCTACGAAGTATGCACTGGTTTCATCAAATTTCATTAAGAAATGAGAAAGGAAATTGGGTTGCAAGTTGGGAGAATAGTTCTGTCCAATGTTGGTACCTCTGTGAAGTATTTTGAAAAACTGTACCAACTAGGTTCTTATTTTGAAAAATGAAAATCATAGGCAGAAACTACACTCAGAGAGCTTTCTAAAGAGTGTTCGTTTGTTGAAATCCGATATTGTTTGCTATTTTAAATCATTGGTCGAAACAGGTGCACTGCTGAAGGAAAATTCTGCATTTATGTTGTGTGCAAAAATGTCGGTTTGTGTCACTACAAATCTCGAAGTGAACTCCTTGATGTAATTGCTTGCGATTGATGTTGTTGTACTGGAATATGTGTATGTTGTAGCTGTTGTGGTTGAATTTGGATCGAAACATAGTTTGGGATCGATCGGAGAACGAAACGGAATGAAAATGGGCAAAGTTGTGTAGTCCTTATGTCCCCGATATCCGATGTTTCATTTCGATACTCTGTTCGACTGCAAACTTCTTTCAAATCCTTTTCCTAACCACTTATATTATATATGGATGATATTGCTATGTTTTGAATGTGGTTTGATAGACCAAAACCTAGAATACGTGTGGGAACCAATGTTTTATAAATCAAACGATGTTTGGTCTGAGTTTATTATTGTGATACTATGGTATAAAAACATATCATAGATAGAATTATGTTTTCGGTATATGAATTATATCGAATATATTAATTGGCCCAATGCGGGTATGATATTTAATTATATTAATTATGGGTGACGATTGGATAGTACACTAGGGAGAGGGAAGTCATGAGCCCTCGAGCTAGGCCCATATGAGGATGTTCACTGTGAGTGGATTGGATTCACCGCAAACCGAAGAAAAGAAAAATGGTTTAAGGTGTTGTACTAGATTATTAAGAGGATAGTGAATAGCCATCAAGAATTGGGTTATGAACTATAGATGATTAATTTAAAGTGTACATAGTCATCAAGAATTGGACTATGAATTATTTATGATTTGATTGTTGTATGTAATTCTTTCTGAATTACTAATTATTGTTTTATAAAGGGGTGTACTTAGGTTGAGGGGAAAACTCTCAATGCTATTGACCAATTCGGTGAAGGATTGGGTGCGTCATAAATAATCTTTTTGAAAGGATAAATGTTTTATAAATGGACCGAGTGATAGGTCAGAGGTCACGGTAAGACTCACTGAGATTTGTTATCTCACCCTACAAATGTTGTTGTTTTACAGAGAAACAGGGAAAGAAGATCCTTTATGGCACGAGTGGATGGCGTGCTCGAGAAAGGAATGGAAGACGTAGTTCTTCTATTATTAGTTATGGTTTTCCCTTGTATCTTTGTATTCGATTTATAACTTGAATTTGTATTTGAGTTATGTAATCTTTTCCGCTGTTGTCTTGTTTTGGGATATTGAACTCTGGACTATATTATGTTTACGACTCTTTGATTTGGATTCGAGAGTTTTTGGTCAAATCAATATCTGAAACAGGAATTTTTATACTCTGATGTATGCCATTAGGTACGCTTTAGTATTTCTACTTGTTAGAGATATGAGGGTATTTCTACTTGTTAGAGATATGAGGGTGTTACGCTGAAAGGGTTGTTCCTCTTCTTCTTATTGTTAGATTATGTTCTTATTTGAAGTTTAGCACACCAGCTGTTTGTAAATTTGCCTAAACTAAGTTTCAGTGGGCACATCAACTGTTTGTTAAAATGCCCAAACCAAGTGCAGAATTTTTTCAGAGTTGGACGTACAAACTGAATACTTGTTAAAATGTTATTTGTTCTCTCATTTCTGCTTAAAAATTTTATTTCTGTGATATGACTTTTTTTATTAGGGTTTTGTAATAATCTGTTTTAGTGTTAGGTTTTTATAAAAGTTTTGTTTATTCGATTTTAGTTTCTACTTAACTCTTTTGCTTTCACTTTCAGTTTTTTTCTATTTTAGTTTATTTTTGGTTTGGTATTTTACTAGTTTTATCTTTACTAAATTGACCCTCTTTTTTATTTTCATGGATGCTAAACATGGTGAAGTTGGTTTCTTTGTCTTGTGGAGCACGAGCAACTACGAAACTACCAAACAGGTTGGAGATTCGCTACTGTGGCTCTTTAATATTTACATCTTGTCTCTCTTGTGTTGATTTTTAACACTTTGCTTAACACTTAACTATATGAAAGTATGTTCAGATTTCATTTATGATAGTGTGAACACTATGATAAAGCTATATTACAGTAAAGTCAAGAATACATACATATGAATACATATAGTGTTCATATAGTGATCAGAATATAGTGTTATAATAGTGTTTTGATTGTATGCTTAACTATATATGTATTCATAGTGTTCTTTACTAATATGTTGCTATTGTATTAATTGTAAAGCTCATACTTAAAAATCTGCAATCATTGTTTTGATTCGTATCGGTGTACTAGTTGAGATGACAAATCTGTTGGATTTGTTCACTTAGGGGATACTGAACCACTTGAAGTTATTGCATAAGTGCTATGACTTATGTCAGACTTATGTTATTTTCTTTGCAGCCATTGTTTCCTGGAGAGGATGGGGTTGATCAGTTGTTAGAGATAATTAAGGTAAAATTTCTTGTGCTTATCTTGAAAGTTGCTTTCATTGGTTTTTGGATCTTCAATCTGAGTGTAATTATGTACTTTATATTGCTTATCTTGAAATTTGATATTGCTTGCAGGTTTAATTAAGAAACCGTTCATAATCAAAGCAAGGGCGTATGCTAGTTCTAGAAACGAAGGTGCCAAAGTTTGAAACAGTAATTTGTCAAAAAAAAAAAAAGTTTGAAACAGAAGGATGCAAATAAAAGTATGATTTCTCGAAAAATTGTTCTAAAACACCAAATAACAATGATTGTAGTGTCCTAAAAATGTGATGGGTCATAAAAATAGTTTTGGACAAATTAATTAGATGATGTAACTTGTTAGCTATTTTGTTTTGGGTCATAAAAATGTGACAATTATTTAACTAATCTTTTGCTTTGTAGTGTCCTAAACAGCCGAATAACAATGATTGTGGGTACTATACTATGAGATATATGAGAGAGATTATCACTCACGACAAAGTAGTAATTCCAATCAAGGTAACTACTTAGATTTCTTTTTTATATTGATATTATAATACTTACTCACATTTAATAACCATTTTAATTCTAATTTTATTTCATTTTATTTTTCAAGATTTTCCTCACTCACATCACATCCAAAGATTACTCGATGAACAACTTACAACAATGAGGGGGAGTGGTGCCGTTATGTTTCTAGCTTTTTGTAGCAACTTTTGAGTTTCATAATGTTAGTTAGTTATTATATATGTTGTATATATGATTTGGATATATATTATGTTGTAAGTACTTGGTAGTCTAATATGGTCTTTTGGTGATATGTACATATGTGTGTGTCTATATTGGATTGGAATGATATTGGCTGAATTTTGTTGGAATGATATTATATGAATTTTGTTGGCAGGGAATGAATTTATAACTTGTAATTAAAAGGGAGAATAAACAAAAATAAAAAAAAATATTTAAAAAAAAAAAATCAGTCAATAGGTAGCGTTTTAAAGAAAAACGCTACAAATGAAATTAAAAAAAAAAATCAGTCAATACGTAGCGTTTTATAGAGAAAATGCTAAAAATGAAATTAAAAAAATCATTCAATACCTAGCGTTTTATAGAAAACGCTAGGTATGGACAAAATGCACTAGAGGATCCCTAGCGTTTTACAGAATACGCTAGGTATGGACAAAATGCGCTAGAGGATCCCTAGCATTTTACAGAAAACGCTAGGTATGGACAAAATCCGCTAGAGGATCCCTAGCGTTTTTGCGAGAAAGCGCTACGTATGTCCAAAACACGCTAAGGAAGATCCGCAGCGTTTTATTTCAAAACGCTACGCATTTCTGACAATCCCTAGCGTTTTTAAAACGCTACTAATAGGGGGTACGCATCCGTAGCGCCAGCTTTTCTAGCGTTTTAAAACGCTACCAATGCCCAAAAAAACGCTGCAAATCCTTAAATCTGTTGTAGTGTTGTTTCAAGATTTTCAGCACTTATTCCACAACACACGTATTCCATAACACACTTATTCCACATTGACCAAATGATGTTCCTATCTATTTTCTTTTTCTAGAAAGAGGAATACTACACAATACAGTGCAAAACAACAAGTATAATATACAATAAATCATTTAGTTTTTAATCTAAATATTTATATTAATTTATTTCCTCTCAACCATTTCTCTATCACTAGACTCGCAAGTCTTCCTTTATGAAGTCTTGGTCTTTGTTTTTATCTATTGTGTTATTCCAAAGCTAAACCATAAATCACGCAAGACTTTTGTTTTTGTATTCTTGGTAGATACTTTATCTAATGTTGAATTCGAAAATTAAGCTAAAAATCACAAAGGACATGCAAAATTATAAAAATGTAAAATGAGAGTTTTATCATTATGAGAGGTTTTTTTTGGTTACCATATTATTGGTGTGCAATATCTATTGGCTTTGTCGGTTACTAATCTATGTTGGGGAATCTTGATTAGGTGTATACCCGGCTTTACCGTTTCGTGTGGTTCTCCCATCCCAAGAGAATTTTTGTCATACTCAGATTCGAACCCAAGACATTAGAGTGGGATCTTGACCTAATTACCGCTTGGACCAAACCTTATTAGTAGCATATGAGATTAGAGAGGTTTGTTGGTACCTACTAGGTATTACAGTCCCTCGACTAACCCTTTAGGTAGTCTTACAACAATTCTTTTCAAGGAATTTACATGCTTGTTTTAATATCCTAGAGAGTCCTCAAACAGAAAGCCCTTGAGCCCTTGAGATACGTTTCAAGCGTGGATTTGGGTCAGGCCCAATTCTGGCGTGGTTTTGGCCCAGTCCAGAACATCTGTTAATTATTTTTGTAATGAAAAACTTCCACCAAAAATTATTTCATCAAACACATTAGATAAAACAAAGACCTAGACTTCATAAAGGAAGACCTGTGGTCCAGTGATAGACTAGTGGTATAGAGAATAGAAATTTAATATAAATATCTATAACTTTGCCATTTCGTGTGGTTCTTCCCTCTCAACCAAATTTTTGTCACACTCATATCCAAACTCAAGACATTAGGGTGGGATCTTGGCCCAATTACCGCTTAACCAATCCTTATTGGTAGGTCAGAGAGGTTTGTTGCTACCTACTAGGCATTGCAGTCCCTTGACTAACACTTTAGGTACGTAGTCTTACAACAATTCTTTTCGAGGAATTTACATGCTTGTTTTTATCTTAGAGAGTCATCAAACAGAAAAACCTTGAGATACGTTATGGCTTTTATGTATTTGCATTTGACTTTTGATACTTGTGGTTCATATATACTTGTGGTGATGTAACTATGATTGTTTTTTGTTATATATTTGAATAGTTGTGCTTCTTTATATAAGAGTATTACATCTTTTAAACTTTAGTTTACCTTTATATTTCTGTTTCATATAAAAAAAACTGTTAATTTCTTCAACTTTCATAAGAGAATGTGTGTATATATATATTAGTTCGAAATATAATTATTAGTCATAAAACACCATTGTGGTGGAAGTTTCTATTGAATCAGAAGGTTTTTCTTATTTTTGGTCGGGACTTCATCAAATTTGAATGTCATTGTCACTCCAAATTTTAGTGATAAATAAAAGATGACGGCAAACAACCTGAGTGATTGACGTATAACTTTAGATACGTCGACACATATTTCTAGTTGTTGAGGTAAACTTCCCTATGGGACTCTATCTAGCATTAGTTCATACCTGCTTATCTTATCCTGCTTAGCTCGAGAGATCGCCTTGTGCGCAAGGATACCTAGTTTGTAAGTAAAAATAGAAGATATGCGCACTTTCTCCAAATGAATTGCTTAATTAATTATACAAAAGTATGTAAAACTAATTTAAATAATCTTATTTCTCTAACATCTAAATATAGAAAAAATAAAATGTAAATATTATCATACTTCTTTGATGATAGAGATTGTTGACTTAATCATAGTCACTAGCTTACAGTATACAATATCGAACTTATTTCATGTGCAAGATTAGTTGCGGTTTGAAATATTGCTTCTAATAAACACCCTAAATAAAAATGGAAAATATATGAATGTATTTTTTTTGACACAAAAAAATATGAATGTATTAATTTCTTTAATTAGTTGAAGGAGTTGGAATAAACTTAGAAAAATTCCCAAAAATAATTTAGGTAAATAATTTTTTTGTTCTTATAAATATATTTATATTAAATTCGATTCTCTAAACCACTTGTATATCACTGGACCACATTCCTTTACAAGTCTTCCTTATATGAAGTCTTGGTCTTTGTTTCATTCAATGTGTTATCCCAAAAAGCTAAACCACAACTCACGCAAGACTTTTGTTTATCAAAGTCATGGTTGATACTTTATCTAATGTGGAATTCTAAGGCTTCAGCGCGTCTCATTCGTTAAAAGATAGCGGATTAAATTAGCTTATTTGACTAGCAGGTGATAAGTAAAGTGTTTGGTAAGCACTAATGTTTAATATTTTTTGAAATGCTACTTCAAATAATTTTTTAGTGTATAGCGTCTCATTTTTTTTTGGCATTTTACCCTTACTATTTTTCTTAAATTATTTTTCATTCATCATTAAACATTTTGTCATCAATAACTAATTTAATCATTACTTAAATATCCTTTTATGTCATTTTACATTATCAACTATTATAACCACTAGTTTTACCAAACACATAATTTGGTACCAACTATTTGGTCAAAAAAAAATTGTATCAATTAGTTTATTCGCTATCCGCTAGCTTATCTACTATCCGCAATTTTTTACCAAACAAAGTCTAAAATTAAGCCAAAAATCACAAGTGACAAGAACAAATGTCTAAGTTTTTGAAAACTCAAGTTATTAATGTATCTATTTTCAAAGTGTTAAAATCTACTTGAATTTCAATATTGAATCGAAAAGATAGTGTTGGAACGAGAGTTTTAAAGAGATGCTAGAAGAGATTCATGAAAGAAAAAGAATAATACTATGTATTAGCATGTAACACTTATAAATTATAACTTTCGATCCAGTATCTCATATATTCTTAGCCAGTTACTAATTGGTCAAATGCTTTATAGTTTTATGCCTTTTTCTCTTTCTTGCAAAAAGCTCTTCATAACAAATAGCAATGCTCGATAAATAACTAATTAAATGTATGTTTGGTCATTAATTAAAAATATAATGTTAATTTGGTGATAAAATTTGAGTTTTTTTTAGCGCACCAGGCATAGTGCCCGAATTTATTAAAAAAAAAGGAAAAAGACAAAGAAGAGCGAAGGGGGGACTAGATCAAAACCCTTGCCATCAGAGAAGAATAAACAGTAATAGAGAGCCCTTAAAAGAGTCCCTAAAACACAGCTGCCTACAAGCTATACAAAATCCTAAACAACCAGGCTAGCTAGAAGATTAAAATGATTCAGAGGCAGAATTTGCTTTTGAGACTTGGACACAACTAGTTCAAACGCAGTTGTTCCATGAGAATCAGAAATCACAGTCTTGGTGGTGAATGAATGCAGATATAATTTGTATTGTAGAATTACAATTTCATTTTTTGTGGGAAATAAAGTTATTATTTAGTTTCAGCATTGTGTGTAATCTGTATTTACTAATCTATATAAATCTCTAAATGAAGCTTTTTTCCAAGCTCTAGGATGCTTCACATCATCTTCATTTATTTTTTAATTATATTAATATACTTTTTATAATTCCCACATAAAATTAGGAGACTTAAATTCATGATTAGATATTAAGGCTAAATTATTAAGACCCTTTATATTCTTTCAGTTATTATATAATTAAAGACATATAACTTATTAAATGAAGCTCTTGTGGAACCATATTTAATTATTATTATCATTATTGATATGAAAATATCACTTTTGTTATGGAAATCTAGAAATTAGTAATAACAATTAGCTATATAATATAATATAAACTCATGACATCCCATACAACACTTTAACCTTCAAAATCATAAGAGGTCTAGCTAATTGACGATAAATGAGATTAAAATTATCTTAATATTAAATATGGTTATATAGTATATAATGAAATTATTATCTTCATTTAAAAAATTAAAATTGTGTTTTTTGTTAAAAATGACATTCTTGACAAATACATGCGCTCCTCCTACTATAATATTAGTACTCATTATTAAAATTACTTCTAAAATAATGAATATATTCAAAATTAGTGATATATTGTATACTATTCTACTCAAAACACTCCAATATTATAAAATTTAAAGAAATATAATGAATATATTCAAAATTACTTCTATATTTGTGCTTGATTACTATTATTATATATCTCTAGATTGAAAAATATAGATGGTGGTACAATTTTAGTTTGAGATTTTCAATTGAAATAGTTGTTATGTCTCTTCTTTGTTCTTTTATTTGTGTTTGATCTTTATTTTTATCTCTAAATCGAAAATAAACTAATAATAAGTATATTTTTTTTTGCAGCATGTTTTCAACTTCTTACTGGAGTTCCCAAAAATAATGGGTCTTGATCTAACTTCTTGCAATAGCATGTTGAACAAAAACTGAAGAATATATTAAAGATTATTTCAAAGATCTAAGAGTTATATTCATTTGAGGCACAACAATTGTATACTAAATTGAGGAAATCAAATATCCTATATTTGATATTTTGTTTATTGAAATATGTCAAAATTGTTTGATATATTTTTTTGTTCATATATTATGTGGACTTTATTCACATTGTTTTCCTTATTATTTTCTCACTATAAGTAAATTGCTTGTTTATACTATAGAAGGATATCTACGTAGTATCACAATGGAATTTAATTGCAAAAAAAATCATAAAAATTGTGTGTAATCTGTTTGATGATAATGTCATGCGTATATTAATTAAGAAGTTGCATAATATTCGGGCAAAGTATTGCATTACAAAATTAATTATCAGATAAAAGTTTATAACTAAAATATAATATTAAGAATATTTTATTCTTATATCCATGCATATTTATTTTTTATTCTCTTTTTAGTAAAAAGTAAAAATCTTGCAGAAACTTTTTGAGAGAGAGAGAGAAAGAGGTGTGAAGTTAATGTAAGAGAGTTTCTTGGGTAGCTTTATTGGTGCATAGTATCCAATAACTTGACTGACTACGTATACCTAGTTTAGTCGGTACTCGTAATTCTCTCTTTTTAATAGAGTTTTTGTCACACTAATATTTAAACTCGAGACCTTACAGTGAGATCTAAACTTAATTATTGTTCAGGTCAACTCTTGTTGATAATATACGAGAAAAAGAGAGACTATGTAATTTTAAAGACTAAATTGAGTCTTTTAAAATAACGAGAAAAAAAAGATATATTGTGGTGGTGTCACAGCCACATTGTAGCATAGTATCCACATAGAAGTGACAAGAGCATACACAATTTTCAACGATATTATAATTGAAGATAATATTGAGTTCCTTTTTTTGACTTAATATCAATAGTGTTCCTAAGAAAAACAATGTTAATTAAAATAAAGTAACAATGGAATTTAATTGCAAAAAACAATCATAAAAATAAAGAAAAGAATAAGTACCAATATACTAGTACACAAATACAGTGCACAACAAGAAGTATAAATATGGGGAAGCATTTAACATATAGAATCAACAACTAGATATAGAAAACTTGTTTCCTATCCTAAATCCACATTGCATGTGACCATGAAGTTTTCCATCTTCACTAGCCTTTTATTTCACCTTTCTTGTCTTACCTTGCTAACATTTCATTTTGATACATGCACCTGTAATAATTCATCAAAAGTCCGTTGCATTCCAAGTGAACGTGATGCACTTTTGAATTTCAAAAACCATCTCATTGATCCTACTAATAGGCTTTCCTCTTGGAATGCTTCCAATCCCAATTGCTGTGAGTGGGTTGGAGTTGTCTGTAGTGACATAACATCCAATGTCCTTCAGCTTCACCTCAACTCTTCTTCACCATCCATTTATGATTATGATAATAATTTATATGAATATGAAGAAGCTTATGAAGCTGATGTGAGGTCACAGTTTGGTGGTGAGATCAATGATTCTTTGATTGAGTTAAAGCATTTAACTCACTTGGATTTAAGTAACAATGATTTTGGAGACAAGCAAATTCCTACTTTCATTTGGGAAATGACCTCGTTGACTTACCTGAACCTCTCTAATGCGAGATTGAATGGAATCATTCCTCCTCGTATTGGAAATCTCTCCAATTTGCTCTATCTTGATTTGAGTTATGCTACAAATGGAACAAATATTCCATCTCAAATTGGGAACCTCACCAATTTGCTCCATCTTCGCCTTGGAAGTATGTCCCAACTTCAATATCTATTTGCTAGAAGTCTTCACTGGCTTTCAGGTATGTCCCAACTTCAATATCTAAAATTGGAAAATGCAAACCTTTCAAATTCACTTGATTGGCTACATACTTTGCAAGCTCTTCCTTCTCTGATGGAATTACGCTTGTCAGACAGCATTCTTCCCACTCATTATAACCAACCATCTTTGCTTAACTTTTCATCTCTCCTCACTCTTGAAGTGGGAATTTCCAATAATTTTCACCTGATTAGCGGGATTTCTTTTGTCCCGAAGTGGGTATTTGGATTGAGGAAACTTGTTTCTCTTGAATTACAAGGTAATTCCATCCAAGGTCCAATTCCCGATGGTATTCAAAACCTCACACTTCTTGAAAATCTTGACCTGCATGACAATTCATTCTCCTCTTCCATACCCGACTGGTTGTACAATCTTCACCATCTCAAGTTCTTGAACCTGGGATTGAACAATTTGAGTGGGAATATTTCTCATTCCTTGGGAAATTTAACTTCTCTAGTCAAACTTGATTTGTCATATAATTATCAACTTGAAGGAAAAATTCTACCTTCTTTTGGTAATCTATGCAACTTAAGGGAGATTGATTTCTCATATCTCAAACTCAACCAAAAGGTTAGTGAAATTTTAGAAATTCTCACTCCTTGTGTTTCGCACAAGCTAATGAAACTCAAAATCAGAAGTTCTCAACTTTCAGGCAATTTAACAGATCAAATTGGGTTGTTTAAAAATATCGAAACACTAGATTTTTATAACAACTCAATTCATGGTGCACTTCCGAGATCATTTGCAAAAATTTCATCATTAAATGCCCTTGATCTTGTCACAAATCAATTCAATGGAAACCCATTTGAGGTTCTTACATCACTCTCTGAATTGTCTTATCTTGCCATTTCTGACAACCTATTTCAAGGAGTTGTCACAGAAGATGATCTTGCCAATTTCACAAGCTTGAAAGTGTTTTTAGCCTCAGGTAACAATTTTACTTTAGAAGTGGGTCGCAATTGGCATCCAAACTTCCAGCTAAATTACCTGGAAATGAGCTCGTGGAAATTGGGTCCTCACTTTCCAACATGGATTCAATCCCAAAAGGGTCTCAAGAATTTGGATTTGTCTAACACAGGGATATCAGATTCTATCCACCCTTGGTTTTGGGAAATAGTTTCTAATGCTGAATATTTGAACCTCTCTTACAATCATATCCACGGTGAGCTTGCATATACATCAGTGAAGCCGATATCTATCGGTGTTGTTGATTTAAGCTCAAATCTCTTATGTGGAAAGTTACCCTATTTTTTTGATGATTCCATGTATTGGTTAGACCTTTCAAGCAATTCATTCTCTGGGTTAATGACTGATTTTCTATGCAAAAAACAAGAGAACCAAAGGCAGATACAATTTCTCAATCTCGCATTAAATAATTTATCAGGGGAAATACCGGATTGCTGGAAAATGAGGCCAAATCTTGAGTATGTAAATTTACAAGACAATTACTTTGTTGGGAACTTACCTGCTTCCATGGGTTCATTAACTGGGTTGCGGGTTTTGCAAATTCGTAACAACTCAATCTCTGGAGCATTTCCTACTTTTCTAAAGAAGAATACAAACTTGATTTGCCTGGACCTAGGGGAAAACAAGCTTAAAGGAACTATTCCAACATGGGTTGGAGAAATGCTCTTAAACTTGAAAATTCTTCGTCTTCGGTCAAATGGATTTTCGAGTCATATTCCTAAAGAAATTTGTGATATGATTTTTCTTCAGGATTTGGACCTTGCAAAAAACAATTTCTCTGGAAACATACCAAATTGTTTCAACCAGCTGAGTGCAATGATGCTAAGGAATAAAAGTAAAGAGTTGTTTATTCATTTCAGCGCATCAACAGAAATTATTGTCAGTTCAATCTTATGGGTAAAAGGAAAAGGTATAGAGTACACAAGTATTCTTGGCTTGGTGACAAATGTTGATCTTTCTGATAATAACTTATCTGGAGAAATACCCCAAGAAATCACAAATCTAGATGGGTTGATTTATCTGAATTTTTCCAACAATCAACTTAGTGGTCAAATCCCACAACAAATTGGCAATATGAGATTATTGGAATCAACTTTCAGGAAAAATCCCTGCAACCATATCAAACTTAAGCTTCCTCAACAAACTTGACTTGTCTCATAATCATTTGAAGGGGGAAATTCCAACAGGCCCCCAATTGCAAACCTTTGAAGCATCAAGCTTTATTGACAACAATCTGTGTGGCCCGCCACTGCCCGTTAACTGCAGTTCCCATAAGAAAATTCCTAATGATGACCACAATGACAAGGAGAGTGATGCACATGAATTTAATTGGTTCTTTGTGACTATGGCATTGGGATTCATTATGGGATTACAAGCGTGGTTGCTCCTTTGTTCATTTCTAGATCATGGAGGCATACCTATTATCATTTCTTAGATGATATGTGGTACAAAATGCAATCTTGTTGGTGAATGAAGATTTGTAATGTAGGATTACCTTTTTATATGATGTGGGAAATAAAGTTAGAATTTCATTTCATCATTTAGGGTAATTTGTATTTACTTTACATTATAGGCATCGATTACTTAATTAAACTATTATTATTATTATTTTATGATCCTTTGAATGTTTGAAATAGGGCGAAAGAGAAAGAAAAGATTTGATAATTGTGAAATGCATTTTAATTTTTCAAAAGCAAGGAGAAAATTAATGCACACTACACAATTATAGTGTTTCTCATGTCATTATCTTATAAACTAAAGATTCAGATTATAAGCTTATAAAAAAAATCAGAATATAATCGACTATAGTGTCTAGGTTGCAGCCACGACTTAGACTCACGTTGAAGGAGAATAGTTGTAGATGCTGAAACAAATATAATAACACTATTTTTTTTTGTGAGTTGAAAATGATTTCCGGCATGTTGAGTGAATGCTGCTAATGTTACAATTTTTAACCATAGTTATTAGTATATTACAGTACATACGATTTGTATCACGAATCGATACGAAATCAATAGAATAACGATATGTATCTTAAAATGTATCTTTTTTGGACTTGTATCCCATCATGAATTACAATACACTCTATTGAATCTTATGATTCATGAATTGGTTGAATCTTAATACGAATTTGCACTGCTAAAATGATTGCTGAAGTAGTTATTTTTTAAAAAATTTCTTAAATGATATATAATAATCAAAAAACAATCCTGCTGAATCCCCCAAGTTAGATTGATTAAGAAACAAACCTAGTGCATTGTGTTTTTGGTCTACACTCCCTCCTGAAATGCGACTTTTTTAAACTTTTGACCTTGTTTTTATAGGAGTTGAATCAAACACATGTTATGTTTATTTATGACTTAATTTATTGTGAAGTTCATGTGTTTTTCTACTTATATTACTTAGGGTGCGTTTGATTTGTTAAAAAACATGGTACTGGACTAGACAAGTCTTGTTGTACTCTGTTGATTTGGAAATTGTTCATGGTATTGGACAAAGTTGGGGCAATGGACTGGACAATTAAAAACTCAAATTTCTATCTCTCATAAAAGCACAGTACAAATTTCTATCGCACATCACAACTTTTTAATCACCCAAAAAAATAACAAAATATTATTTTTATTTTCTCCTCAATAATTTTCTCTCTCGCTCTCTCCTCTATTCTCTCTCTCTCCCTCTCTCTCATATTATTCTTCTCTTCCCTTCTCTCTATCCCTCTCCTCTCTTCTCTCTTATTTTTTCTCATCTCATTCTCTCTCTCTACTTCTCTCTTCTTATTTCTCTCTCTCCCTCTCTCTCTCTCTCTCTCTCTTCCTTCGATCTTCTTCATCGCACATTTTTCTTTATTACTTTTTATTTATATCGTAAAATTTAAAAATAAGAGAGATTGATAATAGAAAAATGTAAATTTTACTTTAATTTCCTTTAGGAGCTTTTGGTGTGCCTAGGAATCAAGTTCTCACTTGATTTTGATATTCAGCTGAAATGTGAATTTCTTTTTCCTCTTATGGTTCATGGGGGTTAAGTAATGAAATGTTAACTTATAACGTATCTGAAATTGAGTGATTGATCATGTTTGATTGGCTGTATTTTGCTGATTTCATGAGTTTAAACCTCTTTAAATCAAATGCATGTGTTACAATGTATGAAATTGGTTATCAAATGGTTATCAAATGATGTGTTGAAAGTGTTTTAGACTCTATTTGTATCTTGGAATTTAGTTGAAAAGGATGTGGAAGAACTAGTGTAAAAACAGAGCATCAAAAGCGTAGGATACAGAAAAATATGGCCATATTTTTTTACACGACTAGCTGTGTTTTTCCCTTTTTCTTAGCAAATTTTCTAAAACGCTGAAATATGGCCATATTTTAAAACACGGGTAGCCATGTTTTCTCCTGTTTCTGTGACACCCTAAAATTTCATAAGACATAACTTCCAAATATTTAGCATTACACTTGAGTTCTGAAGGATTCACACATGTAAAAAAAAATCTAGCTTAACATAACTAACTTAGCCACAATAAGATCCTTTGAAGCTAGGACTCTGATCATGATCCGGTGACCGACACTCTACATTGGACTACTGACGAGCAATCCGGATATACTCTTCATCTTTCCAATGTTATCTGCTACCTGGAAACATCACCCCAAACATAGTGAGTTTTGCAACTCAGTAACAAAGAATATATGAAAAAGAATCTACTTGATGTTTCCAGCCATATCCGTGTGCGAGATATGGAAAATCCTCTCTGCAACACAGAAATTATAAATCATATACACATGTTTTTCATTCAAATACAGTTCTCAGATAATAATGAAAGAAGCACAACAATATAGGACAAAAATCATATTGCATAAAAGATCACAATAAAATTCCGTGTGTATTTCACAGATATCATAAACAGGACACTTATTATACTATGCACACATTCGTCGTGGCAAACGGTGATCATAGGCCGTATTATCTCTTCGTCACGGCAAAACGGTGATCATAGGCCGTATTATCTCTTCGTCACAGCAAAACGGTGATCATAGGCCGTATTATCTCTTCGTCACGGCAAAACGGTGTTCATAGGCCGTATTATCTCTTCGTCACGGCAAAACGGTATTCATAGGCCGTATTATCTCTTCGTCACAGCAAAACGGTGATATGAAAGGGCTATGAGCATTTCACTCATAGGCTGCATTATCTCTTCGTTGCAGCAAACGGCATTCCACAGCAACAACAACAAATTGAACATATGAAAATAAAGATTTCCACTTCATAGATTAGCTACTCCCACAGTACTCTATATCGAAGGTAATTCATGTAACAATCATGTTTGGTAAGAATTTAAAACACATAGGAACTCATTCTACACAACTCAAGTGTCTTTATACTCATAATCATTTGTGCAGAACTTTCAGCATCAATACATCAACTTCGGTGATTTTATTAAAATATCAAACAATGTCAGATTTGATCCAATGACCATCCGTTGGAAAACTTAAGATGTCTATATTATGAATATGATTTTTATTTTTCAAGATAACCAACCAACTAGTACAGTTTATTAAAAGAAGATGCATATGTGCAGAAACAAGGCAAAATATCTTGCTCAACTTCTAACCTAACTTTCTCTACCAATTCTTAACCAAATGCAGAAAAATAGGTGTCCAAATTGAAGGGAATTCAATCTAGTTTCTAAAGAAATAAAAATCATTTCTAAATGACTTTTATGGAAGTCACTTCGAGCCAAAAACTAGACATATGTCTATACGGTTTTAAGGCAACACCAAATCGAATCCATTTTCAGTTCAATTTCTACAACTTCTAAATCACACCATCAATCATCAGCCAAACAGGTTATAAGACACTTAATTCCAAGCAACTAAAAAGGATTCAAAGAGTTTATAAGAGAATCTTAGCAACACAAATCATTTCCTCAATGACAACATTCACATATCTCAAGATTAACATGCATAACATCCAATTTCATCTTAAACTGAACTAATCCCTCAGTTTTAAATATGTAAATAAGACCTTTCTTCTTACTAAAACAATAAATAACAAAGACATGACCATTTTCACTAACATACTTATTTCAACACAAATCACAAAAATGAAATTCTCTCCCAATAATTAAATCAAACACATTGCAAGCATATACACCATTCATTCTATCCTAAACGTCATGTAGGAACATCTCATCACCCAAACATGCAAAACAAATTAAATTAAATTCCTAAGCACACCCATGAGAGGTTTTGAAAGGGGATTCTATGTTACCTATTGCTCCTTAGAAGCTTTAGGGTGAAAACCCCCAATTTCTGAAATGGAACCCTAGTCATCTTCCATGGAAGTTGCTTCCTAAGCTTCAATCTCCCTCTCCCTTCTTCAATAACTTGAACCTAGGGCTGGAAAATCTTTGATTGAGCTCCACCTTGATTGTGTGTCTCTCTCTCTCCCTCTCTCTGTTGCTCTCTCTCTCTCTCTCTCTCCCTCTCTCTGTTGCTCTCTCTCTCTCTCTCTCGCATTATCTCTCTCTCTCTCTCTCTCTCTCTCCCTCCCTCCTTCTATCTTTTCTTTTCCTCTCTTCTTTATCGTTTCCTTCTTTTCTGTTTTCCGTTTCTTCTTTTTTCTTTCCTTTTTTTTAGCGTGAGGACAAGGAATAGAAGGTAAGTGAGGGAATGTGAGGGTGATAGGGTGGATTGTGAGCAAGTGTGGTGTACGGTGGGATAGAAGACAAGAAAAAAAATTACTCTATGGTCTCTTATTTAATTATTCCAATTTACTCATAATTAAATAAGAGACTATTTAATTATGAGTAGTATTCCAATTAAATACTACTCATAATTAAATAGTCTCACATTTTCTTGATCATTGAATAAAATAACTATTTTATCCCTAAGATCCAAATTTGCTTTAAATTACTAAATAACAAAAAAAAAATTGGGATGTTACAGTTTCCAGGGCTACTCTCTTGATGTTTTGACTTCAATCACCTTGTTTAAGTATGCCTACCAAGTATGATAAATGGGCTAGATGTTAATAGCCTATCAATAAGAGGATCGTCTATTAGAATGTTTGAATGGTGATGCCTTTGTTGTGATTCATTCATAATTACTATTGAATTTGTCATGTTTGAACAATTGTGATTGTTTAATTATAAATCCTAATTTAGTGTGTTTTTAGCCTTTGAATTAAATAAAATTTGTTGGATTTTAGTTCTACACACTTCTGCTTATCTTGTGCTGATTCCCCCATTGCATGATTAATGGTGATTAATAATATTAATGATGTTGCTAACATTAGCATGTGTGAGGGTAGGAGAATACGTAGAAGACATTTTAAATTTGAAAATTCGTGGCTTGAGGAGGATTCCCTCGAAGAGGTTGTTGTCAAAGGCTGGGGTGTTGGTGACGGCCTAGACCTCGTTAATAGACTGCGGGTGTGTACGGAGGAGATGAATGTGTGGGGCAGGTCTCTTAGACTTCGGTTCCGAGGTGATATTGATCGGTGCAAGAGAGAGCTTGAGATCCTTCGGGCTGAGGACTCTAATGAAGCTGTTGTTCGCTATACTGATATTAACAACAAACTGTCCCGTCTTTTAGCTCAAGAGGAAGCGTTTTGGAAACAACGAGCGAAGGTGTTGTGGCTTAGAGATGGTGATTCTAACTCTCGTTTTTTCCATGTTGTTGCTTCGGCCAGGAAAAGATCCAATGAGATCAGGGTGTTGACTCGGGATGATGGCTCACAGGCTATCAGCCGAGAAGATATGGCAGCCACGGCCAAGACTTATTTTGATAATTTATTCTCCTCGGATGTATCTAATTTTTCACCAGTTGTTGATGCAATCCCTGCCATGCTTACTGTAGAGGATAATGACACTCTTCTTCAAGACTTCACAAAGGAAGAATTTGGCCAAGCTCTTCAACAAATGCATAAGGACAAGGCTCCGGGTCCGGATGGATTGAATCCCGCTTTCTACAAACGGTTTTGGCACCTTTGCGGTGATGAAGTCTATCATGCAAGTCTTGCATGGCTTGACCAAGGGTATTTTCCTCCTCACTTGAATGATACAAATGTTGTACTTATTCCTAAAAAACAAAATCCCACATCTATGAAGGACCTTAGGCCGATCTCTCTTTTTAATGTAGTGTATAAAATTCTCTCTAAGGTTCTAGCTAATCGCTTGAAACCCCTGTTATCTAAATGCATATCTCATGAACAATCTGCTTTTGTTGCTAATAGATCTATTTTGGATAATGCCATGGTAGCTATAGAAATTATTCATCACATGAAATGCAAGGCTAGTGGAAAGGATGGGGAAGTGGCTTTCAAGATTGATATTAGTAAAGCATATGATAGAGTTAGTTGGGAGTATATACAGGTCGTTCTTCTTAAAATGGGTTTCCACAACAAATGGGTGGGTTGGATGATGATGTGTCTCACCTCTGTGAATTATCATATACTTGTGAATGAGGATAGTGTGGGGCCGGTGACGCCTGGAAGGGGACTTCGGCAAGGGGACTTGCATGGTATTAAAGTGTGTAGGGGTGCTCCAGTCCTTACCCATCTTTTATTTGCTGATGATTGTTTTCTCTTCTTCAGGGCTAATGACAAAGAATGTAGAGTGATGAATAATATCTTGGTAACATATGAGCTAGCATCAGGGCAATCAATCAACAAGCAGAAATCTGAGATCTTTTTTAGTAAAAACACTACGGAGATATTAGAACGTCGGTCTCTACTACTCTAGGGGTATTAGAATGTCTTGGAACCGGAAAGTACCTTGGCTTACCATCTATGGTAGGCAGGAAGAAGAAAGCCATTTTTAATTATCTTAGAGACAGAGTCTGGAATAGAATTCAAGGTTGGACTGGTAAGCATCTCTCTAAGGCGGGTAGAGAAGTTCTAGTCAAGTCGGTGGCTCAAGCCATCCCCTCTTACTGTATGAGCACATTTCTTATCCCCAAGTCTCTAGGGGAGGAAATGGAGCGCATGATCAATTCTTTCTGGTGGGGTTCCAATCGAAGTAACGGGAGGGGTATTAATTGGATGCGATGGGACAAGTTGGCTATGCGGAAAGAACATGGAAGACTTGGTTTTCGGCACTTTCATACCTTTAATTTGGCTATGCTAGGGAAGCAAGGTTGGAAACTACTTACTAACCCGGATGCTATAATTTCTCGAGTCTTCAAAGCCAAATACTTCCCTAGAGGGGACTTCTTGGGGGCATCTATTGGCCACAACCCAAGCTTTATATGGCGTAGCATCTGTGCTTCACGGGCAATAGTAAATGGAGGTGTGCGGTGGAAAGTCGGTGATGGCTCTAGTGTTCAGATTTGGGATGACCCTTGGCTTAGAGGCAGTGATAACCCTTATGTATCTTCGGGTAGCCAAGCTTCTGATGTATTGTCACATGTCTCTGATCTTGTAGATGGTAGTACCAATAGGTGGAAGGAACAGCTAATTCGAACTACTTTTAGTGCTGCTGATGCTCAAGTTATTCTGAGTATGCCATGAGTTGCAGCCACCGGAGATGATCGTATGGTCTGGGCGTTAAGTCGGGATGGAGTGTACTCGGTCAAGTCGGGATACTATTTTGCTATGGAACACCTGAGGAATCTTGCTCACCTTCGGGTTGAGGGTAATTGGAATGCGATCTGGTCTCTCAAGGTTCCTAGCAAGCTGAGAATTCTGCTCTGACGTAAAATGTGTGGCTGTCTGCCAACACGAGAACGACTCATTGGAAAGCATGTGAACTGCTCTCCTCTTTGTCCGATGTGCAGCGAAGCTTTTGAGAATGATTGGCATGTTTTCTTCGGGTGTAGGAAGGCTAAACAGGTTTGGGAAACTGCTGGTTTATGGAATTATATTGATGAAAGATACGAGCACGTCGACGGAACTGTTGACATGTTTTTCTCGCTGCTGAGTTCGTTAGACAGCAGTGTCAGTAGTGATTTTGCAGCAATTATTTGGTGCCTCTGGAAGCGGAGAAACGACATGGTGTGGAACCAAACTGAAAAACCGATAGCTATGGCGATTGTTGAGGCTCGACTGGTGGTGTCGGATTGGTGTGCTCATCAAATATCAGACAAAGAAAGATGTGCGAGATGTCGGATCTGCAAACTTCAGGTCTGCAACAATGGATAAGGCCGATGCAGGGAAGGTATAAATGTAATGTTGATGGCGCATGGTTTGAGTCTCGAACGCGTTGTGGATTTGGCATTTGTATTCGGGATCATTTGGGGAATTTTATTGCTGCTAAGTCTAGATGGTGTGATGGCTTTCTCACACCTTCAGAGATAGAAGCCGTGGGTCTTCTTGAAGCTTTGAATTGGACTGCAAAGCTGTGGTGGATGCTATTCACCGTGGCATTCCCTCTTTTCATGAGTTTGGTTCCATTGTTCAAAATTGTAACAACTCTATCAATCTTTGAGTAACTGCACCATCAGTTATATTAGGAGACAAGCCAATTGCGTGGCTCATAGCTTAGCTAGGGCGGCTCAATGTTTTGCTAGTCACCAAGTGCATGAGTTTATTCCTTCATGTATTTCGACAATTTTAATGAATGAAATAGCTTAGTCTTGTTTGCTTCAAAAAAAACATTAGCATGTGTGGTGGATGAAGACTAGACATTTTCAATGATGGATGGATCAGAGATTGATTAAAGATATAGAACAATATTATTTTTTTTCTTTCAGTTATGTAGTTTACTTGATTTAACAAAAGAAAGAAGGGTTTTAATTTTTGTACCCCCTCCCTTGGACCCTATACCCCCCTTTTGTCCCAAACTTCCAATTTTGTCCTTACTAAAAAACAAAAAACATTACTATTTTTGTTTTTTCGGAAACATCCCTTTGAGATAAATCCGGAGTCAAAAAATTGACTACGAATTTATCTCTTGAGGATAAATCCGGAGTTAAAAAAATTGACTACGGATTTATCTCTTGAGGATAAATCCGGAGTTAAAAATTTGACTACGGATTTATCACCAAGAGATAAATCCGGAAATAAACTTCACCTTTATGGATTTATCTCTTGAGGATAAATCTGGAGTCAAAAAATTGACTACGAATTTATCTCTTGAGGATAAATTCGGAGTCAAAAAATTGACTACGGATTTAACATCAAGAGATAAATCCAGAGTCAAAAAATTGACCTAATAGTTTTCTTGAAAAAGTGAAAATTAAAGGGGTATTTTGGTATTAAATTGGTTTATGGGGGTATGGAGGCCAACGTGGGGGGTACCAAAATTAAAACAAAGAATACTATTAATAGAAAAGTGCATAGCATGGGTCAATAAAGTAGGCTTATTGTTTCAAGATTTTCAGCACTTATTCCGCAACACACTTATTCCACATTGACCAAATGATGTTCCTATCTATTTTCTTTTTCTAGAACTAGTATTTTACCCGTGTATACGCACGGGTGATACTGTATGTTCGGTGTAATGCTATGAAGTCATAATAATAATTTGAAAGATATTCATAAGTTATAAATAATGTCCGAAATATATGATTTGAAATTCAAAGTGGAATATATGCATCCCCGTTGACAATCCGAATTACATTGATCCATAATAATGTATTTGGACATTAGAGGTAAAATATGTATTCCTGTTGGCTCCCCCGTAGGCGCTCTCATTAGATTACCTCTCTAGTTGTCAGTTCCGTTGCCACTCTCATTGTCAGTCTTTCGTTGTTGCTGACGTTGCCACATTTTTATAAGTTATTTTGTAATATTTGGTAGTAGCGGCTAATTTTATTTTTTTTTACAATTTATAGTGATTAAATTGATTGATGTTGATAGTTTTAAAAGAAAGATTATAGAAAATAATAAATTCTAGATAGAGTAAAAGTGAAGAAAAAAAGAAAATAGTATAATAATGTATTTGGACATTAGAGGTAAAATATGCATCCCAGATGGCTCCCCCGTAGGCGCTCTCGTTAGATTACCTCTCTAGTTGTCAGTCCCGTTGCCACTCTCATTGTCAGTTTCTCGTTGTTGCTTACGTTGCTACATATTATGACGTTTTGTTCTTCTATATGAGGTAATATAAAAAAGTTAATTTTAAATTTTTGTTACAGGTACGTTTTTTTTTGACAATGGATAATGATTAAAATGATTAATTTCATTGTTGTAAAAAAAGTGACTATTTTGAGTAGTTGGTAAAATATGTATCTCCGTTGGTTCCCCCGTTAGTAAAAACAGTTATTTAAAAACAAAAAAAAACAGTTTTTTAGTTCAAAAACCGTTATTTAAAAAAAAAACAGTTTTTTTGAAAGAAAAACAGTTTTTTGAAAGAAAAAAATTTGAAAAAAAGTCAAATCGACAATGACAAATACACAAGATGACAATGACTTCTCGTCAAGCGTCGAGTTTTTTTTTTTTAAAAAGCTGTCAGTTTTTGTTTTTTAGTGGTAAATTTACTAAATTGCCCTTGTTTTTTGCCAAATGTCAAAAATCTAAGATGTCTAAATATGTAAATGTGTTTGCATATGTTTTTATTATAGTTAAAGTAGAAGAGGAATACTACACAATACAGTGCAAAACAACAAGTATAATATAATATAAATCATTTAGTTTTTAATCTAAATATTTATATTAATTTATTTCCTCTCAACCATTTCTCTATCACTAGACTCGCAAGTCTTCCTTTATGAAGTCTTGGTCTTTGTTTTTATCTATTGTGTTATTCCAAAGCTAAACCATAAATCACGCAAGACTTTTGTTTTTGTATTCTTGGTAGTAGATACTTTATCTAATGTTGAATTCGAAAATTAAGTTAAAAATCACAAAGGACATGCAAAATTATAAAAATTTAAAATGAGAGTTTTATCATTATGAGAGGTTATTTTGGTTACCATATTATTGGGGTGTAACATATCTATTGGCTTTGTCGGTTACTAATCTATGTTGGGGAATCTTGATTAGGTGTATACCCGGCTTTACCGTTTCGTGTGGTTCTCCCATCCCAATAGAATTTTTGTCATACTCAGATATAAACCCAAGACATTAGAGTGTGATCATGACCTAATTACTGCTTGGACCAAACCTTACTAATTGGTCAAATGCTTTATAGTTTTATTTTTCTCTTTCTTGCAAAAAGCTCTTCATAACAAATAGCAATGCTCGATAAATAACTAATTAAATGTATGTTTGGTCATTAATTAAAAAAATAATGTTAATTTGGTGATAAAATTTGAGTTTTTTTTAGCGCACCAGACATAGTGCCCGAATTTATTTAAAAAAAAAAAGAAAAGGAAAAAGACAAAGAAGAGCGAAGGGGGAACTAGACCAAAACCCTTGTCATCAGAGAAGAATAAACAGTAATAGAGAGTCCTTAAAAAAGTCCCTAAAACACAGCTGCCTACAGGCTATACAAAATCCTAAACAACCAGGCTAGCTAGAGGATTAAAATGATTCAGAGGCAGAATTTACTTTTGAGACTTGGACACAACTAGTTCAAACGCAGTTGTTCCATGAGAATCAAAAATCACAGGATCCCCAACATTATCTAAAGACCCACCCCAGAGCTTTCTTAAAATATTCATGTCAGCTTCAACTATCGGGTTCGATGTAGCTACGTAATCTACGAGGCTCGACATCTTCATCAAGGACATCTCCCCGCTTCTTCCCTAGGATAAAATTTGAGTTATTTTAGGAAATGTTTTCTTTTTCTGCTGAAATAAAGTTTGAAGGTAAATTTTTTTTGAAACAAAAAAAGGTAATATTTTCTGTTTGGTGATAATGTCATGCGTATATTAATTAAGAAGTTGCATAATATTCGGGCAAAGTCTTGCATTACAAAATTAATTATCAGATAAAAACTAAAATATAATATTAAGAACATTTTATTCTTATACCCATGCCTATTTATTTTTTATCCTCTTTTTAGTATAAAAAGTAAAAATCTTCTAGAAATTTTTTGAGAAAGAGAGAGAGAGAAAGAGGTGTGAAGTTAATGTAAGAGAGTTTTTTTGGTACCGTTATTGGTGCATTGTAGCATAGTCTCCACATATAAGTGACAAGAGCATACACAATTGAAAATGACAACGATATTTTAATTGAAGATAATATTAATTGAGTTCTGTTATGAAAATAACCAAAACTATAGAAAGGAGAAATATGAAGAAGATAAGAACATGAACAAATATGAAAGATGAGAATATTTCTATTCACTTCAAGTGTACATACACATAGGAGATAGCCCTATTTATAGGGTGAGAATAGGGAAAGTGATTAGTCAATAATAAAAATCCACTAATGACTTGATGGAGGGAGACTAGTGGACATCCAATATAATAATATTCATAACACTCCCCCTTGGATGTCCATCGAGGATATGCCTCATTAAAAACCTTACTAGAAAAAACCCAGTGGGAAAAAATCTAGTGAAGGAAAAAGAGTACAATATCCTACCAGAGGGAACTGCCTCGTTAAAAACCTTTCCAGGAAAACCCCGTGGGACAAAACCATGGCAAAAGAAAAAAGAGTGCAGCTTTTCTCCCCCTGAATGAAGCGTCACTTCAGAATATGAATTTAACATTTTGAGTTTCTCCCTGAGTGCATATGGAACAATCTACTCCACTGTCACTTGTGATTGTATCCTCTTTTAATGGAGCGTTGCAATCAGTATTATCTTCAAAACATATCTTCCTTGAATTGTAGGCATTTGAGCATGGAATGAAGAAGCAAGAACCATAGCTTGTTTTGTAGATCAAAAAGATATTTCAGTGTCACCTTATGTAGATAATAACTGACTTGTAATCTGACTTGATCTAGATCAGAAAAATACTGTATATCTGCATGGTTAACTTGTGTAACATACATAAAATGATTTATTCATTACAATAACTAAACATAAATATCCATCTTACCCATTTTCTGATGCATTTTGGTTTGTGATATGCATGCATGCTTTTATAGTCTTCAGGACTGAGGTATTTGTTATTTGCTTGCCACGCAACTCATGTACTCAAAATAAAATCTAAATATATAATGAGTCAATTAAGAATTAGTTCTTTCTAACTTGTCAAACAAAAATTTAACTAGCTAATTGTTCAGTCTCCATATCAAGACGAAACTCTGTTTTCAAAATAAAATAAAATTATTTGAAGATATTTCTTTATATCTTGAATCCTTCTGGGATTTCCGATGTAGAGATCAGTCACAGGTTCAACCTTAATAACCCATTTTATAATTTGAGGTCATTCATATAGAACTCTTTCTTTGAGTAATCTATAATTTTGGAAAGCTCTTCAGGAGTTCCAATAATAGCAAACTATAGAAAATTCATGTATTGATCCTTTCATAGAGCTCTATGGACCAGTGGTGTCATTTTTATATCATTCGTTTAGAATATAAATTGAGACGATTATACCACATGTGTTCAAATTATATCATCTCATGGAGGTACTGATTCAATTTGAGTAATCATCTCGAGAATCCAAAAAATATGCACTAGAATATTAAATCCTTCAGGGATCTTTAAATAATTATGACTATCAACAAATAAGTTGTAGCAATATTCAACTTGTGAAAATTGAGCTCTTCATGTGCTACAAGGCTAATTAAGTACTGAAAAAGTACTCGCATCCACCCTTGAGAAACATGTCGAGCTTTGTATCTCACAATTTAATCATTCTCATTCTGCTTCAATTTCATCTTTCAATTTTGGCCAATTCACATTGTCTACAATCTTTAGTAGACTTTGGTTCATGATCCTCACTATCATTTATCACATTTAGCGCTATATTATATGTAAAAACATCGTCAACGTTGACTTTGTTTCAGTTCCATTGTATGTCATTTTTGATATAATTCATTGAGATCTCTTTAATTTGATAACTTTTCAGGTACCTGATCAGTTCTTCTGGAACTGTAATGTCAATTATGTCTGAATACTCTTTTAGAGTTTCTATATCCTCGCTTGGACCATTTTTTTTTAGCTCATTTTGTTGCTCGAGGATTTTTATCTTTGGAACCGATTGGTCTACCACGCTTCAGGCGCTGTTGAGACTAATTTGCAATATTAGATTGTCCAACAGGGACATCCATTCTATTGGAGCATTAGCAGCTGATATATATGTTTTGGTCACACCTTTTGGATCAGTAAAAGCATTTGGTAGACAAATTGCTAAGCTTTGCAATTGAATTATCTTTTGAACTTCTAGTTCAGATTGTTTAGTTTGAGGATCAATATGAGATAATGATAATTCATTCCAACTGATCTCCTTTTTTTTCCAGCTGCTTATTCTCTCCCCCTAATGTTGGGAAATCTAATTGTTCAAATGATAATCATCAGACTGGACTATAAACAAGTCTCCAATTGTTGGCTCAAGATACTATATACATGGAGATTTATGTCTAATATATATTTCCAAATTTCTTTTAGAACCCATGATATTGCATTGCACATCCAAAAATATTAAGATTGGAAATATTAAGTTCGTGACCAAAAACCAAATGTAAAGGGGAAGAGTTGTGATAACTTGTTGGCTTGATGCAAATCAATATTACAGCATGTAAAATTGCATGTTCCCAAGTAGAAATTAGAACTTCTTATCTCATAAGTATTGGTCATGTAATTAACTTTAGACGTCTAAATAATGGTTCTTCAAGACCATTTTATGAATGGACGTATGACATTTGATATCCAATATCAATTATAATAGTCATACAATACTTATCATATGTTTTCAAGGTGATTCACATAATGACCTCTTACTCAAATTAGTTGAGCAAACAATCTCACAAACTTCCAGTTGTGAGTTGACGACAAATATATATAATATATATGTGGTCGTCTAGTTGATGCATCAATTAAAACCACAAATATCTAAATGGTCCACGTGATTAGTGTACTTGTTTACAAATATCACCTTATATCAGCTCTTGAAATATGAGAGACTTATTATTCTCAAATTGTCAATTTCCTTTGGGAATTAGTGAACACAAAAATTAGTAGATTGAAGAAACTACTAGCTCTTCAATACAAGTTCACATACAAATTTTAACCATCATTCGCATCATAATATACTCGGATGGCCCAACCGATCTTGCCAACAACCAAATTATTATGATATGTAAACTTCTGGTTTACAATAACATGTGTTTCAATTGCACATATATATAAGTGTAGTACAAATCAGAGGAAAAAGTAGACAATTTTTCCACTACACTTATTTTATCAAAGTATGTCTCGTTATTTAAAAATATTCCATATCTCCTTCATCTCTCATTTCAATATGATTTCTATTTATATGCATATATTTGAAACTTAATAAATATCTACGAGACTTAGGGGAATATAATGCATTATCAATCTGTAAATTTGTTCCCCCGGATAACAGTATATTAGCTCTTTCGGAACCTTCAATTATATTTGAAGAGCCAAATATAGTACTAACTTTGGTTTCTCACTTCACTAAATAGGAGAAATATTTTCTTTATCCTTTAAAATAATATGGGTAGTTCTGCTATCAGCGAAGCACATTTCTCAATTATTGATGCTAGAGTCAAGACTCATTCTATCCTAAAATAAAATAAATATGATAAAATATTGGCATGGGAAAATTAAGTCTCTACATTATATATTCCTACAAAGATCAAACTTTAGGAGCTGCATAAAATATAATTTCTCGAAGAAAAAATATATTAGTCGAAAACTATATTTGCTACTCAAAAATAAGAAAAATAAAGAGCATAGGAAGTCTCTCTCAGCAGAAAGCTATATTTTCTAAGAAAATATACAAATTCTTTTAAACATAAAAGAGTCTAGCTTTTTAGGATCTAGTCATACAATCAATTTTTCTTATTCCGTTTTTTTTTCATGCAACATTTTTATTTGGAATTCCAAACAAAAGAAAGAAGAAAAATTACATTTTTCCATAAGATACTAAACCACTATCAGGAATAACAAATGTCACAATCACAAATGATACAAACGACACTTAAATAAGATAACGATAACATTTACCACATCAATGATCATCACCACAACTTTTCTTGTACCAAAACTATAATGTGAGTCATTCACTTCTGGGAATGAACTTCAATTCATTGAGTGATTTGTGCGTATTCTTTACAATCACCATATCACATAATCTTGATTCATAATATTTTTCTGAAAATATCTTCTCATTTGCTAATTCATGAGAATATTTGAGACATAAATTATATGTCAATTCTATTGATTTCCTTTTCTTCAAAACATACTAAGGTCAAATAGATCTTATAGATTACAATCATCGTGTAAAAGTCGAGTTCTTCAGGAACTTGATGACAAATCTCTCATATATGATGATCAAAGGAAAATATATTTTCTAATCAATTGTTCTTTAAGAACTATACCACAAATTTTAAACATTGACGAAAAAGAATCGTGCTTAGGGCAATCCTGCAGGGATGCTTTAATACAAAGTTATTTTTTTCTTTGAGTTCTTCAAGAACTATCACAAATCTTCATAAACAATGATAAAGAAAACAAATCTTTATGCAATCCTACAAGGATACTATATTACCAAATCATTAGTTCTTCAGGAACTATAACACAATACTTCTTCAATGATTATCAAGAAAAAAAACTATACTATGACCAATCCTTCAGGGATGTTTCGATATTAAATTTCAAAGTTATTTAGGAACTATATCATAAACAATGATACAGAGAAACAATTATTTGTGCAATCCTTTAGGGATGCTTGGATAATGGATTTATTGTTCTTCAGGAACTATAATATCACAAATTTATCAACAATGGTAAATAAATATAAAATGAGATATAACATAAAAAGAGATAAAACATAAACAAGATCAAAATAAAAAAAAATAGCAAAAGATCATGATTAAAAGATAGTGAGAAGAAGAAGGAGAAGAACAAGAGGAAGAGGAAGCTAGATCAAGAAGAAGATAATGTGTTATAAAGGATATGTGTTGATACGTATTACCTTAGGAGAAGATCGATAGATCAAGAAGAAAACTTATTCTTGTAATAGATCCTCAAGATGATTATGTCATCAATCATATAATAGAGCTTCGTGTTGATAACGTGTTATGAAAATAACCAAAACTATAGAAAGGAGAAATATGAAGAAGATAAGAACATGAACAAATATGAAAGATGAGAGTATTTCTATTCACTTCAAGTGTACATACACATAGGAGATAGCCCTATTTATAGGGTGAGAATAGGGAAGTGATTAGTCAATAATAAAAATCCACTAATGACTTGATGGAGGGAGACTAGTGGACATCCAATATAATAATATTCATAACAAATTCCTTTTTTTGACATAACATATAGAGTTCCTAAAAAAACAATGTTAATTAAAATAAAGTAACAATGGAATTTAATTGCAAAAGAAAAAAAATCATAAAATAAAGTACCAATATACTAGTACACAAATACAGTGCACAACAAGAAGTATAAATATGGGGAACCATTTAACATATGGAATCAACAACTACATATAAAACAACTACTTATTTAGATCAGAGAAACCAACTTTGTCAAAATATATATCTCATACAAAACATACTAAGTGTGGATTAACCATTTTTCTTTGATCTTAACTGCTTCCTTATGGCAGTCCCATATGCAACTCAAGCTCTTTTTGTGATTTTGTCCATTGCAACAACTCTGAACTTCATTGCATGCATGGCATCAGGCCTAAACATGACTTGCAATGAGAAAGAAATGAAAGCGCTTCTCCGCTTCAAGCATGGACTATCAGACCCTTCAAACAGGTTGTCATCATGGTCTGATCAAGAGGATTGTTGTAAATGGTCTGGAGTTCGTTGCAACAACATCACGAGTCGTGTCACGGAACTCAATCTTAGCACACCTCTGGACTCTCCTTACATGGAGTTAGGTGGTAAGATCAATGATTCCTTGTTAGAATTAAAATATTTGACTAGTTTAGACTTGAGTTTAAATTATTTTGTCATTACTCAAATACCAAGCTTCCTTGGTTCCATGGAGAGTCTAAGATACTTAGACCTTAGCCTAAATGGTTTCATAGGACTAATCCCTCATCAACTAGGAAATCTCTCAAACCTGCAACACATTAATCTTGGATATAATTATGCCCTTGAGATGGATAACCTTAGTTGGATATCAAGGCTTTCTTCCTTAGAATACCTTGATTTGGGTAGTGTAGACCTTCATAAAGAAATGGATTGGCTTGAAATTTTGAGTGCACTTCCTTCTCTTGATGAACTACACTTGGAAAACTGTCAAATTGACTACTTAAAAAAACCAAAAAGGAAAACGAACTTCACACAACTCCATGTCCTTGATCTTTCAAATAACTATATCAACCAAGAAATCCCTTCATGGCTCTATAATCACAGTACAAATCTTGTCCAACTTGATTTGAGTGGTAACTTTTTACAAGGAGAAATCCCTCAAATCATATCAAATCTTCAAAACATAAAAATTCTTGACTTACAAGGAAACCAACTCAGTGGTGCACTTCCTGATTCATTTGGCCAGCTAAAGCATCTTCAAGTTCTAGATCTCAGTAACAATACCATTACTTGTCCAATTCCCTCTTCATTTGCAAATTTATCATCATCATTGGGATCATAAATTTGAGCTCTAATCTCTTCAAGGGTAGATTGCCAAGTGTGTCTGCAGATGTTGAAGTGCTGAATATTGCCAATAACTCAATTCCAAGCTATACATACATGTACATCGGTTTAGTTAATAGTTCTCATTCTGAACGTATTTATAGTTTAGTTTTCCATAGATAGACTAATGCGTGGGGTCTTCTATTAGTGAGGATGGAAGTGTCAGAGTTGATTGTATTTTGTCTTCTATTATGAAGTGAGTGATCACCCGGCCAAAGGCCTCATATTAGTCCAATGGTATATATGTTTGCTTCTTCACCCATCTACACCAGCTTTATACAAAATCACAACATGAATACACTTTTATAAAAAATTACAATTCTTGATTCCTTAATCACTATTCTTAGGACACTGGTTAGCACTGGTGACTTTATTTTGTTCAAAGAATTTTTATTAACAGTCATATTTGGAAAGTGTGATTATGGTAAGATATATAGAAAGAATGATCCAGCAGAAAGCAATTGAGGAAAACGATATATAGAATTGTACTGAATTGAAAGTCATGTAAATATCAAAATAATGAGTCTGAATAGCGAAAACTACTTATATTTAAATAATGACCCTGAAAAGAAAAGTAAAATGTTGATTTAGATATCTTATATTGCTGTGTTTAGTACACTAACTATATAGCCTAAACTACTTATTTTCATCAACGATTAGATACTTCAGTTCTAAAGATTACTTGATAAAAAAATGGTGTGAAAAAGTGCATAGCACTGGTCAACAAAGTGGGTTTATTGTTTCAAGATTTTCACCACCTATTGGTCCCTTGTTAGAATTAAAATCTTTGATTAGTTTATACTTGAGTTTAAATTATTTTGTCAATACTCAAATACCAAGCTTCCTTGGTTCCATGGAGAGTCTAAGATATTTAGACCTTAGCTTAAGTGGGTTCATTGGACTAATCCCTTATCAACTAGGAAATCTCTCAAACAGTGTTATTAAAATCCTACCCTATCGCTCGGTTGGACCGGCCGGACCAGATTCCAGTGCGGTTATCGACACAACTTGCATGTTAAAACGGAACTGCACGCAAACCAGTTGAGCCGCCCGACTTAATTTGAAATCCGGTGAACCAGCCGGTCTGACCGATTGGTAGGGTAGGGTTTTGGAAATTGAAGAATTGTGTTAATTTTGTGGTGAGATTTTTTTTTTTCAGATTTTGAAGTTATAAATTTATACATATCATATATATTTTTAGTACTTTTTAAAAGTGTCAGACTCATGCGGCCCGACCAAAGACCGGCCGGCCCGACCAGAGAACTAGTGCCTTGATCGGCACGATGACCGGTCCGGCTTTAATAACATTGCTCTCAAACCGGCAGCACCTTAATCTTGGATATAATTATGCTCTTCAGATTGATAACCTTAATTGGATATCAAAGCTATCTGCCTTAGAATACCTTGATTTGAGTGGTGTAGACCTTCATAAAGAAATGGGTTGGCTTGAAATTTTGCTAACAAGTTAGCTGTGCTTGATGTTTCAAATAATTTCTTGTCTGGTAATCTTGGTCACTGTTGGGTACATTGGCAATCTTTAATACATTTGAACTTAGGTAGAAACAATTTGTCAGGTGAAATTCCAAATTCCATTGGTTACTTATCTGCACTTGAGTCTTTGCAATTAGATGACAATGACTTTTTTGGATATATTCCTTCAACTATGCAAAATTGCTCTATGTTGAAGCTCATTGATTTGGGAAATAACCAATTTTCTGACACTTTACCATCTTTCATTTGGGAATGCAATATCTAATGGTTCTTCGACTACGGTCGAATAAATTTAAAGGTAGCATAACTGAAAAAATCTGTCAACTTTCTTCTCTTATTGTGCTAGATATTGCCAACAATAGCTTATCAGGATCAATTCCAAATTGTTTGGATGACATGAAAACATTAGCTGGTGAAGATGATTTATTTGCCAACCCTTTAAAGTACTCCTATGGCTTTGGCTTCAACTATGACAATTACAAAGAGAGTCTTGTCTTGGTTCCTAAAGGAGATGAGTTAGATTATAAAGACAACTTGATACTTGTAAGAATGATTGACCTTTCAAGTAATAACCTATTTGGAACTATTCCCTCACAAATTTCCAAGCTATCTGCACTAAGGTTTTTGAACTTGTCTAGAAACAATTTGTCTGGAGAGATACCAAAAGATATGGGAAGCATGAAATTGTTAGAATCACTTGATATCTCATTAAACCATATTTCAGGTGAAATCCCTCAAAGTTTGTCTGGTTTATCCTTTCTAAGTTTCCTGAATCTATCATATAACAACTTATCTGGAAGAATTCCATTAAGCACTCAACTTCAAAGCTTTGAAGCACTAAGCTATACAGGTAATCTTGGACTTTGTGGTCCTCCAGTGACAAATAATTGTTCAAGTGGGGAAGAACAACTTTTGGAAAATGCTCATGTTGGAAATTCTGATGAAAGTTTCATTGAAATATCAGATTTCTATATAGGAATGGGAGTTGGATTTGCAGCAGGATTTTGGGGAGTTTGTAGTGTTATTTTCTTCAATAGAACTTGGAGGCATGCTTATTTTCGTTTTCTTGACCATTTGAAAGATCTTTTCTTTGTGGTCTTAGTATTGAAGGTAAAAAGGCTAATTAGAAAAGGTTGAAATAAACATGCCTCTAATCATTACAAACTTGGAAAGGTTGTCTTTCTATCTATTATACAGTGTGTTCTTTATGTCTAGTTAATTTGTAAATGTTGGGAAAAATAAGAGATCTTGAGAGTGAAACTATGTTTTGGATTACACCTATTTGCAGCCCATGAACCAATATAATTTTTATTTTGATCCTAATTTAATATTTTTATTTTTATTTTAATGCAATTTTCTGTCTGAGTTCTGCTACTTGTTTAACCTGATCCAAACACATCAAAAGGATTTCTTTACAAAATGAAACTTCATCAAAGTAGACATTTCATCAAGCATCTTGTATACACAAGCAACAAATTAAATAAAAGTTCAACAGAAGAAGTAAAAGAAGGTAAATTAATCAACCGAATAAATGAATTTAAGAATCACTACACAGTCCTCACAACATCGAATTTCAACATCCAATGCTACTTGCTAGACATTCAATGTCATCAAGATTCCAAAATATATAAACCCTAACACCCATCGGCACCACTAACCTCATTCACTCACTCAAAGCCGAAACCTCCATCATCAACTTCTTAACCTTCCTCCATACCCACACACACACACACACACAAAGAGAAGGAGCGCATACGCAGATGACAAGAGGGAAGCGATTCACAGCGTTTCTAGCGACAATAGAGGGAGAGATGACAAAGCGACAGAGCCGTCACATTGAACTTGGAAAATGTGAAGTAGGACTCTTTGAGCTCGGTTAGCCAAATAGACAGAGTTGGGTTAACTTGGTTGTAGAGCCTTCGTATTAAATCTAGAGAACGCGGGGGTGTGGTTTTGAACGGGTTCCCATGTAGTTGTGTCAGGGGCCTCGGAGGCATTGCGATGCTAAAAGCGGATTGTTGTAAATGGTCTGGAGTTCCTTGAAGAAACAACCATCTATGTTTGGTGCCATAACCTTATTCCCAAAACTATAGAGACCTTCAAGAATTGGTGAATGCAAATTAGTAATGTAAACTCTTATCCTTTCAAGTCTTTCATAGGACTCTGGTCTTACCAACAACCTTAGTGGTAAAAATTTCCATAATATCTAATAATAGTTTTTGATTCTGTGTACTTGTTCATTTCTCTTATATACTCTTCTCTTGGTCCCTACACCCGTCTCCACAAATATCTCCTTGCACGGGCATCTAATCTGAAAAAAAAAATTATTTTCTAAAAACAAAATTGACGAAATGGTAAGTTGCAACAAAACAACTACTCTTTAGAATTATTAGTCTCATAAAGTAAAGAAAGCTATATGAACTCATATTATCATATAACATTTTAATATTAGAGCATAAAGTAACGCCGAAAGTAGACACTTTATATGAAGAATTAATTGGTTTGCAAAATAGATAATTAGGATTAAATAGCATTTATATAAAAAAAAACTATTGCTTATATTGGTTTTTTTATTACTAAACGTATTCATTATATGATTAGATTGTGGCAAAGGGAGATGAGTGAAAATTGTTATGTCAATCATATTTTATGGTAGAAAACTTTACGAAAGAACATAAAGAAATAATGTGCATTAAAATTCGTAGATTTACTTGGGTACACCATTTTAAGTAACGAGTTATAGACTAGTTAAAATATAAGTATATGAAATTGTTTTTTCTTAAAAGGTAGAGAAATTTTTTTGATAACACAATATTGAATAATAGAATCACTAAAGAACTTATACATACAATCCACCATAAATAAATATAACTAAATAAAAAGGGACACAACTGTTAAACAGTTAGCGTGTCACTCCAAATCAAAATTGAAAATCAAATGTTTAATAATAAAATATTTAATAAGTAATAATTTGTTACATAAATTCTATTTAAGACTAATTAAATATTTTGAAGAACAACTTTACTTCTTCATATACGTGTCTTAAACTAATGTGTAACCCCAAACGTAAAATCAAAAATACCAAATAATGATGTTAATATCAATTTGCATTGTTTCTTTTCTTTCTTTCGCAAAGTTTCCTACCAAAAATATAATTTACTTAAATATTTCGTTCATCTTCCTTTACTTCAGTCTAATTATATACTTTTTTCGCATCTCTTTTAATTAAAATCAAATAATTAATGACTTGTTGTATAAATGGAAAAATATATTCTTTTGTTAACCTTCTATACTCGTTCACATATACACGAATCTTACAACATATCTATAACCCTTAACTTCAATGATAAATCCTGAGTGATGACATTAATTTTAGTGTACATTGTGTCTTTCCTTGTTTCATAAAATTTCCTAAAAAAAAAAAGCTTACCTAAAATCTTTCATTCATCTCTCTTTGCCTCAATTTACACATATTGCAAGTTGCCTCGTAACTATATAAAATGCTAGTACATGAAATTTTTTATGTATGTCATCAAATCTATAACAAACAAAATTTTGCAACTTTAGGTTACAATTAATTGTTTTATTGGATATGGTTGATCGCTACAATAACGGTGAAGTTGAAGATGAAGATGAAGGTGGAGATATTCTCAAAATCAAATCAACGAAGTACCAAAGGTATGCCACAACACTAAATTCTCAACATGATTTATAATTATTCTCAAAGTACACATACCAACAGGCATTGACAGGTTATTAGTTAGAATTGAATCATAATGAGCTACTATAAACTATAGTGTTTTATACCTATTTTCCTGCAAAAATATTTTGCAATATGAAAGATAGATATGGGCATTAAAAATTCTCTAAAATATGGAATCAATCCTATACTTGAAAAGTTAGGAACAAAAGTTACTGAAACAACTTGATATGATATTGAAAAGAGAGGATATCTTTTAGCTCAAGAAATCTTATAGGGATCAGATCAATGTCGGTAGAGAGATCTTCAATAAAATAATCTTCCAAAGAATGTGTTAGAAAGCTTCTTTCACTTTCCCTTTAATCATATTTTTTTTATGTATTTGTTTGAGGTACTATTTCCAAACAAATCAACCAACTCAAATGATATTAGTCCCAAAGTAAATCAAATTATATTTGAAGTTCTTGAATGTGTATTTTATGTGACTTAAATCGCATTTAGGGACTAAAATTGATTAAAAACTACTTGTGAAATGGGTAATTTTTTATATAAAAAGTGTACATTCGGTATTAGTTTATGGTCTAATATTAAAAAAGTATATGCTAATATGACTCGTCATATAGCTTTCTATACTCTATAAACTCAATATATATATATATATATATATATATATATATATATATATATATATATATATATATATATATATATATATACATTTTGGGCTTAAGTCCAACTCTGCAATATATGAGACTTATAATACTCAAGAGAAGTTGTTTTGTTGCAACTTACCATTTTGTTAATTTTGTTGTTAGAATCTATGTTTTTTTTCCCTAATTAGATTCCTGTTCAAGGAGATTTTTGTGGAGAATGATGTAAAGATAAAGAGAATAGTCTATAAGAAAAATGAATAGGTGGACAGAATAAGCAACTTACCTAGTTCCCTATTATTAAATACTATTAAATTTTTTACCACTAAGGAAGATGTTAAGACCAAAGTCCTATCCAAGACTTGAAAGGATATGAGTGCACATTACTAATTCTTTTCAGCCAATTCTTCAAGGTCTCTATAGTTTTGGGAATAAGGTTACGACACCAAAATCGATGGTTGTTTCATCAAGGAACTCCAAATTTGGTCCAAGAGTTTGTTATGGCTATAAGTAAGTTCACCCCCATAAGCAAATGATTTCAACTTAGGAGTTGATATCTGAACTTTGATAGGGTCACAAATAAGCTTGTAAATCCCATGGTTAGATTAGCAAATTTATCACCAGATACACATAAGACTTTCTCTTTTCCTTTTTGTAGTTCACAATTATGAAGAACTAAATCACTCAACTTTTTGCACCTTGAAAATGGCTCAATAAAATCATTGTCATCACTTGAAGTAAATGTGACATAGTTCAAACAACATTTTACCAATTCAGGAAGGTTTAGAGTTTCTGGAAATTTATGTATGTCCCCATTTTATAAAGTGAAAAGTCAATATATTTTAGACAATGACAAAAAATATTGGGTAAAAAAACCCATTTTTTCAAGTACCACGTCTTCAACCAGAAGTCTCGGTGCTACATAGAATGTTGGCCAAGACTTCTGGTGAAGACGTGGTAATTGCAAAAACAAATATGGTTTCTTTCACCCAATCTTCGCTTTGTCATTGTCTATAGTATATTGACTTTTCACTTGATAAACTGAGGACATACTCGGGTATACTCGATGTCTTTCACAAGTCATGGTGCTGAAGAACTCCAATGCCGAAATGGCCAAGCTCGGGTATACTCGATGTCTTTCACAAGTCATGGTGCTTGACCCACGATTTCCCAACGCATCATGTGCACCTCACTCAACGGGTTGAGGACGACAAAATCTCGCGCGAAGGATGGGACAGTTGTCTACCCTCCCCGAGTCCGAGGAGAATGCGATCGTGGAGGATGCGGATGCAAACACCATGGCGAGCTCATACTTGAGAAGAAAACCCGGAGACTCCAAAGGAGAATACAGGGAGAACCCGACCTTTTTGGCCTTTGTTTTGTAATTTATTTTCATTGAAGTAATTTCTTTGGGTGGCGTCGGGCATGTCCGGCCATCTTGAATTTGTAAGCACGATTGGGCGCCATCCCTTTTTCCGCTTTTTTAAGTACTGCATTTGGTTTTAATTTCAATTATTTTTAAGCATAAGTGTATGTTCAGTTGCGTACCTGCGATTGGTTCGTTGTCACTCGGGCATGAGAGCGAACCAGAGAATAGGGCAAGTGTAGGAACTTAGCCGAGAAAGAAATTAGGAGGCCGAGGCGGCCAGCAGATGAGTGCCAAGGAGGCAGGCTCATTGCCTTTGTAAGATAGGAAGACCGTTGTGGGTTCCCTTCTCCTTCTTCTTAATGATGCCGACTGTGGGCAATCGGCCTTGGTACCAGAGCTTTTTGGGTGCCTGACCTTCACTTTCATCCTACTGAGGCCGCTCTGGGCTTATCGACCTTCTTATCGACGTCGTAAGAGACACTCGGCCTTCTTACCGGAGTCGCGTGAGATGTCCGGCCTTCTTATCGGTGTCGCGTAAGATGACCGGCCTTCGGGGCGGAGACCGCGCAATGGGTCTCCTGCCTTCGGCCTCTTGATGGAACTCGTCAGTTTAGGCATCAAGAGGGAAGGCTGGGCTCGCGTAAAGCGAAATTGGGAAACCGTTCGACCCCCGACGGAACTCGTCAGTCCGTGCCAGGAGGAAGGGAAAATTGGATGGTATCTCTGGTGGAGTGTTAGACTCAACAAGCCGGAGAGTCGTTGAAGCCTGAAGAGGCCATTCAGCAGGAGCTAGGAAGCGAGCTGTTGAAGCCTAAAGAGGCTATTGAGCAAGAGCTCGGAAGCGAGCTGTTGAAGCCTGAAGAGGCTATTCAGCAAGAGCTCGGAAGCGAACTGTTGAAGCCTGAAGAGGCTATTCATCACCAAAAGGAGTTCGGGGTTGATATGAGTTCTGGAAGGGTGATTAGCCTCCCACTGTGGTTCTCATTGTTCGGTATCTAGACTTTGGAGTCGTTCCTTGGTCAGGGGTACTCGGTTGGATGTTCCAGAGATCATCTGTTGTAGTTCGGTGATTTGGATTTCGGGCTTTGGATGGGGGTACCTGCAAAACACTCCGACGCTCAAGTCAGTATGTGACCGAGTAAGAGCATGTGAATGAGGAAAGAGAGAGAGAGAGAGAGAGAGAGAGAGCTCTAAAGGAATGGAGTGACAAATGAGAGAACGCGTCCCGGGGTAGAGGGACAGACCTCTATATTTATAGAAGGAATGGACGTACCATAGCCGTCGGATCCTGCGGATAGATCTTAGTCGTCGGGCTTGGTAGAACTGGCGAGCCACATGGAGTGGTGAATGGGACGTTATGGTCCGTCATAATGGGCCAGCCCAATATCCAGCGGGGCCTTGCAGCCCAGGTCGGAACATTTCAAATTTTTGTATAAACTTTTAAACAATCGATCATGTCTTTTGCAACACCATATAAAATGCAAGCCATGAAGATAACTCTGTGTTAGGTTCTCCATTTGCACTAAGTTGATGTGTTTAACTTTATGCTCGTAAACTAACTTCTCCTTTTAATATAATCTAACTGATCATATATCTAATTAGTGCCACAATGTGGGCTTGTTACATGTCATGATACTCTCTCCATATTAAGATTATAATGCAGGAGGGTGACTTTGAGATGATACAATGTGACAGTACCCATGTGTTACTTATTCATACCATTCTCTTTAAATGTTGAAATTCACCTATCTAATTTCTATTTTTTTTTGTTAGTTGTGAATATACTTATCTATTTTTCTTAATTTATAATTTATTTATTTTCTTAGTGCGAATTTGATTTGCTTCTCGATTTTGAATATTCTTCTGATGATATAGTTGTTTAAAGTATTAATTTTACACTTTAGGTTTGATAGTGGCTTTTATATTGTTTTTATTGTTTGAATGTTTTCAGCATGTTAGTTTTTTTTTAAAAAAGACTTTTAATAGCGCTTCCATGGGGAAGCGCTATAATAAATAACAAAAATTACCATACAATAGTGTTCCTCCAAGAAAGCGCTGTTAAAGACTATATGTTAAAGACATAAATAGTTAATTGTACATACCATACTATAGCGCTTGTTAAAGGAAGCGCTATCAAAGGCCTAGTTATTATAAGCGTTTCCTAAAGCGCTATAATAGGATTGAAAGCTACTATAACGGTCAGTTTTATAGCGCTTTTAAGCGCTATTAAAGGTAAAAAAGCGCCATAAAAGGTGTTTTTTTGGCTAAGTGGTCATTTTCTTAAAAATTATTTTTTGTTTCAAAGGATCATATCTCGAAAGTGGCACACCGGGTGGCGTGGTTATCATTGTGGCAGCGTTCTGGCTAGGCAGTCGTTGTCACCGTGTCCCCCACAGTCATCAAATCTGATCTAAAATAAGAATAATAATAATAATAAGAGTAGATCTAGTCCTCTGGCAACTTTCCGTGGTGGTCGTGGCTCCGTTGTTAGGGGTCGCAGCAACCTTAAAAACACCACAGTCAGGAGTGTAAAAAAGAAGAGGAGAGGAAGAAGATCCAAATTGAAGGAAGTAGTTGCAGGCACCAAAGCATAAACCTTTTTTCAGAAGCTGGAAAAACAGGTTAGTTTTTAAGAGCTGTTTAAATCTAAAAATGTAGAAAAGCTTGTTTTTTTTGTTTTGTTTTTCGTTTTATTAAAGATATGTACAATACATGCTTAGAATATGTATCAATTAGGATTAAGACAGTCTAGGCAAGAAATAGGACTCACCTCCTCCTCATTTCTTACCCCTATTCTACTCATTCATACCCCTCATTGTTATCATTTATTTAAAATTAATGCACCATCTTTATTATCATTAATGCACCATCTTTATTATTATTTATTTAAAATTAATGCACCATATTTTCTTCCTTTTTTAATTAACAATTATTTGTTTTAGTCAAAGGTGACATGTGATTTTTTTTTGTTGAAACCATCGACCCCAACATTGTTATTAATTTTTTAAAATCCTTATCACTTTTTTTCTTTTCGTTTTTGTGTTATTTGTTTATGTGATATTTTATGCCTTTTGCTTCAAAGGAAGTATATGCCTTTTTATCTAAAAAAATAATAATTAGGCTTTGATCGAGATGTACATCTTATAAAACCCGCAACACTGGTTTAAGAGACCCGAGTTGTAAAACTTGGTCCTAAACCCCTTCAAATTTAAAACCAAATAACAAATTAACATTTTCTGAAAATCCCTAACAGTTTATTTTTATGTAGCACCTATTTTCTTAATAATACCAAAAAAATAGGATTGACCGAGATGTACATCTTTTCAATCCCGGTTTAAGAGACTCGAGTTGTACAACTTAGATCTTAAACCCCTTCAAAATTAAAATCAACTAACCAACAAATTTTTTCAGGAAGAACTACGTGACTTTTGATTCCCTCATTGCACCGGAGAGTACGTAGGAGCATGGCTTCCCTGTCAAGTCAAAACTAAATATTCTCAATTTAGTCCTTTTTCAATCTTCTCGTAAATAACTATCTTCTTTTTCTACCAAATTCTATTAAATCTTATTTTTGGTAAACAAATAATTAAACGACTTATTAATTATTGCAAAAATCAAATTTAGGGTAACTGTCTTTGGACAAATGTGTTAGGGGTGCAGTGAAATTAGGTTTTCGCCCCTTCCCTACGCATAACTGATTCCCGAATCCGACCTAGTTACGCTGACCAATAACTCTTAAGTTAGATTTTTCTCAATTTTTCCTATTTTTAAAAAATTGGGTGGCGACTCCTAAAATCATTATATTTGAGACGTCTGCTTCGAGATCCTAGTCACGACAGATGGCGACTCTGTTGGGGATTAGTGAGAGTCAAGCCTAGTATGTATGGTTGTGCAAAAAGATTTTAAGGAACACTTTGTTTACCCCTCTTAGTTTCTTATTTATTTTATTTTATTCTATTTTATTTTTTCTTTGTATATATTTCATTTTATATTTATATTGTGCTTGATATAAACCCTAGGTTAGAGGACATGTATTATCTGCTGTTTGGTTGTATTTTCTAGTTACTTTGCAAGAATAGTTTGTGATCCTATTTTGTAGAATTTGGTTTTGTATGCACCCTTCACACACTACACCTACATTGTGAGAACACACTGAGAGTTGAGCTCACACCTAAGCCACAAAAAACACATAAGTTAGAACGATGATAAGTGGTTCTCATTCTGGATGTACAACCTATGTGACTTCCATGAACTCCTCATCTAGAGCACGATTCCTCTATGCGGGTACTCACATCTGGGATGTACATCTTGTTGTGTTTTACCTTCTTGATGAGTACTTGGCTCTAGAGACATTAAATCTCAGTAGGTTAGAACAACCCACCTTGTGAGTACTCACAATAGAAGATGCTAGACCTCTAGGGCCCAAAGCCCAATAGTATGGAGAAACCTAAGTAGGCCACAAAGGGAGATATTTTTCCTCTTATCCTTGTTTTTGGTTGTATATATTTTTATCGTTATCACTCATAAGTCTACACACAAAAATAAAAATCATATAGCATTTCATGCATAAAAATATCATAATGCATTTCATGCATGAAAAAAGCATAAAAAATCATATTGCATGAAAGACATAAAAAATTTGCATTTGTAATAAGAAGTTCATTTGATAGGATTCATCTGCGTGTCATTAAAAATATAAATTCATTTGCATCGCATAAGACTTTAGAAAAAAATTGCATGTAGTGCACATTTTCATTTCATTGTCATTCATCATACTCATTTGTCAAGAATCATTTATCATAAAATTTCTCCATATTTCATTTTTTCTTCATGAGTAAATCAACAAAGCACATAGCATATTCCCTTCAAAAAGGAGCAAAAAAAAATTGCATTGCATTTTTTGCATAAAACAATGAAGAATAAACATGTCAAAACAAATGCATATTACATCTTAGGATGAATGCGTGCATACATATCATGCATTTCATAACATATTGGTTTCTTTGAATCATTCTCATGTAGCATAATCGTTTTTCTCTTTAAAGAAAATCAATAAAAATAAAGAGTTTTGAAGTCACTAAGTCATCATTCATGCTAAATTTTTTGTGCTTGCGTGAAAGTGGATACCAATCAAGCTTAGACTCATGGAATTGGATCCTTCTCTTGAAAGTTGTTGGGAAGATTTGTCAGTTGAGGAGTAGAGAAGTAAGGTGAGAGGAAAGATATCATGGGGCACTATATCTTGGGGCATATTAGGAAAGATGAAAAAAGGGAGACATAAGGTTGGCAATAAGTTCTCGGATAAATAAATAAAAGAGTGGGAAAAGACGATTGTCATTAGCGCTTGTTTAGTCATGTAAGCTTGAAACCAAGTTAACTTAGTTGAAGCTTTACACTAATGGATTTGCATGGATTTAAAAACCCACTTCCATCATCTCTCACCCAAGCTCCTTTAAAATACTGACCCCTTTTCGAGTTCTTGCCTTAATTCTTAAAGCCCTTTTGGTTGTATCATTCAACGATGAACCAGTGAGCGAATATTAGATTTTGAAGGCCCATTTCCTAAAACAAAAAAAAACAAAAGCAACGAAAAAATGAAAAGAAATAAAGAGCAAAGAATGGGTAAAAGAGTGAATGTTATTTTGAAATTAAAATTTTGAAAATGTGGAATCATGATTACAAATGAAGAGTGGCCAATTTCTCTATCCCAAAAACAAACCCTTGTTGTCTCATTTGAGCTTGTAATTTCCTTTCACTTAACCCTGGACAAGGATCGACCCTACAGTGATATTTAGTGCATTTAGATTTCCAAAGATAGAGAATCAACGAGATAATGGATGGAAAAAAAGAGAAAAAAATATGAAGCCCGCAAGACTAAAAGCCTGTATGGTTAGTGTTGGCAAAAAATTAGGGCGCAAAAAAAATGATGAAAAAACAGAGAAGTGAAAAAAGTCAAACAAAATGTGAATTGATGGGTTTTATGAGAAAGATGTGAGGTTTGAGAAACACAATCGGAATCCGAATGCACTAAAGATCCTTGATCCATTCCCATAACCCGTCTAAAAAAAGAATGAAAAAAAAAGAGAATGAGACCCGCTAGACTGAAAACCTGTCAAGGCACTCTAGAAAAAATTAGGGTAAAGAGAATAAATAATAAATAAATAAAATGAAGCCCGCTAGACTGAAAACCTACAAAGACAGTCTAGGCAAGAATTAGGGCACAAAAGGAAAATGAGACTTACAATGAGAAGTTTATGTAGTTCACTGGAAAATATTCTCCTACTTATGCCAAACAACATTGTACATTGGGGCAATTTGTAAGGGAGGTAAACTTGAGAGTCTCGATAATCCCCACACTGGGGCAAAATTTTGTTAAAACCTTTATGAGCCAAATGTTTCTTGCTACACCATGTAGTATTCTCTTAGGGCAATCTCTTTCACTAGAATGAGGCAGAAGTATTACCTTGCCCTAAATCAATCATACTTTTTTGCCATATGAGTGCACTCTTGTGAGCACCAACTTTTACTAATCTGGGGCAAAACATGTGCAACACCCGTCATGAGTCAAAACTTTCTTTCCACACTTGGGTTGTTTCTCTTGAAGAAGGTCTGCATGCCACACGTAAGCAAAAATTTGTGCAAGAATATTCATGATTCAAAACTTTGTTTACACCAATGTAGCATTCTGCATTTGGAAATGCCTTCTACCAACACTACGGGCAAAACATATTTGCATGACCCTTGATGAGTCAGATTTTGCTTGCTATGTTTGGTAGTCTTCCCTCTGTGATAAAACCCAATTCCTAGCCAATTTCCAACAAGTCAGGTACCTCCAGTAAATGGAATGCCCAATAACTCAAGGTTTCCATAATACCTTTTTCCCTACCATCTTGTGTCGCCTTTGTCCTCCCTATGTTTTATCTCTAAAAATACCCTCCACTTCCATCAAAAATCTAGAAACACAAAATCCCAGCTCTCAAATACCCATGAATCCATGCATGTTAATTAAGTAATGCTTCAGTAATAGTCAACTGGGAATCAGTGATGTGATGTAAGAGAGATAATGACAATCAGAAGGATAAAAAAAGAGAAGGTCAATTTTGAGGGTGTTTTGCTTTGAAAGGTGAGGAGTGATCAAGAAGGAAAAATGGTCTAAGAAAGGTAGCTCAGAGGAGGATAACTTCTCAATTGAGGACAAGTTTGATTGGTTTCAATTGATGCTTGAACAAAGAAGAGAAAAAGAAGAAAATGCATTTCATGTCATAGTTTGCATACATTTCATCCATGCATTCAACTTTATGACAAGAAGAATACATTTGCGTTCAGTAGTTTGTAAATAAAGTAATAAAAAGGAGTCATCCAAAGCAAGACGTGCATTGCATCTTCTATACTTCGTGCTAGAGGTTCAGCCCTGGCACTTCTTTCCTGCTATCGGTTCAGCCCTGATATTTCTCGACTAAACTTTATGCTTTCTGTCCACCACTGCATTTCTCTTCTCAATCAAGCGTGCTATCGGTTCAGCCCAAACACTTCTTTCATGCTACTGATTCAGCCCTAACATTTGTCTTCTAAACTTCGTGCTATCGATTCAGCCCTGACACTTCATTCATGCTAGCGGTTCATCCCTGGCATTTCTATTCTTAACTTCGTTCTATCGGTTCAGCTCTGGCACTTCTTTGATGCTATCGGTTCAGCCCTGGCATTTCTCTTCTCAACTTCGTGCTATCAGTCCAGACCTGGCACTGTTTTACTTTCATGCTATCGGTCTTCCCCTGGCATTTGTCTTTACTTTTCGTGCTATCGGTCTTGTCCTGACACTATTTTACTTTCATGCTATCGGTCCTGCCCTGGCATTTGTCTTTAATTTTCATGCTATAGGTCTTGCCCTGTAACTGCTTTACTTTCGTGGTATCGGTCTTTCCCTAACATTTGTCTTTAATTTTCATGCTATCGGTCCTGCCTTGGCATTTGTCTTTAAGTTTCATGCTATCGGTCTAGCCCTGGCATTGTCATTTATTTTCGTGCTATCGGTCTTGCCCTGGCACTGTTCTACTTTGATGCTATCGATCTCGCCCCGACATCGTCTCCATTATAATATAGCCCTGACATCGTCCTTTTTAAGTTTCGTGGTTTTCGGTTCACTTCGACAAGGTGCATATTTCACCGGTTAAAATTGAGGTTCATATCTGTACTTATCTCTTACTTTGATAATACGACAGAACATTGTTTTGTGTATTATATCGTAAGAGAGTAAGCAAAGAGGGGCAACTGTGAACACTCGATTTTTACCGATATTTTAACTTTTTTCGAAAAGATAATCGCTTTTTGTGTATTTTCGAGTTTTAGTGTTAAATTCGTCGTTTTACTCGCATTTGTCACTTTCGCGTTATTTTTACTCTTTTTTAGTAAAAAAAATTAAAAAAATGCTAATTCAAAAAATTTCAAAAAATAGTAGATTTATTTAATTGTTTAGTGACAATGTTTTTTTTACAATAATCCAAAAAAAAAAATTCAACACAAAATTAACAAAAAAAAATAAAATAAATCATAAAAGATCAGCTTCAGCAGATTCAGTGTCGTAAAGTAGCGTGTTTGATTTAGGCCTAGTCTTCTTAGCGGATCCAAAGCCCGGATCCGCAAGTCATAGTCAAAACCGACCAACAAAAGATTAATGGCTAAAACTTAAAAATTAACTATAAAAACAGACAAGCCATCGGTCTTGACAGAGGAGGTTTCAACAATAACCTCTTTCTCTCCGAACCATTTCATTTTTTTAGTTGTTTGTCATAAAATTTTTTTCACAGGGATCAGATCTGAAAGTTGTCCATCGGTGGCGGTGGTTATCACGGTGGCGGCGTTACGCTAGGTCGCCGCGTTGTCACGGTGTCCCCACAATTATCGATCGATCGTAAATAAAAATAATAATAATAAGAGTAGATCTAGTCCTCTCGAAACCGTCTGTGGTGGTCCCGCTCGTTGTTAGGGGTCGCAGCAACCTTAAAAACACCACAGTCAGGAGTGTAAAAAAGGAGAGGAGAGGAAGAAGATCCAAAGAGAAGGAAGTAGTTGCAGGCACCAAAGCAGAAACCTTTTTTCTGAAGCTGGAAAAACAGGTTAGTTTTTAAGAGCTGTTTGAATCTAAAAATGTAGAAAAGCTTGTTTTTTTTTGTTTTGTTTTTCGTTTTATTATAAATATGTACCATACATGCTTACAATAAGTATCAATTAGGATTAAGAAAAGATCCGTAAAAAAGGGGGGGAAATCGAAAAATAAGAAATAAGACTCACCTCCGAAATCCGGCCACCACAGACGGTGGTCGTTCGCCCGTCACCGCCACCATTCTCTTCCTTTCTTACCCATTCTACTCATTCATACCCCCTCTTTATTATCATTTATTTAAAATTAATGCACCATCTTTATTATCATTATTGCACCATCTTTATTATTATTATTTATTTAAAATTAATGCACCTTATTTTCTTCCTTTTCTAATTAACAATTATTTGTTTTAGTCAAAGGTGACATGTGATTTTTTTTTGTTGAAACCATCGACCCCTTCGCCACATTGTTATTACTTTTTTTTAAAATTTTTAAATCCTTATCTCTTGTTTTTTCTTTTTCGTTTTTGTGTTATTTATTTATGTGATATTTTATGCCTTTTGCATCAAAGGAAGTATATGCCTTTCTTTCAAACCCACAATACTGGTTTAAGAGATTCGAGTTGTACAACTAGGTCCTAAACCCCTTCAAATTTAAAACCAAATAACAAATTAACGTTTTCTGAAAATCCCCAATCAGTTTATTTTTATGTAGCACCTATTTTCTTAATAATACCAAAAAAATGGGATTGACCATGATGTACATCTTGTCAATCCCGGTTTAAGAGACTCGAGTTGTACAACTTAGATCTTAAACCCCTTCAAAATTAAAATCAACCAACCAATAAATTTTTTCAGGAAGAACTATGTGACTTTTGAGTCCTTTATTTCACCGAAGAGTACGTAGGAGCGGGGCTTCCCTGTAAAGTCAAAAACTAAATTTTCTCAATTTAGTCTTTTTCAATTTTCTCGTAAATAACTATCTTCTTTTTCTACCAAATTCTATTAAATCTTATTTTTGGGTAACCAAATAATTAAACGACTTGTTAATTATTGCACAAATCAAATTTAGGGTAACTGTCTTAGACAAATGTGTTAGGGGTGCAGTGAAATTAGGTTTTCGCCCTTCCACCTAGTTACGCAGACCAATAACTCTTAGGTTATGTTTTTCTCAATTTCCCTATTTTTAATAAATTGGGTGGCGACTCCTAAAATCATTATATTTGAGACGTTTGCGTCGAGATACCGGTCAAAATTGAATGAAAATACACACAAATGGGTAATTTATTATATAAAGTGTCAACATTCGGTATTAGTTTATGGTCTAATATTAAAATAATATATGCTAATATGACTCTTCATATAGCTTTCTTTTCTTTATAACATCAAAACATGAAAATGTTTTTTTTTTTTTTACATTTTGGGATTAAGTCCAACTCTGCAATATGAGACTTATAATTCCGAAGAGAAGTTGTTTTGTTGAAACTTACCATTTAGTTAATTTTGTTGTTAGAATCTATGTTTTTTTTCTTAAAAGGTAGAGATTTTTTTTTGATAACACAATATTGAATAATAGAATCACTAAAGAACTTATACATCCAAATTGTTAGCGTGTCACCCCAAATCAAAATTGAAAATCATAAATAAATATAACTAAATAAAAAGGGACACAACTGTTAAACAGTTAGCGTGTCACCCCAAATCAAAATTGAAAATCAAAATGTTTAATAATAAAATATTTAATAAGTAATATTTGTTATATAAATTCTATTTAGGACTAATTATATATTTTGCAGAACAACTTTAATTCTTCATATACATGTGTTAAACTAATGTGTAACCCCAAACGTAAAATCAAAAATACAAAATAATGATGTTAATATCAATTTGCATTGTTTCTTTTCTTTCTTTCGGAAAGTTTCCTACCAAATTCTTTCATCTCCCATTAATTCAGTCTAATTATATATTTTACACATATCTTTTAATTAAAATCAAATAATTAATGGCTTGTTGTATAAATGGAAAAATATATTCTTTTGTTAACCTTCTATACTCGTTCATACACGAATCTTACAACATATCTATAACCCTTAACTTCAAATGATAAATCCTGAGTGATGACATTAATTTTAGTGTACATTGTGTCTTTCCTCGTTTCATAAAATTTCCTAAAAAAAAAAAGCTTACCTAAAATCTTTCATTCATCTCTCTTTGCCTCAATTTACACATATATTGCAAGTTGCCTCGTAACTATATAAAATGCTAGTACATGAATTTTTTTATGTATGTCATCAAATCTATGACAAACAATATTTTCAACTTTAGGTTACAATTAATTGTTTTATTGGATATGGTTGATCGCAACTATATCGGTGAAGTTGAAGATGAAGATGAAAGTGGAGATGGAGATATTCTCAAAATCAAATCAACGAAGTACCAAAGATTTGCCACAACACTAAATTCTCAACTTGATTTATAATTATTCTCAAAATACACATACTAACATGCATTGCCAGGTTATTAGTTAGAATTGAAACATAATGAGCTGCTATAAACCATAGTGTTTTATACCAATTTTCCTGTAAAAATAGTTTGCAATATGAAAGGTAGAATTATGGGCATTAGAAATTCTCTAAAATATGGAATCAATCCTATACTTGTAAAGTTAGGAACAAAAGTTACTGAAACAACTTGATATGATATTGAAAAGAGAGGATATCTTTTAGCTCAAGAAATCTTGTAGGGATTGGAATGTCGGTAGAGAGATCTTCAGTAAAAAAATCTTTCAGAGAATGTGTTAGAAAACTTCTTTCACTTTCCCTTTAATCATATATTTTTTTATGTATTTGTTTGAGGTACTATTTCCAAACAAATCAACCAACTCAAATGATATTAGTCCCAAAGTAAATCAAATTATATTTGAAGTTCTTGAATGTGTATTTTATGTGACTTAAATCGCATTTAGGAACTAAATTGAATAAAAAATACTTGTCAACTGGGTAATTTATTATATAAAGTGTCTAAATTCAAACAACATTTTACCAATTTAGGAAGGTCTATAGTTTCTGGAAATTTATGTATGTCCCCATTTTATAAAGTGAAAAGTCATAATATTTTAGACAATGACAAAAAAATATTGGGTAAAAAACCCATTTTTTCAAGTACAACGTCTTCAACCAGAAGTCTCGGTGCTACAGAGAATGTTGGCCGAGACTTCTAGTTGAAGACGGGGTAATTGCAATAAACAAATATGGTTTTTTTCCACCCAATACTGTTTTGTCATTGTCTAAAGTATATTGACTTTTCACTTGATAAAATGAGGACATACATAAAACATCTAGAAACTCCAAACCTTCCAGAATTGGTAAAATGTTGTTTGAAGTGTGTCACATTTACTTCAAGTGATGACAAAGATTTTGTTGAGCAATTTTAAAGGTGCAAAAAGTTGAGTGATTTAGTTCTTAACAATTGTGAACTACAAAAAGGATAATAGAAAATCCTATGTGTATCTGATGATAAATTTGCTAATATAATCATGGGATTTGCAAGCTTGTTTGTGACCCTATCAAACTTCAGATATCAACTCCCAAGTTGAAATCATTTGTTTATGGGGGGTGAACTTACTTCTAGCAATCACCGACTCTTTGAGGATAATTGGGAGTGAGTTGTTTTGTTGCAACTTACCATTTTGTTGCAACTCTTCTTCAAGGAACTCCAAATTTGGTCCAGTTGTTGGTTATGGCTATAAGTAAGTTAACCCCCATAAGCAAATGATTTCAACTTAGGAGTTGATATCTGAACTTTGATAGGGTCACAAACAAGCTTGTAAATCTCATGGTTAGATTAGCAAATTTATCACCAGATACACATAAGACTTTCTCTTTTCCTTTTTGTAGTTCAAAATTATGAAGAACTAAATCACTCAACTTTTTTCTCTTAAAAGCTTTGCACAACAAACCAGACGCCATGTGGCAACGTCATCATGATTCCTCGGGCAGCCAGAAGCAACTCAAGTCGAGGCCGACCTCAAAGGTCGTCCCCGACTTGGGTGGCCACTATTCCGGCCAGGACTAAGAGCCCACATTTGATTGGGCTTGGCCCAACCTCCTCACGAAGCTCGGCCCAAAGCAGACCACGCGCAACGTTATCCACCCTCCGACGGCTAGGATCAATCCACGGAATCTGACGCTCACGGTACGCCCGATTGCTCTATAAATAGAGGCTCACCCATCTACTACGGTACGTTCTGCTCATTACGCATCCCATCCATCCTAGGCTCTGCCTATCCTCCTTTACTCTGACTTTATCCCTTTTCTTTCTCTTCATTTTGGTCACATACTGACTTGAGCGCCAGAGTGTCTTACAGGTACCCCCCACCCGACGTGGATCTTCAGGCTATCTTGGGCTCGCCGAGCACCATCTTCAAGCTTCGATCTCTTTCTCTGTTCAGGCTACTCATGCACCATTCTTGGAACTCTTTGATCTAGTACCCCTGATTGAGGACCGAGTCCGAAGTCCAGGTACTGAACAACTTTGTTTCAAAGGTTTTTAAGAACCTTTACTATTAAACCATTCAAGTATTACCAAACTTGAAAAGTCGTAATCCCTTTTCTAAACCAATCATATTATAGATTTCAAATCAACATTAACCGATTATAAAAAAAATCAACATTAACCATTTTTTTAGTATAACTTAGTGTCTTAAACCTTTTCCCAAATCATTAACACCATTTTTTTAGTGTTCTTAAACCTGTTCCCAAATCATTAAGCTACTACTAACACAATCAAGCAATAAATTCCTTCCTTGCGATTTCACAACATCAACATAGACTAACAACAACTGTTTTTAGTAACTCTAACTCCCAAAGTTCATACGCATTCATTCGAACTAGGACCCCAAAAACAATAATAATTCAAGTTCAGACGCACCCCACACTCACATGGGTTACAGCTAGGACCCCAAAAACAAAGGGGTTTGCTCTAGCTCTACTTCTTCAACACACCATTATTTTGAAATAAATTGAAAGCTGGAGAAAGAATAACACAAAAGACTGAATACCCCACAACCCCCATCATTTTGCTCTCAGCCAAAACAAGAAAAATGTAGAGGAAGATGAGAAACTTACATTTGAAAGCTATCAAAAGCTTGACCTTTTTACCACCAATAACTTTCCCCTTGAAGCCTTCCTCAAATTCTCACTCTAGTCGTCCTAATTACTCACTTATTCTTCTAGGTTTTCCAAAGACCCACACTTCGGAGGTTTTGAAAATGGAAGGAACTGTGTGCTTAAATTTTTAGGCGTTATTATAGTTTTGGCCACCTTACTTTCAAAATTTGAGACATTTTGTGCTCCTATTTTAAAATTCAGACATTTAGTTCCCTTATTTTAAAAAATTCAAACATTTAATCCAATGAGGGGGTTTTAATTTTTTTTTGCTGATTTGAAAGTCTATCCAAAAAAAGCTAACGTGGCTCTCATCAAATGGTGTGACGCCTGATCTTGGCACCACATGTGGCTACTACGTCATTTAATGATTCTGTCAGCATGCCACTTATTATATTAATAAAAAAATTATTAAAGTAATTAACATAACTTCAAATGTGTCCTATTTATTAGGTTTCTCAAGTTTTTTCTCCACAAGTGGTAGATGGGAGGATCATCTACCACTAATGGAGCTTCCCTACAACAACAACTATTGGAATGGCCTCTTAAGAGGCGTTGTACGGACAAAAGTGTTAGACACCACTTTTTTGGTGGGATGTTGGTGAGACACGACTCTTGGGGCCATATATGGTTAGGAAAACCACGGAGAAGATTCATCAAGTCAAGGAGAGAATGCGAACAACCCAAAATTGTCAGAAAAGTTATGCTGACAAGCGGAGGAAACTTTTGGAGTTTGATGAGGGTGTCCATGTGTTACTAAAAGGGTTTCACCTACAATTTGTACTGGTAGGGAACTGAGAGCTAAGAAACTCAGTCCTCGAAATATTGGGCCTTTCCAAATCATAGAGAGGATTGGGCCATATGTAGCATACTATATTGCCTTACCGCCATCCTTATAAAACTTGCACGACGTATTCCATGCATCTCAGCTACGCAAGTACATTCCTGATCCTAGTCAGTTGTTGAGTTTCGAGACAATTGAACTTTGATCAGATCTTACCTTTCAGCCTTATCCCAGTAAGATTATAGAGCGTCCTGAAAAGACTTTCCAGACGAGGAAGATTCTGATTGTCAAAGTGGTTTGGAATGGTCTTTCACACGAAGCGACACAGGAGTTAGAGGATGGCATGCGGACTCGTTATCCGTATCTTTTTCAATGAGGTAAGACTTGACAAACTTTTGAGGACAAAAATTTCTCAAGTTGGGGTGAAATGTAACTTCCCCCAAAGTATTTGTCTTAGTTGTTTGATTAAAAGATTATTTTAATTAATGATTTCTAAATGACTTGATTGTGTATATTTTAATTGATTTATAATTATGAAATTTGTGTGCATTAGTGTGCTAGTTAATAAATGAATTATTAATTGAAGTGGGGCTTATTAGGAAATTGAGGATAGAGTAAGGGTATATTAGACATTTTACTTCACAAACATTCACTAAAACCCTTAAATTTGAAACATAACATACCCTCACTTCTAAACTTTTCACTCATTATCAAGTTGAAGAAAAGAACATAACATGCAAGCTTCACCAGCATGAATCATCCAACTCTCTCATCTTTATTTCTTAACTAGTACAAGTTATTCTAGTCCAATCACTTCCCAAAAATCATAACTTCAAGCACTCCACTTCTCATTTCTTTCCTTCACCATTTTTGTGTTCCTAAAGGGTTGAAGAATTTGATTTGAAGTCTTTGGGGTTTCATGTCAGTTTTAGAACGTCTTGAGGGTATTTTGAGAACTACATTGTAGATTGAAGAGGGTTTTGAAGCTAGGGTTTGATTTTGGGAGTTGTTGGTGTCATACCCCAATTTTGTCCGGCCTAGGTCAAAACCCTAATTTTCCCCCAAAAAATAAATAACCAGGGGAGAAGAGAGCCTCATGCATTGCATTTAAGGTTCTAAAAGTCATTTCAAAGCTTCCAAAATCATTTTTGAGTTGGAATGCACTTCTTAGACAAATTAGGGTTTTTCAGTGCAAAAGGGTATTTTGGTCACTTTGCAAATAAGGGACAATTCCTCAGGACAAGTCATTCAACATGCATTTTTGAGGTATTAGAGGTCATTCCAGGGGGAAAAATAATTTTTGAAGTGAAAATGTGCTTTGAACGAAAAACTAGGGTTTTTAGGGTGAAAGGACATTTTGGTCATTTCACAATAAAAACAGTCTTTCGTTCCAAATCACTGAACAATCATCAAGGATCTGTTTGAGGAATATTTGTGCCTAATTGTGTTTGTTTTTTGTGCACAAGTATTAAACTTTTTGGCCTAAAAACCTAGTTTTTGGATATAAGGGGTAAAATGGTCATTTCCTTTGAGGTGGGGTAAACAAATCAATTTTGGGATTGGTGAGATCATAAAATTCAGAGCCCAATCATTGAATCATAGGATATGGCCCAAAATGGCATGAATTAGGAAGAATGATCTAGAAGGGAATATTCTACACTCTTTTGAATTTTGAAAGGTTAAGAATAGTACAATAGTACAATTTGCAATTCCACTCACTCTCCCACTACATAGCTGCGCATACTTCATCCTATACACCCCATTTTGATTTATTTTTATTGTTTGCAAATTGTACTAAATCATGGCCTTCCATTTAAATGTGAAATACAATCCCCACCGTTCATTTGAATCAAAATGGCACTTGTGTAATAAGCTTTATGGAAAAGTACAATTTTGTAAATGAGCTTATCCTTCACCCCACTCCTTATGCTGCGCATTTCAGCTCCTCTCTCTCCTCATTTTGTGCTTTTAATTACCCTCAATCCATGTGACATTGCATCTTGACCATTGATTCAAAATTTATCTCAAATCCTATTGGTTTGCAAGAAGCACATTACCCTAATTACCCTTTAAGTTTTTACCCCATATAAAAACCCAAAAATAAGATCAAACATACACACACTCTCATTTTACCCTAGCACACTCTTCTTCCTCTTCTCCCTCTCTCAAGGCCGTAGCCTCTCTCCCTCTCCTCCTCCATCTTCTTTTCAACTTTCATCCACCAAACCACCTCAAACTCACTCTATATTCCTATATCTTCCTCCTTCCATCCTTAATTCCATTTTTGCATCACTAAAAGAGTTGATTCCCTTCAAGTTTGCGTGGCATTGTTGGTGATTTGTGAAGATTTTTGTTGATTTGTTCTTGATCTTCATTTTTCTTCTCTTGTGTAGCTTTGATCTTGAGGTAAGCATCTTATCTCTTGCATTTTAACTATTAGCATGTGAATCTTCCTTCTACTCCTCTTTCCTCTCTAAGAGGCTTAGAGGGCTCATTTCAAACACTATGTCAAGGACATTGGGAGCCTTGGGTGTTTGAAGTGAGCCCTTGGCCTTGATGAGAGGGTTCTTGTGTTTTTAACCATGCATTTTTGTATTTTTTCACTCATCCTTTCACTTCTTCATGAATAAAGAATTTTCACATGATATATGCATCATATTGTTCATGTCACAACTTGCAAGTTTGAATTTTGGTTTGATTCATGGGATTAGGGGGTTTCGGTTTTGAGCTCTAAAATTTAGGGTTTTGTTGCTTTCTTTTCTCTTTTTGATTTATGTAAATACAATGCTTGATGTGTTTGATTTGCATGATTTGTTCTATGTGTTGGTTATGATTTTTAGCATGAAATAATTTGTTATTATGTTCATATAGGGTTCGGCCTTAGAGGCCCTTTTGATGCTCATCTTTGTGCTAAAAATTGTATTGCTTGATCTTGTGTAGATGAATATAAATGTGTTAGGGTGTTTTTAACCTTTTCAACATTCATTTATTTTTTACCTTACCACTCATTAATTTTTTTTACCAAAAGTAAAAAAAACTTGTTAACTTTTTTTTACTATCTCATTGAATAATTACCATTCACCTCATGCATGTTCATTTTTACCATTCATTAACTTTTTACTAAAAGTTTTATCACTTGTCTATTTGCAAAAATACCCAAAACATTTTTACACTTTGCATTCTATCACTTATGCTTACATGTTCATGCACTTATATGAGTTTATATCATTTGCATTTTCATACTCCCTTGAATGCTCATGCATCCATTAACTTCATGTCTTGCATTCATTATTGTATAGTCATACATTCATTAATATTGTATCTTGCATCCATTTTCACATGTTCATGCACTTATTTAACACTATGTTTTGCATCTCTTTATCAATTGTCCATGCATCCAATAATACTATACCTTGCACTTCATAGTTGAATACCCATGCACCCACATGTTTGCTCAATCATGTATTCAATTTGTTCATAGCAATTTGCGAATATTCTTTATGTTTGCTATGCTTGTGCTCTTGTTGTTGCCTTGGTTTTGACTTGAGAAGATTTGAAATGTTCTACTTCTTTTCAAACTTGAAATCACATGTTTTTCCAAATAAAAACCCTAAGGCATTTTCCTAAACAAATCATTAACCATCACTCGAAGTCGTTGCTTGTTTGATCATTAATGAGGAGTTATTAGTGATAGTCACTCGAAGCCTTTGCTTGTTTGACTATTATGAAAGCTCCCACACATTAATTAAACAACAAAAACAAATTCAAATTTCCAAAAACAACATGAGCTATTAGTGATAATTATCACTAAGGCTCTCCACTTCTTTCAAAACATTTTCAAAAAAGAATAATACAACGTTGTCGCTTGTAATCACTCGAAGCCACTGCTTGTTTGATTACCGGCTCCAACCCTCTTTTCTTTCGAGTTAATACCGAATGCCACTCGAAGCCTTTGCTTGTTTGGTGTTCGCGAACACTCGAGCCTTATTTCAAAAACTCCAAAACTCAATCTCAAAAGCCGTTTTCAGACGCACAAAAAGCGAGAACTACGTAGCTTTGATCTCTCATCCCAGTGAGGGTACGTAGGACCGGGTTCATGTCCCGTCAAGCACATTTTCAAAAAAAACCGTAAAAGCGAGAACTACGTAGCTTTGATCCCTCAACCAGTGAAGGTACGTAGGACCGGGTTCATGTCCCGTCAAGCACACCTTTTAAAAAAAACCCACAAAAAGCGAGAACTACGTAGCTTTGATCCCTCAGCCAGTGAGGGTACGTAGGACCGGGTTCATGTCCCGTCAAGCACACCTTTTAAAAAAAAACCACAAAAAGCGAGAACTACGTAGCTTTGATCCCTCAGCCAGTGAGGGTACGTAGGACCGGGTTCATGTCCCGTCAAGAACCCTTTTCAAAAAAAATCTTTGTTTTGTTCCGCTTTTCAAAGATACCAAAAAACATTCCTTTTTCCCGTTTTCAATAAAGCAATTTCTCAAAAGAAAAGAAAGAAAAGAAAAGAAGTAGAACGATGTATTTCAAATCAAATATTTCAAAACCACATCAAGCTAATGGTTCCCTTTCGGTAGAAAGGGCGCGTGGGGTGCAATTACCTTCCCCATGCGCAACCGACCCCCAAACCTACATCTCTGTGTTTTCAAAAGACCACCCGTTTTCCAAGAAAGGTTTTTTCAATGTTTTCCTAAATAAATATTGGTGGCGGCTCTACTATTTTCACGTTGTCAAACGAAAAGTCCCAAGCCGGATTTTTCGGGGCGCAACAGTGGGTGTGTATAGAAGCTTGTGGGTGTGAAGTTATTATGGGTTGATTTTATGTCTTGAATTGATTTTGGAGTGTGTGGGAATCAATTTGGTGAAATTGTGTTGTTAAATATGGTTGCATGTTGACATTGTTCATATGCAAATTCCTTGTTGTTTAACTTGCTCAAAATATATTGTTTGGTAGCCTACTAATACTATTATAAATGAGGTTGGATTAGAAGTTAAGTGGTTGAGACATTGGAGCCAAAGGAACAAACAAATTTTTAGTAAAAACACTTTTTCTGCCAACCTATTTTTCTAGTTTTCAAATTATGTTCATTTTGATTCCAATCACTTTCCAATCCTTTTCTCAACCCTTCCCCTAAACAAAATAAGTGTATTAAGAACAAGATAAGACACCAAGGGGATGACCATCCCGAGTGTTGCGCCCCGAAAAATCCGGTTTGGGACTTCTCAGTTTGACAACGTTGAAAATAGTAGAGCCGCCACCAATATTTATTTTTTAGGAAAACATTGAAAAAACCTTTTTGAAAACGGGTGGTCTTTCGAAAACTTAGAGATGTAGGTTCGGGGTCTGCTTGCGCATGGGGAAGGTATTAGCACCTTCACGCCGCTTCTCTTTCTCTACCGAAAGGGAACCATTAATTTGATGTGGTTTTGAAGTGTTTGATTTGAAATATATTGTTCTACCTCTTTTCTTTTCTTTCTTTTCTTTTGAGAAATGATTTTATTGAAAACGGGAAAAAGGGATGTTTTTGGTGTCTTTGAAAAGCGGAACAAAACAAAGATTTTTTGAAAAGTGCGCTTGACGGGACATGAACCCGGTCCTACGTACCCTCACTGGCTGAGGGATCAAAGCTACGTAGTTCTTGGTTTTTATGGGTTTTTTTAAAAGGTATGCTTGACGGGACATGAACCCGGTCCTACGTACCCTCACTGGCTGAGAGATCAAAGCTACGTAGTTCTTGGTTTTTTGCGTGTGAAAACGGCTTTTGAGATTGAGTTTTGAAGTTTTTGAAATAAGACTCGAGTGTTCGCGAACACCAAACAAGCAAAGGCTTCGAGTGGCATTCGGTATTAACTCGAAAGAAAAGAGGGTTGGAGCCGGTAATCAAACAAGCAGTGGCTTCGAGTGATTACAAGCGACCACGTTGTATTATTCTTTTTTGAAAATGTTTTGAAAAGAGGTGGAGGACCTTAGTGATAATTGTCACTAATAGCTCATGTTATTTTGGAAGAGTTGAATTGGTTTTTGTTGTTTAATTAATGTGTGGGAGCCTTCATAATAGTCAAACAAGCATAGGCTTCAAGTGACTACTACTAATAACTCCTCATTAGCGATCAAACAAGCAATGGCTTCGAGTGATGGCTAATGATTTATTTAGAAAAACGCCTTAGGGTTTTTATTTGAAAACATTTGAATTTGGGTTTGAAAAGAAGTAGAACATTACAAATCTTTTTCCAAGTCAAAACCGAGGCAACAATGAGAACATAAGCAAAGCAAACATAAAGAGTATTTACAAGTTGCTATGAACAAATGAATACATGAATAGGTAAACATGTAAGTGCAAGAGTATGCAATTATGGAATGCAAGGTATATCATTATTGAATGCATGATTAGGCAAGTATATGAATGCAGGATAAATACAAGGCATAGCATTATTGGATGCATGAGTATACAATTATGAAATGCAAGACATGATATTAACATATGCATGAGCATTTAAGAGAGTATGAAAATGCAAGAGATATAGACATATATGAATGCATGAACATGTAGGCACAAATGATGAAATGCAAAGTATGAAAATATTTTGGGGTATTTTTGCAAATAGGCAAGTAGTAAAAACTCTTAGTAAAAAGTTAATGAATAGTAAAGTAAAAATGCATGAGGTGAATGGTAATTATTTAATGAGATAGTAAAGTAAAAAGTTAAAATGTTTTTTTTTTACTTTTGGTAAAATGCTAATGAGTGGTAAGGTAAACATGAATGAGCGGTAAAAAGGTTAAAAACACATTAACATTCTTACACATTTCTACACAAGATCAAGCAATACAATTTTTAGCACAAAGATGAACCCTAAAATGGCCTCTATGGCCGAAACCATACATGGGCATAAACAACACATTATTTCATGCTAAAAATCATAACTAACACATAGAACAAGATCATGCAAGTTTGAGCACATCAAGCATTGATTTACACAAAAATCAAAGAGTAAAAGGAAGGCAAATAAAAACCCTAGCTTTTAAGGCCTAAAACCGAACCTCACCCTCATGAATCAAACCAAATCTCAACTTGCAAGTTATGACATGAACAATAGGATGCATATATCATGTGAAAATTCTTTATTCATGCAAAAGTGACAAAATGAGTGTGAAAATGCAAAAACATGGTTGAAAACACAAGAAGCCTCTCTCATCATACCAAGGGTTCACTTCAAACACCCAAGGCTCCCAATGTCCTTGACATAGTGTTTGAAATGAACCCTCTAAGCCTCTTAGAGAGGAAAGAGGAGTAGAATGGAGATTCACATGCTAATAGTTAAAATGCAAGAGACAAGATGTTTACCTCAAGATCAAAGCTACACAAGTATACAAAATGAAGACCAAGACCAAAACACCAACAAATGTCACGCAAACTTGAAGAAAGCAAGCTCCTTGGTGATGTAAAAATGGAATCAAAGATGAAAAGAAGAGGATATGTGAATATGGAAAGGATTTGAAGTGATTTGGTGGATGAAACTTGAAAAGAGAATGGAGGAGAAGGAGGGAGGGGGTTCGGCCTAGAGAGAAGGAGGAGAGGAGAGAATGCTAGCTAGGGTAAAATGAGAGTGTGTCCCTCCCTTTGATCTTATTTTTGGGTTTTTATATGGGGTGAAAACTAAAGGGGTAATTAGGACAATATGCCCCTTGCAAACCAATAGGATTTGAGATAAATTTTGAATCAATGGTCAAGATGCAATATCACATGGATTGAGGGTAATTAAAAACACAAAATGGGGGAGAGAGGAGCTGAAGTGCGCAGCCTAAGGAGTGGGGTGAAGGATAAGCTTATTTACAAAATTGTATTTTCCCATAAAGCTTATTACACAAGTGCCATTTTGATTCAAATGAAGGGTGAGGATTGTTTTTCACACCTAAATGGAAGGCCATGATTTAATACAATTTGCAAACAATAAAAATAAATCAAAATGGGGTGAAATGGGGCTGATGTGCGCAGCAAGGGAGTGGGAGAGTGAGTGGAATTGCAAATTGTACTATGGTACTATCCTTATCCTTTCAAAATTCAAAAGAGTATAGAATATTCCCTTCTAGATCATTCTTCCTAATTCATGCCATTTTGGGCCATATCCCATGATTCAATGATTGGGCTCTGAATTTTATGATCTCACCAATCCCAAAATTGATTTATTTACCCCACCTCAAAGGAAAAGACCATTTTACCCTTCTATCCAAAAACTAGGTTTTTAGGCCACAAGGTTTAATATTTATGCACAAAAATCATCACAATTAGACACAAATACTCCTCAAATAAATTATTGATGATTGTTCAGTGATTTGGGACGAAAAACCGTTTTTATTGTGAAATGACCAAAATGCTCTTTCACTCTAAAAACCCTAGTTCTTTACCCGAAGCACATTTTCATTTCAAAAATGATTTTTCCCCCTAGGAGTGACTTCTAATACCTCAAAAATGCATGTTGAATGATTTGTCCTGAGAAACTGTCCCTTATTTGCAAAAATGACCAAAATACCATTTTGCACTGAAAAACCCTAATTTGTCTATGAAGTGTATTCCAACTTCAAAAATGATTTTAGGAACTTTGAAATGACTTTTAGAAACCTAAATGCAATGCATGATGTTATCTTCTCCTCTGGTTATTTATTTTTGGGGAAAATTAGAGTTTTGACCTAAGCCGGACAAAATTGGGGTATGACACCGAGCCAATAGCATACTAGGTGAGGGGAAGTAATTAGCCCCAAAATAAGTGATTTCATCTCATTGTTTATACTGTGGGGTTTTACAGGTAAGCAGAGATAGGCCAAGCAAACAGAGAAGATGTAGCCGCTGTTTTGGGGTTACGAAGTCTAGAAGGATCCTTTGGGATCAAAATATTTATTATTTGCTTAGCTTAATCCTATGGTTACATTATGTAACTAATTTATGTTTGAACTTCAACTTATGATTTGTAATCTAAGCTAAGTCTCATTTTGTGAACCTTGCTTTTGGGATATTGAACATTAGAAATGTACTAATGACATATGACTAAACTTTATGGTCATTAAGTTATTCCGATTAGTAAATTTTACCTTTAGGAACATGGATAAGATGAATTATTCATCATGTTAGATTTGTTCAATTTAATTAAGCATATGTTTTTACTCTGATGTATGCAATTTATGCAAGTCACGATATTTCTTCTAAGGTTGAAATATTAGGATGTTATAGTCTAACTCAACCCACACAAAACCAACTTAATTATAGGGTTAGGGTTGTCTACCCCTAATAAACTATTTTTCTGGCCATATTACATTCGATGTGGAACTCTTAATGACCCCATTATGCCTTGGGCTGGACAACTGGAGCATGACTCGAGTGGCACGATAGTGGGTGGCCCAGCGGATCTTGGATTGGATTCAGATACCGTCTTAGAATTTGGGTTTAATCAACTCCACCCTAAAAACTGACTTGTAATGTGAGAGATATGCCTGAATGGTATAATATGAGTCATTGATGCTGGCAGTGAGAAGATACTGAGGTCTTAAGTGTTGATTTTCATCCATCAGATATACATAAGTTTGACACTTGTGCCATGGATAATTTTGTAAATATATGGTCTATGAAGGACTTGTGGAGATATGTTGAACAATAATTCACATGGACAAATCTTTCTTCTAAGTTTCCCACAAAATATAAACTACAGGAATTTCCGTGGCAAATGTTTCCGTCGCTAATCCGTCGCAAATATCCGTGGCAAAGTCGTCGCAAATTTCATCGCAAACCCGTCGCAAATGTAAAAAAAATTAAAAAATAAATAAATCATACAAGCATGAACCTAAAGAGAATGTTTAATACAATTAAAAAAAAATCATACAAGCATCAACAGAATTAATAATTTAGCCAATCAAATATTGTATGGTTATATAGAAGAGAATAGAGACTCATTATTTAATATAAATCACACCTCTTAGTGTTATCAAATTTTCCAATCACACACAAAATTGCCTCAAAATGTACTCTTTTCTCGATCCAACGTGGTTGATAGAGCACTGAATTGAACTGAGATCTAATATCTTGTTCTCAAATGTTCTTCTCAATGAAGCCAACATACCCCCAATGGTATCTCTGCCAGCAGTTCCATTAGATACTGAAGAAGTTCTTCGGATACCTGCTTCAAAGAACCAATGATATAATTAGATAATAGTTCAAAGATACGTGGTGAAACAACACATCTATCTACTCGAGCATCAACCAGATCATTATGGAACACTACAATTTATACACGTGCGGAAGAGAGACATAAATAGTGACATCAAGACAAAGATAAATAATAAGTTTCGCTTGAATATCTAAAAATACATTCATCATTAATCTATCATGAAATATGTTAGAGTATTTTAGATTGTCACTTACAAATTATATCAAGAGAAATTATATCAAAGCTGAGGTGGTATGAATTCTATTGTATAATGTGAGTATGAATAGGTATGAATATACATATTGACAAAAATGTCCATATAAGACACTAACAGTTCAAACCCCAGTCATAAGGCTGATATATCACCTTCAACTCAAGAGTGGCACCGCAAGTAAGTCCAACAATAACTCGACTCACCGGATCTAAGTAGATTGACACGTGCTTCACAACCTCTAGTTCAGTCTTGCCAAAATCTATACTAAACCTGAATGTCAATATGAAGAAAAGTCAGAATCCCCAAAACAAATTATTAAACTATTTCATTTAGTAACCATATATAATCACAGATTTGACTCCTCAATCTTCTGCAGTCTTGGTTTAAATTTACCTAATTGACCATCAATCTTATGCAGAGTCTCCCATATAACTTACCATTTAAGAATCTTACTGGCGTAAGCAACCTGATCGTACCTGATCGATAGATATATTGCTGATGTGGTTCCTTAGCTCGGTCGCTGGATGTCTTGGTGCCTGGATCTGGGACGCGCCTGGGTGGTACCTGCGTAAGCACTCCGACGCCCAAGTCAGCAATGAGCAGTGAATAGTGAATAGTAATAAATGACGTACCTAACTCCTTGAGATTCGTGCCATATTTATAGTAATAGTTATTGGGCCATATTGGACTGCATTGGGCCTTGAGCCCACTCTAGAACAGTTGCCCCCCAAGCCTGGGTCGCCGATAGGCGGGCTAAGGCTTGATTTGCTGCCCCCGAATGATGTTGAAAACAGCTGAGTTGTAACAAATGAACGACCTCGAGGTATGGGAGCTGCCCAGCGTAACATGGTTTATCGAGCGGCCTAAATATTGCGGCCGACCTGACTATTTTCTGTGTCATGAGTGCTGAGGGGACAGCTGATTTAATGCTGTGATTTCACGCATTCCAAGGTGACGTTTGGCTTTCCCAAGGCGTGTCTCTTCGCTCCCCCCTGACTGAGTAATGAGAGAAGGTGAAAAGGTTTGTCTCTTCGCTTTTGGGCCTGAAGTGCCCCTTGGCCCACTATATAAGGTGGTGGGGTTTTGGAGGAAAACACTCCTCACTCTTTACTCATTTTTTGCTCTGAAAGTTTGAGAACGACCTCGCTGGCTCGCTGTCTACCGTTCGTTGCTCGCTCTGGGAACAGCTCGCCCATGCCCCCTGCGCCAGATTCCTCTACCGACCTCAAAGGTAACGCGAACGTCCTTATTTTAATTTTGCTTATTTCCTTGACATTCCAAATAGGGGAGGGGGTAGCAGGTCAGGGGACGACCACGTCGCCCCCTCTAATGGTGTGTTCGATCCTGACCGCTTCCCCTCTGCAGGTTTACTCTGGCCCGGACGAAACAAACTCGCCGCATCTCCGGCAGCCCGGCCGTTTCGATAGCTAAAGCAATGGCTCAGCCGAGTTCTCCTCCAGTAAGGTCGCCATCCCCTTCTAAAGATGAATCACCCAGCGTTTCCCGCCCAGATCGATCGTCTTCGAAATCCAAAAGCGGGTCGCCCAGAACTTCGAGTTCGACCTCGATGTCGTCTTCCGACTCCTCTCGGGTGTCTGATCGAGCTAGGGTGGATCCAAACCCTGGGGAGGTTGCAGAAAGTTCGACCCCCTTTCTTTCTGAGACTCAAGTCGCCGACCCTCAAAACGCCCATGCTCAGGCCGTTGAGAATCCAAATACTTTGCAAAGCGTGCGGCTGCGCGCCCAAGACGCGGCTTTGTGGCCGGAGCAGATTGATCCTGACGTGGCAGCCGAGCAAGATATTTCTTGGGTTTTTGAAATCCTAAGAAATCATAGGAGTAAAGTCCGCGCCATTCCTGGACGAACAAGACCCGACCGCCCGCTTTACGTTGAAGGTCAAGCGGGTGGAGGGCATGAAAAAGGATGAGAACATAGCGACTGGCATGATGAGCTAAAATTTACAATGTACCGAGTCGTCTTTGAGCGGATGGGGATCGCCCCTCCTTTACGAAATTTCAACGACAAGTCCTTCGCTACCTTAAGGTCGCACCCTCCCATTAAACCCGAACGCTTGGCGTTCTTGCAAGGTTACGAGGATGTCCTCGACAGCGCTTGGCGGCGGTCTCATTGAGGCTATTTTTACCCTCATGGAGATGAGCTATCTCTATGAGCCTGGTACCGAAGGGGCCCGCAAAGAGGCCGTCTCTCTGTAGAACAGGTCGCAATACAACTTTTTCAAGCCGTACATGGAGTCTTTGCCAAGTGGGTGGAAGAACGACTTCTTCGGGTCGCTCATTACACAAAGGAAGCGATGAAAGGGATAGCCACTTTGATACACGGAAAATGCCGACGCCCCGCAGGTCGGACCGTCCGTCATACGACCATTTTTGAAGAAGCGGGGCGTATTCTTTTAAGGAAATCGAGCTCAATATTGGGGACATTGATACGATCCACGTGGTCGCGGTCGCCAAGCCTCTTGCGTCGGGTCGCATTAAAATCAACAAGATAGTAGACGCCCGTGGCACAAAGGCGGTCAAAGCAGCTATTCGTAGATGTTTAAGATTTATTTGCTTTGGAAAATTTGTTTTTGTGTAATTACTAACTCGCATCTTGCTTTTTGCAGCTGAAATGGCGGGCGTTCGTGATTTTGACTTCTTTTCCCGGTGGTCGTGTGAGGATGGGGATAATTCTCCTTCTCGAGGAACGGCCGCTGCAACTCAACAAGCGGTCGCTAACGAGCTCAGACAGTTAATCTGACACCTGCGACCAATCCCGACAGTAAACGCTATCTCCCCAAATTCTTTACAATTGAGAGGACGAGCAAACGAGGGCGCCAAGATGATTGCGACCCTACTGAGAAGAAAAAACACAAGGGCCACCGAAGCAAAGGTAATTCCAGCCGGTCGTCTAACCTTGATCTGCTCGGCCTTGGGGACGAGGACTATGCTCGTTTCAAGGAAGAGCCTTTTAAGGTGATTGCTGATGTGATGAAGGTGGCCGACCAGCTCTTCGCAAAATATCAAGAGGAGAGGCCGATCGTCGAGAGGTAGGCGAGCCTCACAGTAAAATTTCTTATATTGAAGACGACCTGTCAGACAAGTTGTTTAAACTGCAATCTGCTTTGTTGTCTTTGACAGAAATGAGAGAAGAAAGAGATCGGCTGCTCAAGAAACTCGAAGAGGTTGAACCAAAGGTCCAGCAGGTCGCTACATTCGGCGCGTAAACTTCGTGAAGCCGAAAATTCGATGGCGCCTTGGTGATCGCTCAAACCGGCGCGCTGGGCGGCTCGGGACAATGCGATCGCTGCCAGGGATAAGGCGGTCGCTGAAAAAATTGAAGCCGAACAGGAGGTCGGGCGCCTGAATGAGAAGAAAAAGGAATTGTTTGATCAGGTCACTTCTTTGAAGACCAGTCTGAACGCTGTTGAGAAGGAGAGAGATAAGTATAGGGATCTCTTAAAGGAGGCCCGTACTATGGCTTTAGGGGCGGCCAAGTATCAATTTACCAATGCGGTTGACCAAATAAAGCTTATAAACCCATCCCTGGTCGTTGATGAGGCCGTGGTCAACTATGAGCATTGCGTGCTCGGTCAAGAGATCGTTCTTCCTCAGAAAGTCGAAAAAGGGAAGGTCGTCCGTGAATGGGTCGTTGTTTTTAATGCCGATCAGTCTTAATCTTTGTTCTCATCCTACCCGCCTGTGAGCGGCTTTTGATATTTTGCATTTTCTCCCGCCTGCGAGCCGTCTTTCAAATGTTATGAACTATTTTGTCCGCCATCGAGCGGTTGGCTTAAAGTGTTGCAGGCCGCTACTCGGAGCGGCTTGCTATAGGCCATACGATGGCACGTTTTTAAAGTGTTGCAGGCCGCTACTCGGAGCGGCTAGCTTTTAACCATTCGATGGCGTTTAGTGTCATCTCGGTGACACCTCGGTCGCTCTGTTGCTACTCGCATGGTGAGCGACCGGTCATACAATCGTGCATGAGATAAATAACACAAGTTTTTAAAGGTCGTCGCCTCAGTAAAAACTCCCGGGGAAAAAGAGCGCACTTTGCTTTCATTGGTTTCGGTCGTTCGATACATTTTTGCATTTAAACATAGTATTTCCTCGCCTTTTCTGCTTCCCATGTTCTAGGTATGGTCGCCCCATTCATGGTCTCTAACTCGTAAGCTCCTTGCCCGCTTTGTTGATGACGATGGTAAGGGCCTTCCCAATTTGGCGCGAGTTTCCTTGCCGAGCGTTCTTGTTTCCAACGCCCGCCTCGCTTTGAACGAGCCGCCAATTGAGAATTCTCTTTCTCGCACGCGAGAATTATATCTTGCGCAACCTTCTTCGCTTGACTAATTGTTCTTTGAGAGAAGCTTTGGTTCGTAGTTCGCCTACTAAGTCGAGCTCTTCTCTCCGTGGCTCGCCATTTTCTCGCGCGGTTGGTGGATTGGTCGCCTCCGGCTTAGCTCGCTCATCTCGATTGGGATTACCGCGTCAATACCGTGACTAACTCGAAGGCGACTCGCCGTTGTCGAATGAGGGGTCGCTCGATATGCCCAAAGCACCGATCGTAGCTCTTCTACCCAATTTCCTTTGGCCTCGTCCAACCTTCTCTTTAATCCTCGCAAGATGACCCTGTTGGCCGCTTCAGCTTGGCCGTTAGTCTGTGGATGCTCGACCGAGGTGAAACGCTGCTTTATACCTAGGTTCGCCAACATCTCTCCGAATTTCTGCTCTGCAAATTGCGCCCCGTTATCGTTATCAATTGTTGGGAACGCCAAACGGGCTAAAACATTATGACTGAAGAACTTGGTCACTTTGGCCGCAGTGATAGTCGCTAATGGCTCGGCCTCTATCCATTTGGTGAAGTAATCAACTGCTACGATCAAAAATTTAAATTGACCCGGAGCAAATGTAAACGGTCCGAGAAGATCCATTCCCCACCAGGCAAACGGCCAAGGGGAGGTGAGGCTCTGCAGTTCGGAAGCAGGGGCGATATGAACGTCTGCGTGAATTTGACACTTGTTGCACTTTTGCACCACATTCTTTGCGTCCTCGTCCATGGTTGGCCAATAAAAACCGGCTCTCAAAGCTCGTTTCGCTATGGAGCGACCTCCCTGGTGACTGGCGCATAAACCTTCATGAATGTCTCTTAAAACGTGGTCCGCTTCGGCGGGCGTCAAGCACCTCAATAGTGGAGAAGAGAAACCTCTTCTATAAAGCTTTCCTTCAACAACGGAGTACTTTGTTGCCCGCTGCCTTAAGAGCTTTGCTTCCTTTTGGTCGTCTGGCTCTGCACCGTTCAAGATATATTGCAATATGGGAGCGGTCCAATCTCTTTCTGAGTCGATGCAGAGGATGGCAACGGGTTTGTCAACCTTGGTCGCCACGCTCGGCCGAGTGAGGGTCTCCTGGATCAAGCTTCGGTGGTTCCCGGGCACTTTAGTACTGGCTAGTTTCGAGAGAATATCTGCTCGGACGTTCTCAGTTCGTGGGGCGTGTTTCACTTCAAATTTCGGTCGAACTTATTCAGCCAGTTCCCTTACTTTAGCCAGATAATGCTTCAACACTTCGTCTTTGGTATCATATAATTCCTTGATTTGGGAAACGACCAAAAGAGAGTCAGAGTGCAATTCCACCCGTTCAACGTTGAACTCCTTGGCGAGCAATAACCCTGCTATGCAAGCCTCATACTCTGCCTGATTGTTTGAAGTGTGGAAAGCGAACGTAAGTGACACTTCCACGACCAAGCCTGAAGAATTTTCCAGTATCAAGCCCGCCCCACTTCCTTTGGAGTTCGACGAGCCATCGACGTATAACGTCCAGGTGGTGACAGGATGGTCGCTCGACCGGGTCATCTCAGCTATCAAATCGGCCAAAATCTGCGCCTTAGCTGCCGATCTTGGCTCAAACTTTATTCCGAACTCACTTAGTTCTACGGCCCATTTGATCATACGGCCAGCCAAGTCTGGTCGGTGGAGAATCTGTCGTATTGGTTGATCAGTTCTCACCACTATTTGATGTGCAACAAAATACGGTCTCAACCTGCGAGCTGCTACCAGTAATTCGAGCGTCAATTTCTCGATTCTTTGATAACGGGCTTCTGGTCCCTGCAAGACTTTACTAATGAAGTACACAGGATTCTGCTTTGCGCCGCTTTCTTTGACCAGGACGACACTTAGAGCTTCTTCCGTAATTGCAAGATATAGATATAGCGTGTCTCCGGGGAGCGACTTGGTCATGACGGGCGGATTGGTCAAGGCCGCTTTCAGGTCGTCCAACGCTTGTTGGCACTGATCAGTCCATTCAAAATCAACGTCCTTTTTCAGAAGTTTGAACAAGGGGAGCGACTTGCAAGCGTATTGGGGTATGAATGCGAGAGGGCGGCGACCATGCCGTTCAACCGTTGGATTTCTTTCTTTGTGGTTGGCGGCCTCATTTCGCGACCGCCTACATTTGTCGATTTGCTTCAATTCCCTCTCGTGAGGTGGAAACCCAAGAATTTTCCACCTCGCACTTGAAAATGTGCACTTCTCTGGTTCACCTTAGTGAGCTCTTTCTCGCCTCCTCAAAACTTCTTTTAAGTCGCCGATGTCTTTGATCGTCCGACACGCTTTTTATGATCATATCGTCCAAGGTAGACCTCGGTCACCCAACCGATCTGCTTCTCAAAATTTTTGCTCATCATCCGCTGGTAGGTTGCCCCAGCGTTTTTCAACCCAAAAGGCATCACCTTATAACAGAAGTTACCTTGGTCGGTCATAAAAGCGGTCTTATGACGATCCGGAGGGTGCATAGCGATCTGATTGTAGCTTGAATATGCGTCTAAGAAAGAGAGCAACTTGTATCCTGAGGCGCCGTCCACCAGTTTGTCAATACTAGGAACAGGGAATGCGTCCTTAGGACACGCCCTATTTAGGTCGGTGTAATCAACGCACATTCGCCACTTCCCGTTCTTCTTTTTTTTACAACACGACGCTTTGAAAGCCATGTAGTGTACTTGATTTCTTCCACAAAGTTCGCTTTGATCAAGTCGCCAATCGCTTGGGTCGCCGCTTCAGCTTTTTCTTCGCTTACGAACCCTTCTTCGTTGAGCGATCGCCTTGCTTGTTGCATCGACTAATAATAGCCGTGGCAAGCGACCTCCATAGGAACTCCCGGCATATCGATGCTTGCCAAGCGAACAAATCGGCATACTCGTGAGACAAGCGACAAGTCCTGCCGACGCTTTCGCCGAAGGTCGCTTCCAATTTTCACGGTTTTGGTTGGGTCATCACCTAACTGAACATCAAGAAACTGCCCATGGGGTTCTGGTCGTTTGAGTTTGTTCCTTAGCTCACGGGCTAACTCATCGTCCCCCTCTTCCGGGTCGCTATCTGGATCATAGCGGGCATCTAAATCAGCCAGGTTTACTTGGTGTCCTTCCCCCGAACTCTGAGGGTTGTATCCAATGTCTTGAGCGTCACATATGTCCTGATAAATGTAGTGGCTCTTCTTGGCCGCTTCCATATCCGCCGCTAGTGTGGCGACCTGACCATTTTTGTCATAAAATTTCATTTTTAAATGGACAGTTGATACGACTGCCTCAAGTTTCCCCAACGTTGGCCGGCCGATGATGCAGTGATAACACGACTTGATGGGTAATACTAAGAACGTTGTTCTGACCGTTCTGTAAGAAGTGCTCCCATTGGCGTCGTCGCCGAAGGTGACCAGCAACTCCAAGGTCCCCAATGGGTAGGTGATCGCTCCATTAAAACCAGTTAAAGGGGTTGGGTCGTCTTGAGGATGATTTCGCTACGATCGATGCTCAATTTGTCGACCCGACTCTTCGAACATGATATCGGTAAATTACTACCCGGTCGACCAAGATTCTCCTTACTTGAGTTTCCATAACAAAGCAGATACGACCAAAGGAACATAATCGTTGACCCGCCCATCGAGTAGATCCTCATCTCCAAAGGAAATTGGCGGTGCTACAGATTGGTCGTTATACCGGAAGAAGACCCGACCATGAGAATTTCGTTCCACTTTCTCTTGGTCGCCTTCTTTGAATCCAAGTGATCTAAGGGGTTCCCTCCGTGGATAACCATTACGACCCTACGACCCCTGGACTGCCTGACGTCCTCCTCTGAAGTTTCTTTTCCGCCTGCGACTTCAATAGCTTGAGTGGTTACGACTTTTTCCTTTGAACGACCGTCTCGTCCCTCAGTCTTCTCTTCTAATCGGTCGTTTCCTTCCTCTCTGACATATTTTGTTAACTTCCCTTTTTGAATGAGGTTCTCTACGTCATCCTTCAGGGCCATGCATTCGTTAGTATCATGGCCCTTACTCTTGTGATACCTGCAATACTTCTTCGTGAACTGGCCGCCTTTCTTGAGAACGAGCGGGTCAGGACGCTTTACTTCAGCAAACTCGTTATTCTGGCAATCCATGTAGATTTGTGCAATGGGTGTATTCAGCCTGGTGCGGTGCTCGAATTTCTTTTGACGAAAATCCGAGCGACCTTCCCTGCGTCCTTCTGGCTCTTTAGCTGGCCTACCATGCTCTTCCTTGGGTCGCACACGGGCGCCCTGTCTAGCTGCGAGCGTCTCTTCATAGCCCATGTGGTCGTTGGCCCTTCTTAAAAATACCCCAAGATCCATGTAGCGGTTGAGGATGAACTCCTCCGCAAACCTATGATCCGCTCGTATTCCCCGCTTGAGATACTTCAATTTGTCCTTGTCGGTTAGGTCGCGGATGGTCTCTGCCTCGGTGTTAAAGCGGTTGATATAATGTCTCAAGGATTCGTTCTCACCCTGAACGACCGTGTCAAGATATTCCTCATACTTGTACTGGCAACGGTTGGCCGTGTAATTGGCCAAGAAAGTCGCGACCAAACCTTCCCAGGAAGAAATAGTATTGGGCCGCAAAGACTCCCACCACTCAAGTGCCCGTCCGTCGAGCGACTGAGGAAACAGTCTACACTTCATTGTTGGACTCAGTTCTCTATAATTGCAGTAGTTGTTGAAATACCGTACGTGCTTATCTGGATCGCCGCGACCATCGAATTTATTCATATTTGGGGGCTTCCTCAAATCTCTGGGAATACGATAACGCCTAATTTCCCTTGAGAAAGGCCCGTGTCGGTCGCTAACTCTCTCGCTTTAAACGGCTGCGGTGGCATGTACTTCATTCGTGGGTACTCGTGTAGCCAAAAGATATGGCCATATAAAGGAGGGGGCTGAAAAGACTGCCCTCTATTCCGCTCGGATGCATGTCTTTTTGACCGGTGGGATACGTCCCTGATCTCCCATTCACCGTAGTTGTCCAACTCGTCATATGAATCCCACGACCGGCTTCTTGTCCTGCGAGAACTGGATGACTCGGTCGGGGAATACCTGGTGGGCGAGCGGTCTGATTCCGGATTGTAGCTAGAGTCTGCATAATCTTGGTCGTGAGACATGGAGCGGCGACTGCGCACGCCCTTGAGAGCGGGAGACCTCCTAGCCCTGACTCGGCGCGCCGGAGATCGGCGTGCTGGGCCACCCCGCAAAGGTCGGTCGTTTCTTCCAGGAGGAGTTACATGCTTTTGGGAAGGGCGCACTTGTCTAGAGGGTCCTTCGCCGTCTGCACACAGGCGAGGCGGGATGGATCCCCTTTCGTAGTGGGAAAGAAGCGCTTCACGGTCGGCAATAATTTGATTCTTGTTCTGCAGAATCTGTAAGAAAGCCTGAGCCACATGCTCGGGCACAGAGGCATCAAGTCCCGCGGCCACCAACTCGGCCGGCAGTTGCTGTAACACCTCAAATAATTTAATTAAGAAATTGATTAAATTGTTTAAGTGTTGCACTATTTTTAATTATATTAAATTATAATATAGTGTTTTAAAGTATAGTATTTTAATTGACTCAGGGAGTGGTATTGGAAATACCAGGACTGCGAGCATTGGCCCAGGAGCCCAAGCCCAATGACTTAGGCTCCTAGGAGTGGTGCATTTCGCATCACTTGTGCAAGGAAAGGAAAAGAAAGAAAAGTTGCGAAGAGAGAAGAGAGAAAGGAAGAGGAAATCGGCGCAAAACCCTAAGGAGAAGAGGAGAGAGCTTCGCAAGGAGAAAGGAGAAGAGGAAAGCTCCATAGTTCTTTGTGGTTCTTGTACGTGACTCGGAGAAAGAGAGTTCTACGATGTAAAATAAGGTAAGGGAGTCTCACTCTATAATAGAGGTATAATAGGTCGTATGTAAGTCATAGAGTCTTAATTTGATGATGTTGATTGTTAATCGAATGATTGTTGGGTTGAACTTGATGAAATTGCATGCTAAAATCGATTTGGGGCTTTAATTTAGGGTTTTGTGTTCTTGATTTTGCTTTGATTGATGATTGAGTGCTAATTTGTGAAATTGAGGGTGTTAGCATGATTATAACGTGTTTTAAGATTGTTGTTGATGAATGGGTTTGAGAGAAATTACCAAAAATCGTTGTAAGTGACTTTAGACACTCTAGGCGCCAATGTGCTAGGGAAATGGCGCCTGATGCTATCAGTGAGGGAGTTTTTGGTGTTGTGTTCTTTGTGCAGGCAGGCGCCAATTTCCTAGAGAATGGCGCCGTGTGTCCGTAGCTGATGGATCGGGTAGGTGTGTTCTTTGTCAGGGCGCCAAGTTGCCGTAATCTGCGCCCCGGTGCCTTGTTTGAGTGATGTGAATGTGTGTTTCTTTGTCCGGCGCGAGAATGTGGGTATTTTGGGGCCCGGGAGTGAAACTTGTATTTCAGGCACATTTTCTCGTGCAAAATTTTGTATTCACCGCCCAAATTCAATTTTAAGTGTTTTGGCTCGAGTGGTTTTCTGTTTGCAAGTGTTGTTTTGAAAATGTCCTGGTGGGGTGGTTTTGTGTGTGTAAATGGGGTGGGTTGAGGAAACTCACATTTCTCAACATATTTTATCTTCGTGCCAAATTTTGTATTCACCGCCCAAATCCAATTTTAAATGTTTTGGCTCGAGTGGTTTCCTCGATTACAGTGTGTTGTTTTAAAAATGTCTCGGTGGGGTGACTCGGTGTGTGTAAATGGGGTGGGTTGGGTGAAACTTACTTTTCTCGGGCATATTTCACCGTGCCATATTTTGTATTTACTCGCCAAACATATTTTTAAACATTTTGGCTCGGGTGGTTTTTGGTTTTAAAGTGTTGGGTGTCTTTGGGTCGGTTGGGCGCCAGATTGTGCGCCAGGCGCCTAGTCCGTGTTCGTGCTCGAGGCGGTGTGCAGAATCGTGTCTTAGTTTGTGTCTAGGTCCGTGTTTTGCCCGCAGGGCGCCAGTTGCTAGAAAAGTGGCGCCCGCAATGGTCAGTGTTGCCACGGGCGCCAAAGTCTTTGAGTTTCGCGCTAGTCTTTGTGTTGCACCAGGGGGCGCCAGAATGTGGGGAAAATGGCGCCTAGTGCTGCCAAGTGCCTAAGAGTGTGCTGTTTTGGTCCCTAGGTGACAGTTTGGTCCCTAGATGATTGTTTTGGTCCTAAATGGTGGTTTAGGTCCTTGGGTGAGGTTGAGTCCTCTAGATGAGATTAGTCCTTGGGACTTAATGGTGTTGAGAGTGTATAATGAGATGACTGAGAATGCCATGGGGGCATGAGCCGGAGGGCCAAGCCATGAGGGCTATAACATGAGATTAATACTGAGGTAAGAGTTAATGCGTGTATTGAGCTGCTGAGATTGTGTTTGTGTTGTTACATGGTGTCTCATGCATACATTCTACAAGGTCGTAGAGCTTATAAAATGAATTGTGAAGCCCGAGGCGGCGGGAGGCCAGAGTCATGAGGACTCCATTATCGATGAGAATGCCGAGGGCAAATATTGAGAACGCCGAGGCAAATGGTACCACATGCATAACTACATTGCATACATTCTCATGAGTGCATAAATAATATTGAGTGATGATTGGTGTGTTTGATTATCTTTGTGAACTCGTGATTGTATATATTACTTATTATCACTTTTATTATATAGTTCGAGACTCACCCTTCTCGTTGTTGTTTACCACGGTAGTCACGAGTGAGGGCTTTCTACCTTCACTACTCCCGAGTCGGTCCGCTCGATACGTAGCACCTGGGGGTTGGGGTTTTAGATTGTTATTGCCTTGTTTTGCTCCACCGTTGAGGTTTCATGATGTTATACTTGTGTATTGTTGAGATTTGAGGATTATTATTTTGAGTCAGAGTTTGATTCCATTGCATGATATGAGTTTGTATCCCATGTTTGTATGGTGTTATGTATCTATGCATTTTTCTCGAATCGATCGTTGAGTATTTTAAGAGAGGAGCGTAACACTCCATTAATTGAGAAAAATGATTTTTATACTCGATTTTTGATTTAAATTACCGGGTAGAAATGGGGTGTTACATTAGTGGTATCGAGCAAAAAGTTCTGGTCTGTCCACCAAGTGTGTCTGTGTATGTCGAATGGTTGTTTATCTGCAGTGTTAGGTTGATATGGCCAGAAGAGTTGATGCTGCACTTGCTGAGGCGCTGCAAGCCATAGCACAAGTTATGGGGACGCAACAGAATCATCGAGACCCGCAGATCGCAACTTTCGGAGAGAGAACCCCTACCTTCGCGGAGGTACAACCGATGGTGCATTGACTTGGCCGAATGAGATTGAGAGGATCTTCGTGGTGATTAGTCGCGACCGATGAGCGTAAAGTCGTACAGTGACTCATACGTTATCCGAAGAGGCCGATGGATCGTGGCCGGAGACCGGTGAGAGGTTAGGTCTTTGCACAGAGGAGATCACTTGGTCGTGTTCGGCGGGAATTCTTGAGAAAGTATTTCCCGGAGGACGTGAGAGGTAAGAAAGAGCTGGAATTCCTTGAACTGAGGCAGGGAAGTATGTCTGTTACTGAGTATGCTGCCAAGTTCACGGAGTTGGCCAAGTTCTATCCCCACTATGTTGAGGCTGGGGCTGAATTCTCAAAGTGCATTAAGTTTGAGAATGGGCTGAGAGCTGATATCAAGCAGGCTGTGGGGTATCAGAAGATTAGAGTATTTGCCGATCCGTAGATCGCCGCAGATTTATGAGGAAGACAATAATGCCCGCTCTGTGGTCATGAGAGACCGAGGGGAAATTTCATAACAGGGGTAAGCCTTATGAGACGTCTGCTGACAAGGGAAAACAAAGGTATACAGGTGGTAACAAGTATAATGGAGGAAGCAGGTCTGTTGAGGGTAGGAGGTATCATGAGGGCAAGAAGCCAAGTGGGGGAGACGCCCCATCTGATGTTGTGTGTTTCAAGTGTGACAAGCCAGGTCACAAGAGTTTTGATTGTAAGATGGAGGTGAAGAGGTGCTTTAAGTGTGGGAAGAATGGTCACATGGCATCCGAGTGTGATCGCAAGGAAGTCGTGTGTGTTTCAACTGTGGTGAAGCTGGTCACATTAGCTTCAAGTGCCCCAAACCTAAGAAGGAAAGATCCACTGGGAGAGTGTTTGCATTGGCAGGTTCAGAAGGACCTAATGATATCAGAGGTACATGTTTCATCTCTGGTACACCTTTAGTTGCTATTATTGACACGGGTGCTACACACTCTTTTATTATCTGTTTGTCTTTGAAAAGTTAAATTTAGTGTTGTCTACTATGGAGAGAGGGATGGTTATCGACACTCCGGCTAAGCGGTCCTGTGAACTACTTCTCTAATGTGTGCTAGGTGTCCTCTCGCCGGTCCTTCTACAGAGATTTTCTGGTTGATCTGATTTGTTTGCCTTTGGGTGGGTTGGATGTGATTCTGGGCATGGATTGGTTAGTAGATAACCATGTGCACATCAACTGTTCTAATAAGTCTGTTAGTTTTCTTCTTCCTGAAGAGGAAGAGTCTGCTTTCTTTGTCACGAGCAATTGCGCAGGTAATGAGAGAGGTGGTCGCTGTTTGCTTTGATGGCGTCTATGTCCGCCGAGAACCGAGCCGTGGTGGATGGGTTACCGGTGGTGTGTGAGTTCCCTGAAGTGTTTCCGGATGAGATTCCTAGTGTGCCCCCGCAGGAAGAAGTTGAGTTCGGATTGAGCTTGTGCACAGTACTAGGCTTGTGTCATGGCACCGCACTCGATGTCGCCTTCTCAGAGTTATCGAATTGAAGAAGCAGTTAGAGGAGCTTCTTGAGAAGAAATTTGTGAGGCCTAGTGTGTCACCATGGGGAGCTCCAGTTTTGTTAGTAAAGAAGAAGGATGGGAGTATGCGTCAGGCGTGGACTACGCATAAATTGAATAAGGTAACTATCAAGAATAAGTATCCTCTCCCGAGGATAGATGATCCGATGGATCACCGGTGGGTGCTAAAGTGTTTAGCAAGATTGACTTGAGGTCCGGTATCACCAGATTAAGGTGAAGGATGAGGACATCCAAAAACAGTCGTTGAGCGAGGTATGGGCATTATGAGTACTCTGTAATGCCGTTTGGTGTCACAAATGCACCAGTGGGTGTTTATGGAGTACATGAACCGAATCTTCCATAGCTATCCGGATCGGTTTGTGGTCGCTTTCATTGATGATATTCTCGTGTACTCAAAATCGAGGAAGAGCATGCAGCACTTGAGGTTGGTGCTAGAGGTCTTGAAAGAGAGGAAGTTGTATGCCAAGTTGTCAAAATGTGAGTTCGTTTGCATGAGGTGAGCTTCTTGGGTCACATTATTTCGGTGATGGTATAGCCGTGGATCCAAACCAAGGTTGATGCAAGTGTTGCGGTGGGAGAGCCCAAAGTCCGTGATGCAGATCGGGAGTTTCTTGGGGTTGGTGGTTACTACAGGAGGTTTATTGAAGGGTTCTTCTAAGCTAGCCCTTCCATTGACTCGATTGACTGTAAGTGGGAAAGCATTTGTGTGGGATGCAAAGTGTGAAGAGAGCTTCCAAGAGTCAAGAGGAGGTTGACCACGTCTCAGTGTTAGTGTTGCTGTGCTGCAGCAACCTTTTGTTGTGTACTGTGACGCCTCCAAGATGGGTTTGGGAGGTGTGTTGATGCAGGATGGGAAGGTAGTTGCTTATGCGTCTCGGCAGTTGAGGACGCATGAGAAGAACTATCCTACTCATGATTTAGAGCTGGCTGCGATTGTGTTTGTGCTGAAGATCTGGAGGCACTATCTCTATGGTACTAGATTCGAGGTGTTCAGTGATCACAAGAGTCTGAAGTACTTGTTTGACCAGAAGGAGCTGAATATGAGACAGAGGCGTTGGTTAGAGCTGCTGAAGGATTATGATTTCGGCTTGAACTATCACCCCGGCAAAGCTAATGTCGTGGCTGATGCTTTAAGTCGGAAAACTCTGCATATGTCAGCTATGATGGTGAGGGAATTGGAGTTGATCGAGCAATTCCGTGACTTGAGTCTGGTTTGTGAGGTGACACCCCAGAGTGTCAGATTGGGTATGCTGAGGATTGGGAATGACTTCTTGGTTAGTATCAGAGACGCCCAGAAGTTAGATGTGAAGCTGGTAGACTTGCTGGTTGCTGGTGAGCAAGCTGTTGATGGGGATTACAGGTTGGATTCCCAGGGTGTGTTGAGATTCAGAGACAGAATTTGTGTTCCGGATGATTCTGAGTTGAAGAAGATGATACTTGAGGAGAGCCATAGGAGTAAGTTGAGCATTCATCCAGGTGCTACTAAGATGTATCATGATCCAAGAAACTGCTTTTGGTGGCACTGCATGAAGAGAGATGTTGCGCAGCTTTGTATATGCGTGTTTGACTTGCCGAAGTCAAAGATTGAGCATCGGCTTCTTTGGGCCGATGCAACCTTTAGAGATTCCGGAATGGAAGTGGGACAAAGATTTCCATGGACTTTGTGGATCGGTTGCCAACATCTGCGAGAGGGTCTGACACTATTTGGGTGATTGTGGATAGGTTGACCAAGTCTGCCCATTTCATTCCTATCAACATCACCTATCCTGTGCCAAAGTTGGCTAGAATATACATTCAGGTGATTGTGAAGCTTCATGGGGTTCCGAAGAGTATTGTGTCGGATAGAGACCCGAGGTTTACATCGGAGTTTTGGGGGAGCTTGCAGGAGGCTTTGGGGTCCAAGCTGAGATTGAGTTCAGCTTATCACCCTCAGACTGATGGTCAGACAGAGAGAACCATCCAGTCTTTGGAGGATCTTCTGAGAGCTTGTGTGCTAGAGCAGGGAGGTGCGTGGGATGCACATCTCCCACTGATTGAGTTCACTTATAATAACAACTATCATTCGAGCATGTGGATGGCTCCTTTTGAGGCAATCAGATGGGCGGAGGTGCAGACTCCTTTGTGTTGGCATGAGTCCGGGAGAGTGTTGTTCTTGGACCAGAGTTGGTTAGGAGACTACGGAGAAGGTGAAAATGATCGGGGAGAAAATGAAAGAGTCCTGAGCCGTGAGAAAAGTTATCATGATAAGAGGAGGAAGGACTTGGAATTTCAGTCGTGAGCATGTGTTCTTGAGGTCACGCCTATGACCGTGTCAGGCGTGCTCTCGAAGGCAAAGAAGTTGACTCCAAGGTTTATTGGACCGTGCACTGCATCACCGAGAGGTTGGAAAGGTTGCTTATAGGTGGCTTTGCCGCCTAATCTTTCGAACTTGCACGATGTCTTCCACGTGTCACGCCTTCCTAAGTATATTCCGCACCTGCCTCATGTGATTCACATGGATGATGTAGAGTGCGTGAGAACCTCACTGTGGAGACTATGCCAGTGAGGATTGATGATAGAGAAGTGAAGGTGTTGAGAGGGAAAGACATTGCCTTAGTCAAGGTAGTGTGGTTGGGGGCTGCTGGTGAGAGTATGACTTGGGAGCTGGAGAGCAAGATGCGGGAGTCTTATCCAGAGTTATTTGACTCAGGTATGAATTTCGAGGACGAAATCTTCTAAGTGGGGGAGAGTTGTAACACCTCAAATAATTTAATTAAGAAATTGATTAAATTGTTTAAGTGTTGCACTATTTTTAATTATATTAAATTATAATATAGTGTTTTAAAGTATAGTATTTTAATTGACTCAGGGAGTGGTATTGGAAATACCAGGACTGCGAGCATTGGCCCAGGAGCCCAAGCCCAATGACTTAGGCTCCTAGGAGTGGTGCATTTCGCATCACTTGTGCAAGGAAAGGAAAAGAAAGAAAAGTTGCGAAGAGAGAAGAGAGAAAGGAAGAGGAAATCGGCGCAAAACCCTAAGGAGAAGAGGGAGAGAGCTTCGCAAGGGAGAAAGGAGAAGAGGAAAGCTCCATAGTTGCTGTGGTTCTTGTACGTGACTCGGAGAAAGAGAGTTCCTACGGTGTAAAATAAGGTAAGGGGAGTCTCACTCTATAATAGAGGGTATAATAGGTCGTATGTAAGTCATAGAGTCTTAATTTGATGATGTTGATTGTTAATCGAATGATTGTTGGGTTGAACTTGATGAAATTGCATGCTAAAATCGATTTGGGGCTTTAATTTAGGGTTTTGTGTTCTTGATTTTGCTTTGATTGATGATTGAGTGCTAATTTGTGAAATTGAGGGTGTTAGCATGATTATAACGTGTTTTAAGATTGTTGTTGATGAATGGGTTTGAGAGAAATTGGCTGAAAATCGTTGTAAGTGACTTTAGACACTCTAGGGCGCCAATGTGCTAGGGAAATGGCGCCAGGGTACTGTGTGAGGAGGAGTTTTGGTGTTGTGTTCTTTGCTGGCAGGCGCCAATTTCCTAGAGAATGGCGCTGTGTCACCGTAGCGCTGGATGGGTGGGTAGGTGTGTTGCTGTCTGGGGCGCCAAGTTGCTGGTAATCTGGCGCCCAGTGCACTGTTTGAGTGCTGTGAATGTGTGTTTGCTGTCTGGGCGCCAGAATGTGGGTATTTTGGGGCCCGGGGAGTGAAACTTGTATTTCTGGGCACATTTTCTCGTGCCAAATTTTGTATTCACCTGCCCAAATTCAATTTTAAGTGTTTTGGCTCGAGTGGTTTTCTGGTTGCAGGTGTTGTTTTGAAAATGTCCCGGTGGGGGTGGTTTTGTGTGTGTAAATGGTGTAACACCCCATTTCTACCCGGTAATTTAAATCAAAAATCAGAGTATACAAAAATCTTTTCTGGTCATCTTTTAGTTTAGTGTGTTATAAAATAGTGAACTGGCTGACTATGGGATTACTCAGGTAACTGATACTACTTGCAACAGGCATTGGCCACCTTTGCAAGGCTCTCAGTGATGCCCTTGTAAATACACCAGCGAAAGAAATTCTAGCCTTAGTGGCGAACCACAGTTTAGCCATAGTCATTCAGCACACTAATAGTATAACATAAATTAATACTCAATGAAATGGAGCGTCACAACTCTTTCTCTTAAACAAAATCCGAATACGTAACACCAGTAGACAACTCATAGAAATATAGTTTCACATAATGCAGCGGAAAATAATCATTATCGCAATAAAGATAATCCAAAGAATATCAAGACAAATACATAAAGGCTCAACAAGGAGCAAAACAAGCAACAACCGTCTAAACCCCGACCCCTAGGTGCTACGTGATCGAGCGGCATCGACTCGGGAGTAGTGAAGGTAGAAAGCCCTCACTCCCGACTACCGTGGTAAATAACAACAGAAAAGGGTGAGTCTCGAACTATATAATAAAAGTGATAATAAGCAATATATAAGCATAGTTTACAAAGACACTCAAACACGCCAAACATCACCAACAACATTCATGCACTAATGGGAATGTATGCAATGTTGGTATGCATGTGGTACCATTGGCCCACCGGCCGCCCTCAGGCTTCACAATCACTTTATAAGGCCCCCCGGCCGCCCTCAGGCTTCACAATCATTTTATAAAGCCCCCTACGCCTCGGGCTTCACAATTCATATTATAAACTCTACGACGATCAGCGACCAATGTATGCATGAGACTCCATGTACATCACAAACATCATTTCAAACAAATTTCAATACACCCATTACTCTTACCTCGGTGTTAATCTCATTTTATAGCCCTCCTGGCCTGCCCTCCGGCCCATGCCCCCATGGCATGCTCAATCACTTCATTATAAACCCTCAACACCATTATGTCCCACCTGACTATTCTCCTCTAGGGTACTCAACCTTACTCGAGTGACCTAAACCACCATTTAGGACCAAAACAATCATCTAGGGACCAAACTGTCACCTAGGGACCAAAACAAAGACTCTCTTAGGCACTTGCGGCAAAGACTAGGCGCCATTTTCCCCACATTCTCGCGCCCGGGTGCAACACAAGACTAGCGCGCGAAACTCAAGATTTTGCGCCCCTCGGGCAACACACCCACTGGCGCCACTTTCCTAGCAACTGGCGCCCCCACAGGCAACACAGCACCTAGACACACACTCTGCATACGCTTTGAGACACAAACCAAGACACAGCGAAGACACGGTTTGGCGCCGCCTGCACACCCACTCACCCAACACTTTCAAACCAAAACCACCCGAGCCAAAATGTTTAAAAATGAATTTGGGCGAGTAAACACAAAATTTGGCACAAATGAAATATGCCTAGAAAAGTAAGTTGCACTCCCGGCCCCAAACACACACAAAACGAGCCCCACCGGTTGTTTTCAAAATAACACCGCAAACTGCAAAAACCACTCGAGCCAAAACACTTAAAAATGAAAGTTGGCGGTGTGAATACAAAATTTGGCACGAGGAAATATGTTTAGAAAAGTAAGTTTCACTCCCGGGCCCCAAAACACACACAAAACGAGCCCCACCGGACATTTTCAAAATAACACCGCAAACTGAAAACCACTGAGCCAAAAATGTTTAAAATTGAAAGTTGGCGGTGAATACAAAATTTGGCACGAGAAAATGTGCCCAGAATGCAAGTTTCACTCCCGGGCTCCAAAATACCCACATTCTCGCGCCCAGACAAAGAACTCACTCACCTGACACTCGCAAGCAGCTGACACAGCGCCATTCTGGCACCACTGGGCAGCATTTGGCGCCTCACCATCGCACACACGCACCTAACACACAAACAAAGGCACAGTGGCGCCATTTTCCCAAAGAACTTGGCGCCCGCGCGAACACACCACACAGAACACATTCCTCGCACATGAATAAAGGCATGTGGCGCCATTTCTCAAAGAATGTGGCGCCCGGCGTAGCATTCTGCACACGCACTCCCAATTTCACCTGTGAACAGTACACAGGGCGCCAGAATCCTAGCATCTTGGCGCCCCAAACTCCAAAACCCCAATTTTCTCAAAATCTTCCAAACCAATTCACTCAATAATCCTTCTAACACTCCTAATTGCATAATCAAACAACCAATTGCATACTCAACTCATCAATTAACATCAAAATCACAAATTCATACATTACAAAACCCTAACTCACGCCTAAATCAATTTTTACCAACAATTTCATCAAATTCAAGGAATCAATCAACATGCAATCATCAATTAACATCAAAACAGCCCCTATGACACATATAATACCCATTATCTCCTCTATTATAGAGTGAGACTCCCTTACCTCAAATTAAACCGTAGAAAACCTTCTTTACCGAGACACCACCAAAACCACAAGGAACAAGAGCTCCTTCCTTTCCTTCTTGCTTGGTGCGATCAACTCTTCCTTCTTCTCTCCCTCTTAGCGCCGTTTCTCTTCTCTCTTCTCTCTCTCCTTTCTTTCGCTTCTTTCTTTCTTTGGTGAATGGTGCGAATTGCACCAACCCTAGGACCTAAGTCACTGGGCTTGGGCTCTGGGCCAATACTTGCGCCCTGGATCTCCAATACCACTCCCTTCAATTAATAAAATACCAAATTATAAAATGCTATATTATAATTTGATACAATTAAAATAGTGCAACACTTAAACAATTTAATCAATTTCTTAATTAAATTATTTGGGTGTGTTACAACTCTCCCCACTTAGAGATTTCGTCCTCGAAATTCATACCCGAGTCAAATAACTCGATAGGACTCCCATCTTCTTGCTTTCCAGGCTCCCAAGTCATACTCTCACCAGCAGCTCCCAACCACACTACCTTGACCAAGGCAATGTCTTTCCCTCTCAACACCTTCACTTCTCTATCATCAATCCTCACTGGCATAGTCTCCACAATGAGGTTCTCTCGTACCTCCACATCATCCATGTGGATCACATGAGACGGGTCTGGAATATACTTCCGAAGCTGTGACACGTGGAAGACATCGTGCAAGTTCGAAAGATTAGGTGGCAAGGCCACCCTATAAGCAACCTTTCCAACTCTCTCAGTGATTTGGTACGGTCCAATAAACCTCGGAGTTAACTTCTTTGCCTTCAGAGCACGCCCAACACCAATCATAGGCGTGACCCTCAAGAACACATGCTCACCAGCCTGAAACTCCAAGTCCTTCCTCCTCTTATCATGATAACTTTTCTGTCGACTCTGAGACTCTTTCATCTTCTCTCTGATCATTTTCACTTTCTCGCAGAGTCTCCCGACCAACTCGGTCCAAGAACAACACTCTCACCGGACTCATGCCAACACAAAGGAGTTCTCGCACCTCCGCCCATACAAAGGCCTCAAAAGGAGCCATCCCAATGCTCGAATGATAGGCCGTATTATAGTGAACTCAATCGCTGGAAGATGCGTATTCCACGCACCTCCCCTCGCTCTAACACACAAGCTCTCAAAAGATCCTCCAAAGACCGGATGGTTCTCTCTGCAATCGACCATCGGGCCCCGAGGGTGATAAGTCGAACTCAACCTCGCCTTGGACCCCAAAGCCTCCTGCAAGCTTCCCCAAAACTCGATGTAAACCGCGGGTCTCTATCCGACACAATACTCTTTCTAACCCCGTGAAGCTTCACAATCACTTGAATGTAAATTCTAGCCAACTTTGGCACAGAAAGGTGATGTTGATAGGAATAAAGTGAGCGGACTTGGTCAACCTATCCACAATCACCCAAATAGTGTCGGACCTCTCTCACGAAAGATTTGGCAATCCGGTCACAAAATCCATGGAAATGTTGTCCCACTTCCATTCCGGAATCTCCAAAGGTTGCATCAACCCCGCAGCTTCGTGCTCAATCTTTGACTTCCGCAAGTCAAACATGCATATACAAACTCAAGCGAACATCTCTTTTCATACCAGTGCCACCAAAATAGTTTCTTCAGATCATGGTACATCTTAGTGGCACTGGATGAATGCTCAACTTACTCCTATGACTCTCCTCAAGTATCATCTTCTTCAACTCAAAGATCATCCGGAACACGATTCTGGCCCTCGAATCTCAAAACACCCCGGGAATCCAACTCAGAATCCCCTCTCAGCAGCTTGCTCACCCGCAACCAAAGAAGTCTACCAAATTCACATCTAGTCTCTCCGGCGTCTCGATACTAACCAAGAATTCGTTCCCAATTCTCAACATCCCCAATCGACACTCGAGGTGTCACCTCACGACTCAAACTCAAGTCACTAATTGCTCAATCAATTCCAACTCCTCACCATCATAGTTGACATATGCAAAGTCTTCCGACTCAAAGCATCGCCCACGACATTAGCTTTGCTTGGGTGATAGTTCAAGCCGAAATCATAGTCCTTCAACACTCCAACCAACGCCTCGCCTCATATTCACTCCCTTCGGTCAAACAAGTACTTGGACTCTTGTGGTCACCGAACACTTCGAACCTAGTACCATAGAGATAGTGTCTCCGCATTTTCAACAAAACACAATCGCAGCCCAACTCTAAGTCATGGGTAGGATAGTTCCTCTCATGGGTCCTCAATCTGTCGGGACGCATAAGCAACCACCTTCCCATCCTCGCATCAATACACCTCCCAAACCCATCTTGGAAGCATCACAAGACACAACAAATGGTTGCTCGCACAGCAACACTAACACTGGGACGTGGTCAACCTTCTCTTTAGCTCTTGGAAGCTCTCTTCACACTTTGCATCCCACACAAATGCCTTTCCTTTACAAAGTCAATCGAGTCAATGGAAGGGCTAGCTTAGAGAACCCTTCAATGAACCTCCCCGTGTAATAACCACCAACCCCAAGAAACTCCCGATCTCGATCCACGGACTTTGGGCTCTCCCAATCGTAACATCGCATCAACCTTGGCCGGATCCACAGCCTATACCATCACCGTAAATAATATGACCCAAGAAGCTCACCTCATGCAACCGTAACTCACACTTCGACAACTTGGCATACAACTTCCTCTCTTTCAAGACTTCTAGCACCAACCTCAAGTGCTCGCATGCTCTTCCTCGATTTTGAGTACACCAAAATATCATCAATGAAGACCACTACAAACCGATCCGGATAGCTATGGAAAATTCGGTTCATGTACTCCATAAACACCCCCGTGCATTTGTGACACCAAACGGCATTACAGAGTACTCATAATGCCCATACCTTGTTCTCGAATGTCGTCTTACGGATATCCTCATCCTTCACCTTAACTGGTGATACCCGACCTCAAGTCAATCTTGCTAAACACTTTAGCACCCACCACCGATCCATTAGATCATCTATCCTCGGGAGAGGATACTTATTCTTGATAGTCACTTTATTCAATTGTCTGTAGTCCACGCACGCACGCATACTCCCATCCTTTTTCTTTACCAACAAAACTGAGCTCCCCATGGTGATACACTAGGCCTCACAAACTTCTTCTCAAGCTCCTAATCGCTTCTTCAATTCACCAACTCGGAGCCGACATCCCAGACGCACGGCCATGACACGGTGCCTAGTACCGTGCACAAGCTCAATCCCGAACTCCACTTCCTCTCTCGGGGCACACTAGGAATCTCATCAGAAACACTTCAGTGAACTCACACACCACCTGTAACCCCATCAATCACAAATCTGTTCTCGTGACATGGACGCAATCAAAGCAAACAACCGACCACCCTCTTTCATTACCTGCGCAATTGCTCGCAGTGACAATGAGCGCGCACTCTTCCTCTTCGTGAAGGAGAAAACTAATAGACTTATCGTAATCAGCTTGATGTGCACGTGGTTATCTACTAACCACCCATGCCCGTAATCACATCTAACCCACCCAAAGGCAAACAAATCGAGATCAACTGTAAAGTCTCTCGCCAAGACCGACAGAGGACACCTAGCACACATCGTGAGGAGTAGTTACACGGACCCTTAGCCGGAGTGTCGATAACCATCCTCTCTCCATAGTAGACATTACTAAATTTAACTTTTCAAAGACAAACAGATGCAATAAAAGAGTGCGTAGCACCCGTGTCAACAATAGCAACTAAAGGTGTACCAGAGATGAAACATGTACCTCGGATATCATTAGGTCCCTCTGAACCTACCAAAGGCAAACACCTCCCAAAGAGATCTTTCCTTCTTAGGCTTGGGACACTTGAAGCTAATGTGACCAGCCTTCACCACGGCTTGAAACATACAGTTTCTTTGCGATCACACCTGCATGCCATGTGACCACTCTTTCCACACCTAAAACATCTCTCGCACTTCCATCTTACAGTCCAAAACTCTTGTGACTGGCTTGTCACACTTGAAACACACAATGTCGATGGGGCGTCTCCCCACTTGGCCTCTTGCCCTCATGGTGCCTCCTACCCTCAAGCAGACTGCTTTCCACCATTGTACTGCTACCACCCGAATACCTTTGCTTCCCTTTGTCGTGAGACTTCATAAGGCTTACCTCCGTGGTGAAATTTCCCCCTCGGTCTCTCATGACCCTAGAGGGCATTGTTTGTCTTCCTCATATATCCTGCAAAGAATCTACCGGATCAAGAATACTCTAATTTTTCTCGATACCCCACGGCTGCTTGATATCGGCTTCTCACCCATTCTCAAACTTGATGCACTTTGAGAATTCAGCCCCAGCCTCAGCATAGTGTGGATAGAACTTGGCCAACTCCGTGAACTTGGCAGCATATTCAGTAACAGTCATACTTCCCTGCCTCAGTTCAAGAAATTCCAGCTCTTTCTTACCTCTCACGTCCTCCGGGAAATACTTTCTCAAGAATTCCCTTCGAACACAAAATCAAGTGATCTCCTCCCGTGCAAAGACCCAATCTCTCACTAGTCTCTAGCCACCACCATCGCCTCTTTCAGATAAAGTATGAGTACTGCACTGACTTTCTCGCTCATCGGTCGACCCAATCACCCCAAGATCCTCTCAATCTCCTTCACCCCGTGTTAAGGCACCATCCGGGTTGTACCTCCCCTTGAAGGTAGGGGGGTTCTCTCTCTGGAACGTTGCCAGACTGCGGGTCTCATTATTCTGTTGGGTACCCACAGTCTGCGCTATAGCCTGCAAGGCCTCAAGAAGAGCAGTATCGATCCTTCTGGCCATATCAACCTAACACCTGCAAAGATAAACAACCAGCCTGTAATTACTTTAAGACACCTAGTTGTCATACACACTATGACATGATCGACACACTTGGCCGGACAGCACCGAACTTTTGCTCGATACCACTAATGTAACACCCCATTTCTACCCTAAATTTAAATCAAAAATCGAGTATACAAAAATCTTTTCTCGTCATCTTTTAGTTTAGTGTGTTATAAAATAGTGAATCAGTGACTATGGGATTACTCGTAATCGATACTACTTGCAACAGCATTGGCCACCTTTGCAAGGCTCTCCGGTGATGCCCTTGTAAATACACCAAACAAAGAAATTCTAGCCTTAGTGGCGAACCACGCTTTAGCCATAGTCATTCAAAGACACTAATAGTATAACATAAATTAATACTCAATGAAATGGAGCGTCACAACTCTTTCTCTTAAACAAAATCCGAATACGTAACACCAAAGAGACAACTCATAGAAATATAGTTTCACATAATGCAGCGGAAAATAATCATTATCGCAACAGCATAATCCAGCAATATCAAGACAAATACATAAAGGCTCAACAAGGAGCAAAACAAGCAACAACCGTCTAAACCCCGACCCCTAGGTGCTACGTGTCGAGCAGCACCGACTCGGGAGTAGTGAAGGTAGAAAGCCCTCACTCTCGACTACCGTGGTAAATAACAACGAAAGGGTGAGTCTCGAACTATATAATAAAAGTGATAATAAGCAATATATAAGCATAGTTTACAAAGACACTCAAACACGCCAAACATCACCAACAACATTCATGCACTAATGGGAATGTATGCAATGTTGGTATGCATGTGGTACCATTGGCCCACCGGCCGCCCTCAGGCTTCACAATCACTTTATAAGGCCCCCCGGCCGCCCTCAGGCTTCACAATAATTTTATAAGGCCCCCCGGCCGCCCTCAGGCTTCACAATTCATATTATAAACTCTACGACCGCAGCCAATGTATGCATGAGACTCCATGTACATCACAAACATCATTTCAAACAGCTCAATACACCCATTACTCTTACCTCAGTGTTAATCTCATTTTATAGCCCTCCTGGCCTGGCCCTCCGGCCCATGCCCCCATGGCATGCTCAATCACTTCATTATAAACCCTCAACACCATTATGTCCCACCGGACTATTCTCCTCTAGGGTACTTGATAACTCATATTTATATGAGTTACTTATACCTCTAATCATTAAATTAAGTAAGTTCTCAAGTAATATTAGTATAGTATTTAGTATATTTATGTGAATATTAGGAAAGGAAGGGCTAAACACTGCTTTGTTATGAATTTGGCACAATTGGTGCCCTTGTGAATATTTTGATGAAGTTTGTGAAGTAGTGCAGTGTTTAGCGCTATAGCGTCTTAACGCTATAGCGTCAAGTAAGCAGATCACCGAGCATCTTTAGGGAAAGTGCAATTTTGGCGCCAAGCTCATTAATCCAAGCTCCATATCTTATGATCACTGTGCGTGCTGACATGTGCGGATTTTATTGGATATGTGTGGACACTTGGCAATGCATGAGAAGGGAATAGTGGAGTTGGTGAAAAAGCAACTATCACCTTTCTTGACTTTTGAGGAGATTGTACCACATGCTAGCAAGGCTAGAAGATGGATGCTGATTTTCCTTCCCCTTCACACGGATACTATAGTGAGATAGTTAGTTTTTAGAGATTTTATTGATAGAGAGAGAAAGTGTGACACTTCTTCTTCTCCATTGATACATCTTAGAGCTTTTGCTATTTTACTTTCTTCCTTTGTATTTTTCTGTCTTTGTACTCATGGTGTAAGGTTGATGATGAGCCATCTTCACGTGGATGATTAGGAGACTTCAAGAGTGTATCTTTTGCATTTGTCATTTCCTCTTTATTTACGGTAATGCAAGTATTCTTCTTTGTGTTATTTTGATGGGGCTCAACATGAGCTAAACTCCTTGAGTTGGGTTGCTATAGCTTGTAATGAACCATTAATGCTTCGTATATAATTTCTCACGTTTTGTGTTTTAACCCTTGTGTGATTATTCTTCCAAACTTGTTTTATATTTGGCCACGTAAAACAAGTATTTCTGTGGATTCAGACATGAACCATAGAAAGAACTCAAGGATTAATATAAATGAGAAGGTTGGTTGAAGACATTTAATCAATTTTTGCTTCTTCTAGACATAGATGTTGCAATAGTTTATAAGGCATAAGCTGTGGGATCTTGATTATACAGGTGAACCTATTTAGAACCTAGACATAGGCATCTTGTAGTGAAACCACGGCTAGTGACCGAAAGGCACAAAATATTTGCAATAGCGCTTAACGCTATAGCGTGTGACGTTATAAATCCTTGTTTTTTGGGATTTACATAGTGAAGGCAATCCAACTTATTTCTCTTATATTTTTACCCACGCTTTAACTTGTTACTTAATCAATTCTTATTCAACTGAACTTTTGTTACTCAACATATTTGCTACTTGTTCCTCTAAAGTGTAATTCCTTTTTAAACTCTAAAATTAATACCAATCCCTGTGGAGACGAACTTTACTTATCAATATATTACTTGTTGCGATTGTGTACACTTGCACATCACCTTTTCGCACAACAAGTTTTTGGCGCCGTTGCCGGGGATTGCATTTAATTTTTATTGTTTAAGAAATTATTACATCCTTAGGGAGGTTTTACCTTGGTATTTTTCTGTGGTGTGTTACGGGAAGTGCTATACGTCTGATGCTATAGCGTATGCCCAGATCAGAACCACCCACTTTTGAGTTTGATCCTGAACTGCAGAGAAGATTCGGAAGGCTAAGACGCCAACAAAGACTACAACAACTCAGACCAACTATGTCTGAGCACTCTAATCCTACTGTTAGAGGTTCAATGGGTGGAAGAACACCCTCTCAAATAGGAAGACGAGGCCAAAGAGGTGGAAGGCAAGGTCCTTTTACCCATACTGAACCTGATGATGAATACTGGTATAGAGAAAGGTTTTTGAACCAAGCTCCAGATCAAATGGTGAATGACAGAGACAGCCAATGAGAGATTATGTCGTGTTTTGATCCACCCCCATGGAGACAAGTATCACTAGGCACATTGTGGATCGCTACTCATTTCGAGTTCAAGCCTATGATGTTCCAAATGCTCCAAACAATCTGGACAATTTGGAGGTTCCACTCAAGAAGATCCTTTTGCTCACCCGAGAAACTTTCTAGAAGTGTGCAATTTCATCATTCCAGAGTGAGTGAGGATGCTTTCAGTGAAGTTGTTCCCTTTATTCTTTAAAAGACAGAGCAAAGGCTTGGTTGAACTCCTTGGAGTCAAATTCTATTACAACTTGGGAAGATATGACAAAGAAATTTCTAGAGAAGTATTTCCCACCAAACAAAAATGCTAGGATGAGGAATGACATCACATCTTTCAAGCAAAAAGAAGGTGAATCATTGCATGAGGCTTGGGAAAGGTGGAAGGAGTCGCTTAGGAAATGTCCACATCATGGAATTCCTATAGTAATTCAAATGGAGACTTTCTACAATGGACTAGAGGCACCTACAAGGTCTATGCTGGATGCCTCATCTGGAGGTGTGATCCTTAACTCTTCATACAATGAAGCTTGTGAGCTTATAGAGCGCATTGCCATAAACAGCTTCTTCATGGCCTCACGAGAGGCTAACTTCTACAAGGAAAGTAGCCGGGGTTCATGAAGTGAGTGAGGTTTCTGCTCTCTCACCCCCAAGTGGCTACTCCGACAAATATGATAAAGGAGTTGAATCGCCAACGCTATAGCGTCGATGCTATAGCGCTGAAAGGTCAATCTACTGCAAAGAATTGAACAAGCCCCTCCCGGAGAAGCAAGTTGTGTTTATCGTGGAGGAGCTCATTTGTATGAAGATTGCACAACTAATCCTCGCTCATCAACTATGTGGGGTACAACAAGGGCAACAACCCTTATTCCAATACATACAACCCCGGTTGGAGAAACCATCCTAATTTTAGGTGGGGAGGAAATAATGCTAATACAAGTACAAATGCTCCTGCTATTCCCCGTGTTTTCCAAGACAACAACAACAAAGAACCTCCTAGACAAAATGCTCCTGCTCCTCCAATGGATAACTCAATGGAGTCTCTGCTAAGGTCATTCATCGGTGATTGTAAAACAACAATGCGGACTCATGAAGCATCAATCAAGACTCGAGAATCAAGTGGGACAGATTGCATCCGCTCTCACACAAAGGCGTAATGGTGGACTTCCTTCTACCACCGAACCATCATCATCTCATGCACCGTGCAAGGAGCATGTGAAAGCAATAACCACCGTGAGTGGTAAAGAGGTAACTACTGCACCCAAGAATTTAGAGTCAAGTGTTGCTGAAAATGAAAAGAATTTTCCAGACGTTATAGCACCTGACGCTATAGCGTCAAATGCAAACAGAACACCTGAACCTAAATTGGTGCCTGAATATCCTCGCCCCCTTTCCCTCAAAGGTTAAAAAGGCACATGAGGACAAACAATTTAATAAATTCCTTGAGGTGTTAAAACAATTGCACATTAATGTTCCTCTAGTTGAGGCATTACAACAAATGCCCAACTATGCCAAATTTATGAAAGATGTTTTGACAAAGAAAAGAAGGTTGGGAGAATTTGAAACCGTGGCAATGACGGGAATGCAAAGATGTTGATGCAAAACAAACTCCCAGAAATTAAAGGACCCCGTAGTTTCACAATACCTGCTCCATTGGAAATTTTTATTCGTCGTGCTTTTATGTGACTTGGGTGCAAGTATAAACTTAATGCCCAAGTCCATTTACACACAATTGGGTATAGGAACTGCCGTGCCTATTTCGTAAGCCTCCGCTTAGGCGATAGGTCACTTGCCTATCCTGAAGGAATACTGGAGGATGTTTTAATTAAAGTAGATAAATTTGTTTTTCCTGTTGACTTTGTTATCTTAGATTTTGAAGCAGATGCAGAGGTACCTATCATTTTAGGTAGACCCTTCTTGGCTACAGGGAAGACACTCATAGATGTTCAAAAAGGAGAATTGACTATGAGAGTTAATGATCAAGAAGTTAAGATCAATGTTCTGAATGCATTAAAACTTCCAGATGTCAATACTGAAGAGTGTTCCTTTGTGGTTTCTCTTGACCAAGTGGTTCAAAAACATTTTCAGAAAACTAACAACCACTTGGGAAAGTTGCTTAACAATTCTGAAGAACATGACTTGTTGGAAAAAGAGGAATTTCAAGAAGGCAAGCAAGCTGTGAATGAGGTTTGGGCTAGAAGATATGAGTCACTAGAGCAAGAGAACTCAAACCTAAAGAAGAGTGTGCCTTCTGTTGTGCAACCACCTGAATTAGAGTTGAAGGAACTACCCAAGCACCTGAAGTATGCATACTTGGGGGAGAATGGGACTCTACCTGTCATCATTTCTCGCTAGTTTGAACCAAAACCAAGAGGTGGAGCTCATTACAACTCAAGAGGCACAAAAAGGCAATAGGTTGGCAAATGTCTGATATACATGGGATAAGTCCTACAATCTGCATGCACAGGATTGTGTTGGAAGAAAATGCTAAACATAGCATTGAAGCACAAAGAAGGCTTAATCCCATTATGAAAGAGGTGGTGAAGAAGGAAATCCTCAAGTGGCTAGATGCAGGGATTGTGTATCCTATTTCCGATAAAGCATGGGTTAGCCCCATGCAATGTGTTCCCAAGAAAGGTGGTGTCACCAGTAATCACAAATGACAAAGATGAGTTGATTCCCACAAGAACAGTGGATCGGTTGGAGGATTTGCATGGACTACGGGGAAATTGAACAAGGCCACAAAGAAAGACCATTTCCCTCTCCCTTTCATTGACCAAATGCTGGACAGACTTGCTGGTAAGGACTATTACTGCTTTCTTGATGGCTATTCTGGCTATAATCAAATAGCAATAGTTCCTGAAGACCAACAAAAGACCACATTCACATGTCCTTATGGCACATTTGCTTTTAGAAGAATGCCCTTTGGACTGTGCAATGCCCCTGCAACTTTCCAGAGATGTATGATGTCCATATTCTCTGACTTCATTGAAAAATCTATGGAGGTTTTTATGGATGACTTCTCTGTGTTTGGGGATAGCTTTCAGAAGTGTTTGGATAACTTGGAAGAGATACTGATAAGATGTGAAGAGACAAATCTGGTGCTCAATTGGGAGAAATGTCACTTCATGGTGCAAGAAGGAATTGTACTAGGGCATAGGATCTCCAAGAAAGGTTTGGAGGTGGATAAGGCCAAGATTGAAGTCATTGAAAAATTGCCACCCCCTTCAAGTGTCAAAGGCATCAGAAGCTTCCTTGGGCATCTTTGGTTTCTACAGGAGATTCATTAAAGACTTCTCAAGGATCTCAAAACCTCTATGTCAACTCCTCCAGCATGATACCACTTTCAACTTTGATGATGCATGCCTTGAAGCCTTCCAGAAGTTAAAGAAAGCTCTGATTACTGCACCTATCATTGTTGCTCCTCGATTGGAGTAAACCATTCGAGCTCATGTGTGATGCAAGTGACTATCTTTGTGGGAGCCGTGCTTGGGCAAAGGTATGATAAAATCTTTCATTCCATTTACTATGCAAGCAAAACACTTATTGAAGCACGCTTAAATTACACGATTCTTGAAAAAGAGTTATTAGTTTGTGGTTTTGCCTTTGATAAATTTAGATCATACTTGGTTGGCACAAAAGTAATTGTTTTTACTGCACCATTCTCGCCATCAAGTATTTGATCTCAAAAAAGATGCAAAACCAAGGCTAATAAGATGGGTTCTCCTCCTCCAAGAATTTGACTTGGAAATTCATGATAAAAGGGTGGAGAACCAAGTTCTTCGACCATTTGTCTAGACTTGAAGGAGACAATGCAGTGCTGAGCGAGGAGAGATTAAAGAAATCTTCCCGGATGAGAAACCGTTGGCGATTCAGCAAAAATGTAACGCTATAGCGGTTGCGCTATAACGCCAGACGCTTATAGCGTCTCAAGATGATGCTCCTGGTTTCTGCGACATTGTTGTGAATAACTTGGTAAGCGAGAATTGTGCTGCAGATCCAATTATCAACAAAGAAAAAGGTTTTTCCATGTAGTGAAAGATTACTATTGGGATGAACCTTTTCTCTACAAGAAATGCCAAGACCAAGTGATAAGAAGGTGCCTTGCAGAGGAAGAACAACCTCAAGTGTTAGAGCATTGTCATGCTTCACCATGTGGTGGACACTTTGGAGGAACTAGAACAGCTGCAAAGGTATTGCAATGTGGGTATTACTGGCCCACATTATTCAAGGATGCTCAAGAATGGGTAAAGAATCGTGCAAGGTGTCAAAGGACTGAAACATTTCAAACAAGCATGAAATGCCCTTAACCAACATCTTAGAGATTGAACTCTTTGATGTATGGGGCATGGATTTTATGGGTCCCTTTCCTCCTTCTCATGGTAATTTGTATATACTGGTGGCTGTGGATTATGTTTCCAAATGGGTTGAAGCTGTGGCTCTTCCCAACAATGATGCCAAGTCGATCGACAAGTTTCTCTGAGAAGAACATATTCACCGGATATGGCACACCAAGAGCAATTATCGGTGATGAGGGTTCTCACTTTTGTAACAAGTTGATTGAGTCTCTATTGGGAAAATATGGAGTGAGGCACAAAATTGCCAATGCGCATACCACCCACAAACAAATGGGCAAGCTGAATTGTCCAATAGAGAAATCAAAAGGATGCTTGAGAAAATGGTGGGACCTTCAAGAAAGGATCGGTCAATTCATCCGGATGATGCTCTGTGGGCTTACAGGATGACCTTCAAGACACCTCTCGGGAATGTCTCCATACAGGACTTGTGTTTGGAAAAGCATGTCACCTCCTATTGAGTTGCAACACAAAGCTCATTGGGCCATAAAAAGCTCAACTTTGATTGTGATAGGGCGTAAGGCTAGGCTCAGCTGCGATTAAATGAACTTGATGAGATTAGGCATGCCGCATATGAGAGTTCAGCCATTTACAAAGAAAAAAAAAAGATGTGGCATGACAGAAGATCTGAAGCAGAGTCGATTGAAGGAGGCCAAGTGCTCCTTTTCAATTCTAGATTAAAATTGTTTCTGGCAAGCTTAAATCAAGGTGGTCCGCCCTTTTAAACTAGTCAAGGTCTACCCTTATGGTGCAAAGGATTTATTTGATCAAGCAACCAACACCACTTTCAAGGTGAATGGGCAAAGGGTAAAACAATACCATGGTGACATCATCATGAGGACAAGACCTCAATTGATCTTCATGATCCCTAACATAAAATGAAGCAAGTCAGCCGATGACTCTTAAAACAAGCGCTCTTGGGAGGCACCCCAAGGTTTTACTAATGAACATATCCTTTATTTGTGTTTTATTTTGCAGAGAAAGAATTTTGGTGTTGAGGAATTTGGGAATTTGAAAGTGAAGGTGTGATATTGACGCTATAGCGTCAAGAGGTGGTATCTCGCGCGGAAGAAACACTGTTAATTTAAAAGAAATGGGTCGATTATCATACGTGGCACGCGCGCGCTCTGTACACTTCAACCGCCTTACCCTAAGCGCCCACGTGTGACAAGCCCAGCCATTTCGGTCCACTCCGCCCCATCAAACGGTCACATCATTCAATTCCCATAACCTCCCACTCAACCACTCCTATTCTTCTTTCTTCTAATCGTTGAGCCTTCTTTTTTCCTAACCCCATCCTACCCATAATCGCATTTCTTCTTTCTCTCAAGAAACCGATCCCACAATCAATTCCAAAATTCACAAATTTCTTTCATTTCTTCCAAAATCCCAAAATGGTGAAGAAACACTCCATTGAAAAACCCTGAAAAAGACCAAGACCTCTCGAGCCCGCTTCTTCAAGAGCCATAGACCCCAAGGATCGATCTCTGCGCTATTGGAAGATGAACTTCATCGTTGAAAGGGGTTTCAAAACGAGAAAAGGCCCCCGACGTGTTCACATCCACCGTTATAGCGTTAGGGTGGCGGTTTATCAAGCACGAGGGGAGTATGTCGTTCCTTTGGTAGGGAGTTCTACCAGGTATTCCTCCTCCAAAGGGGAAAAGCCCCAAACTTATTCTCTGGTCGAGAGGAGAAACAAAGAGATTTCACCAAGTTCCATCAATGACTACTTCAAATTAGGGTATTCTGGAAAGGCTCTAGACAAGAAGCTTGATACATGGGGATGTGAGGAAATGGAGGAGGTGAAGAGAAGAATCTGCGTGGAGGAGGCAACATGGGAGAGATTTGGATCCAATTCAAGGTTAAGAAGGCATTTTTAGTGGATGAAGCAGCAATGTGGTTCACTTTCATCGTGCATTCACTCATGCCTACTTCCCACACAACAAATGTGGAGAAGGACAGGTTGATAGTGCTTGATGCTATTCTGGAAGGTGAGAGCATAGTTGTGGGCAAAATCATTGCCAGAGAAATTGAGAAAAGCAGGCTCAAAACTGACGGTAATCTCTACTTTCCATGTTTAATTACTGAATTATGCAAGCAGTCAAGTTGAAATTGAAATCCGTGATGAGAGGAGGACTCCTCGGGAGATATTCCCGCTGTTTTTAAACCCGCATGAGAAGAAGTGCTAGCGCTTATAGCGTCTGATGCTATAAGCGCCAATCAATTGAAAAAGAATCAAGAGGTCCTGTAAGTTTGTCAAAGCTAAGTTTGAATGGGAGAAGGCCGTGTTAGAGAAATTATCAAGGGGCAAGGAGTTAATGGAGCCCCCTGTATTCCCGCATGGCTAATTGAAGATGAGGGTGTGAAGGAGCCACCCCAAGCAAAAGAAAAGGTGAGTAAGAAGGCTGCTGCTGATCCAAGCAAGAAGAGAGCAAGGAAGAGCCCTGCTAAGAAGAAAGCGAAGGTGAGTAGTGAAGAGTCCCTCAACACTGAGGATTTAGAAGAGTTGAGTGAAGATGATGAAGAGGAGACAAGGAGGGTGATGAGAGAAGTAAATGATTCTCGAAGAGGAAGAGGACTCAAAGTGAAGAGAAGTCCAGTGAGGAGAGCCTGAGAAGGAAAAAGAATCAAAAGTGAAGAAGATGAGGAAGTATCTCACTGATCCCACTCCTAGCCCCACAAGACCACCTCACCACAAATACCCTCACCACAAACACAAGAACAAATCATTCCCGAAACTCCACATGCAGCCAACCATACCTCCACCAGAGCGAAAAAGAAAAATCACCCTCACCGCAAAAGCACCAAACCTAAATGAGCCACCACAACCTGAACCATCACCCAATCCCCAATTCCCACAAAAGAGCAAAGCCCACCACCGCATCACCACAACAACTGCTTTCCCAAAATCCTGCGAAGGCCATTCAAGCGCTATAGCGTCGATGCTATAGCGCTGAACCTCGATCCAATTCCAAAGATCTTCTGTATCAAGTGCAACAAAGACTCCTAGGCTTAAACAAAAGCCCAAAGGAGTTCTCAATCAAAGACTAACATTATTGCGGATCTCAAGAAGAAGCCCAAGCAATGGCCGAGTCCTCCAAGGAAGTAGCCCAAGGCCCAAAGTGCCATCCGCACCCAAGCGTAAAGTCAAGGAGAAGCATGTGGCGAAAAAGGCCAACGTATGTCTCTGCAAGGAGGAGCCCAGGAGCCAAGCCGATCAAGTATTGAGGAAGTGGATGAAGAAAGAGTGCAAAGAAGAAGCACAAAGAACTGGGAAGGAAGTGTCCGAACAGAGAGAAGGAGGTCGCTACAAAGCTAGCGAGAGATGAGGCGTAGAAAAGAGAGGAAGCGCCTGGTGGAAGCGCTATAGCGTCTGAGGCTATAGCGTCTGAGGAAGAACAGAAGGAAGCAAAGAAGAAGAAAAAGGCTGTAAAGCCTCCTCAGCCATCCCGTGTTAGCTCAAGAACCAGGTCTGGTCTGGTTAAGAAGTGAATTTAATTTTCTGTTGTTTAAGTTTAATGTTTTGTGAACAAAAATAAATTGTGAAGCGCTATAGCGTCTCTCTTGCGCTTCACAAATGTTTAAAACTTGAATTATCTTGTTTGTGTATTAAGTTCAGGCCTCTCCCTAGTCTTTAAAGAGCAAAGTCACGGACAATTTGCTCACTTTTGTTGTGGGGGGAGGACCTAAAGTTGTTAATGTTTAATGTTTTTGTTAATGTTTTAAAATTGTTCTGTTTCAAGTGCCTCATTTTTAGGTATAGTCATTGAATGCGTTCCCTTTGGGCTAATTGTATTGATAATGGTGTGAGTGAGTAAGAGAGCCGTGCTTTTTGATGAAATCTTTGCTTATTATTGCTCTCACACGTAAATCTCATGGCTTAAGAAGAAACTTAGCTAGCCAAGGACTATCCGAGGTTTAGGCTAGTCCGAGTTAACCAAGGTGAGATCAAGGCTTGAATAAAAACTTGAAGAGTTGTTGAAGCATAAGTTTGGGGGTGTGGGGCTATATAAAGGTTAGGTACAAAGGTCTTAGGGTGGTCAGTGACTTAAAAAGTTAATGTAAATATGTTGTAAAGCTGTAGTTACCCAAAACAAAAGCTAGAAGCATCCCAAAGGCAAAGAAAGAGGCAAAGCCTTATGTAAAAAAAAAAAAAAAAAAAAAAAAAAAAAAATAGAATAATAGAATAATTGCTGAGGAGCCAAGTAATGAGGGGGCTACAGCTAGTAAATCTGTTATCTTTGTTCAAGCGCTATAGCGTCAAACGCTATAGCGTGAGCTGTTTAGATTCAATAAGTTAGGAACACTGACCATAGACTTGAAGTGCCTAGTTAAACCCTTTGTCATGCCTAAAAATCCCCATTCCTGTGTGAAAATGTTAATCTAGTCATTGTTTTGAAAGAGTTCTTGATTTTACCAAAAGAAGACCATTCTTTCCAAGGCTAAAGAGAAATCCAAATCTAGCTAGGAATTGAGATGAGTCAAGAGATCACACACACACTATTGAGCAGTAATAAGCTTAGAAGTTGAATAAATGCATTGGTGTGTTGGTGTGAGTGTGAATCAGAATTATTAGCCCATTGAGAAAATGTTTGAGTGAGTATGCTTAGAAATGAAGTGTTGATCAGAGCATGTGTGTTGTAAATAGGGTCAGTTTGTTTGTCTTTGCAAGTGTCATTACTTGAGGACAAGCAATGGTTTAAGTTTGGGGGTGTGATAACTCATATTTATATGAGTTACTTATACCTCTAATCATTAAATTAAGTAAGTTCTCAAGTAATATTAGTATAGTATTTAGTATATTTATGTGAATATTAGGAAAGGAAGGGCTAAACACTGCTTTGTTATGAATTTGGCACAATTGGTGCCCTTGTGAATATTTTGATGAAGTTTGTGAAGTAGTGCAGTGTTTAGCGCTATAGCGTCTAACGCTATAGCGTCAAGTAAGCGATCACCGAGCATCTTTAGGGAAAGTGCAATTTTGGCGCCAAGCTCATTAATCCAAGCTCCATATCTTATGATCACTGTGCGTGCTGACATGTGCGGATTTTATTGGATATGTGTGGACACTTGGCAATGCATGAGAAGGGAATAGTGGAGTTGGTGAAAAAGCAACTATCACCTTTCTTGACTTTTGAGGAGATTGTACCACATGCTAGCAAGGCTAGAAGATGGATGCTGATTTTCCTTCCCTTCACACAGATACTATAGTGAGATAGTTAGTTTTTAGAGATTTTATTGATAGAGAGAGAAAGTGTGACACTTCTTCTTCTCCATTGATACATCTTAGAGCTTTTGCTATTTTACTTTCTTCCTTTGTATTTTTCTGTCTTTGTACTCATGGTGTAAGGTTGATGATGAGCCATCTTCACGTGGATGATTAGGAGACTTCAAGAGTGTATCTTTTGCATTTGTCATTTCCTCTTTATTTACTGGTAATGCAAGTATTCTTCTTTGTGTTATTTTGATGGGGCTCAACATGAGCTAAACTCCTTGAGTTGGGTTGCTATAGCTTGTAATGAACCATTAATGCTTCAGATATAATTTCTCACGTTTTGTGTTTTAACCCTTGTGTGATTATTCTTCCAAACTTGTTTTATATTTGGCCACGTAAAACAAGTATTTCGTGGATTCGGACATGAACCATAGAAAGAACTCAAGGATTAATATAAATGAGAAGGTTGGTTGAAGACATTTAATCAATTTTTGCTTCTTCTAGACATAGATGTTGCAATAGTTTATAAGGCATAAGTCATGGGATCTTGATTATACAGGGGTGAACCTATTTAGAACCTAGACATAGGCATCTTGTAGTGAAACCACAGCGCTAGTGATTGAAAGGCACAAAATATTTGCAATAGTAGCTTAACGCTATAGCGTGTGACGTTATAGCGTCTTGTTTTTGGGATTTACATAGTGAAGGCAATCCAACTTATTTCTCTTATATTTTTACCCACGCTTTAACTTGTTACTTAATCAATTCTTATTCAATCGAACTTTTGTTACTCAACATATTTGCTACTTGTTCCTCTAAAGTGTAATTCCTTTTTAAACTCTAAAATTAATACCAATCCTCGTGGAGACGAACTTTACTTATCAATATATTACTTGTTGCGATTGTGTACACTTGCACATCACCTTTTCGCACAACAAGACTCAACCTTACTCGGGGACCTAAACCACCATTTAGGACCAAAACAATCATCTAGGGACCAAACTGTCACCTAGGGACCAAAACAAAGACTCCTCTTAGGCACTTGGCAAAGACTAGGCGCCATTTTCCCCACATTCTCGCGCCCGGTGCAACACAAAGACTAGGCGCCAGAAACTCAAGATTTTGGCGCCCCAGGCAACACGGCCACTGGGCGCCACTTTCCTAGCAACTGCGCCCACAGGCAACACGCACCTAGACACACACTCGCATACGCTTTGAGACACAAACCAAGACACAGCAAAGACAAGCTTGGCGCCCCTGCTGCGACCAGCTCACCCAACACTTTCAAACCAAAAACCACCCGAGCCAAAATGTTTAAAAATGAATTTGGGCGTGTAAACACAAAATTTGGCACAGATGAAATATGCCTAGAAAAGTAAGTTGCACTCCCGGCCCCAAAACACACACAAAACGAGCCCCACCGGACATTTTCAAAATAACACCCGCAACTGAGAAACCACTCGAGCCAAAACACTTAAAAATGAAAGTTGGCAGTGAATACAAAATTTGGCACGAGGAAATATGTTTAGAAAAGTAAGTTTCACTCCCGGGCCCCAAAACACACACAAAACGAGCCCCACCGGACATTTTCAAAATAACACTCGCAACTGTAAAACCACTCGAGCCAAAATGTTTAAAATTGAAAGTTGGCAGTGAATACAAAATTTGGCACGAGAAAATGTGCCCAGTAAATGCAAGTTTCACTCCCGCTCTAAAATACCCACATTCTGGCGCCCCTGAGACAAAGAACTCACTCACCCAGACATCAAGCATAAAGTGACACAGCGCCATTCTGGCACCTGGGCAGCATTTGGCGCCCACATCGCACACACGCACCCAACACACAAACAAAGGCATTGTGGCGCCATTTTCCCAAAGAACTTGGCGCCTGGCGAAACACACTGCACAGAACACATTCCTGCACATGAACAAAGGCATGTGGCGCCATTTCCCAAAGAATGTGGCGCCACGGCGTGAGCATTCTGCATGAGACTCCCAATTTCACTGTGAATGCACACAAGGCGCTGAATCCTAGCATCTTGGCGCCCCAAACTCCAAAACCCCAATTTTCTCAAAATCTTCCAAACCAATTCACTCAATAATCCTTCTAACACTCCTAATTGCATAATCAAACAACCAATTGCATACTCAACTCATCAATTAACATCAAAATCACAAATTCATACATTACAAAACCCTAACTCACGCCTAAATCAATTTTTACCAACAATTTCATCAAATTCAAGGAATCAATCAACATGCAATCATCAATTAACATCAAAACAGCCCCTATGACACATATAATACCCATTATCTCCTCTATTATAGAGTGAGACTCCCCTTACCTCAAATTAAACCGTAGAAAACCTTCTTTACTGAGACACCACCAAAACCACAGCAACAAGAGCTCCTTCCTTTCCTTCTTGCTTGGTGCGATCAACTCTTCCTTCTTCTCTCCCTCTTAGCGTCGTTTCTCTTCTCTCTTTCTCTCCTTTCTTTCGTTTCTTTCTTTCTTTGGTGAATGGTGCGAATTGCACCAACCCTAGGACCTAAGTCACTGGGCTTGGGCTCCTGGGCCAATACTTGCAGCCTCAGATCTCCAATACCACTCCCTTCAATTAAATAAAATACCAAATTATAAAATGCTATATTATAATTTGATACAATTAAAATAGTGCAACACTTAAACAATTTAATCAATTTCTTAATTAAATTATTTGGGGTGTTACAAATGGGGTGGGTTGAGGGAAACTCACATTTCTGAACATATTTTACTGTGCCAAATTTTGTATTCACCTGCCCAAATCCAATTTTAAATGTTTTGGCTCGAGTGGTTTCCTGATTACAGGTGTTGTTTTAAAAATGTCTCGGTGGGGGTGACTCGGTGTGTGTAAATGGGGTGGGTTGGGTGAAACTTACTTTTCTGGGCATATTTCACCGTGCCATATTTTGTATTTACCTGCCCAAACATATTTTTAAACATTTTGGCTCGGGTGGTTTTTGGTTTTAAAGTGTTGGGTGTCTTTGGTCGATTGGGGCGCCAGATTGTCTTGCCAGTGGCGCCTAGTCCGTGTGTCAGTGCTCGAGACGGTGTCCGAAATCGTGTCTTAGTTTGTGTCTAGGTCTCGTGTTGCCCGTAGGGCGCCAGTTGCTAGAAAAGTGGCGCCCAGGTGGGTCGTGTTGCCACGGGGCGCCAAAGTCTTGAAGTTTCTCGCGCTAGTCTTTGTGTTGCACCGTGGGCGCCATCGTGGGGAAAATGGCGCCTAGTCTTTGCCAAGTGCCTAAGAGTGTGTTTGTTTTGGTCCCTAGGTGACAGCTTTGTCCCTAGATGATTGTTTTGGTCCTAAATGGTGGTTTAGGTCCTTGGGTGAGGTTGAGTCCTCTAGATGAGATTAGTCCTTGGGACTTAATGGTGTTGAGAGTGTATAATGAGATGACTGAGAATGCCATGGGGGCATGAGCCGGAGGGCCAAGCCATGAGGGCTATAACATGAGATTAATACTGAGGTAAGAGTTAATGCGTGTATTGAGCTGCTGAGATTGTGTTTGTGTTGTTACATGGTGTCTCATGCATACATTCGGCTGCGGTCGTAGAGCTTATAAAATGAATTGTGAAGCCTGAGGGCGGCCGGAGGGCCAGAGTCATGAGGACTCCATTACTGATGAGAATGCCGGAGGGCAAATATTGAGAACGCCGGAGGGCAAATGGTACCACGTGCATAACTACATTGCATACATTCTCATGAGTGCATAAATAATATTGAGTGATGATTGGTGTGTTTGATTATGTTGTGAACTGTGATTGTATATATTACTTATTATCACTTTTATTATATAGTTCGAGACTCACCCTTTCTGTTGTTGTTTACCACAGGTAGTCACGAGTGAGGGCTTTCTACCTTCACTACTCCCCGAGTCGGTCTGCTCTGATACGTAGCACCTAGGGGTTGGGGTTTTAGATTGTTATTGCCTTGTTTTGCTCACTGTTGAGCTTTCATGATGTTATACTGTGTATTGTTGAGATTTGAGGATTATTATTTTGAGCTGTAGTTTGATTCCGCTGCATGATATGAGTTTGTATCCCACGTTTGTATGGTGTTATGTATCTATGCATTTTTCTGAACTGACTGTTGAGTATTTTAAGAGAGGAGCGTAACACTCCATTAATTGAGAAAAATGATTTTTATACTCTGATTTTTGATTTAAATTACCGGGTAGAAATGGGGTTATTCTGATTCTTTGTTGAGTTGGTCGCAGATTCTGCTCCAAGATTGGCCCTCGGCCGCCTTGTACTGAAGGTTCCTGACGAGGGTTGTCCTGTGATTCATGGATAGTTTGTGGGACGCCCTCTGGAGTTTGCTGAGGGATTGCATTTCGCCCAGAGGGGTCGGCCCTTGACGAGGCTCGTGTGGCGTGCCTCCTCGGTTGCATGGTGGAAGTGTTCAATTCGCTCCCACTGTGGTTGCCAATGATCGTACCTGATCGATAGATATATTGCTGATGTGGTTCCTTAGCTCGGTCGCTGGATGTCTTGGTGCCTAGATCTAGGACGCGCCTGGGTGGTACCTGCGTAAGCACTCCGACGCCCAAGTCAGCAATGAGCAGTGAATAGTGAATAGTGAATAGTAATAAATGACGTACCTAACTCCTTGAGATTCGTGCCATATTTATAGTAATAGTTATTGGGCCGTATTGGACTGCATTGGGCCTTGAGCCCACTCTAGAACACAACCTTTGCAGCAAAATCTATTAAAAGGCCCCCATTTCTTAAGAAATCACGGGCTGCATCCATTAATTCTTTGTCAATGTCCCCAAGAGAATAGCACCAAAGCGCAGGCCCAGATCGAGTACCACATACTAAAGCAAAATGAACAAGAGGCTCACAGAAAGAGAGGGCCACCTAACAAAGAAAAGACTGAAAAGTAAGCATCAAGTCACTGGTAACTTTGTGGTGAAAGCATGCAGAACAAACCCCAAAAGGTAAACATTTTTTGTCCTCAAAGTCACCGAATGACGAAAAATCACCGAATAGATAATATGGATTCTTACCCTTAAACGTTTATCTTTTGCACCAAATGGCTTCATAAGGGTATATGGTGGACGCTGGTTTCCTCTCAAGTTGCCATTCTGAATAACTGAAAGTGAGTAAGTGGACCCACTCCTTAAGTACAACCAATCAAAACTTGAGTATCACACACTCCAGTGTGGATGGTCTATCGAAGTCTACTCAAACCACACAAAAAAATACATTGTTAAACTTGATGCTAATGATTATGAAGACAATCTAAGTTTATACCTCACCACTTGTCTACTTCTCCCTGCTTCCTCTGTAATAATACAAATAAAACCAAGTTAAAATCTCAAAATACAATAAATCAGTTCCCAAAGGCACAAAGCAAATATAAAAAAGAAGATGAATATAAAGCATTGTGGGTAACATCTATCAAAACGACCTCAAAATACTTGTAAGTAGAATTCTGCATTACACAACAATTAAATCTGATTAACCAAGTCAACAATTCATGACAAGGTTTTACTTTCAATAAAGGCTTGGTAACCCACCTAATTCACCCAGTACGAATTGAGAAAATACACATTTTAGCATAGAGCAAATAATATCATATCATCTTACTAATTAAAGAAAGTACTTACTTACCAACAATATCAACATGTTTGGAAGACAATAATAAGAATTGGCAAGCTGAATAGGCATAGATGAACAATTAAAAACTTACTTGCTTGCTAAACATTTCTTTGACTGCTTTGTTTGGTTGGCGACACAAGGAACACATCCACACCACAATATTTTGCTTCGGGAGTAGGACTCTACAAGGAAACAAAGAAAAGAACATATAAGTTGCTCAATTCAAATCTCCACTACAAAAACATTATAATCAAAAAAGATAGACATTGAAGCATTACAAGTTGCTCAATTCACAATCTTCACACAAATCAATCAATAGAATGTAATCTTGCTCAAGTTCCTATTGCAACTACAATGTAGCACCAACACATTTTGAACACCATGTTTATAAATAGAATGTAATATATGTCACTGATAATCGATATGATGTAATTAATCTTTTTGAGGCTTGAGGCAAGGAAGGAGAAATGTGTGATTTGGACTATTGTAGAGGTGGACTTATGTGTTCTTTTGGTGATTTGGATATAAACTTCCATTGCTACATCATGCCACTAATTAATCATTGATAAAGACATAAACCGTTAGGTAAGGTTAATCAAAAACAAGCCATGATCAAAATCAAATCAACCAACAACATGGAAGAAAACATCTAGCCTAGCACAAACAAAAGCAGGGGTCATTTCATGAATCAAACAAATTTAATTAGTAGAAAAAACCTCACAGCTATATAAATATATAGTCACGTATATGTAGAAGAGGCACCAAATGGAATCACATGTTCATCAAAAGAGTCTCATTCATAATTAACTTTAAGGCTACCAGTTTATATTACATTAGAAAAGTAACAAATCTATGACTTGGAATCATGAACCTATGACATGGCAACACTCTCTATCTCACGCATCAATGATTCACAAGAAAGGAGTTACTATGAGCAACATTTTCTCGATATCTAAATCATTTTATGCAAAGAACAATGATAATACTCATTTAAGAAAAAAAGTAATGAAGATGAACAAGAAATCAAGGAATCAACAATAAAGGTGAAGAAAACAATACCCATTTGCAGAGTCGCGGTTTGCGAGAATAGCAGTTCACTTGTTCCAACTTCGCAGTTCACTTTCCAACACTGAACAAAAATCAAGGAATCTGCATAAATCTTACCTCAAGTTAGAGGAAACCACAAAACCTAAGAAGACCAAAACAAAATCAGAATCAAAATCAATATCAATATCAAAATCTAAATCTAAATCTAATCCCTAACCTTATATAAATCATAAGAAAAGCAAAAATTGGGGTTAGGGTTTTGAGAGAGAGGGGGGATTCGAAGTTTCTGGGCTGAAGAGAGAGTACGTGAAGACGTCGGTGGAGGAGAACGGTAGCGAATCGGAGAACGGCGGCCAACGAAACAAACTCAACGGCGCTTCCATGGACTCCTCCTTCCTTCTCTGGCTTATTTCTCAAATCTCTCTCTTTCATTTTTGCGGTTGTAAAAGAAATGTGAGAAGAAGGGGGTCGGATCGGATGAGAAGAAGAAGAGAACAGGAGCAGATGAGAAAGAGGAGAAAGTGGTTAGGGTTTCGTCGAAGTTGAGCAGAGGAGAATGATGGAACGACAGTGGTGATTGAGAGTGAGGGAGGGAGGCAGATTGTAGGTGAGGAGGAGAGAGCGAGAGGGTGAGGAGGAGAGAGCGAGAGGGTGAGGAGGAGAGAGCGCGACGTTCTGTTTTTAGGATAGGGATAGGGCTCATTTTATTTTGATTAATGGGTTGCCACGGACTTGCCACGGCATCTCCGTGGCAAATTTCTGTCCTTTCACATGTCCGTGGCAAACCCGTGGCAAACACCAAAGAAATTTCGCGCCCTTATTTTTTACACATGCCGCCGCAAACTGCGGAAAATTACTCGACTTAATAAACTCCGTGGCAATTGCTTTGTGGCTATAACAAGCTTTTCTTGTAGTGATTGAATCAAATTGTTTTCTTCAAAAAGCTTCCACTTTATAATTCATGTATTGGGGTGGAGACCCTCCATGTAAGTGGTTTGCTAAGATCTGTGCAACTTCCAAAGTTGCCTCGTCTATTGGCTCCTCCACATTGTCCTACAAAAATTAAATATAATCATATTGGAGATTCACTTTACACCTTCATAATAGTTTTTAAGATATCGTAGGTAGAAAATTGTAGCAAAGTAAGAGAAATGCTCAACCCTTTCCCAAAGCTAATGCTTTATTTATGTTCATCAAATAAACCAATGAATTGATTGTCTCATTAATAGGTATTCCAACAGTAGAATATTAATAACATAGTTTATATATACCCATTTGATGAGTATTTTCATTCAATTTAGTCCCTAAATGTGATTTGAGTCACATAAAATGCACATTCAATAACTACAAGATTAATTTTATTTACTTTGGGACTAGTATCACTTGAGTTTGTTAATTGAGTTGTTTGGCAACAGTACCTCAAACTATAACATCCATAAAATCTATGATTATAGGGAAAGTGGAAGAAGTCTTGAAACACATTCTCTAGAAGATTTATATTTAAGATCTCTCTACCGACAATCCACTCCCTACAAGATTTTTGGAGCTAAACGAGAACCTCTACTTCCAACATCATATCAAGTTGTTTCTATAATTAACTTTTATTCAAAAAATTTAAGGATGGAATTGATTCCATATTCTAGAGAATTAGGGATGCCATTGATTCTAGCTTTCATCCTATGAATTATTTTTGTAGGAAAATACGAATGAAATACTACAGTTTATAGTCTCATTATATATGGTTCAATGCTATTTGAAAACCTATCAATGCATGTTGGTATGTGTAGTTTGAGAATAATAATAAATAAAGTTGAGAATTGAGATTTGTGGCATGTACCTTTGGTACTTCGTTGATTTGATTTTTAGATTTATCGTTACTTTCATGAGAATATCTCCATGATCTCCTTCTTCATCTTCATCTTCATCTTCATCATTGTTGTTTCCATCAACCATATCCAATAAAAGAAATGATTGTATCATAAGGATAAAAATATAATTGATTTTGTTATAGATTTGATGACATGTTTATAAATCTTCTTGCACTTGCATTTTATATAGTTACGAGGAAACTTGCAATATGTTTAAATTGAGGCAAAAGGAGAGGAATGAAAGATTTTAGGTAAGTTAATTATATATTTTTTTAAGAAATTTTATGAAATAAGGAAAGACACAATGTACATTAAATAAATATCATAACTTGAGATTCATCACTTTATGTTATCTGTTACAGAAGGTTAACAAATGAGAATAAGAATAAATTTATACATTTATATAAATAGTAATTAATTACTTATACATTTATATAAAAAGTAATATATTACTTATTTTTAGGTATTGTTTTAATTAAAAGTGAAGGGAAAATATCTAATTAGATTGAAGCAAATGGATATGAATGAAATATTTTTAGTAAATTATATTTTTGCCAAGAAAGTTTGCTAAAGAAAGGAAAGAAACAATGTACATTAATATTAATATCATAAATTGGGATTCTTGATTTTAGGTTAGGGGTTAAACATTAGTTTAAGGCACATATATGAAGAGGTAAACTTGCTTAGCAACAATTAGGAATTAATATCATTTATATAACTACTTATTACCTATTAATTTTCAATTTTACTTTCTGAAGTGCACCTAATTCTAAAAGAGAAATGCAAAATAGATGTTTAGATGGGGGGCAAAGGGAGAAGAGTGAATATGTTAGGTAAATTATTTTTGTTAGGACGTACATTTTATGAAACAACTTGCAATGTTTTTAAATTTAGGCAAAGGGCGATGAATTAAAGATTTTAGGTATATTATATTTTTGTTAGGACATTTTACGAAACAAGGAAAGACACAATGTACATTAAAATCAATATCATCACTAAGGATTCACCATTTTAAGTTGCGTTGGAGATTAACTGTAAGATTCGTGTATGAACGAGTATGGAAAGTATCAAAAGAGAACAAAAATAAATTTATGCATTTATAACACAAGTCATTAATTATTGGATTCTAATTAATGTTTTAATTATTTAAGTTTAATAATTGTTAATCAACTGTAAATTAAAAGATTCATTAAATCATAATAAATTAAACTAATTGTGTCTTACCAATCTTTCTTCGAGAATTTGATATCCACTAGAACCTCCTCTATAAGGGTACTCGGGATTAGAAGCTCTTTCTTTATTCGCTTTGCTCTTTTTCTATTTAAAAAGATAAGTATACATTAATGAATGATATCTACTTGTGAAATATATATATAACTTAAATAATTAATATACTAACCAGAAATCCGGATCAGAGTGCGTATATCTACAAATTTGGTCCAATCCTCCTTAGTTATAATTCCGGCATACAAATCTTTGAGGCTCTGTCGATGGTCCCATCGGACGCTTTTTATACTTTTTCCCCACATCGCTTCTGTAAGCCCTATGCAACCTTCCCGCTTCCTTCAAGATATCCAATCTCTTCGGGACTCATCGACATCAAAGTGTTTCTAGTTATACATAAAAATGGATTAAATAAATATAACTAAAAATCACTAAATAAGATTATTAAAGAGGTCTAAAATTATATACCCGTATTAAGTCCCAAAATCATCTTTCAGCTTTAGGCAAAACTCGATTATCTTTCTCATTCCAACTTTTAATTGAAATTGGAAAGATTTGCTTCACCTTAGTACCAATAAAGCTAATTAAATTTGTGCCGTTGTCTCCAATTGGCAAACCTTTAACACTCCATCGGACCTTAAATAATTAAATCATTAAATAATTAGATAACTTGGAAAGGTAGAGAACAACATTAATAATTAGTAATTAACTTACCTTATATTTCTCGTGTCCTTTACTTATCCGATTGACGATATTCTTTTTCGATGTAATTCCTCGGGAGTGAACTTCTTTGTGTTTCTATCACCCCATCACCACCCTCGACTACTCTCGTGATCACTATGTGATGCCATCCGACTTGCAATGACCCAAATGAAATAGACTCAAAGTGAGTTTTAGCTTTAAAATTGTTTAGAACCAACAAACACTTAACAAAATATAGAAGAAGCCATGCACTAAGTAACAGTTGAAAGCCATGCACTAAGTAACCTAGAGTAAACATACAGAGGAAAGCCATGCACTAAGTATATAACCTAGAGTACTAAACATATATAGGAAAGCCATGCACTAAACAGAGAAAGCCATGCACTAAGTAACCTAGAGTAAACAGAGAAAGCCATACACTAGGAAAGCCATGCACTAGTCAAGTTAATAATGCTATCTAAGCTAGACTAATCTAACAACTAATTAGATACAACATTGAGCTAAGTAACAGAGAAAGCCATACAAAAGATACATAACAAACCATAAAAACCATAACAAATAGTCATTGCAAAGAGAGAGGTGGAGAGTACGTGAGTGCGTAAATACCTTTTGAAAGGGAGAGAGAGTGCGAAAAAGGAAACAAATGGGAGTGAGCTGCGTGGTAAGATAGCACCAACGAGAGAGAGGATGAACGAAGAGGATAGGTTTCTCGCTTTACGCTTCCCTGGGTCGCGTTTATGGGTTTCTGGGTCGTAGCACCAAGGAGATGAACGAAGATGAACGAAGAGGGTTTCCTGGGTCGTGGAGGTTCGCAAAGGTACGATGAACGAAGATGAGTTCTGGGTTGTTCGTGGAGAAAAGTTAGGTAGATGAGTTCTGGGTTGTACGTGAGTGTGTGAGGGAGATGAGAGGGCGCGCCTTGTAAAAATTTTAATAGCATTCCTAGCGTTTTTACATAAAACGCTAGGGATCAACTAGCGCGTGTTTACCATTCCTAGCGTTTTAGAAAAGCGCTAGGAATGCTAGTAAAAGGTGCTATAGCATTCCTAGCGTTTTAGAAAAACGCTAGGATGCTATAGCACCTTTACTAGCATTCCTAGCGCTTTATGTAAAACGCTAGGGATGCTATAGCACCTTTACTAGCATTCCTAGCGTTTTATGTAAAACGCTAGGGATCAACTAGCGCCAGTGTTTACCATTCCTAGCGTTTTTCAGAAAACGCTAGGAATGCTAGTAAAAGGTGCTATAGCATTCCTAGCGTTTTAGAAAAACGCTAGGGATGCTATAGCACCTTTTACTAGCATTCCTAGCGCTTTATGTAAACGCTAGGATGCTATAGCACCTTTTATTAGCATTCCTAGCGTTTTACAGAAACGCTAGGGATCCTCTAGCTCCTCTTTACAATTCCTAGCGCTTTTAACTTTAAAACGCTAGGTATTGAATGAATTTTTTAACTTCATTTCTAGCGTTTTCACTCTAAAACGCTACCTATTGACTGATTTTTTTAATTATTTTTTTATTTTTGTTTATTCTCCTTTTAATTACAACCTATTAATTCATTCCTTCCAAAGAAAATTCATCAAATATCATTCCAACAAAATTCAGCCAATATCATTACAATCCAATATATAGATAATTCAACCTATTAATAGATATTTTTGTTTACAAATCATACAACATCATAAGTAACTTACATTATGAAACTCAAAAGTAGCTACAAATTAAAGCTATACCATATATAACATAAATGACTACTTTGCCTTGACCACTAGATCTCATGATCACTAAGTGATGCCATCCGACTGCAATATAACATAATCCATGTTATTGTTAAATTTACAAAAACAATATAATAATTATCTATTAATAAAAATAACGAGAAATCATTAAGTCTATATTACCTTTTCCTTTTCCTAGATAAAATTTTGTTTGCAATTCAAGCCTTTGGTATTTTTTTTTCCGACGCGAATAAAAATTCCATCATTATGATCTTTTCTAAAATATACAACATCCTCTATAGAAGTATTTTCCCCTATTATTGGTTCCGATGTTCAAGAACGGTCGCCCTCAACACCAACATCATCGGGTGCTTCATCATCATCGTTGTTATACACAAATTTTTTGTCACCAATAGAACAATAGACCAATTGATATTAATCGGATCGCTGACATAAAACACTTGTTGAGCTTGCGATGCTAAAATAAAAGGTTCATCTTTATATCCTAACTTGTTGAAATTCACCCGCATGAACCCTAATTCATCAATCAGAAACCAAGATATTGTCAACCCATTCACATTTGAACACGTGCTCTCAAACATATTGTAATCCAACTCCCATATGTGTTCAATGAAGCCAAAGTAAGACATATTCGCATATATGGGATTTCTATCTTTGCAATCGGGATGCATGCATAGAATGAGCTACAAGAGTCACCCCACTATTTTGCATTTTACTCGATCATCTTGTTCTTTTGTATAGAAAGTGCACTCGCTCATTAGATAGTCATTTGTAAGAGAAGACATGTATATTTGGACCTTTTGCTAACCATCTCAATCTTTTTGAAATCAAGTAGGATTCAAACACACTCACCATCAATGTGATTGTCATACCCCAATTTTTGTCCTATTTAGGTCAAAACCCTAATTTTCCCTAAAAATAATTAAATTAAAAGTAAAAACATCATGCATTGCATTTAGAGTTCTAAAAGTCATTTCAAAGCTTCTAAAATCATTTTTGGAGTTGGAATGCACTTCTTAGACAAATTAGGGTTTTTCAAAGCAAAAGGGTATCTTGGTCATTTTTCAAATAAGGGACAATTTCTCAGAACAAGTCATTCAACATGCATTTTTGAGGTACTAGAGGTCACTCCTAGGGTGAAAAAATCATTTTTGAAGTGGAAGTGTGTTTCAGCAAAAGCTAGGGTTTTTAGAGTGAAAGGGCATTTTGGTCATTTCACAATAAAAGCGGTATTTTGTCCCAAATCCTTGAATAATCATCAATGGTTTATTTGAAGAATATTTGTGCTCCATTGCGATTATTTTTGTGCATAAATATTAAGCCTTTTGGCCTAAAAACCTAGTTTTTGGATAAAAGGGTAAAATGGTCATTTCCTTTGAGGTGGGGTAAATAAATCAATTTTGGGATTGGTGAGATCATAAAATTCAGAGCCCAATTATTGAATCATGGGATATGGCCCAAAATGGTATGAATTTGGAAGAATGATCTAGAATGGAATATTCCACATTCTTTTGAATTATGAAAGGATAAGATTAGCACAATAGTACAATTTGCAATTCCACTCACTCCCCACTCCACTAGCTGCATATACTTCAGCCCCAATCCACTCCATTTTGATTTATTTTTATTGTTTGCAAATTGTGTTAAATCATGGCCATTCATTCAAGTGTGAAAAACAATCTTCACCCTTCATTTGAACCAAAATGGCACTTGTGTAATAAGCTTTATGGAAAAATACATTTTTGTCAATGAGCTTATCCTTCACCACCCTCCTTATGCTGCACACCCAGCCCTCTCTCTCTTCATTTTATTGCCCTTAATCCATGTGATAATGCATCTTGACCATTGATTCAATTTCTTTCTCAAATCCTAGTGGTTTACAAGAGATGCATTGTCACAAATACCCTTAAATTTTCACTTCATATAAAACCCAAAAATAGGAGACCTCACACACACACACTCTCATTTTTTACCCTAGCTAGCACTCTTCCTCCTCTCCTCCCTCTCTTGGCCGAAACCACTCCCTCCTCCTCCTCCACTTTCTTTTCAATCTTCCTTCACCAAATCACCTCAAACACACTCTACATTCATATATCTTCTTCCTTTTATCCTTGATTCCATTTTTACATTATCAAAGGGGTTGTTTCTTCAAGGTGTTGGAGCTGTTCTTGCTAGTTCTTGAGGATTGTTGGTGTTTTATTGCTCTTAATCTTCATTCCTACTCTTATTTAGCTTGAAACCAAGGTATACATCAAATCCTTTGCATCTTCACTCACTTTCTTGCATTAAAACCATTTTTCAACTTATATTTGCATCTCATAATATCATATAATGTAGATTAGGGGCTGTTGTGGGTGAGAGCTAGTCCATCACCCACTAAATAAATTGTTCTTGTGATTATGTGTTGATTAGGTTTTATTCTTTTGATTTGCTATTTTGGTCATGCGATTTTTACCCAAATGAAAACATGTTTCCCTTTTCTTTTTTGCTTCAACTTTGAGCCTAATCCATGATCCTTTGAATATTCTTGTTCATTAAATGATTTGAAGTTGATTAATGCTTGATTAATTGTGCTAATTTTGTGAACCATGCTTGTTGTTGAATCTTGATGTTTTAGACTTGGATTTTTGTGAATATGGTTTCGGTTTGGGCTCCAATTTTGGGGGTTTTAGTTTGTTTTTATTGTTTATCATGTATGCATGTTTATTTATGTGATTAAATAAATTTTCATGAAGAAATTTGATGATTTCTTGGGCAAATAAGCTCTCGGTTTCATGCTAGCTTTTAGGGATTGGTTGTTTTGTTCATTCTTTGTATTCTTGCATGAAATAAATGGGGGTTTGAGCTACAATAGGCTTCGGCCTTGTAGTCCATTATGTGCTTAGTTGATATGCTTGAACCACAAAAATAATTGTTGTTAAGTCTTGAAAAAAGTAAAAAATTTGTTTCAAAGTTGTTTTGCTTTGCAAGTTAGGATGTGAATTAGTGTTTGTGATTTTAGTTGTAAAACCAAATTGAAGTAGAATCTAAAGTGATTTTTCTTAAGTTTGCTTTGACCTAATTTGCTTGTCACTTGTTGTTGGTTGATGATTGGCAATATGAGGCTCACTTGTGCTTCATGCACTTTAACCTAAGTGAGAGGATTGTTTAAATGTGATTCAACTTTCTATTCTTGAGTTGATTGTTTTAATTGTTGATGATGTGTAAAAGGATTCCCACTCATGCTTAGTGCATATGCCTAGTAGTGTGGAAGATTACTTCAAAGGATTCAACTTGCTTTTAATTTCCAATGCAAGTTTGTGCTTCTATTTGTAAATTGCTCATAGCGACTTGTGAATACTCTTATGATTGCTTTGCTTGTGTTCCAATGGTTGTTTTGGGGTTTTGACTTGGAAAAAGGATTTGAAATGTTATATTTCTTTTAAAGCTTGAAATCCTATGTTTTTCTTTTCAAATAAGAAAACCTAAGGCATTTTCCTAAATAAAATCATTAACCATCACTCGAAGCCGTTGCTTGTTTGATCGTTAATGAGGAGTTATTAGTGGTAGTCACTCGAAGCCTTTGCTTGTTTGGCTATCATGAAAACTCCCACACATTAAATAAACAACAACAAAAAAACAACTAACTCAAACTTCCAAAATAACATGAGCTATTAGCTCACCACCTTTTTCAAAACTATTTTCAAAAGAATAATACGACGTTGTCGCTTGTAATCACTCGAAGCCGTTGCTTGTTTGATTACCGGCTCCAACTCTTTTTTTTTCGAGTTAATACCGAATGCCACTCGAAGCCTTTGCTTGTTTGGTGTTTGCGAACCCTCGAGTCTTATTTCAAAAAACTCCAAAAACACTTTCAAAAATCACAAAGCCGCTTTCACACGCGAAACCCGAACTACGTTGCTTTGATCCTCACCCGCTGAGGGTACGTAGGACCGGGTTCATGTCCCGTCAAGCACATCTTTAAAAACCCATAAAAACAAGAACTACGTTGCTTTGATCCTCACCCGGTGAGGGTACGTGGGACCGGGTTCTGTCCCCCACAAGCACGCTTTTCAAAAATCTTTGTCTTGTTCCGCTTTTCAAAGATACCAAAACACCCCTTTTTCCCGCTTTCAATAAAGTGATTTCTCAAAAAGAAAAGAAAAAATAAATAGAACAACGTATTTCAAATCAAACATTTCAAAACCACATCAAATTAATGGTTCCTTTCGGTAGAAAGAGGCGCGTGAAGTGCTAATACCTTCCCATGCGCAACCGAATTCCCCCGAACCTACATCTCTAAGTTTTCGAAAGACCACCCGCTTTCAAAAAGGTTTTTTCAATGTTTTCCTAAAATAAAATATTGGTGGCGCTCTCACTGATTTTCAACGTTGTCAAACCGAAAAGTCCCAAACCGGATTTTTCTGGGCGCAATGATGATGTTTTAGCCACACTATGAAACTCCTATTGTGTTCTTTTGCTAACCAAACTTGCTTCTTTCCCGGAATTGACTCTTAAGAATCTCCTTGTGCTTGGCAACATATGAATCAACCTCACTATCATTGTGAAGAACGTGCAAGTGTGCTTGCTCTAGTTCTTTCCTTGATACCATCACTAATTTATTTCCTGTCATCCCTTTACTAATCCTTCCCGCGCATGACGAGACCTTGGCAAATCCCACGAGAATATTCAAGACTAGATAGATAGCCCGTGCAAAACTCAATAGCCTCTTCAACTATGTAGCGCTCAACAATACAACCTCAGTCGTGATTGATTTTTCACATATCCTTTTAATATCTTCATGTAACGCTCAAACGGATACATCCATCTCATGTAACATGGGCCACACAATTGTGTCTCTCTAACCGGATGAACTATTAGATGAATCATTATGTCGAAAAAGGAAGGTGGGAAATACATCTCAAGCTCACACAAAGTGACAATAATTTCTCTTTGCAATGTTGGCAACTTTCCAGTGGTCAATCACTCTACTACAAATCGCCTTAAAGAATAAACAAAGTTTGGTTAAGGTCCGACGCGCTTTCTTAGGCAAAATGGATCGAATACCAATGGGTAGCAAATTCTCCATGAGAACATGACAATCATGGGACTTTAGAGACTTTAACTTGAGGTCTTTAATCGATACAAGAGTCGCCACATTTGAAGAGTATCCTCTGGAACTTTAACTCCATGAAGAAACTCACAAAAGACGATCTTCTCCTTTCTAGATAGAGTATGAGTGCCGGAGGTAGATATGTACGTGTACCCTTCTTTCTTTACCTGACCCAATTCAGTCTCAAACCCATACTAACCAAATCCAACCTTGAGTTGATGGTATCTTTAGTCTTACCCGGCATATTGAGTAAGGTACCAATGACACTTTCAAGACATTCTTTTCAACATGCATCACATCAATGAAATGCCTTACATATAATGACTTCCAAAGATGGCAACTCAAAGAAAATCGACTTTTTCTTCCACCCCGCTTGGCAATCTCTCCCGCAAAAGGCTTCCCAAATTTAATGTTCAAATCTTCCACCTTTTCAACACTGTCGCGTCAAAGGCGGGGGAGCTCTACGTGTTTCTGTATTCCCATCAAATGCCTTTCTCCACAATCGATAGTGATGAGTTGATGGCAAAAATCTACGATGACCAAGATAGATATTCTTCTTACCATGTTCCAACCACATCCAATCTGTGTTGTCTTCACATATAGGGCATGCACACTGCCCTTTGTTACTGTACCCAGATAGATTGCCGTATGCAGGAAAGTCGTTAATTGTGCCAAAGATCATAGCCCTCAGGGTGAAACTTTCTTCTCTGAACCCATCATACACCTCTACCCCGCCTCCCACATTTGCTTCAAGTCTTCAATTAAAGGAGCCAAGTATACATCAATATCATTTCTCGTTGTTTGGGCCCTAAACAAAGACGAAGATCATATATTTGCGTTTCATGCAAAGCCACGGCGATAAGTTATAAATCGCCAAAATCACGGGCCATGTATCGCGTGGGAGCTACTCGATACCGTATGGGTTAAATCCATCACAGACAATGCAAGGCGTAGGTTTCTCGGTCATCCCCAAATTAGGATACTCAATATTGATTTTTTCCATTGCGGAGAATCTGCCGGGTGTCGTAGCATACCATCTTTAATCCTTTCATCCTCATGCCATGTCAAGTGTTTTGCATCTTCTGAACTACGATACATGCGCCTAAATCGAGGAATTATAGGAAAATACCACAACACCTTTTGTGGAGCAGACTCTTTTCTTCTTATACCGCGGTGCATTACATTTAGGACACGACTTTAACAACGCATGTTCATTCCGAAATAAAATGCAATCATTCGGACAAGCGTGTATCTTCTCATAGTTCAAGCCAATAGACCCCAACATTTGCTTTGCATCATACGTCCGAGAAGGAAGCACATTATCATTCGGCAACATTTCTTTCAGAAGTGAGAGTAAATCGGTAAAGCTCTTATCCGTCCATCCGTGGCGAGTTTTCAAGTTATACAACTTGATCACAGCCAATAATTTTGTGAATTCATTACAACCCGCATACAATGGTGTCTCTCGCATCGCTTATCAACTTCTCAAACATTTCAGACAATCATTAAGATCCTCTTCAACCACCTTTGCCATCTCTTCAAATTCGTTCGCATCAAATGAATGTGTTCCGTGTCAACCGTGGCGCGCATATCTCTTACTAATATCATTCATATTTGAAGATTCACCTTTTTCTCACCGCATTATCCAACAAGTGTAACTTTGATCAATTCCATTCGCCTTTAAATGTCGTGCCAACTCCTCTGCGATGGCGATTTTACATAACAACACCTTAAACAAGGACATTTCATACCACTAGAAGTCCCTAAACGCTCAACAAAGACAAACTCACAAAATAATCCACTCCAAATGTAAGATACTCCTTGGACGGATTTATTGGCGGACATCCAATTTCTATCCATAATTTCCAAATTATATTTATAATAAAATCCTCGAGAAGAGAACTTTAACATATGACCCATCAAGCAATTCGAATATAATGAAGAATCAATTCATATAAAAAAACAAACAAAAATTCCTCTTTTAAAATTTTTTCAAATCCACTCCTTATTTTCCCAAGCTATATCTATATCATATTATAGTCTTCCAAATAATTAATTTATGTTTAACAAGAAGAGGCTAGTGGTAAAAAAAAAGAGAAGAGTCTAGTGTGCACAAGTGACAAAACTAATATATTTCTAAACTAGAACCCATAATTAATATCTAACAAGAAACAGAGCAAGGAACAAAAAACTCACCAATGTTGTCTGAGTGAGAGAGATGATGTTCATTGAGAGAGATGATTTTCGTTGAGAGAGATGATGTTAATTTGAGTTAGGGTGTTAGGGTTTTGCGTTTACGGGAGTGTGATTTTATGTTTACGGGTGAGAGTGTTAGGTGAGAAAGGAAGTAGCTCAATGGGAAACAAAAAAATATTATTTAACCATACCTAGCGTTTTCTAAAAAACGCTAGGGATCTATCTAGCGTGTTTTCTAAATACCTAGCGTTTTGAATAAAAGCGCTAGGGATCTGTCTAGAGTGTTTACTAAATACCTAGCGTTTTATAAAAAACGCTAGGGATCTATCTAGCGTGTTTTCTAATTGGCTAGCGTTTTGAAAACAAGCGCTAGGGATCTGTCTAGAGTGTTTTCTAAATAGCTAGCGCTTTATAAAAAACGCTAGGGATCTATCTAGCGTGTTTTCTAATTGGCTAGTGTTTTGAATAAAAGCGCTAGGGATCTGTCTAGCGTGTTTTCTAATTTGCTAGCGTTTTAAGTAAAAGCGCTAGGGATCTGTCTAGCGTGTTACCTAATTGGTAGCGTTTTAAAGTAAAACGCTACTAATGGTGTAGCGTGTTATTAAAATGGGTAGCGTTTTTTTATAAACGCTACTAAAGGTGGCGATCTCTTTTTACAATTCTGGCGTAGTGCAGCAACCTTAAAAACACCACAGTCAGGAGTGTAAAAAAGGAGAGGAGAGGAAGAAGATCCAAAGAGAAGGAATATTAGTTACAGGCACCAAAGCAGAAACCTTTTTTCTGAAGCTGGAAAAACAGGTTAGTTTTTAAGAGCTGTTTGAATCTAAAAATATAGAAACGCTTGTTTTTTTTTGTTTTGTTTTTTGTTTTATTATAGATATGTACCATACATGCTTAGAATATGTATCAATTAGGATTAACAATAGATCTGTAAAAAAGGGGGGAAATCGAAAAATAAGAAATAAGACTCACCTCCGAACTCCGGCCACCACAGACGGTGGTCGTCCGCCCGTCGCTGCCACCATTCTCTTCCTTTCTTACCCCTATTCTACTCATTCATACCCCCTCTTTATTATCATTTATTTAAAATTAATGCACCATCTTTATTATCATTAATGCACCATCTTTATTATTATTTATTTAAAAATAATGCACCATATTTTCTTCCTTTTTTAATTAACAATTATTTGTTTTAGTCAAAGGTGACATTTGATTTTTTTTGTTGAAACCATCGACCCCTTCGCCACATTGTTATTACTTTTTTTTTAAAAAATTAAATCCTTATCTCTTTTTTTGTGTTATTTATTTATATGATATTTTATGCCTTTTGCTTCAAAGGAAGTACATGTCTTTCTTTCTAAAAAAATAATAATTAGGCTTTGGTCGAGATGTACATCTTATCCGACGGCTAGGATCAATCGACGGAATCCGACGCTCACGGTACGCCTGATTGCTCTATAAATAGAGGCTCGCCCCTCTACCACGGTACGTTCTGCTCATTACGCATCCCATCCATCCTGAGCTCTGCCTATCCTCCTTTACTCTGACTTTCTCTCTTTTCTTTCTCTTCATTTTGGTCACATACTGACTTGAGCGTCGGAGTGTCTTGCAGGTACCCCCCACCCGACGTGGATCTTCAGGCTATCTTGGGCTCGCCGAGCACCATCTTCAAGCTCCGATCTCTTTCTCTGTTCAGGCTACTCATGCACCTTTCCTGGAACTCTTTGATCTAGTACCCCTGACTGAGGACCGAGTCCGAAGTCCAGGTACCGAACAACTTTGTTTCAAAGGTTTTTACGAACCTTTACCTTTAAACCATTCAAGTATTACCAAACTTGAAAAGTCGTAATCCCTTTTCTAAACCAATCATATTATAGATTTCAAATCAACATTAACCGATTATAAAAAAAATCAACATTAACCATTTTTTTAGTATAACTTAGGGTCTTAAACCTTTTCCCAAATCATTAACACCATTTTTTTAGTGTTCTTAAACCTTTTCCCAAATCATTAAGCTACTACTAACACAATCAAGCAATAAATTCCTTCATTGCGATTTACATCAACATAGACTAACAACAACTGTTTTTAGTAACTCTAACTCCCAAAGTTCAGACGCATTCATTCGACCTAGGACCCCAAAAACAATAATAATTCAAGTTCAGATGCATTCATTCGAAGACAAAATTTACTATAAAAGCCCCACCCCACACTCACATGGGTTACACTGCTAGGACCCCAAAAACAAAGGGGTTTGCTCTAGCTCTACTTCTTCAACACACCATTATTTTGAAATAAATTGAAAGCTGGAGAAAGAATAACACAAAAGATTGAATACCCCACAACCCCCATCATTTTGCTCTCAGCCAAAACAAGAAAAATCTAGAGGAATATGAGAAACTTACATTTGAAAGCTATCAAAAGCTTGACCTTTTTACCACCAATAACTTTCCCCTTAAAGCCTTCCTCAAAATCTCACTCTAGTCGTCCTAATTACTCACTTATTCTTCTAGGTTTTCCAGCACCCACACTTCAGAGGTTTTGAAAATGGAAGGAACTGCGTGCTTAAATTTTTTAGGCGTTACTATAGTTTTGGCCACCTTACTTTCAAAATTTGAGACATTTTATCCTCCTATTTTAAAATTCAGACATTTAGTTCTCTTATTTTAAAAAATTAAAACATTTAATCCAATGAGGGGATATTAATTTTTAATTTTTTTTGCTGATTTGAAAGTCTATCCAAAAAAAGTTAACGTGGCTCTCATCAAATGGCGTGACGCCGGATCTTGGCACCACATGTGGCTACTACGTCATTTAATGATTCTGTCAGCATGCCACTTATTATATTAATAAAAAAATTATTAAAATAATTAACATAACTTCAAATGTGGGTGCGTATAGAAGCTTGTTGGTGCCTAAGGAGCTCCATATTTGGGGGGTTTTGAGACTCATTTTCTGCACATTGTTTGATACATCTTGAAACTAGTGAGTTATTTTTCCCTTAGGGTTTGTTTGAAGTTATTATGGGTTGAGTTTATGTCTTGAATTGATTTTGGAGTGTGTGGGAATCAATTTGGTGAAATTGTGTTGTTAAATATGGTTGCATGTTGACATTGTTCATATGCAATTGCCTTGTTGTTTAACTTGCTCAAAATATATTGTTTGGTAGCCTACTAATACTATTTTAAATGAGGTTGGATTAGAAGTTAAGTGGTTGAGACATTGGAGCCAAAGGAACAAACAAATTTTTAGTAAAAACACTTTTTCTGCCAACCTATTTTTCTAGTTTTCAAATTATGTTCATTTTGATTCTAATCACTTTCCAATCCTATTCTCAACCCTTCCCCTAAACAAAATATGTGTATTAAGAACAAGATAAGACACCAAGGGGATGACCATCCCAGGCCAATAGCATACTAGGTTGTAGAAATGAAAATCTTTTTCCATGTTTTGATGATACAAACTTAAAGGAATGAGTTAAGTTTTCTAAAACTTATTATGATCTAACAAGTTTCAATCAAGTGTGTAAAAGAACAGGAAATAAGAACCATAGCAAAAATCTTGGCTCTACAAATAAACCAACTGTTTTTCAAGTTCAAATGTGCCAAAAGAAGGTTACCTACATAAGGTTACCTTAAATAAGGTTGATTACAGAAGGTTGATTATAGAAGCTTAAAATAAAAAGTAACTTTCTACAGAAGGTTGACTGAAAGTCAAACAGAAGGTTGACTACAAATCAACACAAGGTTGACCAATAGTCAACAGAAAGTTTGATTGAAGTCAAAAGAAGGTTGACCAATACAACATATGGTGAAGAAGGTTGAAGAAGGTTAAAAGAAGATTAAAGATTTCAAGCTTCTGTTTCTGGAAAACATGTTCATATCTGAGTTCTTGATCCAATGTGCATCAAATGAATATTCAAGGCATAAATGTTGTAGAAATATTATCCTATGTAAAGAGGAACTCTTTGATTATTGTTTTACATTAAAAGCATGTTTGTTCATGTTGAAGAGGCTTCAAAAGCTTCAAATAAAAGTATGTAAACTGGTTTATAAGTACATGAACAGATCATGAAGTGACAGAAAAATGAAAAGGAAATATGGTACATGTCATAGAAGAGCTGTCATGACAGCAAAAGCACCAAAGGTTGCTTAAGAAGGTTGAAATGCTACCACTAAAAGGACAAAAGACATCATTACCTATCTACAAGCCTACAACAATTTCCAACGGCTATCTTCAGCATTCCAACGGTCATATTCAAGGATTCAAGTCTATATAACTCCTGTTCTGCTCAAATACAATTCATGAGATAAAATTGGAGCCTTCACAGATCAAGCATCCCAAAGTAATCCAACCTTCTCATCCACACTCAAAGCTACTAAAAGTTCAGAATTGGGAGATATTATCTTGAGTGTGTGTTTGCTTGTTATGCTATTAGAAATACATTGTATTTATCCATCAACAAGCTCCTAAATCATCCCAAACCCCTTATTGTAAGAAATACTGTGTAAGTTTCTCAACAAACTACGTAGTGAGAGGTGAGTGTTGTTGGTGATTCTACTTGGAAAGAATACCTTTAGGAAACTAGAAGAGAGTTTTCTAGTAGATTGAGACAGCTTGGTGAAGCTGTGTAAGTTAGCACTTGTCTTTTGTGTGTGATCAAAAGAGAGTGGAGGTGAAAGTCTTTAGCAGTTGAAGCTAAAGCAAGTGTAAAATCTATTTGGAGAATAGTGGAAACTCTCACGTGGACGTGGGGAGAGGAGTAGTCATAGTTTGGTGAACCTCTATAACTCTACTGTGTCATTATCTGCTTTTCCTGTTATTTGCTTACACTCATCTCAGTTTTCAGACACTACAGAAGGTTAAATACATCAACCTTCTGTAACCAGAATCTTAATCTTAAATGATTTTGACCTTAATTATTGTTTGAAAACAACACTCTTTCTATAAGAAAAGACATCTAAAATCATCAAAGTTAATTATCTTTCACTACTGTTATATTTACTTGTTGTTTGTGGAACTAACATTCAACCTTCTTATATCCAAGTTATCTTGAGAAACATTTAAGAAGGTTGCAGAAATTAATTTTAAAAAGTCACACAATTCAATCCCCATTTTTTCTGCCAACTTAGTCACTTCATAGGTGAGGGGAAGTAATTAGCCCCAAAATAAGTGATTTCATCTCACTGTTTATACTGTGGTGTTTTGTAGGTAAGCAGAGATAGGCCAAGCAAACAGAGAAGATGTAGCCGCTGTTTTGGGGTTACGAAGTCTAGAAGGATCCTTTGGGATCAAAATATTTATTATTTGCTTAGCTTAATCCTATGGTTACATTATGTAACTAATTTATGTTTGAACTTCAACTTATGATTTGTAATCTAAGCTAAGTCTCATTTTGTGAACCTTGCTTTTGGGATATTGAACATTAGAAATGTACTAATGACATATGACTAAACTTTATGGTCATTAAGTTATTCCGGTTAGTAAAATTTACCTTTAGGAACATGGATAAGATGAATTATTCATCATGTTAGATTTGTTCAATTTACTTAAGCATATGTGTTTACTCTGATGTATGCAATTTATGCAAGTCACAATATTTCTTTTAAGGTTGAAATATTAGGATGTTATAGTCTAACTCAACCCACACAAAACCGGCTTATAGGGTGAGGGTTGTCTACCCCTAATAAACTATTTTTCTGGCCATATTACATTCGATGTGGAACTCTTAATGACCCCATGATGCCTTGGGCTGGACAACTGGAGCATGACTCGAGTGGCACGATAGTGGGTGGCCCAGCGGATCTTGGATGGGATTCAGATACTGTCTTAGAATTTGGGTTTAATCAACTCCACCCTAAAAACTGGCTTGTAAAGTGAGAGATGCCTGAATGGTATAATATGAGTCATTGATGCTTTGCAAAGAGAAAATACACAAGAGTTTTGTTGGCCATAGGGACTCCATAAATTAAACCAGGACTCAAATGTTGAACCCATCTCTTGTGACATCTGGTAGCAAAGATGAATTTGTTCGGTTATGGAATATTTTTTTGATATTTGTTGGAGGTGGAGGACATACTGAGGTCTTAAGTGTTGATTTTCATCCATCAGATATACATAAGTTTGACACTTGTGCCATGGATAATTTTGTAAATATATGGTCTATGAAGGACTTGTGGAGATATGTTGAACAATAATTCACATGGACAAATCTTTCTTCTAAGTTTCCCACAAAATATAAACTACAGGAATTGTACTAGAATGTTGGGTGATTTTATCCTCTCAAAGAGTGTTGACAGCTAAATTGTCTTGTGGAACCTAAAGTAAAGAAACAAACTCCAGGCGAGGGTGTAGTTGATATCCTTCAAAAATACCCCACTTTTGAGTGTGAAAGGGAAGATATTTGCTTGGGAACTGCAGTCAAGTCCTCCTGTTCTTATTTCAAAGTTGTCCAGTTCCCGGCATTACACCTTTGTGTTAAAAGTCGCACATCGGATGTGATAAGACCTGAAAAAGAGTATATAAGTTGGAGGAATCCCTCACATTACTAGTCCATTTTGTAGGGTTGAGTCCCAAACTCAAATTCTAAGAGGACTGATACAACTTCAAATTCCTCTTGCTCCAATCACAAGGTTTGGTCATTCCAAATTGTTATTTTCACCACCACATGAAAAGCATTGAATCAAATTGTTTTCTTCAAAAAGCTTCCACTTTATAATTCATGTATTGGGGTGGAGACCCTCCATGTAAGTGGTTTGCTAAGATCTGTGCAACTTCCAAAGTTGCCTCGTGTATTGGCTCCTCCACATTGTCCTACAAATATTAAATATAATCATATTGGAGACAATATTAGTTGATATTATTCATGCAATGTAATCAAGAATATAGTTTCAACATTCACTTTACACCTTCATAATAGTTTTTAAGATATCGTAGGTAGAAAATTGTAGCAAAGTAAGAGAAATGCTCAACCCTTTCCCAAAGCTATAATGCTTTATTTATGTTCATCAAATAAACCAATGAATTGATTGTCTCATTAATAGGTATTCCAACACTAGAATATTAATAACATAGTTTATATATACCCATTTGATGAGTATTTTCATTCAATTTAGTCCCTAAATGTGATTTGAGTCACATAAAATGCACATTCAATAACTACAAGATTAATTTTATTTACTTTGGGACTAGTATCACTTGAGTTTGTTAATTGAGTTGTTTGGCAACAGTACCTCAAACTATAACATCCATAAAATCTATGATTATAGGGAAAGTGGAAGAAGTCTTGAAACACATTCTCTAGAAGATTTATATTTAAGATCTCTCTACCGACAATCCACTCCCTACAAGATTTTTGGAGCTAAACGAGAACCTCTACTTCCAACATCATATATATCAAGTTGTTTCTATAACTTTTTTGATTCCATATTCTGGAGAATTAGGGATGCCATTGATTCTAGCTTTCATCCTATGAATTATTTTTGCAGGAAAATACGAATGAAATACTACAGTTTATAGTCTCATTATGATTCAATGCTAGTTGAAAACCTATCAATGCATGTTGGTATGTGTAGTTTGAGAATAATAATAAATAAAGTTGAGAATTGAAATTTGTGGCATACCTTTGGTACTTAGTTTGAGAATAATAATAAATAAAGTTGAGAATTGAATTGCACTTGCATTTTATATAGTTACGAGGAAACTTGCAATATGTTTAAATTGAGGAAAGATTTTAGGTAAGTTATATTTTTTTTAAGAAATTTTATGAAATAAGGAAAGACACAATGTACAGTAAATAAATATCATCACTTGAGATTCATCACTTTATGTTATCTGTTACAGAAGGTTAACAAATGAGAATAAGAATAAATTTATACATTTATATAAATAGTAATTAATTACTTATACATTTATATAAAAAGTAATATATTACTTATTTTTAGGTATTGTTTTAATTAAAAGTGATGAGAAAATATCTAATTAGATTGAAGCAAATGGATATGAATGAAATATTTTTATTAAATTATATTTTTGCCAGTAAAGTTTGCTAAAGAAAGGAAAGAAACAATGTACATTAATATTAATATCATAAATTGGGATTCTTGATTTTAGGTTAGGGGTTAAACATTAGTTTAAGGCACATATATGAAGAGGTAAACTTGCTTAGCAACAATTAGGAATTAATATCATTTATATAACTACTTATTACCTATTAATTTTCAATTTTACTTTCTGAAGTGCACCTAATTCTAAAAGAGACATGCAAAATAGATGTTTAGATGGGGGCAAAGGGAGAAGAGTGAAAATGTTAGGTAAATTATATTTTTGTTAGGACGTACATTTTATGAAACAACTTGCAATATTTTTAAATTTAGGCAAAGGGCGATGAATTAAAGATTTTAGGTATATTATATTTTTGTTAGGACATTTTACGAAACAAGGAAAGACACAATGTACATTAAAATCAATATCATCACTAAGGATTCATCATTTTAAGTTGCGTTGGAGATTAACTGTCACTACTAGAAAACAGTGATTTAGCGTAGGCCAGAAACCCACGCTAAAACAATAGAAACAGACGCTAATCATGATTTAGAGTCGGATTAGCGTCGGTGTCGTGCGGACGCTAAAGGGGTCGAAGCTAAATCATAGCGTCCCAGAAAATCAGGTCGACGCAATATTAGCGTAGGCCAGGCCGACACTAAATGCGACGCTAAGGCCATGGCCGACGCTAGAGTCAACTCTTAAAAAAGTCAACTACTTAAGATTCGTGTATGAACGAGTATGGAAAGTATCAAAAGAGAACAAAAATAAATTTATGCATTTATATCACAAGTCATTAATTATTGGATTCTAATTAATGTTTTAATTAAAAGAGATGGGAAAAATATATGATTGGATTGAAGCAAAGGGAGATGAATAAAATATTTTAAGTAAATTATATTTTTGGTAGGAAACTTTACAAAAGAAATGAAAGAAACAATGTACAATAATTGAAAGCATTATTTTGTTATTGATTTTAGGATAAGGGTTACACAATAGTTCAAGATACGAAATTGAGAAAATATAGATACTGACTGGATTATTAAATTACATGGCAGCCACATGTGATGCCAATATCGGGCGCCACGTAATTTAATTGGGGTCACATTAGTTTTTTGTTTTGTTTTGGGATAGATTTTCAAATCACCCAAAAAATTTAGAAACCCTCTTTTAACCAAATATCTGAATTAGATATATGATATGTATATGAAAGATAGTTTTCCTAATAATTAGGTACATTTTATTGATAATACAATATTGAGTAAATTATGCACTGAATTTTTTTAGATACAGTTCACCATAAATATAACTACATAAAAAGTCACTCAAATCTTAAACAATGTCTCACCCCAAAACAAAATTATAGTGGATTCCACCACAATTCCAAATAGTCATATTTCTTGGAGATAAACCTAAAGGATCGACACTCCATTCATAGAAGCTATAACTCAACTTAGTCTTTGATGGAATTCATTTTCAGTAATAAAGTAAGGTCCCTAAGATTTCAAGTATTCTAATTTTGAAAACTCACCCATTTCTAATTTCCTAGATAGCTCAAAGAACAACGTGTCAAACCATAATCAAACTCTTCCTAACCCGTTGTAGAGAGACATCACACTAGAATATTGGCTATTACAACAAGTCAATTAAACACCAAATTTCATTTTCTAACAGAGAAATCTCACTAACGTAATAAGCGGCTTTAAGATTTTGGTAATCTCCACAAAAGACACAAACACTAGTCTGTACATTAGATACAATCTTACTTTGAAATAGTGCTCGATACGAGATTCTGTTTAAAAGGAGATGCCATACCAGAGATACCGCTTTATGTATAACACAACTATTCCACAGTCTATCTAGAATGTTCATGTGTAGTGTCGTCCACACGCGTAAAGGAAGGGTTGGGAGGATTAATAAAGCATATGCGGAATTCACCGAGTTTATTGGTTTTGTACAACTCTCCCAGATCCACCTATCTTTGATAGAGGTAATTTTTCCTAATTATACGACAACAAAAAGGTGTTTGTTCCGGCCTGGGTCAAAAGTCCCTTGAGAAGCTGGGCCTGGCCCAATCCATGTGCGAAGCACAGACCAAGAGAACCCCTTGCAACAGATTCTCGCCTCCAACGGCCAAGATCTTTCGCTCGCATCTGATGCTTATGGTACGCCTCATGTCTCTATAAATAGAGGTACAACCCCTCTAGCACGGTACACTATCATCATTCTCAACTTCTCCTCTGACTCTTCTCTTATTTTCTCTTTTTCTCTTATCTCATTCTCATACTGATTTGAGCGTCGGAGTGTCTTGCTGGTACCCCCCATTCTACGTGGATCTTCGAGGTATCTCGGACTGACCGAGCATGGGCTTCAACCTCTGAGCTCTTCTCCCTCTTTGAAGACTACTGCTCATTTTTCCTGGACCTTTAAAGCAAGTACCCTAGACCTCACACTGAGTTCGAAGTCCAGGTCCCGAACACTGGCGACCACAGTAGCTCGTCTCTCTGAGCTCGTAGCTGAATAGCCTAATCTGGCTCCAATAGCTCGTCTCTCTGATCTCGTCGCTGAATAGCCTAATCTGACTCCAATATAGCTCGTCTCTCCAAACTCGTCGCTGAATAGCCTTTTCTCGCTTCAACAGCTCTTTGCGAGCTCTTGCAGAATGGCTCGTCGCGGCCTCAACGGATCTTTAACTGTCGGGTACAACACTCCATCAGAGAATCATTCCGCCGCGAGTTCTCCTCGCTCCGCGCGAGCTAGCTTTTCCCTTTTATGCTGAGTTGACGAACTCCATCAATGGTCGAACGGTTTCCAAGTTTCTCTTTATGCGAGCCCAACCTTCCCTCTGATGCCTGAACTGACGAGTTCCATTAGAGGCCGAAGGAAGAAGATTCATTTCGCGGTCTCCGCCCCGAAGGCCGAACGTCTTACGCGACTCCGGAAAGAAGCCCGGACGTCTCACGCGACTCTGGTGAGAAGGCCTGGTGTTTCTTACGACCTCGGTAAGAAGGCCGATAAGCCCACAACGGCCTCAGTAGGATAAAGTGAAGGCCAGGCACCTGCAACAGCTCCGGTACCAAGGTCGATTGCCCACAGCGGCATCTGTAAGAAGATGGAGGACAAGGGGACCACAGCGGCCTTCCTATCTAAATCAGCCAGGGGACACGCAGCGGCTTTCTCATCATTTAATCCAACCCAAGGAATCTACCACCTCGGCACTCACAAACACGCCTCCTCGGCACTAACCCACAAGTTTAAACACTTGTGCGAATTCTCTCAAGTCACGCACCCATTGTACATACAAGCATGAACTGGCCCTGGACATGCCCGGAGCCAACTTTATAGATGAATCATTCGAAACAAAAGAAGAATTTACAAGGGGTTCAACCATCGGTCTCCCCTGTCTCTCCATCAGCATCCTTGGTGGGAATATCTTCAGCTTTGGCCCCAGTGTCGGCTACAAGATCAGGAGTGGCATCACCGGCATTGTTAACCCCAGTATTGTCGACCTCTTCTTCCCGGACCAGCTCAGGAGGAGGGTAGACAACCCCCTCGGCATTTCAGATAGAGGTACAACCCCTCTACCCCCGGTACGCTATCATCATTCTGAACTTCTCCTCTGACTGTCCTCTCATTTTCTCTCTCTTTATCTTATCTCGGTCTCATACTGACTTGAGCATCGAAGTTTCTTGCAGGTTCCCCCCATCCGACGTGGATCTTCGAGCTATCTCGGACTGACCGAGGATGGGATTCAACCTCCGAGCTCTTCCCTCTCTCTGAAGAATTCTACCCCTTTTTCCTAGACCTCTTAAAGCAAGTACCCCAGATCTCAGACCGAGTCTGAAGTCCAAGTACCGAATAGTTTCTATTGGAAAGAAGTTAAAATACACGATGTTCTAGTAACTATATTAGCAATGTCAAATTGGTCAGAACCAATATTTTACCAAATATTTTATTGGTTTGTGCTAAAAACCAATCTTCCCTTTTCCATTGACTTCCTCCAAGCTCCAACAAATCCCTCCACCAAATAGACCGATTGCTCCTTTACCTCTGCGGCCCAACTCACTGTGGATTTGTAACTTTATTTAAGCAACAAATACCAAATAACCTCCTTCTAAATAATTCCTATTACAAACAGAGATTCGTTCGTGCCAAATTATCTCGTTAGACACAGTGGGTTTTCGTGATTTTGACATTCTTGGTCGTCGTTTGAGAAAAGAAACTCCAATAATTGGATTCCTCACATTGTAATCTTCAAAAAGCACTAGTACTTTTTGAGTTTCATTAAAGTTGATGTCAAATCCCTTTCAACTCCGTTATTTTGGTAATGTGTTATGGAACAAACGCATGTTTCAATTTTGATTGAAAGTTGTCTCTATTCAAAATTCATCCCTGAAATTTATCCACTCTCGTAGGTTGTGAATTACTTTCTTTTGACAAACTCGGGAAAAGAATTGAGATTTCCCTCACCAACACACACCCACACGATCAAGAGGAGGAAAAGAATACAGACGAATGAGCTCCATGTTTTTGTTTTCTATCACTCACACTTTCTTCTAATTCTTTGTAAATCTTCCTTCAAAAGATTTAATAACATTTGTACTTTTCATCATGCATGTGTGCCACCTCACTACAAGAAAATCGTTGATTTGCCACGGACATTTCCGTGGCAAATGTACAAATTTCCGTGGCAAAACAACATTTGCCACGGATTGCCACGGATTTGCCACGGACAATAATTGGTGGCAAAAACGCTCGTCACAAATCGTTTGCCACGGAATTTCCGTGGCAAATGTTTCCGTCGCAAATCCGTGGCAAATTTATCCGTCGCAAATCCGTGGCAAATTTATCTGTCGCAAACCCGTGGCAAATCCGTCGCAAATTCAAAAAAAATTAAAAAAAAAAATTAAATCATACTTTAGGCCAGAAAGCTACTACATCCTAAAAACATTAATTATAAAATCAAGCTAACAATTATAAGTCAGCATATGTTTCAAAAGCACCAAAACAAGGTATATAGATATAGATTACAAGTCAAATATGTTTCAAAAGCACCAAAACAAGGTATGCTGTAAAAATTAAATATGGAATCTTTCCTCTACACCGATACACAAATAAACCAAGATCACCACACCTAACTAGGCAACTCAAAAAGTTACATTCTCAATCGAATCCAATGTCTCACGGATACATTTACATTGGAATGGGATCAGAATCCCAAATAATTTAATTATTTATTTAATTAAGTTATTTAAGGCTTGCAAATATTTATTTAAGTAATTAGGGAGTGGTGGAGTTAATTAAATGGAGGAGGTGTTTAATTAATTTGGAGGTTTTATTGTATTAGGAAGTGTATAAATAAAAAGGGAGGTGTAGGTATTATGGCCCAAAGGCCAAATTAAGTGGGTTAGGGTTAAGAGAATTGAAATAAAAAAAAAAAGGAATGAAGGAGGGATGGGATCTGCATTGGGTAGATACGAGAAAGAAGAAAGAAAGAAAGAAAAGTGAGAGAGAGGAGAAGAAGAAGTGAAGCTCACGTGAGTGAAGAAGGAGAGAGGAAGAGAGATAAAGAAGAAAGTCAAAGGGGGTATAGAATAAAGGAATAAAAGAGAAGAGGTGGCGTGGGATGATTGGAGAGGATGAAAAGAAAAGAGGGAATGAGAGAAAAGAGGAGATGGCGTGGGCTCATGGAGAAAGAGGAAAGCTTATTTCTTTTGGTGGTCCTTAATGGTTGCTTGGAGTTCTTCCTAGTTCTTCAATTTCGAGAGAGAAAGAAATCGGAATTTGGAGAGAGTGAGAAAGAGAGAAGGGGAGCGCCGCACTAAGAAGAGGAAAGGAAGGGGGGATTTCACAAGTTTCCTTCGGAGAGTGAGTGGCTGCGATTTCAAGGAGAGAGGAGACGTTTCGTTTCGTTGTGTTGTTTGAGTTTTGTACGTGACTCACGTCGCCGTTAATTCGGAACATACAAATTCGAGGTAAGGGTGAGCGTTTCATTTAGCATAATTGGGTATATGATGGGTGTAGTGGGGTTTCTTGATGTTGTTTGATGATTTGTTGATGTTGTCATGTGATTATCTATGATTGAGTATAATTGAGTATGTGATTTAGTATGAATTGCGTATGGGATGTGTTTTGTGGAGTTTCTTGATGTTGCTTGATGATTGTTGATGTTGTCATGTGTTTTAATATAAATTGCGTATGTGACGGGTGATTTTATGGGGTTAAAATCGAATTTAAATATATGGTGATGAGAGCGTAAATGGAGTAATTTGAGATGAAATTGAGATGTGAAGTAAAGCGTGTTTTGGTAAATTGAGTCTTGGGGCTCTTGTAATTTTTTTTATTATAGATGTGTCTTGCTTTCACAAATTAAAGTTCTTTGTTTTTGTCACTAAAATGATGCTTTGTTTTTATGAATATATAGTGCTGTTTTTCAAAAATATAAGTGGCTATTTTTGTTACTAAATTGATGCTTTGTTTCTATGAATCAAAGTTCTTTGTTTTTCAAGAATAGAGGCTGTTGTTTTCTTAATTAATATGTTGCTTTTTTACAAAACAATGAGGTGCGCTTTTGTATTAAAATCTTACTGCTTTCTTCATTGCTTTTGGCTCGAAAAATTCTGCATTGCTTTGTTACCGTTACGCGCCTCAAAAAGTCAAGCTTTTCTCTAGTTTTGTGCTTTGGTCAAGAACCGAATTTTCTCGAGTTCATTTTATGATTGAATTGCTGTAAGAGGTTATACTACTAGTGTACTCCTTGACTATGGCTAGACTGTGGCTTACCACTAAGGCCAGAATTTCTTTCACTGGTGTATTTACAAAGGCATCACTGAGAGCCTTGCAAATGTGGCCAATGCCTCTTGCAAGTAGTATCAGTTACCTGAGTAATCCCATAGTCAATCAGTTCACTATTTTATAACACACTAAACCAAAAGATAACAGAAAAGTATATATATTTTAAATGATGTTGGTGTGTATCGGTTTTGACGAGTTGCGGTAAATGTTCCCTATGAGTGTAATTAGGATGGTGTTGTAGTATGATTTGTGTGAAAGGTGATGAGTTCACTCTATGAGTGATTATGATGTTGTGATATGACTTGTGATGTTTTGTGAAGAATATACTCTATGAGTATAGTTTTAATAATGTCATGTTGTGTGATTTGTGATGAATTATGAAGGATACACTCTCTAGTGTTTTTATGATGACATGCCTTGAGTGGTTATTTCTTTTATGATGACATGCCTTGAGTGGTTATTTCTTTTATGATGATGATGATGAGTACTCCGAGTGAGTGTTGATTGAGTTGCACATGTGTTATAGAGTCTCATGGCATGTGCATACTATGACTAATATTGATGATGTTATGCCTTGAGTGGTTTTTCTTCTATGATGAAGATATGCCTTGAGTGGTTTTTAAAGATGATATGGTACCATCATGCATATGCCCGCGTGTGGGTTGCATTTTCATACATCATTATAACTGTGAATTGTGCTGTTGTGATTGGAGTTGTTGTTGTGTGACCGTGTGAATTGTGCTGTTGTGATTGGAGCCTGTTGTTGTGTGACCGTGTGAATTGTGCTGTTGTGATTAGAGTTGTTGTTGTGTGACCGTGTGAATTGTGCTGTTGTGATTGGAGCCTGTTGTTGTGTGACCGTGTGAATTGTCTTTGTTGTGATTAGAGTCGCGGTTGTTGTGACCGTGAATTGGTGATGTTGATGATGCTACGTGATTGCCCGCTCTCATTTCCTATTATGTATCCGATTATGTTTTATTGAAATTCTCACCCTTCGCTTGGAATGTTGCTCTATGGTGGCAACGCCGCAGTAACCGCGAGTGAAGGTCTAGCCGCTTTCGTTAGTCGCTCGGGAGTCTGTGTGTCGCCTCGATCGATACCGTAGCACCTAGGGGGCGTGGTCGACATTTATTAGTTATTAGTTAACTGTTTAATGACTATGTTGATGCTATGAGATGTGTTTTGAGAGGCTTAGTGAGGTTACTATTTTATTCCGCTGTGATGACTGATTTATGACATGTACTTTTAAGACGTGGTTTTGCTGCACAAACTTTAATGAGTGCAATTGATGAGATGAGTTTTTATGATGAGGTAGCATTTCTTTTCTACCAATTAAATTAATACTTTAGAAAAGGAAATTACTCTGATAATGACGTGAAAAAAATGAGGGGTAGAAAAGGGGTGTTACAGGGACCATGGTTTTCCACAGACTCACCATCCTGGAGCTGATTTGGAGTCAAATCCAATGTCTCATATTAAGGTGGAAGCAATCAGACTCACCATCCTGGAGCTGATTTGGAGTCAAATCCTGCAAAAAGCAAAGCAAATTACTACAGAGGGAGCAAGAGTAGAAACCTTAGAATTCAGTACATCAAACATAATATGTTCACTATTTTTTATAATAGTCAGACATTCTTATAAAAAAAATTCACTGGAAGAGAAGAGAGAAACATACTTTTCAATAGGAATGTTAGTTAGGCTACAGATGCTTTTGTAAGTTTAAAGGCAGAGAGGGATCATGAGCATATTCCAAAAAAGGGGTTGCAAGAAGAATCTATATCTGTATTTCTAAAAAAACAATGACAGAAACTATAACATGGAAGGTAAAGAGGAAGGGAAAACAATGATTGTGAACTTCAACAATCATTGTGCATAAGCTTCCAGTTCAATTATGGCAAACAAGAAAAAAGTGCATTATGCAACTATTCTAGTAATCTCAGATAAAAGAGCGTGCTAATGATTGTGATTGAGCTCCTCTTTAAGCATGCCAATATGAAACCTAAAGATTTGATTGCCACTAATGTACAAAAAAGCTATACAATCAGAGGCAAGAAAACACTAAAAACATTAGGAAAAAGAAAACCAAGTGGTTGAGAATCCATCAATGGCAATTCAAAAAAAAAACGATTAAATTAACCATACTCTTTACATTGATTGAAATTTTTACCCTCTTTACATAAAAGTGACAAAAAAAGTAATCAACACACATATAAAGGTTGGAAACCTTGGAAATTATATAGAATGCTAAACAAGTGAAAGAATGGAGGTTAAAAGATGACAAACCCGTATATATGAAGGTAGGAATTCTCTCACGTAAGTTCTTTCTCATATAGCTACATGCAGACATCATAATCAAGCGCTTGTAGACCTATCGCGATGTGAAAATCCAAATAATAAAACAAAAGTCAAAGCTCATAAATCCAGCCATTCAAGAATGCTATTTCCCAATTTAATTGAAGATTTAGAATCAAAATATTGTTAAAACAACTTAATCCGTAAGAAGAAAAGGGGCGGGCAGTCTAATTAGCATGATCGCAAGTTCGCAGCATGCATTGAAATTCAAACAATCGTGACAAAATAGTCTTAAGGGGACAAGGGAGGTATGGTTTGTGGAATGGATCGCATCTTGATCAAACTAGATGAGCAAGCTAGGTTGATCGCAAGTCTTAACTTGGCATCAAGGTAATGTAAGATTAAAAACTACCACTCGTGCATGTTTGGATTAATTTATTTTCGAGAGAAGACATCTTTGGCGAAATTTTTCTCGAGGAGAGCTTTCCAAAAGAATATTTCAATGATTAATAATTTCCCAAACATGCACCTGCATCGCAATAAAGAAACATTGCGAAGGTAGCGGACTGATAAAATGTAACTTGCAAAGAATCATAAATTACAAGCCATGAGAAAGAAACAAACAATAATAAATTTAAAACCACCAAAAACTTATTTATTTACTCTATAAAAAGCATGCACGGTTGATGCTCAACCAAATCAATTATGATGGCACACAATTGCATAAATTTCTAAGGGTAGTAAACTAGTTACCTCCACGAGAGAGTATCGTAACTTTCGTGCATCTTTGGCAAGGAAAATAAATGAATTCTCATTGAATCATATATATACAAAGCAGATAGTGTGTATCTTCTCCGCATATCCATCATCAAAAAGAGTTCATTAGTCATTAGATTGTATCAATGTATTTGTAGCAATTACTTTGCGGAGATGTAATACCAAAGAACTTTGAAGCTACTGGTAAGACTTTCATAACAAAATAAATCAAAGAATGCTATGGCGATTTCAATTTGTTTATCATACTACCGATTAAATTCAGAAATTATCCTTTGAAGATAAGTTATAGCCTTATAGGTCAAATAAAAACAACAAGTCAAAGGGAGGAGAATGAAGATTTAAGAGAGGGGAAAATATAGAAGAGATGGAGAATAGATGAGGGGCGGATTTGAAACGGCTAGCTAGTGATCTCAATTTCAAATTGAAGGGTCGGAATTGAGAATCTGAAGCTAACAAATGTCCCATGTTTGGTGCGAAGGACCAAGCAACAACCTAGAGATTTATTCCTCAAACAATTATGTGTCATGTACACCATTTTCATTCGATTGGAAAAACTAAAAATTTCAAAAACCACCATAAAATCCAACAAAGCGTGAGAGGGGAGAGAGCGGGGATTTTATGATCTATTAACTATAGTAGACACATTTGCCACAACTTTTCTCGAATCTTCTGGTAAGTAGGAACGCTATCACATCACATTATCGCCTACACCCCTACACACTCACATAGCAACACCAGAATTACTCTCTCTACATACAAATGTAATACACTTCCATTCCATTATTGTAAAACTCCTTTGTCATATCTCATTATTCCTATTCAATAGACCGCCATGGTGCTTTCACCATTCGTAATGAAGTTGTAAGGAAAATATAAACTTAGTAGTAGGATAGCATCCTGAAACAAATATAATTTAAACCCCATTTTCCTAAATTTTGTGAGAATCCCTTATGGCATCTCTATTGAGCCCATGTACACTCAAGTCAAAATAACTAGCTCACCCAACATCACGTGTGTTGAAGATGCTAAGTACAGCAATATGAACTTTAATATGAATTATGAAGCTCATACCTAAAGGATAAAGAAATTCGGATAGCTCTTAAAATACGTACTAAGTTCTTTAGTCTAAGCTCAAATGCAGTAGGGCCCCCTCAATACAAGGAAACAGAAAAACAATCTAACCTAGGATGGCAGATTATATAGACTCCTAGTTTTTAAAAGAACAATCGCACCACTGCTGGATTATTCATTACTTGAATTTTACTAACATTATTTTTGGAAACCAAGGGACTTTAAAAATACAAAGAAAGGCAAATAGACAAGATGAAGAAAAAAATTCAAGGAGGAAATTGAGGAATCCAATGAGGATCAGAGTGGCAAGTTCAAAACAATATTTTACCTAATCATCTCCTCGGGAAGAGGCGTGGTCTCCAATCGAAGATTATGGTATCTGCAAGGAATTTTCTTGTAAACCTTCCGTAATGTAGGTAAGAAAATAATAATGCAACTAATTTAAAAATTAAATCAAAACAAAAAAAAACATACTCTTTGTTCACAGCAGAAACCTCACAAAAATGATGCGAAAGATACTCCGCACTATTCCTCTCCAACTTTAACACCTTTGAAGCCTAAACAATTCAAATGAAATAGGTTAGTCTTGTGTGATGCAAAAGAAAAGACTATCATGCGATAAACTTTTTAACATGAGATGAGATCAATGAACATAGATCACACCAAGACAAATCAAATGAAGAACTTCAAAAGCATTGTGTCAACATTTTTTCATGATGTGGAACAAACCAATACATTGTGAATACATATAAAACTAAACACTTATTCCCAAATGAATAGTCAAGATCAACTTTACATACTCGAATAATCATGATAAGTGATAGGGGATAATATCGATATTGAATAGTTACGACTTTTCAAACAAACTCGCCAAAGGTCAAACAAGTTACAAATATAAATGCCAAGTCTCGTTGAAGCCACGTAATATCTCGATCCGCACCATGCATAACCTAAGTAAGAGATGAGACAAAGAGCCGATGAGTGTCACCGCACATCAACCGTCAAGCAACCAAATACCATAAAAAAGAGAGGGTATCATAGCAACAAAAACATAATAAGATAATTGAAATATGAATGAAACCACCCTTTATTGATTTTGCTGGGTTTGAAATTGATGTATTATTCTTCATACTTTTGAAACAAAACTTTCGCTCATACTAAAATCAACCAATCAACATGAATCAAAGGAAGAGAAATTAAAAGAATTGAAAAACAACCTCTATTTGTAGCCTTCCCTTCCCTTCTCAATCCATGGCAACAATTGCTTTTCCTCTTCACCCACCATCTGCTAATCGCTCCCATCTAATCTGAAAACCACCATTAAACTAAACCTAAATCAATCAAAATCAAGAAAGGGGGAAATTATTCAAAAACTAAAATCAACATGGATAAATTGAGATTCACACTATGCGATGTTCACGGCAGATTAGGGTTAACAAAAACTTTGCTGCAAGCCAGAGAGGGGAGAAGCAGAGAGGTGCTCACTTTACAGGTACCTGCTGAAGAAGAAGCCAGAGACAATCGAGATTCTCACGAGATAGACAATAGACAATCGAGATTCTCATGAGAATCTGCTGAAGAAGCTGTACCTCCAACATAGGCGAGAGTAATGAAGGAAAGCGGAGTGACAGTGAGAATGTCAGATCTCATGGCGTAACAAGTGACGAAGCGGAGCGATTGATGATGCGAAAGCGAGATGGAGGTGAACGAGAGCAAGATGGAGCGATTGATGATGCGAAAGCGAGATGGAGGTGAACGAGAGCAAGATGGAGCGATTGATGATGCGAAAGCAAGATGGAGGTGAACGAGAGCAAGATGGAGGGTGGAGAAGGGCAGAGGAGGGTGGAAGAAGGCGGACGGAGGTTGAGGGAGAAGAGGTGGGTACGGTGTGTGAGGGAGAAGAGAGAAGTCAGTGTTTGTGAGAAGTGAGTGAAATGTTCTTATTTTTAGGGATCGGGGTAGTTTTATTTTGATCAATCGGTTGCCACGGACTTGCCACGGCATCTCCGTCGCAAATGTCTGTCATTTCAAAAGTCCGTGGCAAACCCGTGGCAAACACCAGCGAGAAATTTCGCGCTCTTACTTTTTACACATGCCGTCGCAAATCCGTGGCAAATTACTGACGGAATAAGCTCCGTGGCAATTGCTGGTGGCTAAAACAAGCTTATCTTGTAGTGCCTCACAAGAATAAAAAGGGCTGAAGATTCTCATGTGGCTATGAGGAGGAAGCAATGAAAGGTAGAAAATGGATTCTCTACCTTGATGGTGAGAAATTCATGTGTTCCACCACTTTGAAAATGGGACCCACTAAATTAATGAGACCAACATGAATTTTATCCAATAATTAAGAAAGTGTTTGATGGAGAAAGTTAAGGAGAGTGTTGCTAGCACTCTCCTTAACTAACACTCTCCTTAACTTTATCCAATAATTATTTGACGATGTTGATATAGCTTGATGTGAGTGAGGCATTTGAATGAATTGTATGAGAACCCTTCGATTGGTGTCGTGCAAAGAACAACAAGAATGAAATAGGAAATTGTGGTATTGTTAGTGTTGACAAATGACCTTAATAGTTTCCCTCCTCTATGAACTAAAAATAGGCACTAGCAGAAACGTAAAAAAAGCTAATTAATGACCAAAAAAATAATGCATCAAAAACCTTCTTAATGTGAGAAAGGAAAAACTACAGGACGTATCTCTACAACCTTCCATTATAAAGATAGTGGGAATACAAAAGATCCACTCTTAGTGGGATTTCACTACAACGTATCTCTCCCAAAGAAACTCTCTATGAGGCTCTCTATTTTCTCTCGCCCTTTCTCTCTTGAGCAAGGTTTCTTTCCAAGGCTATGTTTCATGTTTCTTGTGCTTTTTGTCTGTTGTGTGGCTTTGTCAAATGTCATATTTATTGAAGAGGAAAACCAAGCTGCCTTACATGCATCGATACACCTGTCATTTGCATTCCATGCAATTAACACACTTGTGCAGGTGTTGCATTAGTAAAGTGCTGGAGGTGTGAATAACACAGCCCACTTTCACTATTGGCCCGGCCCACACTGCCTTACACTCTATGTCTCACCCTGATGCCTTTCTCTCGGTTCAGTTCGCTTTACTTTCTTCTCTCTTCACCTTCTCTCTTCTCTCTCTCTCTCTGGAACCCTTAGGGTTTCGTTGCTCTTGCACTGTTGGTGCGGTTGAAGCTTCGATCCACTTCGTTCCTCTGATCAATGATGAACACCAGTGATGATGAACACACAGATCCACCTTGATTTGTGTTCTGAGCTGTGAACTGAGATCACTCAACAACTTGCAACCCTCTTTGCTTGATCTTTCTGATTTCGTGAGTTTGATTCACTCAAACTCACTCAATCAACCTTTGGTAAGCTTTGAATTTACACAAATTCTGTTTCAATATTGTTTTTCCCAATTTATGAAACCCTAATTTCTGTTTTGTGTAAATGTAGGTGATGCTGCTGTATCTGATCTGGATGTTGCTCGTAATTTCACCCTTTGTGAAATTACTCACAAAGCAAATGATTGAAGGTAATGACTTCCTTCAAATCACTCTTTGTGATTCTTCCTTGTTCTGAGTTTCTGCACAAACCCTAACTACTGTTCCTTGCTTGTGTGTGATCCCAAAACAAACTGATTGAATCTTGATGTTGTCAAGTTGATCAACACCAGAAACTTTACACAGAAAAGGTATACTTTCCCTTCTTCTCTCTATTGTTCTTCCTTCTTGCTTGCTATTTTGATTCACCTTGAATCAAAACTAACCCTTCCACTTCTTCTCTTTGCGAGGTACTCAATCCACCTTGATTGGAAATACCCAGCACTTCAAGAATTTGAAGGTGCCTAAGGAGCTAACGTTGACAGGGAGTTTAGACTTAGAAAGTAGACTTGAATGTAAACTGAAAACTGTAATTGCTTTATTAAAATTTTGTGTATTAAATTTCTGTACATAGGACCTATTTATATACATTGTAGACTAGTTAGTTGAAAGGTTGTTAAGTTAGTTAGTAACTTAACAAACTTCAACTTAATTCATAACTGAATGTAACTATTTCTATTGGCTGTAACGGCTATATTCTATTTTATAGCCTATTTTTAAGGGTTAGTACTTTGGGTTTGAAAGATTAGAATTTCAACACCCCCCCTTAATCTAGAAAACCCTAAGTCAGTTTAGTGAAACCACTTAGAGTTAGCTTAGGTTAGAGAGAACTAAACCTCCAGAACAAGCCTCTGGGATAGCCACTAGTAATAGAACACCTTAGAACAAGCCTCTAAGGAATACCTTTTAGCTGTTGCCTTCATAGTTTAGAAGGCAACAAGTCCTATCTCTCTTCTAAGCCTTACAAAGGTTTCTCCTTTGAGTACCTTTGTAAAAATATCAGCCAATTGATTCTGTGTTGAGCAGTACTAAACACTTAGTCTTCCATTGTTAACTTGCTCCCTCAGGTAGTGATATCTAGCTTCAATGTGCTTGGTCCTTCCATGAGCACCAGGATTTTTAGCTAGGTTTAGAGCAGATTTGTTGTCTATCATTAGAGTAGGTGGTTGAGTAAGATCCACTTTAAGCTCCTTGAGCAAAGGCCTCCACCAAAGCCGCTTGAGTTCTTTGCTCCCACAACTCGCAACATACTCTGCCTCACAGGAGGACAGAGCCACAATGCTTTGTTTCTTGGAGCTCCATGATATAGGGGCTCCTTGAAACTTAAACAAAAAACCAGAAGTGTTTCTCCTATCCAATTGGTCACCACACCAATCAGAATCAGAGAAACCCAGGAGAATATTTTTCCCTAAGTTAGAACCCTTAGGAAAAAATATTCCATAGTTAGTAGAACCAGAAATATAACGTAGGATTCTCTTAGTGGCCTTTAAGTGTACCTGTTTTGGTTCATTCATAAACCTGCTAGTCATACCAGCTTGCAAATGTAATATCTCAAGCGGGTACGTGGGCATAGGTATCTCAAAGATCCTATTAGCTGCCTATATAAAGTAGCATCTACCTTAGCATCACCCTCACTTGGCTCTTTGCTAAGGTTACTTTCTGCAGGATTTGTTGTAGAATTGCAACCCAATAGATCAAACTTAGTTAGCACTTCAGTAGCATACTTAGCTTGATGCAAAATCACACCTTCAGGTACCCTTAGGAACTCAAGTCCCAAAAAATATGACAACTTGCCTAAGTCTGTCATTTCAAACTCACTGTGCATAGACACTTTGAATTTTTCCACCTCACTAGGACTACTCCCAGTGACCAACATATCATCCACATACAAACACACAATTAGCAAATAGGTATCAATACTACCTTTAGTATAGACTCCAAACTCACTAGTGCATTTTAGAGAACCCAATTTCCTTGAAAAAAGAGTCAATTCTCTTATTCCAAGCTCTAGGGGCTTGCTTTAGCCCATAAAGAGCTTTATGTAGTAGGTAAACACACTCTTCTTTACCTTTCTTCTCAAACCCAGGTGGTTGAGAAATATACACTGTCTCTTCTAATGGACCATTAAGAAATGCTGACTTAACATCCATATGGTACAGCTCCCATCCTCTATTTACAGCCAAAGCAGTCACTAACCGAATAGTCTCATGCCTGGCCACAGGTGAAAACACCTCAGTGTAGTCCACCCCCTCTTTCTGTTGGAAGCCTCTTGCAACCAACCTTGCTTTGTACTTTGCAATATTGCCTTTAGGATCAAGTTTAAGTTTGAAAACCCACTTGACACTAATAGGTTTCTTACCTTTAGGTATCTGAACTAGAGACCAGGTATTATTTTTCTCAATAGACTGTAACTCATCAATCATAGCTTGTTTCCAGTTTTTATCTTTTACTGCCTCTAATTGATAGGTTCAGCCCCAGCTATCATGGCATAGTGAATGAGGTCACCTTCCTCATTTACTTCACCATCATTTACTAGCTCATAGTCATTTAAGTTTCTAGGAAGTCTCCTTTGCCTTTGTGCTCTAGGTAGAACTTGTTGAGTAGGATCATTACCTTGTTCTGCAGGTTCCTCATTCTGAGGAACTTGACCTTCAAATTGTTGCTCCATTTGTTCTGCATCTGGTGTGCCTCCATCCTCTTGATGAGGTGCATCAGGTGTAGTAGTAGTAGACTCTTCAAGGTTTGTAGAAACTTCTAAGTTAGGTTGCTCAGAAATTTCCCAAACCCAGCACTTGTCTTCTAGGAAATTTACATCCCTAGATATAGTTATTTTCTCAGTTGTAGGATCATAGAGCCTATAAGCACCAGTAGGGTGATACCCTATTAGGATCATAGGTTTGCTCTTGTCTTCCAACTTCTTTCTTCTTTGATCTGGAACATGACAGTAAGATAGTGACCCAAAAACCTTGAGATGGCCCACACTGGGCTTTTCTCCACTCCATACCTCTTCTGGCACTTTACCTTCAATTTTCTTTGTTGGACATCTATTCAGTAGATAGGTGGCCGTAGAGATAGCTTCTCCCCAGAACCTGTTTGGTAGTTGCTTAAGCTTGATCATGGACCTAGCCATGTCAAGCAGACTTCTGTTCTTCCTTTCAGCCACCCCATTATGCTGTGGGTGTATGGTGATGTTACCTCATGTAGGATTCCCTTTGTAGTACAGTATTCCTTGAACTCTGTTGAGGTGTACTCTCCACCTCCATCTGTCCTTAGAACCTTTAACTGCTTCCCACATTGCCTTTCAGCCATAACCTGAAATTTTTTAAACCGATCCAAAGCTTCTCCTTTGGTCTTAATCAATTAAGTCCATAGTTTTCTTGAGTAATCATCTACAAAGGTGATGAAATATTTGTTGTTACCAAGTGACAATACATCAAAAGGGCCACATATATCAGAATGTAGAATCTGTAATAGATCCTTAGCCTTTATCCCTAGGTTAGTTTTAAATTTCTTCCTAGGCTGTTTGCCTACCAGGCATGTAGTACATGTCCCATTGGTCATTTCAAAATTAGGCAGACCCTTAACTAATCCCTTTGAACTTAGGTTAGTTAGGCTCTTAAAGTTTAAATGGCCAAACCTTTTGTGCCAAAGAGCACCTTCAGAACTAGTTACTGCACTTAAGCATTCTGCTGGTGTAGTGCAGATACTAGTCCTGAAGGTTCTGTTCTTTGCCAAAGGTGTAGTTAGCACTAGCCTTTTTAGGGTATCATACAGATTTAGTTTTAGATCTTCCATAACTAATGAAACCCTAATTTCTGTGTTGTGTAAATGTAGGTGATGCTGCTGTATCTGATCTGGATGTTGCTCGTAATTTCACCCTTTGTGAAATTACTCACAAAGCAAATGATTGAAGGTAATGACTTCCTTCAAATCACTCTTTGTGATTCTTCCTTGTTCTGAGTTTCTGCACAAACCCTAACTACTGTTCCTTGCTTGTGTGTGAGCCTAAAACAAACTGATTGAATCTTGATGTTGTCAAGTTGATCAACACCAGGAACTTTACACAAAAAAGGTATACTTTCCCTTCTTCTCTCTATTGTTCTTCCTTCTTGCTTGCTATTTTGATTCACCTTGAATCAAAACTAACCCTTCCACTTCTTCTCTTTGCGAGGTACTCAATCCACCTTGATTGGAAATACCCAGCACTTCAAGAATTTGAAGGTGCCTAAGGAGCTAACGTTGACAGGGAGTTTAGACTTAGAAAGTAGACTTGAATGTAAACTGAAAACTGTAATTGCTTTATTAAAATTCTGTGTATTAAATTTCTGTACATAGGACCTATTTATATACATTGTAGACTAGTTAGTTGAAAGGTTGTTAAGTTAGTTAGTAACTTAACAAACTTCAACTTAATTCATAACTGAATGTAACTATTTCTATTGGCTGTAACGGCTATATTCTGTTTTATAGCCTATTTTTAAGGGTTAGTACTTTGGGTTTGAAAGATTAGAATTTCAACAGATACCACATTTTGAACAAATATTGTTGCTCTTTTGCTTTCTAAATGTAAGATATTAATTTTAATTGAATTCGACGTATTTTGATAAATTTAGTTTGCGTTGCTGTCTGAAAAGATCTATATAACAGGTTCTTATAAATTAGTCGACTGGCCTTTAAATGTCTTTCCAACTCAAGTGCAGTAACTCGATTGGCATAACAACATCTTAAACAAGGACACTTGAACTTACTAGAAGTTCCTAAACGTCAAACGGCAAAGGTCACAAAATATTCCACTCCATCAACATATTCTTTCGACACACGATTGGCAGACACTTTCTATCCATATTAGACTGATTTATTATAAATTCCTGATAATAGAACTTAAACATATTAAAGGTGAAAAACACACAACATACAACTTTTTGAATGCATGTCGAATGCATGTGGAGCTCAAACAAAAATCACAGTATTTACTATACATCTCAGTCTGGTTCAGCGAGACAAGTATAAGATAACCGTGTATAATATATTTGGTATCCTCAAAATATAAAACAACTTGAAACTCAAAATATATATATACTAGACACTAGGATCAGCCAATCATCATCATTATCAGTCTAGCAAATAGAAAAGAACCTGGCATTTCTTCAAAATATGCTACCTGCTGATTCATTATTCAAGCTCATATCTTATGCTGATGCTAATAGTCAACTTGCATAGTTAAGTTCTATCCACTTTACTCTTTTCCATTTTACAGATCTCACTAGTTGAGCTTCACGTAGTTAGATTGGTTATTACTATATATATACTCATCTTAAATCTTTTGTAACTAACTCACACCGTAATGTAAAATCAGCTTTCTTCCATTTGATCAATTTCTGTGAGCTTCTTGCTCTGCTTTTTTATTCCAATCCAAATACAAGAGTTGGCACATTATTCCTCACAATTCTAAAACCAACAAACTAACTTATTAACTAGATAAATTAAATTCCGTAACATAACAAACAGAAACAAGAAACTAATGCAACCTTCACACTTTCTTTGTTGTTTTTCATCAAGACATAGATTTCCACCATAAAATACTGGAAAAAGAAATCTAATAGATACAACACAGATACAAACAAAAATCAAGAATTGAACCAACAATCTCTCATCCCAAAATCCCCAAAACAAACAAAACAAATCAAAAAAATAATTTAAAGAATGAAGAATGATATACATACAGCTGAACGGCGTGAACGGTGACTCAAAGAGAAAGCTCAGCTTCTATTTCATCAACAGGAAATACCTCCTGGCTTCAATCGGTTGTGGAAATACCTTGCACTTTGAGTTGACAAACAGAAAAGAAGAGGAACGAGAAAGAAGATGACAGAGAGAAGAGACGGTTGAGAGAGGAACGTACGTAGTTGAGAGAGTGAGAACGTTGAGAGAGTGAGAACGTCGAGAGAGTGATCAGAACGTTGAGAGATTAGCTAGGGTTTGGGTTTCGGTTTGGCAAAAGAGAGGGAACAATGGGTTTGGGTCTGAGCGCGTATGAGAGAAATGAATACAACGGGAAGCTCGCGTATGAGGGAAATAAAAAATTTAGGAATTGGGGGCGCTCGCGTGCAAAGCGCCCCTGTTGGTGATTAGGAATTTGGAATTGGGGGCGCTCGTGTGTAAAGCGCCCCTGTTGGTGATTAGGAATTTGGAATTGGGGTCGCTCGTGTGCAAAGCGCCCCTGTTGGTGATTAGGAATTGGGGGCGCTCGAGTGGAAAGCGCCCCTGTTGGTGGCTCCGTGTTTTAGGAATTGGGGGCGCTTGATAACTCTATTTTATTAGAGTATTTCATATGTTTAAACTTAGTATTTGCTCTCTTTCAAGTAATAATAAAGAGTTTATATAGTATTTTATGTGATATATGATATCTTGAGTGATTTGAATGGTTATAGTTATTATTAGGCCATTTTGGATATATTGTGGTATGTTTGATGTTTTGTTCGCATGCAGATCTCAATGCTAATCGCATCAATGCTCTGACCGATCCTCGCATCAAAACCGCACTACTTGGTGAATAAGCACTGCTTTCATATGCACCCACATGCAAAGTGATGACCTCCCGCCTGGTTCTCTGATGCCATCCCACCTTGTATAGTAGGCGCCTACCATTCACACATAGCTATAGCCATAGCTTTGAAGAGTCACCAACATAGGGACACACTTGTTCTATCACCATGGAACCGCCCTATGTGATTAAAGTCAAAGATTTCAACATGGATAAACCTCTGAAAGCAACTACAGCTATGATCCACTCAAGATGACTTCAACATGAAGGAAGGAAGCACCTCACTTGAAGGCTATAAAAGGACCTCACATCTTCATTTGGAAATATATCACAATCCATAAGTTAGATCAAAATTTCAATATACATAGTTAGTTTTTATATTTTTAGAGGAAGAGGAAGGAATTCATAATTCCTCCTTAACTCATTTTCATAGTGTTTGTATAGTGCTAAGGAGTAATGCTAGTGCATTGCTAGAAGACTTCATACAAAGGTTTTCAACATTTGTAACTTTACTCTTGTTGTTTCTCTTTTGTGATTTCTATATATATAAACATGGTCTATTCAGTTTATATATATCTTGCAATGTCTCTTGTTAGCTAAACCTTTCTTAGTTGGAATGTTCTAATCATTTAATGAGCTTTTAAGTAAGTATGTTGCATGTATGTATGTTTGTACTTTAGTTCTTGCTTGATAATCTTTTCAAAACTTATTTTGAACTTGATCACTTAGAATAAGTAGATTTGTAAATGACCAGAAATGGCTTACAATTAAGAACTCAAGAACTAATATGGGTGAGTGTTTTACATAAATAAAACTTTGTGAAAACCATGCTAAGTCCTAGACATAGGATAGTATAGTCCATAGGATAATTGTGGGTACTTAAAATACAAGAGTGAATTCACTTAATCAAATTGGATAATTGTTAGGAGGCAAGATTGGCACTAACACCCCTTTCTTTATCGCATAGAACAAGGATCATAAGAGCTGTAATGATACTCAAGAAAGTGACCGAAAGGCACATAGCTAATGCAACAAAGATTCAAGTGCAATGCATCACATACTGCATCATACACTTATAAGTAAATTACTTGATGAAAACATTCCAACTAGCTTTTCTCTTTTACACTATCAACATTCTTTATTTGCTTTCTTTCTAACTTAGTTGTGATCATCAAACAAAATCCAAAATTATTTTGTTACTTAGTGACTTTACACTTTATTACTTTATATTATTTTAAAAGTGAGTTTTTCAATCTCTGTGGGTTCGATCTTTTACTACTTGTTTTTGGACAAGTGTATACTTGCACACAAGTGTATGTGATTTCCATGCACCAAGTTTTTGGCGCCGTTGCCGGGGATTGAAGTAAATTCTTTTTAAAATTCTGATATACAAGTAATTTAGTGTTGTATATAAATTCTGGTTTTTAGAGTTTCTGTCAACAAAAGTACATGGTACTTAGTATATGTACAGTACTGCAAAGCGTAACTCCGAATATAGTTTAGATCCGTAAATAGAAAGAAAATTCGGAGATTGCTAAGACTCGAAAAGCAGAATCAACAAGCTTGCAACATGTCATTCAAAGAAGAACAAAGCTCAAGGCCACACTCGGTGAGAGGAGGCCCCGGTTCACAAACATGCTCTCAAGAAGAAGTTCATAGAGAAAATCTCATCCACATGGATCACATAGGTATGATTAATGATAGAGATAGACCTATGAGGGATTATGCTCAGTTTGATCATCAAAACATGCAAACTAGTATAAATAGACCTCATATTGATGCCATGCATTTTGATTTAAACCTATGATGTTTCAAATGCTTCAAACTATTGGTCAATTTGGAGGATCTCCTCATGAAGATCCTCATTTGCATTTAAGGCAATTTCTAGAAGTATGTAGTAATTTTATTTTACCCGGTGTTAGTGAAAATGCATTTAGATTAAGGTTATTTCCATATTCTTTGAAAGATAGAGCTAAGGCTTGGCTAAATTCTTTAGAGCCTAACTCTATTCATTCATGGAATGAAATGGTGAAAAATTTTTAGGAAAATATTTCCCACCTATCAAAAATGCCAGTTAAGAAATGATATTACATCTTTTAGACAAAAAGAGTTTGAGTCTTTATTTGAAGCATGGGAAAGATGGAAGGAACTTTTAAGAAAATGTCCTCATCATGGTTTACTCGTTATTATTCAAATGGAAACATTTTATAATGGTTTAGAACCTCAAACCGAATAATGCTTGATGCATCATCCGGTGGAGTGTTATTAAATCTGGCATACAATGAAGCATGTGAATTAATTGATAGAATAGCAACTAATAGCTCTAGTTGGCCTCATCGAGAGGGTAAGTGCCCAAAAGAAACCATCGTGGGTACATGAAATCAATGATATATCCGCCTCTATCTCGCTCAAGTAGCCACTCTAGCTAATTTGATGAAAAACTTCACTACAGCAATGCTATCAAGCATCTAATGCAAACAGATCACCGTAAAGTATCTTATTCTGTGAAGAAGAGAACAAGTACCTCCGTGCACACCTAGTTGTGTGTATTGTGGAGGAGGTCACTTGTATGAGGAGTGTTCTAGCAACCCTATCTCTCAGAAATTATGTAGGTTATAATAGGAATAACAACCCTTATTCCAACACTTATAATCCCGGTTGGAAAGATCACCCAAATTTTAGATGGAGCAACAATAGTGCACTGCACTCTAGAACCGCTCCAATTACACCAACCAACCCACCAGGATTCCCAGCTCAAAATAACCAAAGAAACTCTCAACCTACCACTGAGAATTCTCTAGAATCCATGCTTAAAGCATTCATAGGTGAATCTAGAACTGCTAGACAAACCCAAGATGCTTCCATTAAGAACTTAGAGAATCAAGTTGGTCAATTAGCCACAGCTCTGTATCAAAGGCCACAAGGAGCCTTACCTTCAAATACAGAAGCTACTCCTTCCCAAACCAAAGGAAAAGAGCAGGTTAAGGCTATTTCACTGAGAAGTGGTAAGGATCTTGTAGAGTTAACTGAGAAGGAAAGTGTAGAAAAGGGAGAAAAAGCCAAAAATCAAAAAGAAACCAATGCAGAAGCATCTAGTGCTCCTGCATCACAAGAAGTTCAAAGTCCACTACCTAAGTTAGTACCTGAATACCCTCCTCCTCCTTATCCTCAAAGACCTGAAAAAGCACATGAGGAGAAGCAGTTTGGTAAATTCTTAGAAGTACTAAAACAATTACACATCAATGTTCCCTTAGTAGAAGCCCTCCAACAAATGCCAAATTATGCAAAATTTATGAAAGATGTGCTTACTAAGAGAATAAGATTAGGTGAGTTTGAAACAGTTGCTATGACAGAAGATTGTAGTTTGCTTATGCAAAACAAGATTCCTAGGAAATTGAAGGATCCAGTAGTTTTACAATTCCATTTTCTATAGGAAAATCCTATACTTTAGTAAAGCTTTATGTGATTTAGGTGCAAGCATTAACTTGATGCCTAAATCTATTTTTGACCGATTAGAAATAGGAAATGCAAAACCAACCACCGTGACACTTCAGCTTAGGTAGCAGATCAATAGCCTATCCTGAAGGTATCATAGAAGACATCCTAGTTAAGGTAGACAAATTTGTATTCCTCAGTAGATTTTGTTATCCTTGACTTTGATGCGAGATAAGGAAGTGCCTATTATCCTAGGTAGACCATTTCTAGCAACCGGTAAAACCATAATTGATGTGCGAGTAAAGGTGAGCTCACTATGAGAGTGAATGATCAATAGATAAAATTCAATGTAATGAATGCTATGAAGTATCCTTCAGAGGATACGTAAGAGTGTTCATCCTTATTCTCTCTCGATCAATTGGTAGAAAAACAATTTTACAAATAAGATGATCATTTAGCCAATGCAGATGCATTAGATGCAAAATGCATTGCTAAATGATGAAATACTAGAAAAGGAAAATCGCCAATAGAAAACTCTTGTAAAGAAGTTTGGGCTAGGACTTATGAACCACTCAACCTTGAGGATCCAATTCTCAAGAAGAACTTACCTCAATAGAACAACCTCCTAAGTTAGAATTGAAGATATCGCTCGAACACCTTAAGTATGCTTTCTTAGGAACAAATGAGACTTTACTCATTATCATTGCTTCGATTTAACATCAAAACAGAGAGTGATCTCATTAGTACTCTCAAGAAGCATACCAAAGCTATAGGTTGGCAAATGGCGATATATCAAAGGAATTAGTCCTTCTATATGCATGCATAGAGTTATTTTGGAAGAAAATTCCAAAAAAAGATAGAAAGTCAAAGAAGACTAAATCCTATTATGAAAGAGGTTGTGAAAAAGGAAATTATTAAGTGGCTAGATGCTGGAATCATATACCCCATATCACACAATGCTTGGGTAAGCCCTGTCCAATGTGTACCAAAGAAAGGGGGTGTGACAATGTAATAGCCAATGAAAAGAATGAGTTGATACCAACTAGAACAATCACACAGGTGGAGAATCAGTATGGATTACGTAAAAACTCAACAAAGCTACCAAAAATGATCACTTTCCTTTACCATTCATAGACCAAATGTTAGATAGATTAGCAGGGAAAGAATTCTATTGTTTCCTAGATGGCTATTCAGGCTATAATCAAATAGCCATTGAGCCTAAGGATCAACACAAAACCACCTTTACATGCCCTTATGGAACCTTTGCTTTTAGAAGGATGCCATTTGGCTTATGTAATGCACTGCTACATTCCAAAGATGCATGATGTCTATATTCTCGCATTTCATTGAGCAATCAATGGAAGTATTCATGGATGATTTCTCTATCTTTGGAGAAACATTTCAAGTTTGTTTAGCAAATTTGGAACAAATTCTCAAGAGATGTGAGGAAACAAATTTAGTCTTAAATCGGGAAAAGTGCCATTTCATGGTACAAGAAGGCATAGTGCTAGGACATAGAATTTCAAAGAAAGGTCTAGAGGTAGACAAAGCTAAAGTTGATGTCATTGAAAATTTACCACCACCAAATACGCTTAAAGGTATCGAGAGCTTCTTAGGCCATGCTTGTTTTTATAGAAGGTTTATCAAAGATTTTTCAAAAATCTCAAAACCATTATGTATGCTTCGCAACATGATGTAGAATTCAACTTTGATGAATCTTGTATAGAAGCTTTTGACAAGCTTAGAAAGGCATTGGTGACAAAGACCAATTATAGTAACTCCGCATTGGAGCAGGCCATTTGAATTAATGTGTGATGCTAGTGACTTTGCAGGGAGCAATCCTAGGGCAAAGGTATGACAAAGTCTTTAATTCCATTTATTATGCTAGCAAGACATTAATTGAAGCTCGTGTGAATTACACATTCTGAAAAAGGAATTATTAGTCATGGTCTTTGCATTTGAAAAATTTAGATCATACTTAGTTGGCACTAAAATTATTGTCTATACTGATCACTCTGCCATTAAGTATCTAATTTCAAAGAAAGATGCAAAGCCAAGGCTGATAAGGTGGATTTTACTCCTACAAGAATTTGATTTAGAAATTAGAGACAAAAAAGGAGTAGAAAACCAAGTAGCAGACCATTTATCAAGGATTGAAGGAGAATCACTTGGTACACAAGGAGAAGAAATCAAGGAAAGCTTTCCAGATGAGAAACTATTGGCAATCACAGTCAATGCAAAACATGAAACTGCATTTGCTATAAGCAATGCAGGAGCATCAAATGCACCTGCACCATGGTTTGCTGATATTGTAAATTTCCTTGCAAGCAAAGTAGTACCAGTGAGTATGACACATCAACAAAGGAAAAAATTCTTCCACATGGTTAAACAATACTATTGGGATGATCCATTCCTTACAAGATGTGCCCCGATCAATTAATGAGGAAATGCATACCCAAGAGAGAACAACAAGCGTTTCGCATTGCCATTCTCGCACCTTATGGAGGACACTTTGGAAGTACTAGAACAAAGACTAAGGTATTACACCAGTTATTTTTGGCCTACTTTATTTAAAGATTCATATTTTTGGTCAAATATTGTGATAAATGTCAAAGAGCAGGAATATTTCGATAAGCATGAAATGCCTAGAACAAATATTTTAGAAATTGAATTATTTGATGTTTGGGGCATGGATTTCATGGGACCTTTTCCACCCTCTTTTGGCAATTTATATATCTTAGTAGTTGTTGATTATGTGTCCAAATGGGTAGAGGCAAAGAGCATTACCTAATAATGATGCTAAATCGGTGAGTAAGTTTCTTCAAAGAAATATATTCACTAGATTTGGAACTCCTGTGAGCTATCATTAATGATGAAGGTTCACACTTTTGCAATAAGATCATAGAAAACCTTCTAGCTAAGTATGGAGTTAAGCATAAGATAGCTACAAAGATACCATCCTCAAACTAGTGGACAAGCGGCACTATCCAATAGGAAATTAAGAGAATGCTAGAAAAAATGGTTAGTCCAAATAGGAAAGATTGGTCTTTACATTTGGATGATGCTTTATGGGCATATAGAACAAAGATTCAAAACACCCTTAGGAATGTCCCCTTACAAATTAGTCTATGGAAAAGCATGCCATTTACTTGTAGAATTGGAAAATAAATCTTATTGGGCTATCAAGAAGCTCAATTTCAATTTGAACAAGGGTAAAAGAGAATGATAGAGCTTGATGAGTTAGAAGAAATTAGACAAACCTCTTATGAGAATGCTGAAATCTACAAAGCTAAGACTAAGAAATGGCATGACAAGAAAATTCACGAAGAGAGAATTGAAAGAAGGAGGACTAGTTCTCGCTTATACAACTCTAGGTTGAAGCTATTTCCTGGAAAAACTAAGGTCAAGGTGGTCAGACCATTTAAGTTGATAAAGGTTTATCCACATGGAGCAAAAGAGACTTATTTGATAAATCCTCAAATCACTGCTTTCAAGGTGAATGGTCGAGAGTTAAAATGTACTATGGTGAACATGTGGTGAGAGATAAAACCACCACCTATTTGCAAAATCTCTAAGTGAAAAGAGGTAGTCAGGCTGACAAGACTCTTAAAACAAGCGCTTAATGGGAGGCAACCCATTGTTTTTAATTATTTTTGTGCAATTTTATGTTTTTAGTTGTTTTGCAGAAATGCAGAAACTAATGCATTTGCATCAAATGCACTGCATTGAGGAAAACGTGCCTCATCATCGTAATTTTATAAACTTGAAGAAAATTGGTTAAGTGTAAATCATAAGGCTTCAAGAAGGTTAAAGGAAGGTTAAGCAAGATTAATGACACATTGGTAGCCAAAGCAAGACACTTGGCATGATGCATGCGCAGCACGCAATGCTAACGGCTACCTAATACACCCACTAACTTCCTTCTTCCTGAAACATAAAGCCTTAAAGTTTGTTACCAAGTATCTTTTCATTCGCAATCTCACAATTTCTCTCATCTCAAACACAAACCACTCTTCACATTCTCTTCTCCAATTTTTTCTCAAATCACACAAGCAATCAAAACCTAGAAATTCAAAGCAATTACAAATGGTGAAGAAACAATCAAAGACAGAATCATCGTGCAAGCAGGCTAGAACTCCTAAGAAGGAAAAGAAAGCCATGCATGCAGGATCATCATCATTAAAGAAAGGAAAAGCCAAGGAATCAACAGCAAGAAATGATGACAATGTTCATCTCTCGAACATGCATCTATTGCCCGAGAGAGGTATGATCTCAAGAAGGCTAGCCCATCATTCATGTCAACAAAGTGGCAATCTCAATTGGGACCACTTCGTGCTACCAAGAGGAGGTTACATTGAAGACATAGTGAGAGAGTTCTATGCTGGAATCACACCACAAGAAGGAGCAGAACATTCTTACACTTCCATGGTGAGAGGTAAAATTGTACATTTCCATGCCAAGAAATTAAATGAACATTATATGCTGAAATATAATGGGAATGATTTTGAGAATAGAGTGGCCAAATCCTTTAAGAAAGAAATGGAAGAAATAAGGAATAGGATTGCTATACTGTGTGTGTGGGAAAAATTTACACCTAATGAGATTAAGCTTAGAAGCAATTATTTGATAAATGCATTAGGTAATTGGCATTTGTTCATAGCCAATTCAATTCTGCCTACATCACATACATATGCTATGACCAAAGAGAGATTGATCTTGTTAGATACAATTCTCTCTGAGGGAAATGTAGACATAAGCAGATTGATAGCTAGGGAAATTCTTGCATGCTCAACAAAATCAAAGGGATTTCTGTTTTTCCCTTGTCTTATAACTGAATTATGCATGAAAGAAGGTGTCCCTATAGCTGCTAATGAACAAAGGAAATTTCCCCACAGTAATTTGAGTCTTTGAAGTGAAGGAGAAATTGAGAAATGTAAGAGGCCCCGCACTGCAATGCAAGAGCATTACATGCGTAGCGAGGGCTGTCCGAAATTTCAAATTGATCAACATGACTGGCTTCAATTGGTCTTTGACAAGATCTTTGATCTTGTGGGCCAAGTGAATGCCCCTGAATTCCCAAGTTGGGTATTGAGATGTGAAGGAGAAGAAGAAGAAGAGAAAGAGGCTGAAGAAGAAGGAAAAGGTAAGGAGAAGGTAGAGGAACCTAGCACCAAGAAGAAGGTGACTAGAAAGCAATTCAAAGTACAGAAGAAGGTTGTGGTAGAACCTGTTGTGGAAGATTTGTATGATACAGAATCTGAGAATGAGGAATTAGAGAAGGAAATGGATGAAGAAATAGAGGAAATTGAAGAAGAAGAGGAGGAAGAAAGTGAGACTGAAATTGATGAAGAGGAGGAAGAACGTGCTAGAGGAGTGATTTTAGAAGAAATAGCTAGGCAAAAATATGCCAAACCCTCAAAGATCAACCCAACCAAACCCCTATCACTTCACCACTACCAAAACACCCATCATCTCACCAAACCAAGAATCCTCCTCCATTCCAAAATCACCATTACCCTCCTCAATGATCCACCAAGACTATCACCACCACAAACAACCCCTCCACCACCCTCTCCAAGAAATGAACCACGTAAAACAACTCACACGTAAGAACCAACCCTCGTTATGCCAACAGAACAAGCAAGACTTTTCCGACCCAAGCAACATTATTTCTAATATTGTTTCTGCTCTTGAGAAAGAAATTGTGCAGGAAAGAGAAGAAGAAGGACTCAACAAGCAAGACAAAGGAGAAGAATCATCTGCACAGGAGCCTGTAGCTCAAACTGTTGAGATGCAGAGTGATGCTCTGCATCATCACTTGTCATCAGATCACAACAAGCAACAACTGTGCATGATGAGGCAACAATTAAAATAGTTCTGGAGGAAATGGCTAAACAAAAGATGGAAGCATTGCACAATACTCAGAAGTTTTTCAAGCAACCTGCAGGCAGGCAGGCAAAATTAACACCAAAGAGGAAGAAACCTGATGCAGTCAAGACTGATGCACCTGCATCAATTCCAGAACAAATTCCTGCAACTACACCAGAAGTAGGAGGTGCATCTGCACCTACAGAAGCAACACCAAGCAAGCCCAAAGAGTAGAAGCAGAAGGTGAAACACACTCCTCCAAGCAGACAAAGCACTAGAATCAGGAGTGGAGCCAAGAAATGAGTATCATTTACAAGCTTTCACCTACTACTACTAATGCTTGTTTTGTTTTTCTATCTGAACTATTTCCTTGGTTGTACTAATCCCTCTCCCCTATTTTGAACAAATGATTTGTATTTCTGAACAAATTTGCAGTGAGGGCACTGCAACCCCTTAAGTTTGGGGGGGGATTTGCATGTTATGTTTAATTATGTTTATTTCTATCTAAATATGTTGTGTGTTTAATTAATATGTTTTATATAGTAAATATATATGTTTTAAGTAGTTTTTAGTTTGTTTAAATATTAGATGTACTTAACAAAGTAGTATCTAAATATTTTAGTAGAAAAGATCAGTTTTTCAAAAATATGGTGAAAGCCCTATGGATGGAATTTTTATGATGAAAAAGAGAAAAAGAAGCCTTATTTCTCAGAAAAACCAAAATTATTTTTACTTCAACACTTCAAAACTGAGTTTGTGAAAAGAACCTTGCTATTTAAAGATCAACTGATGCAAGGGGAAATTTTTGTAAGCTTAGGTCAAAACAAAGCTTTACTAAAAAGAAAGAAGAGCTTAAAGAATTAAGTTTAGGGGTGTTTTATGAAAACAAAGGCTGAATTTCAAAAGTGAAGAGTAAACAATGTAGAAAAAGAAAACAAAAATGTGGACAAGCCATATCCTCGAATCTTTTGAAACTATACTGTGCTTAAGTACATGAATGCATCCGGAGGTCAAAGACTGCGCCATGCAGAATAAATGTATCCGGAGGATAGTTCAATAAATCAACTCGTGCAAAGTGCAAAGAAAAAAATATATGCATCCGGAGGTCAAAGACATGTGCCAAAGTGCATTTGCATCCGGAGGTCGATGAGGAAGGTAATATGATCTAGAAAAGAGAAAAGCATTATCAGCAAATGTTTGCATCAATGTAAATCAGATCAAGAAAAAGCAAAATGCGAAAAAATCAATGCACAAAAACACTTCAAAGAAGTATTTGCATCCGCTCAAAAGATCCACACAAAAAAATAGAAAATGCATTGGCTCAAAAGCTTTGAAAGATTCAATCAAGCCCTTTGATTTTAAAAACTCCCAAACACTTGAGAAAATTTTGTGAGTCTAATCTCTCTTTTGAAAAATATTTTGGTGTGACCAAAGATGAACCAATCCTTTCAAAGGCTAGGAAGAAATTTTTCACTTAGTCTTGGAACCAATCTCAAACTCAAGTGGGTTCACACACACACAAAAGAGTTTGAATAGCTTTGGTAGTTTTGAAGAAATAAAGGCAAAAGAAAGATTGTTCACTACAAGAAAATCGTTCATTTGCCACGGACATTTCCGTGGCAAATGCACAAATTTCGTGGCAAAACAACATTTGCCACGGATTTGCCTGGACAAAAATTGGTGGCAAAACGCTGTCGCGAAATCATTTGCCACGGAATTTCCGTGGCAAATGTTTCCGCCGCAAACTGCGGCAAATTGTCGCCGCAAGTCCGTGGCAAATTTTAAATCGCAAGTCCGTGGCAAATTTTCGTGGCAAGTCCGTGGCAAATCCGTCGCAAATTTTTAAAAAAAAATTAAAAAAATAAATGGAGCAGTATTTTCCTACTACTCCAACTTCTTCACAAATTGGGTAATCTTTCAATTCTAACAAGAGAAGAATACAAAGTTATAATCTACATTCTAAAAACATTAATTATAAAATCAAGCTAACAATTATAAATTATAACAAGTATATAGATATAGATTACAAGTCAGCATATGTTTCAAAAGCACCAAAACGTGTGTTATAACAAGTATATAGATATAGATTACAAGTCAGCATACTTCAATGGAGTAACAACAGCCTTAACTTGCAAGTAGTTCTGGAGACTGTATACTCCTTTTTCGATACTATTTTAGTTGAATTCATGATAATCGACTTTAGCATGAGTACAGATGCGATGACTCAAGTACATAATACCACATGGAATGAAAATTAATATACAAAAATTGTTTAAGAGCAATTCTTTTATAGGAAACTATCAAGAGAAACGATTGATGATCTAACACTCACAAGCATAATAATTCATATAAAGTTTAAGCCATTTCCTCTTTGTTGACATCATGAGGTAAATAAGTTGAAATAAAACCTCAATGTTCTTTTCACTAACAAGCGCTTTGTAAATTGTTTTCAACAATGTATAATTACATTTTGAGCACTTGACTAAGTTTTTAGATAGTCCTTAAGGTACCCGTCTTACCCAAACTCGTTTTTAAATACCAGGTTTTTAATGTGACTTCAAAGTGCTTCTTCATGTCCAAATGAAAACAAATTCCATAGAGTACACATAGTGGCTCACTGCAACCGTGTCTACTTAAACCGTATGAGGCTTGTAACTACTATAAAACATAACATACAAGTTCCCACTTCCCACCATAGTTGCAGTACTTGATGAGACTAGAGAGTCTGGTTAGAATACAAAAGCCAAAGTGTTCACACAGAAAGATGATCTGCAACAGTAGGGAATTTCAACAGTAGCATACCAACTAAAACAAAATGACAGGAATAGTGCCTAGATTTTAACATGAGACTTCTAATTTTTAACTCCTATAAAACTAAATACTAAACACAAAAGTTCCCACTTCAGTTGTAACATACAATAAGAAACAAAGATATGCAAGCATCATAATCAAGCATTCTGGATGCTCTCACATGTTGTATTCATTTTCTTGGTATCAATGAATTATTCACATGCACCTATTGAAATGCAAAAAACACTATAGCTTTAGACTTGGCCCTATAACTTACTTTATCATCCCAAGTTCCTCCGTGCACTCCATCAACTTGTTGTGCCTAACAAGAGACACAAAAGAATAAGATACACAAAAGAATTTATTAAGTGAAAGGCTAGTATTTCGTTAAGGCACAAATAAGGATTACTATGGTTACCCTGTAGATAGAAACTCAGCTGCTTTTACATTTGAGGGGCTCTCCAGCCATGTGCTGTATTTAATAAAGCTCTGCATCCAATGAGAGCAAACATAAAATGCTTGGGTCACTGCTTCAGCATTTGGAGGATCTTCTGGTTTGTTATGCCCATGCACCTGTTTCGTGATGCTGGTGATTCCCGGATAAAAGGAAGCCAATCCAGCTCTTCACAAATTACCTATGCAGTTAAAGGGCTTTAGCGGTTAGAATAACTTAATAATTAAGCAATTCAGTTAAATGCAATGACCATACTAACCTCGACATACAATTGATATGAACTAATGGATGAGAGCTGGGGTAGTATAAAACACTTCCCCAATAAGATACCTGTACAAAGAATTATATGAATAAATAAGTGAACATAAATTCATAGAAAGCAAAAACAAAGTTGAAGAGAATGTTGCTGAAGTTACAGGGGTTTGATGGAGGAGAGAAGAGATACTACTATGATGATATTATGCTTGTGTTACTAACCCAATAAAACTATTTATATGAACTACCTGGGTCAAATACTAGTGTAGTACAAGTAGAAAGGCCAAACCAAAAATACTACTGACAAAACTCCTAAAACAATAAGAACTTAATGTTGTAACAACAGTAATAACATGTAACAGAAGTAGTACCTGATGAAATCTTCAACTGGGTCATCTAGAGTATCAAAGCCGTTTGCCAGAAGAAATGTCCGCGTACTTCTGCCTAAAGCAATAAAGAATCCAAATATTGCCAAATCCTTCTCCAGAACCTGCACTATGCGTACTTCTGCCTAAAGCAATAAAGAATCCAAAACCTCTCATGATTATAATTAAGATGAAATGACCAAAACCCTTCCTTCTGCCCCTTGAGATATTTCCTTCAACAAAAGACAAAAAAAATAGATAAGAATAGATATTTCCTTTCACTACCAAGTCTAAGCGATATCAAAATTTAGTTTTGACTCGGTGATGTGTTTGCAATATGTAGCTCATAGAATGCCTCAAGTTTATGATCTAAAACCAATTAGAAAAATCATCACTTAAATCAAGCTTATATACCAAAAGAACAAAATAGTTGAAGAAGCTTAAACTAACACCCCTCAAACCTCCCGATTATCCGAGCTTGATTAGTTATCTATAACGAGAAAAAGATGAGGATAGACAAAAGTGTTGACATAAAAGAGAGACCTCAAGGAAGATCAGTTTGTGATTAGCACGTGAACTACCTTTTTCAAGTCAAAACAAGATCTATGTATTGCAACATGTTAGATAGATAGAGGAATGTAAGAACCAGGCCAATTACCTTGGATTGAAAGTATACTTACGACAATGGTATAGCGTAACCTTGTGCAAGCGATTACCTTAATAATCAACCACGTTATCACTTGGTCTACTGAGCAAGTAAACACAGCTTTTACATGGGTTGCAAGTGTTGCGAGCTTCAAAGGATTAAACTATCAAATTAATAACAAACTATCAAAGATCTAGACCGCCAAACAGGTTGGTAAGTGCCAAAGAAACATAGGAAATATTATGGACATTATCTCGTAATATAAAGTATAATTAAAAACAACTTTAAGAGACAAAAAAGAATGGAAGCAAAATCAATAATTGTCAAAGCATAAGCTTGATGAAAAGAAACTTCACACACCATGCTTCTTGATCCACAATATCAAATACGTGAATAGTTCACATTTGCAATACAAGTAAAGAAACAAATTGTAATTCAAATATTGTTGAAGACAGCTTTTATTTAATCATTCAAAATAATCATACTGCTCATCCAATACCTCTCGAATAATAAGAGGATACAGATCCCGAACTTTCGGTTTCACTGGGCTCTTCTCTCAAGACTTGCGCTTCCATAACCATCTCTTCTTATCCATCATAGTGTCTTTTAACAATCCAACATTACCATTAACACTTACATTTGTGCAGGGCATTCATCTGCATACATTAGTATCCAAAATGTTCAGAAGCTTAGTAAAAAAACAAAAACCCCAAATACAAAGTCCTCTTCAAAAATGTACAATACTATAATGTAATGTAATGCCCTAGCCTTCACAAAGCAGAAACCCACAAACAAGATACACATCCTCTTCAACAATCTCAGTGATTCAAAATTTGAAAAATGAAGTTGAAAAAGAAAAGAAGATAACTTTGCTTAACATCTTCTTAGGTGAGAAACACAAAGGTTATAGTAATAGTAATAGTAATAATAAGAATGAAAGAAAGGATTGAAACATAAATCCTGAAAATCATTGATATGAAAGAAAGAAAGGTTACAGAAGAAATTACCTGGGAAGAAAAGAGATTGCATTTTGAGATTTCTTCTTCATTCCAATGCACAAACTCACTGTCAACAAATGACAAATATTTGCTGTTGAGAAAAAGCTACTGAAGCTCCCTTTGAGTGTCCAATATTTGTGCCAGATGAATTAGAAATCAGCTGGCTTTCAGTTTGTAATTCTTCCATCTGCATTGCACAAATCCACATAAAGCATTCCGCAACCAAATCCAATTTGGAAGGGGAAACAATTAAAACAATTGCAAACCTTCATTTTATATAGAGAAAGATAAAGAAATCAAAATCAAAATCAAAATCAACAACAACAACAAAATCACAATAAAAATCAAGAGCAAAAACAACCACAGAACACACTTCGAAATGAATAAAGAAAAAGAAAGAAATCGAACCAGATTGAAAAAGTGGAATCAAACAATTAAAAATCCGTATGCTTCAACTGAATGTTAATTCAAACCAGATTATCACATTGTCAATAGAACCAACATATACAACATTTTATATTATAATTTATAAGCAATGAACAAGTCTTACAATCTTTCAACCAAATTGTGGTCAAGAATTCAACAAGGCAAAAATAGATTTAAGTGCTTAACTCAAACACCAAGAAAAGAGAACAAAATAAATCCAAGTAATAGTCGAAACAAGGCAAAAATACAACCTGCAGGACATATTCCAAGATAGAACAACTATGAAAAGCATAAAGGGAGGGTGCGTTGATTGGTAAACCAAGATGCAAAGAAAATCAAAAGCATCCAAAGAAAATCAAAATCAAAAGCATAAAGGGAGGAAGCAAAGAAATTCATAAAACATACATACCGATGAGAGGGGCGCGCTTTAGGGTTCAATTCGTTCTTTGGGAGAGTGAAACGTTCTTTGGGAGGCGCGTTCTGACACATTGAGCTTAGGGTTAGGGTTAAAACTATAGAATTAGGAAGAGAAGGTTAGGGTTTTCAGTGAATCAAAAATTAGGGTTTTAATTAGAATAAAAGCAGAATAGAATAGAGTAGAAGAACAATACTTACGATAGATGATGAAAAAGAAGAAGAATGCTTGCTGAGTTGGTTCGCACAGGGGTTTGGGTCGGGTAGCAAAAGGGAGTGGAAGTGAGGAGGAGGAGAAGGAACGGTGGTGGCCGCGACGACGACGAGAGGAGAGGCGACGACGTGAGGGAGGCGGCACGTGAGGGAAGTTCAGAGAGGGAGAGGGAGCGAGACGACGTGAAGGAAGAAAGAAATTAGAAAGAAGGAAGTGGATATTATCAAACACGCGTATTTGGGGTTTAAGCGAAGGGAATTTGCGACGGGCTTGCCACGGTTAGTCCGTCGCAAATTTGCGACCGTGTTCTAAGTCCGTGGCAAACTCCAGCGGGAAACTTCGCGCCTCTTGCATTTTATACATTGCCGTCGCAAGTCCGTGGCAAACGACTGACGAATTAATATCCGTCGCAAGTCCGTGGCAAACTACCGACGGAATAAAGTCCGTGGCAAATGTTGGTGGCTAAATCAGACTTTTCTTGTAGTGGTTAAGAAATGAAGTTCATAGGGAACTCCTCATAAAAATCAAAAATTCAAGCTGATCTATCTTCTAGAATTATAGTTTTTAATAGTTTGTCTTTGTCATTACTTGCGGACAAGCAATGGTTTAAGTTTGGGGGTGTGATAACTCTATTTTATATAGAGTATTTCATATGTTTAAACTTAGTATTTGCTCTCTTTCAAGTAATAATAAAGAGTTTATATAGTATTTTATGTGATATATGATATCTTGAGTGATTTGAATGGTTATAGTTATTATTAGGCCATTTTGGATATATTGTGGTATGTTTGATGTTTTTGTTCGATCAGCGTCTCAATGCTAATCGCATCAATGCTCCTCAGACCGATCCTCGCATCAAAACCGCACTACTTGGTGAATAAGCGACTGTTTCATATGCACCCACATGCAAAGTAATGACCTCCTGCCGGTTCTCTCGATGTCATCCCACCTTGTATAGTAGGCGCCTACCATTCACACATAGCTATAGGCATAGCTTTGAAGAGTCACCAACATAGGGACACTTGTTCTATCACCATGGAACCGCCTATGTGATTAAAGTCAAAGATTTCAACATGGATAAACCTCTGAAAGCAACTACAGCTATGATCCACTCAAGATGACTTCAACATGAAGGAAGGAAGCACCTCACTTGAAGGCTATAAAAGACCTCACATCTTCATTTGGAAATATATCACAATCCATAAGTTAGATCAAAATTTCAATATACATAGTTAGTTTTTATATTTTTAGAGGAAGAGGAAGGAATTCATAATTCCTCCTTAACTCATTTTCATAGTGTTTGTATAGTGCTAAGGAGTAATGCTAGTGCATTGCTAGAAGACTTCATACAAAGGTTTTCAACATTTGTAACTTTACTCTTGTTGTTTCTCTTTTGTGATTTCTATATATATAAACATGGTCTATTCAGTTTATATATATCTTGCAATGTCTCTTGTTAGCTAAACCTTTCTTAGTTGGAATGTTCTAATCATTTAATGAGCTTTTAAGTAAGTATGTTGCATGTATGTATGTTTGTACTTTAGTTCTTGCTTGATAATCTTTTCAAAACTTATTTTGAACTTGATCACTTAGAATAAGTAGATTTGTAAATGACCAGAAATGGCTTACAATTAAGAACTCAAGAACTAATATGGGTGAGTGTTTTACATAAAGAAAACTTTGTGAAAACCATGCTAAGTCCTAGACATAGGATAGTATAGTCCATAGGATAATTGTGGGTACTTAAAATACAAGAGTGAATTCACTTAAGCAAATTGGATAATTGTTAGGAGGCAAGATTGGCACTAACACCCTTTTCTTTATCGTGCATAGAACAAGGATCATAAGAGCTGGTAATGATACTCAAGAAAGTGACCGAAAGGCACATAGCTAATGCAAAGAAGATTCAAGTCTGTTGCATCACATACTGCATCATACACTTATAAGTAAATTACTTGATGAAAATATTCCAACTAGCTTTTCTCTTTTACACTATCAACATTCTTTATTTGCTTTCTTTCTAACTTAGTTGTGATCATCAAACAAAATCCAAAATTATTTTGTTACTTAGTGACTTTACACTTTATTACTTTATATTATTTTAAAAGTGAGTTTTTCAATCTCTGTGAGTTCGATCTTTTTACTACTTGTTTTTGGACAGTGTATACTTGCACACAAGTGTATGTGATTTCCATGCACCAGCGCTCGTGTGTAAAGCGCCTCTGATTGTCTTTCCGTGGCTCCTATGTTTCAGGAATTGGGGGCGCCCGTGTATGAAGCGCCTCTAAAGACCCTCCTTATTTTGACAATCAGGGGCGCTTTTTTAAAAGGCGCCTCTAAAGTCCCTCCTTGTTTTGATAATAAGAGGCGCTTCATAATAAAGCGCCTCTAAAGGGTGCGTCCTTTTTTTGCAATTCTGTTGTAGTGTTTGGATTAAAAATAAACAAAAAAAAAGACATTTAGCTGGTTATTAAAAATAACCGATGCTAAATGTACTTGTATGAGACATTTAGCATCGGTTGTAACGAACAATCGATGGTAAATGTACTTGTAAGAGACATTTAGCATCAGTTATTCTATACAACCGATGCTAAATGTTTGTTTCGAGGTTATATTAGGCACTGATGAAACACATTTAGCATCAATTATTTAAAAAACCGATGTTAAAAGTGACTTTTAGAATCGGTTAAATAACCGATGCTAAATGTCCTACATTTAGCATCGGGGGATTTAGCATCGTCGGATAACCGATGCTAAATGTTCAAAACAACCGATGCTAAATGTCTTTTTTGCACTAGTGGTTTCATGTCGGTTTTAGAACGTCTTGAGGGTATTTTGAGAACTACACTGTAGATTGAAGAGGGTTTTGAAGCTAGGGTTTGATTTTGGGAGTTGTGGGTGCGTATAGAAGCTTGTTGGTACCTAAGGAACTCCATATTTGGGGGGTTTTGAGACTCATTTTTTGCACATTGTTTGATACATCTTGAAACTAGTGAGTTATTTTTCCCTTAGGGTTTGTTTGAAGTTATTATGGGTTGAGTTTATGTCTTGAATTGATTTTGGAGTGTGTGGGAATCAATTTGGTGAAATTGTGTTGTTAAATATGGTTGCATGTTGACATTGTTCATATGCAATTGCCTTGTTGTTTAACTTGCTCAAAATATATTGGTTGGTAGCCTACTAATACTATTATAAATGAGGTTGGATTAGAAGTTAAGTGGTTGAGACATTGGAGCCAAAGGAACAAACAAATTTTAGTAAAAACACTTTTTCTGCCAACCTATTTTTCTAGTTTTCAAATTATGTTCATTTTGATTCCAATCACTTTCCAATCCTTTTCTCAACCCTTCCCCTAAACAAAATAAGTGTATTAAGAACAAGATAAGACACCAAGGGGATGACCATCCCGAGCCAATAGCATACTAGGTGAGGGGAAGTAATTAGCCCCAAAATAAGTGATTTCATCTCACTGTTTATACTGTGGTGTTTTACAGGTAAGCAGAGATAGGCCAAGCAAACAGAGAAGATGTAGCCGCTGTTTTGGGGTTACGAAGTCTAGAAGGATCCTTTGGGATCAAAATATTTATTATTTGCTTAGCTTAATCCTATGGTTACATTATGTAACTAATTTATGTTTGAACTTCAACTTATGATTTGTAATCTAAGCTAAGTCTCATTTTGTGAACCTTGCTTTTGGGATATTATATTGAACATTAGAAATGTACTAATGACATATGACTAAAATTTATGGTCATAAAGTTATTCCGGTTAGTAAATTTTACCTTTAGGAACATGGATAAGATGAATTATTCATCATGTTACATTTGTTCAATTTACTTAATTAGGATATGTTTTTACTCTGATGTATGCAATTTATGCAAGTCACAATATTTCTTCTAAGGTTGAAATATTAGGATGTTATAGTCTAACTCAACCCACACAAAACCGGCTTATAGGGTGAGGGTTGTCTACCCCTAATAAACTATTTTTCTGGCCATATTACATTCGATGTGGAACTCTTAATGACCCCATTATGCCTTGAGCTGGACAACTGGAGCATGACTCGAGTGGCGCGATAGTGGGTGGCCCAGCGGATCTTGGATTGGATTCAGATATCGTCTTAGAATTTGGGTTTAATCAACTCCACCCTAAAAACTGGCTTGTAAAGTGAGAGATGCCTGAATGGTATAATATGAGTCATTGATGCTGGCAGTGAGAAGATACTGAGGTCTTAAGTGTTGATTTTCATCCATCAGATATACATAAGTTTGACACTTGCATTGTGCCATGGATATCCTTCAAAAAATACCCCACTCCTGAGTGTGATATATGGTTCATCAATCTTTTTTGCGATTTCTATTACAATCAGCAACAATATTTAACAAGAAAGGGAAGATATTTGCTTGGGAACTGCAGTCAAGTCCTCCTGTTCTTATTTCAAAGTTGTCCAGTTCCGGGCGTTACACGGGTGTGTTAAGAGTCGCACATCGGATGTGATATGACCTGAAAAAGAGTATATAAGTTGGAGGCATCCCTCACATTACTAGTCCATTTTGTAGGGTTGAGTTAGACCCAAATTCACACTACAACAGAAATCTTAAAAAAGATCGCTCCCATTAGTAGCGCTTTTGACATAAGCGCTCCTTATTAAGAACACGGAACGACCATTAGGAGCGCTTAGGGGACGAGCGCTCCTTATTGCTAAACACGGAATGATCATAAGGAGCGCTTAGAGGACGAGCGCTCCTTATTGCTAACACGGAATGACTATTAGGAGCGCCTAGGAGACGAGCACTCCTTATTACTAAACACGGAATGATCATTGGGAGCGCCTAACTGAGGAGCGCTCCTTATTGCCTAAAAAATTGCATACACGCGAAACCAAACGTACATCAGCCAGCAAGCTCACGTCAAAAAAAAAAACGTACATCAGCAATCTCTCTCGCGCGAACAACATCGTAACCTCACGCACACACACTCTTCCACTTCACTTCTCTCAACCTTGCCTCACGCTACGGCAGATCCGCTTCCACCATCTCCGCCTCATGCCTCCACCGGGTTCGAAAACCCAAAACCCTCACGCACACACACTCTCATCCTCTCAATGTTCCGAAACCACTCTCTCAACCCTCGCCTCCTCCCTGCGCCGCCGTAATAGAGCTTCTCACCCACGATTTTGTCGCACTCCTCGACAGCAACGACGTCGTCGACCATGCCTTCCTCACCACCACGATGTTATCTCTTTTGCGGTGAACAGAGCGCCGTTAACGTTCATCTCTCTCATTTACGACACCGTTCATCTCTTTCCCGTAAGTTAATATCACCCTCTTTTCTGATAAATGGTTTGGTTGTTGATAATACGTTTGGTTGTTTACCAACAAGGTATATGGGTTTTTTTATCTTCGTGAATTTTTAGGTTTTTTTCTCATTCAAATTATGTATGTAATCTGTTTTATCTTCAAGTGATAAGTGATTTCAATCATCGGACTATTTAAGAAGATTAGCTATTGAGAACACATGATTAGGTTAGCTCTGTGATTGATATTTTGGCATGATTTCTAATTTTTGTCTCTCACGCTTGGTTTCACAAGTTCTTTTGTTTATGTTGTAGTAAAAGAGAAAAGATATTGTTTACGTAAAGGTGGTCAGGTTTGTTAAGATGATGCAAGAAAAGGTTTCACATGTTACGTAACCCAAAAGCCCTCTCACGCTAAAGAAAAAAAAATCGACGCACAAACACTCACCACGGACCAAAAACGTACACTCGGTATGCACAAAACCCTCACCTTCCTCCTCCTCCGTGCGCGCCGCCGTCGTCTCCACCACGCACGCCGCCGTCGTGCGTCTCCACCACGCCGCTCAACTCATTCATCTCTCTCTTCTCAACGATTTCTACTCATTCATCTCTCTTCTCTCTCTTTGGATCTTGATAATAGGTTTGTTTCTTGTCCCTTTCATTTTTATGGGTTTTAGTTGTTAGGTTTTAAGGTTTTGATAGTTTAGGCTTTGGATTTTTCATGAATGTTTCCCTCTTTTAGGTTTTAGGGTTTTAAGGTTCTCTAAGGTTATTATCTGTTTAACAGTAATAATTCTATTTTGCTACTCGGTCTCGTGGCTGCGGGAAGCAAGCGGTTTTGGAGCTTGTCATTCAAGATTTGTTGCTTCAGTATCCAGACTCAGTTTCAGCGGTCAAGTTTAAATGGCCTTTTATGGTGTTGTGACATCTCTGCATTCAAGGTTTGCATACTAATTATGAAATGTCTAATGCTTCTTATTTTATTTATTTTTTCTGCCTAGCTATGTTTTTAATCTTGCACAAATAATAAAGGGTCATTGTTTGGAGTGAGGTCTAGTAATGATGAACTACTTTACTAGAAAATAATCTTTAACCATTAATGCTCATCAGTTACAGTACCATATCTGCATAAAGTGAGCTAATTAAGCATTTTACAAAATGAATCCCTCTTCCACTTCACACCATGAATCACACTTCACACCTCTATAAACATACATGTTTCCACCCCTGTTCCAAAGGAACTCATCTAACTTGTTTCATTACAAGAATTGTTTTATAGCATATTTCAGCAAAGTCCAAACTATGTAGCTTGGATTATATACCTTATAGCAAAATGTCAAAAAAAACACTTTCACTTCTCATTACTCTTATTCATACCTATGACTAGCCTGTTATTATTTGGTCCCTGTCGAGACTTAATTTTAATTCTTGATACACTTAACCTTGGAGTTGGTTTTTTTTTCACCAGATTTGTGGCAAGTTAGTTTGACATTCTACTTGTTTTCATGTTCATAATCTGAAGCTAGAAGCTAAATTGTATAAGACACAAGCTGAAGATTAAATATCTATACTAATGGTCATTCAGAGTTTCAGTTAAAAGATGTGAAAGAGAGGAAGAACTTCTGTTGTTGCTATATTTCTTGCTCTTTTCGTCATGTCCTGAAACACCTATGATGAACTTCCTTATCTGTTTAACGGTATTCACAAAATCTAAGACCAATACTTCCCTATGCTTCACCAGAATCCATACACATATGATATGTCATACTAATTATTGATTATGAACAAATAAACAATTTCTTGTAAAAAGTGTCTTAATTAGGCGAAGAAGTTGCTATGACCTTTACTGAAGTCATGAAATAAATAGAAAACCTGCCAAGACCATTGTAGTGTTTAGCTTAATTTTTATTTATTTAGTGCAACGTTTGGGATGAGAATGAAGTCAACTTTTAAGATAAAGTTTGTATTTTATGTTTAAACCTGCTGAGAGTTTTGAGGGAAGTGAAAATCTGTACTCTAGGAGTTCATCTAAATATAGGTCATCTAAATATAGGAGGTCATCTAGAAAGGAAACTTCATTAGAATTATGCAAGTATTGGGATGTTAATGTTGTTGTTGTTTTGTTACACATTTAGCATTAGTATTTGAAAGTTGATCTGGTGTGATGCTATGCAAGTATTGGGATGTTATTGTTGTTGTTGTTTTGTTACACATTTAGCATTAGTATTTGAAAATTGATATGGTGTGATGCTAGCTGGAGTTCCACTGATAAAGCTAGCACAAGTATATTTCTGCACAAATTTGTTGTGGTTAATTATGCGTGGGTCGATAAGTATCATGATATGACTTAATTGTTTTCTATGATCAGAGTTTTTGTGAATTGTGATGATCTACTTGTTTGTTCAAGTATTAACGATTTGTTTCAATTCACATAGAAGTTTTGGTTTTGGTTTGCGTTAGCATCGTGTTTGTCCTGGTTCTGGTTCTGGTTTGCGTTCGTGTTCATTTTGGTTCTAGTTCGCATTCGTTTCATCGGAGCTTCCCCTTCGCTGTTCAAGTTTGTTTGGGTTCGTTGTTGCTTCCCCTTGTCCAGGTACTTTTGTTGTTCTCTTGTTTTTTTATATTTCTGTACATATTTGGAATAAAAATGTTATTGGGAATGTTACCGATAATGTTTAGTCATTTTGAATTTGCTTGACTTTTTCTATTGCTAATGTTGTGCAACTGTGGATGGAAGACTATATGGTTCCTTTGGCTTGACCAGATGACCAAGAATAGGAACAAAATAGGAAATAGAGCTTAGGAAAATAGGGAGGGGAATTGAAAAACTTTAAAAAGAGAAAATTTTGTTTGTTTGTTTTGGATATGAATTGATTCATCATTATATTTGATATGCTTGATGGGTCAAGGTTGATAATAAGTATTTGAAATTGATACATCTCTGTCCATATTATGAAGTTCCATTAATAACTAACTAATCTTTTGTTTTATAGACTCCCAAACAACCAAACTTAATTGATTACGGGTACTATGTAATGAAGTTTATGAAGGACATCATCACTCACAATCAAATGAAAATCCCAATCCATGTATGTAATTTCATAGTTTGTTATTTGACAAGTAATATGTAGTAATTTTGATGTATTCCTAACTTCATTTTATTTTATTTTTCAGTATTTCCCTGGATATCCGTTTGGAACTCCATTTTCTGATGAGGAACTTACAGAGGTCAAAGAAGACTGGTGTCATCATGTTGTCGGTTTGATTCATGCAAAATCGAAATTTATGTAATTTTTGTAGTACCTCATAATATTGGATATGTTGTAATTTTTGTTGTTGTCTATGTTGACATTCATCTTCTGGTGTGTATGATGATTTATGTAATTTTGGTGGATTTATAAATTAGTTGGAATTTGATTTGAAATATAGGTTTTTGATTTGGAATTTGTTGTTGGTTTGCTGGTATTGTTGCTGGATGATTATGAGTAGAGCTAGGAAAACAGAAAAAAAAATTAAAAAAAAAAAATAGGCATAGGTAGCGCTTCGTTTAAAAGGCGCTACCATTGGTATTAGCGCATATTGAGATAAGGAGCGCTTATGCCCATAAGCGCTACTCTTGAGTGTAGGAATAAGGAGCGCTTTGTATAACAGGCGCTCCCTTTGGTCTAAGCGCATCTCAAATAAGGAGCGCTTAGTCTAAAAAGCGCTACTCTTTCTTGTTCATTGGTAGCGCTTTTGAAGCGCTACCTTTGGCTGTTTGGCAACAGGAGCGCACGGTTACCAAAGGGCCAAAAAAAGCGCTACCTATTGCCTTTTCTGTTGTAGTGTCAAATTCTAAGAGGACTGATACAACTTCAAATTCCTCTTGCTCCAATCACAAGGTTTGGTCATTCCAAATTGTTATTTTCACCACCACATGAAAAGCATTGAATCAAATTGTTTTCTTCAAAAAGCTTCCACTTTATAATTCATGTATTGGGGTGGAGACCCTCCATGTAAGTGGTTTGCTAAGATCTGTGCAACTTCCAAAGTTGCCTCGTCTATTGGCTCCTCCACATTGTACTACAAAAACTAATTAAATATAATCATATTGGAGACAATATTAGTTGATTTTATTATTCATGCAATGTAATCAAGAATATAGTTTCAAGATTCACTTTACACCTTCATAATATTTTTTAAGATATCGTAGGTAGAAAATTGTAGCAAAGTAAGAGAAATACGAATGAAATACTACAGTTTATAGTCTCATTATGATTCAATGCTATTTGAAAACCTATCAATGCATGTTGGTATGTGTATAGTTTGAGAATAATAATAAATAAAGTTGAGAATTGAGATTTGGGGCATACCTTTGGTACTTTGTTGATTTGATTTTAGATTTATCGTTACTTTCATGAGAATATCTCCATCTCCTTCTTCATCTTCATCTTCATCATTGTTGTTTCCATCAACCATATCCAATAAAAGAAATGATTGTATCATAAAGATAAAAATATAATTGATTATGTTATAGATTTGATGACATGTTTAAAAATCTTCTTGCACTTGCATTTTATATAGTTACGAGGAAACTTGCAATATATTTAAATTGAGGCAAAAGGAGAGGAATGAAAGATTTTAGGTAAGTTATATTTTTTTTAAGAAATTTTATGAAATGAGGAAAGACACAATGTACATTAAATAAATATCATCACTTGAGATTCATCACTTTATGTTATCTGTTACAGAAGGTTAACAAATGAGAATAAGAATAAATTTATACATTTATATAAATAGTAATTAATTACTTATACATTTATATAAAAAGTAATATATTACTTATTTTTAGGTATTGTTTTATTTAAAAGTGATGAGAAAATATCTAATTAGATTGAAGCAAATGGATATGAATGAAATATTTTTAGTAAATTATATTTTTGCCAGGAAAGTTTGCTAAAGAAAGGAAAGAAACAATGTACATTAATATTAATATCATAAATTGGGATTCTTGATTTTAGGTTAGGGGTTAAACATTAGTCTAGGCACATATATGAAGAGGTAAACTTGCTTAGCAACAATTAGGAATTAATATCATTTATATAACTTTCAATTTTACTTTCACTTTCTGAAGTGCACCTAATTCTAAAAGAGACATGCAAAATAGATGTTTAGATGGGGGCAAAGGGAGAAGAGTGAAAATGTTAGGTAAATTATATTTTTGTTAGGACGTACATTTTATGAAACAACTTGCAATATTTTTAAATTTAGGCAAAGGGCGATGAATTAAAGATTTTAGGTATATTATATTTTTGTTAGGACATTTTACGAAACAAGGAAAGACACAATGTACATAAAAATCAATATCATCACTAAGGATTCATCATTTTAAGTTGTGTTGGAGATTAATTGTAAGATTCGTGTATGAACGAGTATGGAAAGTATCAAAAGAGAACAAAAATAAATTTATGCATTTATATCACAAGTCATTAATTATTGGATTCTAATTAATGTTTTAATTAAAAGAGATGGGAAAAATATATGATTGGATTGAAGCAAAGGGAGATGAATAAAATATTTTAAGTAAATTATATTTTTGGTAGGAAACTTTACAAAAGAAAGGAAAGAAACAATGTACAATAATTGAAAGCATTATTTTGTTATTGATTTTAGGATAAGGGTTACACAATAGTTCAAGATACGAAAATGAGAAAATATAGATACTGACTGGATTATTAAATTACATGGCAGCCACATGTGATGCCAATATCGGGCGCCACGTAATTTAAATGGGGTCACATTAGTTTTTTGTTTTGTTTTGGGATAGATTTTCAATCACCCAAAAAATTTAGAAACCCTCTTTTAACCAAATATCTGAATTAGATATATGATATGTATATGAAAGATAGTTTTCCTAATAATTAGGTACATTTTATTGATAATACAATATTGAGTAATTTATGCACTGAATTTTTTTAGATACAGTTCACCATAAATATAACTACATAAAAAGTCACTCAAATCTTAAACAATGTCTCACCCCAAAACAAAATTATAGTGGATTCCACCACAATTCCAAATAGTCATATTTCTTGGAGATAAACCTAAAGGATCGACACTCCATTCATAGAAGCTATCATCAACAACTAACAATAAGCAAACTAAAACAAGATTTAAATAAAACACAAAAACTAGGTTGAATCACATAGAGCAATCCTCTCACTTTGAGAAAAGTGCACTAGACACTAGTGAGAATCAACTTGCCTATCATCAACAACTAACAATAAGCATACTAAAACAATATTTAAATAAACACAAAAACTAGGTTGAATCACATAGAGCAATCCTCTCACTTTGAGAAAAGTGCACTAGGCACTAGTGAGAATCAACTTGCCTATCATCAACAACTAACAATAAGCAAACTAAAACAAGATTTAAATAAACACAAAAACTAGGTTGAATCACATAGAGCAATCCTCTCACTTTGAGAAAAGTGCACTAGGCACTAGTGAGAATCAACTTGCCTATCATCAACAACTAACAATAACTAAAGTAAAACAAGAATACATAAACAAAGTTGAGTCCTTTCTAGCAATCTTCACCACTTAGATCAAGGTGCACTAGGCACTAGTGGGAATCATATTGCTAGATCATCAACCAACAACAAAAATAACATTTAACACTAAAATGAAATACTAACAACAATATTAAACATCATCAAGCAAAGAACAACAACAAAATCAACTTGAAAATATTTTTAATCATAAGTATGTGAACCAAAGGAAACATAGGTCCACATTTTATTTAATAGAAAAACACAAAAATTAACACAAAGCAACATAAATCCATTTATTTAAGGGTGAGATGCCAACTCTCACCCACCACCAACAACAAACTACATTATAGAAAAGTGATGATGATATGCGAAAATATGATGAAGAAAAGTGGGTTTTAATGCAAAAATGTTGAGGATGATGCAAGGGTTTTAGAGTATACCTTGGATCTAAGCTAGATTATGCAAGAAAGAGAGAGCAAGAACACAAATGAAGAAGATACCCAAGTGATGATGGTTCTTTAGTTTTAGTGAAGGATGGAGGTAGTATGTGAGAGAGGAAGGGAAAGGAGATGGATTGATGGTGTTTGGGTGGATGGAGATGAAAGAATGGAGGAGAGGGAATGGAGGAAGAATTCAGCCAAGAGGGGGAGAGGAGGAGAGGAGAGTGGTGTGCTAGGTTTAGTGTAGGAGAGAATGAGCAAAAGGTGTGGTGTGTGAAAATGAGAGGGTATTTATAGAATTGGTGAAGGGCTAGGGTTAAAATGGTAATCAAGCAATAAAAGGGAATTAATATTCAGCTGAAAATAAAATGAAATGAATAATTGAACTTGGGCACCAAGCAAAAGGGTTATTTTGGTCATTGTTCTTGGGAGGGGCTCTAGGATTGCACCTTGATTTTGAATGAAGGGTTGAGATCACTTATCACATGGATTGAGGGTGGAGAGAAAACACAAAATGGAGAGGGAATGGGGAGAGGGGCTGACCAAATTCAAATGGAGAAGGGGGAAAATTTGCCAACTTTTGCAAGTTGGCAATTGTACTATTTGTCCCTCATGTGCACAACATTAACTCTTCCTTTTTGATTATTTTTTCTTGATTATTCCATAAAACTTTTGGGCTTCATCTTAGGAATCAATCAATGGGCCCAAAACTCCATGATATCACCACTCCTAAAATTGATTTGATACCTCTCCTTGAAGGAAATTCCCATTTTACCCTTTCCTTGAAATTTGAATTTTTATGCAAACAATTAACATTCATGCGCATAAAAAATTATAATTAAGCACATTTTTCCTCAAATAATTCCCCTGACAATTGTCCAGTGATTTGTGATGGAAAATCGTTTTTTGCTGTGAAATGACCAAAATACCCTTTTTGACCCTAAAACCCTAATTTGCCCAAAAAGTGCATTTCAACCCTAAAAATGATTTCAAGAACCTTGGAATGACTTCTAGGACCCAAAATTCAATGCATAATGCTCTTCCCTCTTCAATTTATTTATTTTTTGTGGAAAATTAGGGTTTTGACCTAAGTCGGACAAAATTGGGGTATGACAGCAAGGAAGTAGGATTATCATGTTGTTGAAAAACCTTGGACATAGACTCCTTGAGATGTTTAGGTTTTTGAAAGTCTATCATCTTAACTCCTCGAGTCGAAACATATTTCTGAATGTCCTTTTAATTCTTGGAAAGGACATTTTCTTAATATCACTACAATAGAAAAAGCCATTGGTAGCGGTTTCTTTTAGCCAATGGTAGTGCATTCGAGCGCTCCTAAAGCTACCGCTTCTATTGCCAAACCCTCTACAGGAGCGCTCAAAATGCGCTAATTACTTCAAGCGCTCTTTATTCCCATATGTGCTAAGACAATTATTAGCGCATTTTACTTCAAGCGCTCCTTATTCCCTATTTTTTAAAAAATAAATTGTTTTTTGTATATTCTCTATTTTACATTACAATAATACTGCATTTAAATGTAGTATTAACACCATTACTACCAAAATAAATTTAAAGAATACATATATTAAAAAAATTAAATAGGACTTTTATAATGAATTTAGGTAAAGGCTTAAGACAAGCCAAGACCATGAAAATTACAACTTTGTCCATGAGTAAAGTTGAAGCAAATGGACCACAATGACCTTACATAACAAAAACTACATTATACTAAACAAAATGTACTAACACTAATCATTAATACTCCAATCCTCCAAACCATAACTTGAAATGACCACGTCACGTATCTTGAAATGACATCAAAGTACAGTGAACCAAACCCCAAAGTAGAAGCTAGTGCCGCTTGCACTACAGTTTTGTAAGGCAAAATCTTAGATCATATAGATGAATGTAAACCATCCCTAAAACATTTAATTAAAAAAACTTCAGTACGATAAATACTGTAGTATCAACAAACACATATGCTAGTGTTATAATCAACGAAAACCCTAATTGGAGGTCCTAAATAATGTAGCAGGGCTCTTAATCAGAAATTTAAAAACAAAAATTCACATAACAAAGGTTCCAACAATACCCCAACTTCCATAGTGCGACCTCTCATGCCAGGGCATATGCATACTCCTCACTCTAAAATAATAGAAAATTACTTAATAAATGGTCCAATAATATTCCAATATTTGCATAGCACTTCCTCTCATTCCAGGGCATATGCAACTGCTTGAGCAACCAGTCACATAATTAAACCTGTAGACAATGTACACACATTAGTAACAGGAACTGCAGCTACACAATTGAATCATATAAAGTTGTTTCTAAAACTTTTATTCCAAATTTTCAATGATAAGATGGAATCCATATTCTTGAGAATTTTGGATGCCATTGAGTCTATCTTTCATCCTATGGAATATTATTGCAATAAAATATGTATGAAATGCAGTTTAAAGTAGCTTATTATAATTAATTGCTAACTTAAAACCTATCAGTACATGTTTGTATGTATTGGTTGAAAATAATTATAAATCAAATTGAGAATTTAGTGTCATGGCATACCTTTGGTACTTCGTTGATTTGATTTTGAGATTTAGCATTACTTCCATGAGAATATCTCCATCTTCATCTTCACCGTTTTTGTTGCCATCAACCATATCCATTAAAAATATGAGTGTATCATAAAGACTAAAGACAAAAATAATATTATAGATTTTGTTATAGGTTTGATGACATGTTTAAAACATTTCTTGTACTTGCAGTTTATATAGTTACGAGGCAGCTTGCAAGATGTTCAAATTGAGGCAAAGGGAGGTGAATGAAATAATTTAGGTAAATTATATTTTTGTTAGGACATTTTATGAAACAATTTCTCGCAATATGTTTAAATTGAGGCAAAGGGCTATGAATGAAAGATTTTTGGTAAATTATATTTTTGTTAGAAGATTTTATGAAATAAGGAAACACACAATGTACATTAAAATCAATATCATCACTCGGGATTCATCATTTTAAGTGTTAGAGATTAATTGTGAGATTTGTGTATGAAAACACGGATTGAGCACAATCAGAACAAACACGGATTGAGTATGGAAGGTATCAAAAGAGAATAAAAAAAAGTAAGCAATTATATAACAAGTCATTAATTATTGGATTCTAATTAATGTTTTAAATAAAAAAGATGGAAAAAATATATGATTGGATTGAAGCAAAGGGGGATGAATGAAATATTTAAGTAAATTATATTTTTAGTAGGAAACTTTACAAAAGAAAGGAAGGAAACAATGTACCATAATTAAAAGCATTATTTTGTGTTATTTTTAGGAAAAGGGTTATACAATAGTGTAAGATACGAAAATGAGAAAATATTGATGATGAATGGATTATTAAATTACGAATGTCAGGTGCGACATAATTTAATTAGGGTCACGTCACCTTTTTTTGGGTCAAATATTCAAATCACCAAAAGAATTTGAAAACTATCTTTGGACGAAATATCTGAATTCTTAAAAATAAATAGACTAAATATATCTAAGTTTTAAAATAAGTGAACCAAATATGTGAATTTTAAAAATAGGGAGACCAGAACTATACTTTCCAAATTTAAAAAAGGTGTTTATCATAGAGAGAATCAGAGATTTTCTTTCTTACTTTTTTTTGATCTTTAACTTAATCTAGTCTAATATATTTTATTGCTAATCCATTTGTTTGATCAAAAGTAATCCATAAAGTAAATTTACGACTATAGCATAATCATGACTAAACCCCCCAAAGTAATGACACATGTTCTGGACTGGGCCGACGGCCCAATCTGCTCAAGCTAGTCATGACTGGCTATCCAGCAAAAAACCACTGAGCGAGATGTACAGCGATCGCTCGCGTGTGACCAATGGCTCAAATCGGGCCAATCCACCCGACGGACAAGAAACATCGCCCGGTACTATAAATAGGGGTCCCCCCAATGACAAGGTACACTTTTGGACACCTTTGTTATTCCTACTTTTGACTCTCATGTAACACCCCAGTTTCTACAATCTATTATTTTCCATGATTTTTTGTGCGCGTGTGCTTCATAGTGTTTATAGTGAATTTTAAGTTTTCAAAAAAAAAAATATAAGACTATTTACATTTAATTACTTCTAACTAGTTCTTATTTTGGTTATTTTTATTTTAAATAATTATCTCAGCAAATTGTCAATATTTTGGAATTTTCTTCCTATTCTAGAAGTGTTAAAATTAGCTTTAGTAATTACTAGAATGCTTTGTAAATGATTTGAACGAGTTTTAGACTTTTATTAGCGCATTTCATAGTTTCACTTTAGGTGTTTTTTTTTCCGTACCCCCACCCTTTCCCCCATACCCCCACCAAATTGGATAACCCCAAACTGCCTCTTTGAAAATTATTATTTTTTTTAAAAATAAATAAATTGTATATACGTCTTGAGTACGTATATACGATGGCTATTTTGAGTCCAATCGTATATACGTACTCAAAACGTATATACGATGGGTTTTTTTTTGTTTTTTTTAATGAATTGTTTTAATTTTTTTACTAAAAGGCTACTAAAAATTCTTTAAAGAATCAAAACTAATCCAAAAAATTATTAAAACACTACTAAAAATCTAACAAAACTAAAATAAGTCTATGCAATTTTTTTAAAATTTTTTGGAGACTATGAAAAATTTTAAAAATTCATAAAAAATAGTAAACGATAGAATTTGGGATTTTGAGACCATAGTCCCATAAGAAGTTTCTTCTAAGGGAGTCATGATTCTTGAATTTTTTCGGATTTAAGGGCTGTGGTTTCATTGCGATCAGAGTAGGTTGCCCGAAAACCGATTTTTAAGCCTAAATTATTCGTTCGACGTATAATATCGTCACGTGTTAACGAACTACACACTAAACCTATTTTCACGCCTTAATTAATTTTTATTTGACTAAAAAAATTAAATATAGAAAACAATGGGATCGTATATATGTTCAAATGCACATATATACGACCCTAACCCATCGTATATACACCCCCCAAGGCGTATATACGATTGATGTGGGGGTGGGCCAATCGTATATACACCCCCAGGCGTATATACGATGGGTTAATGTTTAGGGTCGTATATATGTGCATTTGAACATATATACGATTGGACAAAAAATTTAAAAAAAATACGTTTGGTCAAGGGTATTTTGTGGTTTCACTATTATGTGGGGGTATGGAGGAAGATGGTGGGGGTACAAAAAAAAAACCTTTCACTTTTTACAATACTTTCGTGCATTGGGCTGGATTTTTTTATGATGTCTAATGATGAGGCCCATTTATTGGAATTAACCTAATTCCTACTATCTCTTCTTGGCTTTTGCTTTTCTCACACCCCCTCCTACTCAAAACACACCCCTCACCCTACACATTTACCAAACTAACTCCACTTACAATTGAATTCCCCTTCTACCTCTCTCCCTCTTCTTCTCCTACAACACTCCCTCTAAAACCCCAAACCTCCCCCTCTCTCCACTCCAAAACCCACCCATCCTCACCTTCATCATTCACTCTCATTCAACTACCCAACGTGGCAACTAGCTGAAGGTAATAACCCTACCAATCTTTTTTTATTTTGGTTCTGTTTTGAGTGTTTGACGCCATTTTTTTTTCTGCAAACGCACTCAGTTCGAACAGGGTCGTTCGAACATGTTCGCATGAACGTGTTCGAACGGGTGTTAAATGGGATTTTTCTTTGTTCGAACAGCCACATTCGAACTCTGTTCGCATAAGGTCGTTCGAACAGGCGTATGACAAAGAATCGATAAGTTGCGTGTTACATCGCGTGAGTTTTGTTGGTTCAATGGATGAAATTGAGGGTGCATCTGGAGCAGTTGAGTTGTCAATCAGAGCGATTGAGATGTCAACTGTCGCAGTTGAGATGTCAACTGTCGCAGTTGAGATGTCAACTATCGCAGTTGACATGTCAACTGTCGCAGTTGACATGTCAACTGACGTCGTACAATCCCAAGACTTTAGTAGTTCGTTCAAAATTGATACTGTAAGAATGAATTAGTTGTTTTAATTTTAGCGAACTATTCAAATTATGTAACTGACACTTAGTAATTGAAATTCAGTTATTTCCTACTCGTGAGGAGCTGCCGACTTGGGTGCGTGCGGTTGGAAAATCTCTTGGGATGGTGATTGTTATAGGAAGATCTGACACCGGACGACGATCAGGTAAACAATACTACATGTTGATTTGTGATAAAGCTGGATCTTATAAGACAAATGTTGAGGAAGGCACAAACACTAGAAAATGTTGTTGTCAGTTCAGACTGATTCCACATATACAACCCACCATATAAAGTTGTATCAATTCAATAGGATAAGGAAATTGATGGAACCACTATACCTTCAAAAATTCAGAGCTGGGTTTCATCAACATTGTAGGTCTGCTTCTTATCTTTCCAACGCATGCTCTCACGCCTCGATCGGATAACCACAACCAACATTATGGCTCACAGACTAGGCATGGGCGAGATCTAGCGCCGCAAAGTGAGAGAGGGCGAGATCTCCCTCAAAAATGAGAGGGAAAGTGAGATCTTACTCCTAATGGGCGTGTTCCCCTCCATAAATATCAAGGGGGTGAGATCACTCTCCTTGTGGGCGAGATCCCTTCCAAAAATGAGAGAGAGAGAGAGAGAGAGCGAGATCTCATTCCTCGTGGGCGAGATCTTCTGTTAAAAATATGAGTGAAGGCGAGACCTCACGGCTTAGACCTTCAAGAGCTCATAATTGGGCTTCGAGCTCAACATAAGAATTGTAGGTCCGCTTCTTAACTTTCGAACTCATGCTCGCATGCCTCAATCGAACAACCACAACCAGCGTTATAGTTTACAGAATAATGTGAGGGCTAGATTCCTCTTCCGGGCAGGCTGGCGGGGCGACTTGCATCCTCAAGCAGGCAAGGAAAGCGACTTGTACTTCTAACATGCAAGGAGGCGACTTGTTCCCCCCAGCAGGCAAGGAAGGTGACTTGCCTTCTACAAGCGGGCAGGTAGGGCGACTTGCTACTGCCTTCTTTTATTATCTTATTTTTGACTACTTTTTTTTTTGGTCAATTGACTAAGTATTTTTGACTAGGTCACGATTGTCGCCTGCTCTCGGGGTCGTGGCCTCATGGCCTGTCTCATGACAAATTTCCCTGTTGGCAACAATTTCCCAGGACTCAGCCCAGATTGAACTCGTTCCAAAGGGGTTGCGGCCTCGGCGGATGTGCTCAATACCTTGACAACAGCCACCCGACTCGCCCGCATCGAACTCGCTTTCAAGGGGTTGCGACCTCGATGGTCAACTCAGTTACCTTGACAATAGTTTGCCGGAACTCGGCCTAGATCGAACTCGTTTCAAGGGGTTGCAACCTCGATGGTCATCTTTGTTACCTTTACACAGTTTACCAAAACTCGACCCTGATCGAACTCGTTTGAAGGGTTGCGACCTCGATGGTCAGCTTCGTTACCTTGACAACATTTTACCGAAACTCGGCCCGAATCGAACTAGTTTCAAGGGGTTGCGACATCAATGGTCAACTTCGATACCTTCAAAACAGTTTACCAGGACTCGGCCAGGATTGAACTCGTTCCAAGGGGTCGCGATAAGCCTAACGTCGTGAGATAAAGCGAGTCAAAAGACTCGCGCCTCGGTTTGTAGATAGCACAAATGGTTGCATCGTCAATCTCATACTGCCCCTTTTTACCGCTGGGCTTCCTAAGTTGGTCGGCCTGTCCCATGCGCTCGCATCGGGGCCGGACTTGATATCTTACACGCAACAACAATGGCTTGCAAGATAATAAGAAGTTGTGACAAAAAATTTCATTTATTTCAATGTAAAATTCATTGATGGAATTATTTATCTCATTTGGAGAGGATATTTTCTTGAACAATGAAAAGCAAATACCGCACACTATTGTTCTGAGGGTCGGAGGTCGACTTCTTCACCAAAGTCTCGAGTTTGAAGGTGTCGTTTCCAATTTTTGTGGTCACCTAGGACCTTCCTAGTTGGGTGAATGTTTCCCACATGATCTCCTCAGGGAGGTCAGCGCCAATCTTTAGAGACCTGGCTGGGTTGTTGCCAAGCTAGATAGCAACAAATTCGCCATCAAGCTCGGGCCTCTTGGCGCGCCTCCTGAGTTCCTCGGCCAGGGTGTCATTTCCTTCCACATCCCCATTGTCGAGGTTATACCGGGCATCTAAATCTGCCAAGTTCACTTCAGCTTTGACATTCTGGGCTTCTTCCTTCTTTCCCGACTTTCCTGCTGCCACGGGCTCGTTTAGAGATTTCAGACTCATAATATGGCATTTTGGAGGGTTACCACCTGGTCATCCAGCATGTAGAACTTCATCTTCAAATGGACTGTATATGTCACTGCTCCGAGCCTGCCTAGTGTCGGTCTCCCTATGATGCACTGGTAAACATACTTACATGGGAGGACTAGGAAGGGTGTCTTTACAGTCTGACACATTGGCTTCTCCTCATCAAGATCTCCATAAGGGACCATCAATTCAATGTTTCCCAGCGGCTTAGTTGTTGAGCCATTGAACCCGGTCAAGTTAGTTCCTCGGTATGGGGTGAGGTTTGCAGTTGAAATGTTCAATACTTTTAACAAGTCCAAGAATATGACATTCGATGAACTTCCTTGATCCACGTGGATCCTTCTAACTTCCATGTTCGCCATGACAACCCGAATCAAGAGAGAGATGTAGTTGTTGGGTTTTCCATCGAGTAGGTTCTGGTCCCCAAAAGCTAGGGAGGACTCGACTTTCCTTCTTCTTTAGGCGTTGCGATGAGGCAACGCTCATGATCTCTTTCCATCTTCTCTTCATCGATTTATTTGACTCGCAACCTTAAACTTGATCACCACCGAGGATGACCATGGCAAAAGATCTTCCCCTGGATTTTCGGGTGTCTTCTTTCTCTGTGTCTTCACTGTCATCCCCTTTTTCGGGTCCTTCGTCTCATCATACATGTTCAAGACGTGAGGTTTCATAAACTCCCGTGAAATCGGGTAGTCGTTGATTCTTCTCATGAAGGGGTCCTCTTGGAATGTGCCTTTATTGTAACGAGGCGACCTGTCCCCGAGATGACGGTATCGGCGGGCGTGTCGTTCTGGGGATCTCCTTGACTTGGAACGATGCAGTGGCGCCTAGGGAGGGCCTTTGCTCGTTAAGATACCTCTCGTTGTTGATGGAATGTTCTTCATGCTGAGCCACTACCTGGGAGCGGTCGTTCAAGAGGCTCAGGATCCGCTGGATTGCACGGGCAGGAACTGGAACTTCACCATGAACAACATGATCCAACTGGGCAGCCAGGACTGGGGCTGGCTGGGCAGCCTGCATTTCGCCCTCGGGGGCAGGGGCCAATTGGGGTGCCTTAACTTGTTCAAGCTGAGGAGCAAGTGAGTTAACCGGAGTCTACTACAAATGAGTTAACCGGAGTCCACTTCGCTTAGTGCATCTCATGGCACAGTCCAGGACAATTACTAATCCATTTGTTTAATCAAAAGTAATCCATAAAGTAACATTACCACTATAGCATAATCATGACTAAACCCCCCAAACTATCCAATTAAGATTAGTAATTATCACATAACAGTATTAAATTATAGAATTGTTTATTAATGAAACTTCTACCGACAACTCTCAATCGATAATGATTTTTTTATTCACCAAATAATAATATAATTATTTCAATCAACTATAATATTTTTCAACCGACAAAACATTATTTTCACTTCCCTTAGTCATATCCCACACACAGAAATCCCAATTTAATTTTTCATCGAATTCTGAGTTCTTTCAAAATTAAGCAACTGGTAAAATTTACTTAGTCAACAAAAAAGCAGTAAAGTTTTATTTTCTAAAACTTTCAATAAAAATTCACCAACACTTAATAACATCATTTAAACCGCACAAAAAATCGATACCTTTAATTCTTTTCAAAACAAATAAAAACCAAATCTACTACAAAAATTGGTTTATAGGGTGAGGGATGTCTCCCAGCTATAAACTAATTTTTAGGGAATATGACATCCGATGTGGGACTCTTAACACCCCCTCACGCTTTAGACTGGACGACTAAAGTGTGACCAAAGTGGCCTGATAGCGGGTGGTCTAAAGGATCTTGGATTGACTCTAATACCATCTTAGAATTTGGATTAGATCAACTCAACCCTACTAAATTGACTTGTAAAGTGAGTGTTTCCTGAATGGTATAATACAAGTCATTGATGCTGGCAGTGAGAAGATACACAAGACTTTTGTTGGCCATGGGGACTCGATAAATGAAATCAGGACTCAAAAGTTGAAGTCATCACTTGTGATATCTGCTAGAAAAGATGAATCTGTTCGGTTATGGAATCTTCATACTGGAATATGTGTTTTGATATTTGATGGATGTGGAGCAACAATTTTGATACAACTTCAAATTCCTCTTGTTGCAACCACAAGGACTGGTCATTCCAAATCGTTATTTTCACCACTACATGACAAGAGCATTGAATCAAATTGTTTTTTATTTCATGCATTAGGGTGGATACCCTCCAAGTAAATGGTTCGCTAAGATCTCAGCAACTTCCAAAGTTGCATCATCTATTGGCTCCTCCACAATGTCCTACAAAAATTAAATATAATCATATTGGATACAATATTAGTTGATTTTTTATTCAGGCAATGTAATCAAGAATAAAGTTTCAAGACTTATTTTATCCCTTCGCAATAGGTTTTTAATAAATCGTAGGTAAAAGTAAGAAACATGCTCTTCCCTTTCCCAAAACTAGTGCCTTATTTATTTTCATCAAATAAATCAATAAATTGATTGTCTCATTAGTATTCCAACTTAGAATATTAATAACAGAAATTACATATACCTACTTGATGAGTATTTTTCATTCAATTTAGCCCCTAAATGTGATTTGAGTCACATAAAATAGACATTCAAGAACTTTAAGTATATTTTTTTTACTTTATGACTAGTATCACTTGAGTTGGTTAATTGAGTTGTTTGGCAAGAGTACCTACAACAATAACATCAATAAAATCTTTGATTATAGGAAAGTGGAACAAGTCTTGAAACACATTCTCTGGAAAAAAAATTATTGAAGATGTCTCTAACAACAATCCATTCCCTACAAAGGGTTTTTTTGAGCTAAACGAGAACCTCTCCTTTCCAACATCATATATAGTTGTTTCTTTAACTTTTTTTCAAAAATTTTAAGGATAGGATTGATTCCATACTCTGGAGAATTTTGAATGCTATTGATTCTACCTTTTGTAACACCCCACAATTATAACTAAAGCAGAGGTTAGCATATACAGAACGCAATCAGACTATAACACACTACTATGGATAAAGAAAGTTTACTTAACTTAATAACGGGATTAACCCATAAAACAACATGAGAATTCTCAAACCGAGAACCATAACATGCTGGAATACAAGTTAGTACTAATATAAACTCGATATAAAACTAAAACCGAATCCATAATAGATAAAAAAATCCTCAAAGTTATGATCAACTCATATCATGTACAAGGATTACAAGCTGAAATGCTAAAACGTAAAAGTTCAGCCCTCGGACCCTACTAGATGGAACTCTGCTCATATGGAAGTCTTCAGTTAGGCTTGGTACCTGTAAATCACAAAACAAAACAGTGAGATTACAAATCTCATTGAGTGCCTCCGAGACTCCTTAAGGTTCCTCTCATTAATGTGTTCTTTCTAATTATCTTACTTGTCTTAAACACAACTCGAGAGAACAAATCACTCAATCTCTATGAGAACTCCAATCTGGCATTCACTGCGCGAATAATGTGGGAGACCTAGCTTAGGAATCATAACCCTCCTCCACTAAGTATGCTCATTCGATATTTTATCATTTTATCCCTCTTCTTTGCTTAGCACAATTTGTGTAACCAAATCACACAATATCACAGAAATCCCAATCCAACAATCACTGAGGGATAATGCAGGGGCCTTGAGTTCTGGCCTCATGACTTTCCTCTCCCAAGTGTGCTAAATAGCTGGCGTCGTCATCCTTTATTCACTTATGAATCATAATTTAAGAATACATAAACATCAGAATCAACTTGAAATACTTTAAAGGGTTCGCACTCATTACTCGACATTTTGATCAATCAACGATTCATTTATCATATTTAGCATCATATAGTCATAAGTCATACAATCATATCATTCAAAATCACGAAGGAACTATAACCAAGACATAATCATTCAAGCATTTCAATAGTTAATCTATGTGCAGTAATTTTCAGCAGTTGTACGTAAACTTCGACAACTTATTTAACATATAAACCAATATCGAAATTAAGCAAACAAATATTCATTGGAAATCTTAGAGTGTCTATTTTCTGTATTTAATTTTTATTTATTTTTAACTGTTGTGTAAAATGGTATAGTGCAAGTGTACACTGTCCAACAAGTAATATAGAGTAAGTGAGATCGTTCCCACGAGGAATTATGTTTAATTCTGATAGTTTAATTTGGCTAACAATTTAGTGAGGAAATTAAATGACACACAAGTTTTGGATAACATAAACATTAGTAAAAGTAACTGGGTAATGGAAATCAATGATGAGAGCAAACTGAGATGCATTCACTTCAGTAACTTTTTTTTTTTTGAGATTGAAAAGTTTAGGTGAGTTGGGCTCCGGGGGCTCACCAGGGTCAGGGCAGGCCTCAAGGCTCTTTGAGCGCTTACAGATCACCCACCAAAGAGGTCCTCAATTAAAGGAAATTAAGGGTACGTTCAAATGCCGCAGCATTAGGTGCTGCAGCAATTAGACATATTTTCTCAAATACTTCACAATAGGTTTTCCTCGCAAGAGTTTATCTCTAAACCCTAAAGGAGTACCTCCTAGGATGCTTGAGCACCTACAAAGATTCACCTTATGGATTTTTCCCTCCTATCTCTAGGGTTTAAGCAAGGAACATTAAAATCTCATTTAATGAACACAATCCATATTATCTTGTGAGATAAATTTACAAACCATCTCTGAATTTATAACTGTTATTAAGACTAGACGACCAATCCTAATATAAAATGGAAATATTATCAAACACAAGATAAAATGCATAACATTGAACATACTTCAATAATCACATAGTAATTTAGCTACATCAGATCCATCATCTCAACTATGAGTATTTAGCTCATATTGAGCTTACAAAACATGGATAATAACTTAAACAAAAGAGTAGAAGTCATATTACAAAATTCAAGGTAAGAATGTATACTACTATTGGTGAACAGTAGGAGAACTCTAAAGATAGCAATGGAGGACTGATCCAAATTTCGTCCCAAAGGTAGAATCCACCAAGAAAATGTAATTCCAAAGTGATGCCACAAAGAATAGTCTCAAAGAATAGATCAATTTGGTATTTGGTAGTGAGCTTGCACACAAAGAAGGGAAGCTATCTCTATACTTCCTTCCCGACTTGAGCATACAAATGAAGAAAGTAAAATTCCTTTATATAGTGTCTTAGGTACACAACCCTAGAAAATGACCTAATGGAGTAACATTTTCCTAGGTTAAAGGATAAACATGGAACATTCTAATGAGGTCACTCCAATCAGGCCCTCTGCTTTGACAAATTGCCCTTCCTCAAATTCTATGTCCCTTCAATCTTTCTCTCTCATCTTTCGCTTTTGTAATTCAAGCACATGCAAAATTATTTCTAACTTAAACACTTAATTACAACAGAAATCACACAACATGCTTGATAATTCACACAAAATTAAGCCTAAAGGATGAGTAATAACCAACATAAATGATAGTTATCGCCATCATGCGTTCTTTTGAATTCTCAACCAAGTGAAGCAAACTAAGTGTCCAAATTGAATCAAAACGAGTCTAGTTTCCAATGAATCAAGAATCACTAAAAATAGAGTTCTACAGAAGATTTTACATACGAATTACTGAACCTAAATTAAACAGTTTTCTGTAGAATATCATTATGATTAAATGCAAATTGAAAACCTATAAATGAATGTTGGTATTGGTATAGTTTGAGAAAAATTAGAAATCAAGTTGATAATTTAGTGGTGTGGCATACCTTTGGTACTTTGTTGATTTGATTTTGAGAATTATCATTACTTTCATGAGAATATGTCTACCTCCATCTTCATCTTCATCTTTATCGTTATTGTTACCATCAACCATATCCAACAAAACAATTGATCCTATCATAAAGATCAAAATGTAATTGGTTTTCTTATAGAGGTGATGTGATGTTTACAATCTTTATGCTCTTACATTTTATATAGTTCTGAGGCAACTTGCAATATGTTTAGATTGAGGGAAAGGGAGATGAATGAAGGATTTTAGGTAAGCTATAATTTTGTTAGGAAATTTATGAAATAAGAAAAGACACAATGTACATTAAAATAAATATCGTTACTCGGTCATCACTTTAAGTTATGGCTTTAAAGATTAGTTGTAAGACTCATCTACTGACGAGTATAGAAAGATAACAAAAGAGAAAATAAAAAATTTATACATTTATATAACAAATCATTAATTATTTATTTTATATTATTGATTTAATTAATGAGATGGGAAAAATATCTAGTTAGATTGAAGCAAAGGAGATGAATGAAATATTTCAAGTAAGTTATATTTTTGGGAGGAAATTTGCGAAAGATATGAAAGAAACTATGCACATTAATATTAACATAATAATTTGGGATTTTTGGTTTGAGGTTATGAATTATACATTAGTTTAAGGATTAAATAGAATTTATATAATAAATTATTACCTACTAATATTTTTTATTAAACATGTTAAATTTCAATTTTACTTTCTGAAGTACATCTAAGTCTAAAAGAGACATGGAAAATATATGTTTAAATTGTGGCAAAGGGAGATGAATAAAATATTTTAAGTAAATTATATTTTTGGTAGGAAACTTTACAAAAGAAAAGAATGAAACGACGTATATTAATTAAAAGAATTATTTTGAGTTATTGATTTTAGGATAATGGTTACACAATAGTTTAAGATACGCAAATGGGATGATATAGATGTTAGCATTATTATTTGGGATTCTTGATTTTAGGTTAGGGGTTACGCATTATTTTAATACGCGCATATGAAGAAGTGGTTGGTTTTCAAACTGGACAATTAGGATTAAATAGCATTTATATAACAAATTATTATTTATTAAAATTTATTACTATTAAATGTGTAAATTTTATATTTTACTTTCTGAAGTGTACCTAATTCTACATGCAAAATATATGTTTAAATTGTTGCAAAGGAAGATGAGTGAAACTTTAGGAAAGAATGGAAAGAAATGATGCGCATTAAAATTCATAGTTATAATGATAAAAGAACATTGAGTAATAGAATCACTATGAAACTTTTACATACAATCCACCATAAATATAACAAAATAAAAAGGCACTCAATTTTTAAACAGTTAGTGTGTCACCCCAAGTCTAAATTATAGTAGATAGCACATCACCAAATAATCATATTTTCTGGAGATAAACTCAAAGGATCGATAAGAAACTTTTACATAGAATCCACCATAAATATAACTAAATAAAAAGGCACTCAATTTTTAAACAGTTAGCGTGTCACCCCAAATCTAAATGATAGTAGATAGCACATCACCAAATAATCATATTTCCGGGAGATAAACTCAAAGGATCGATACTCCATTCATAAAATCTACAACAAGTCCACTTAGCCTATGTTGGAATCCATTTTCAGTTGTAAAGTTAGATCCCTAAGACTTTAAGTATTCTATTTTGGAAAACTCGTCCATTTTAATTTTTGGCTTTGTTTTTTTATACCCCCACCCCATCCCCTCCCACCCCCACCCATTTGTGATATACCGATTTTACCCCTCGTATCGTATATACTTCAATGGAAGGTATATACGATTACATTTAATATTTAATGCTGACCTAAAAAAGTACTCATCGTATATATGTCCTTCAAGACATATATACGATTGCATTATTTAATGCTTCGTTGACTACCCATCGTATATATGTCCTTCAAGACATATGTACGATTGTATTATTAAATGCTTCGTTGACTACCCATCGTATATAGGTTATATACGAGTGGGCTTGAAGATCTAATCGTATATACATCTGGGCCATGTATATACGATGTCAAAAAAATACCCATCGTATATACAAGGTTGAGGAGGTATATACGACTGGGTTATTTTTTTGTTTTTTCCTGAGTTGATATCTGTTTTGTTGGAACAGATATTGACCAGCCTACAGCAGCAGATGCCGACTCTCAGTTGGCTCCTGTTGATATTGATACTACACTGACTTTCACGATGGATACGGTATATTTTTGTTACTCAAGTTTGGTAAATAGAATTAAATTACTTAAGTACTTAGTAAATTATATATTTTGTAGATATTTTCTACACGCCAGTCATGGGAGGAGTGGGCCAAAGTCGTTGGTAGAAGTATCGGTGTAGTCGTTGTTATTGTGAGATCGAAAAAGAAGTCGGAAAGAGGGGAGGCGAGATAAGATTGTTTTTGGTCGTGAGAAGCAAGGCGGGGTTTACTAATGATTCAAGGGTTTTTGCCTAAAAGGAGAGGTCATCCTTTTAGATTGAAAGCTACTGCACTGCATTAGCCGTGGGGTTGGTGTGTGACGGTTAAATGTGGTAGACACACACACGAGTTGCTTAAAACTTCCATTGGTACTTGTTTATTTGGGCGTCTGCCTAAGGCGCAAAAAAGATCCGTTAACGAGCATGCGATCTTGATGTCGGACCGAAAGCTACTATTATCGCTTTGAAGAGGCTAGATCCGGAGAATGTGACTAGTCTTCGCCAAGTTTATAGGCGCGGCCACAAACACCTGGTCTACAAAGAGGGGTCCTAGAACGGACATTCGGGAGGTGTTGAGATTGATTGCATCACATAATTATCTATGTTGCAGGTGAGAGATGATTTCGGTCCGATGTAGTCGGTGATATCATGTGGGCTCATCCCACTTCGTCAAGTTACTCTGTGTTGTTTCCGAAGGTTCTCATTCTTGACTCAACCTACAAGACCAACAGATACAACTTGCCTCTTTTGCAGATTGTGGGAGTGACTAACACTGAGTTGAGTTTCCATGTTGCATTTGCCTATATTGGATAGGAGCTTGCTATTCATTTTTCTTGGGTATTGCAACAGCTGAAAGATATTTGAGATTTGCATTCTATTCATCCTCGTTTTTCTTGACATGATGCAGAGATCTCTCACCAGATGTCTGCTATTCTTGATGTCTTTCCTTCTTCTACAAATTTATTGTGTCATTGGCATGTTACAAAAAATGTCAAAGCGAAGATTAAAGAGTTGGTGCACAAGGATAGACGAGAGGAGGTCCAATCTCTCTGGCTATGTATTATTGATTCTGTTGATGAGTCAGAGTACTTATTTAATCTGAGTTTTTGAGGTCGCTTGCTCGATAAACTGCTCTCATTAAATATGTGCACGACACATGGTTGACACCGCACAAGGAGCGATTTATCTCAGCATGGACTAACCAGATCCCACACTTGGGGAATTCCACGACCAACAGGTATTTCTATCCGTTACTCGATATTTTTTGACACGTGGACATATTTTTTATAGTCGATTAAATTTCTTTGACACTTGTTTATTATTTCTATCCGTTACTCGATATTTTTTGACACGTGGACATATTTTTTATAGTCGATTAAATTTCTTTGACACTTGTTTATTATTTCTATCCGTTACTCGATATTTTTTGACACGTGGACATATTTTTTATAGTCGATTAAATTTCTTTGACACTTGTTTATTATTTCTATCCGTTACTCGATATTTTTTGACACATGGACATATTTTTTATAGTCGATTAAATTTCTTTACAACTTGTTTATTATTTCTATCCTTTACTCGATATTTTTTGACACGTGGACATATTTTTTATCGTTGATTAAATTTCTTTGACACTTGTTTATTATTTCAGAGCGAAATCGTTGCATTGGTCTTTGAAAAGACAATTGAAGACTTCGAAGGGTGATCTATCAAAATGTTTGATATCTATTGATGACATGCTGGCAATACATTTTGATCAAATTATCGGGTCTTTTCAAAGAAGCATCAGCAGAATCGAAGTGAAGTCTAATATTCCACTGTTTAAAAATCTTCAAGGACTTGTTTCGTTATCTGCATTGGGTCACATGGTGAAAGAGTTTGAAAGGTCAAAATCTGGGGTTGGATATGACAAAGGGCGGTGTCGGTGCATTCAAAGGAAGACACGTCGATCTACTTCCTTGTGCTTGTGAGATCGGTATTTTTCATGCTTCCGGCAATTCTATTCCGCTTAATGTTGTTGATGATCACTGGAAACATTTGAGTTTGGATGCGATGATGATAAATCCACTCGTGATAAATCATCTACCCGTGATATTTCTTATCGCTTTGATGCTATCCGACAAAGATTTGATAAAGTCGGTGAGGAGGAAAAATATCTTATTAAGAGGCAGCTGAATGACATAGCTTTCCCTTCTACTTCTTCTATGGTTGCACCTAAATCAAAAGTCAGAACGAAAGGTGCACCAAAGAAGAAAAAACAGAATTTTTTTGATGCTAAGCGTGATCCTTCTGGGTGGGAGCATGTGGATGAGAAGGTAAAACAGATCAAGAATCCGGGCTTCCAAAATTCCTACACAATGGCCAACCAAATTATCTCGTGGTGCTTCTAGAGTATTATCACGCATACCGAGACTAAAACCCACTTACCATTTGTTTCAAAGACACGTGCGCAACTATGTTGAAAAAATTGTTGATGTTGAAGGTGACGGTAACTGCGTTTTTAGAGCAGTCGGAGTTGGACTTGACATTGGTGAGGACTCTTGGCCTCTGATAAGGCAAGCTTTGATTCAGGAAACAAAGGACAGGGAAACATTGTATTCGACATGTTTGGGAAGAACCATTACCGTTAGAGCTTCGCAAAGCTTTAACTATTGAGTCATACGGACGTCACCGAGTCAAAGTGGTTTGATTTGCTCGAGATGGGGTATATGGTTGCAACCAGTATAATGTTGCATTGGTTCGATTTTCTTTGCCTATGAATTTCACTTATCCGCCTTTGAGAGGCACTTACGCTTCATCTAAGTTCAAAATCATATCCGCTTCGAACGAGCAAAATGTACATCGGTTGCATCTTTCAATCTCTCCCACTTGTCCGTTGCCGCCTATTGCCCCACGCTGGTACCAAAGACTACTCACCGTAGTCCGCTTCATGGTTGCATCCGTATGCCGGACGTTTTACCCTATGGCGATCTATGTGTCCTCCCGCGACCTCCCACTCACAGTGATGCGCCATGTATCGATTTAGCCGATGATTCTATTGACGGCTTGTAGATAGATTCACACCTTTTTTGTATTACACGTGTATAAATTACTATATCGCGTTTTTGTAATTACACGCGTTTCTTTAATCCAATATATCTACACCGTTGATGTTAATCAAATCACGAGACTTCAAATTATAACTGGTAATAAAATCATAATCATAACTGTAAATAAGCCCATCGTATATATCTCTTTTGGGGCCTATATACGATGGGTAAAAATTTGACATTGTATATATGTCCATTGTGCGTATATACGATTGACTTAAAACGCATCAATCGTATATACGCACAATGAACATATATACGATGTCAAATTTTTACCCATCGTATATAGGCCCCAAAAAACATATATACGATTCGTGATATTTTGTCAAAAAAACAGATTTTTTGAAGGGCAATTTGGGAATTTCAGTGTGGGTGGGGGTTTAAGGAGAGAGGGTGGGGGTCCAAAAAAAAAAACCCTTCATTTTTTTAGATAGCTCAGAGAACAGCGTGTCAAACAATAATCGAACGCTTCTTATTCTATGTTGGAAAGACACCACACTTGAGTATTTGCATGTTACCCCAAGCCAATCAAAACCAAATTTTTTAATTTTCAAATAGAAAAATCTCACATAACAGTATAAGTAGCTCTGAGTTTGTTGGTAATCTTCACAAAATTCACAAACACTAGCCTGTGTATATTAGATATAATCCTCCTCCAAAATAGACTTGCTCGATACAAGATTTTGCTCAAAAGGACACCCCATGCAAAGGATGCATTTTTAGGTGCATCTAACATAGCAATTATCAATATTTTAAATTTAAACTTTGTCAAGAAAAATAATTGCGTTGACTAAACTAAAAGTGGATCTCGTGTAGTCATCAACTTTGCGATTTCCGTAGTGACCAAAGTAATAATGGATGGAATTGTAAATATGATTTTTTTGACCATACAAATTAGTTATTTCAAAGTAGTGCAAATTGTAAAAAAAGAATATTGAATAAATACACAAAATAAACACTACAACAGAATTGTCAAAAAAGAGCGCCCATATGAGTAGCGCTTTTAGAGAAAACACTACTAATAGCCTAAACAGGTGACCAATGACTAGTGCTTTCTAATAACCGCTGCCCATAGCCAAATGAGCTCCACCAATGAGCAGCGCTCCTAGAAACAAATGTTGCACATAGCTCCAAACAGATACACCAATGGCTAGGGTTTTTTAAAAAGCACTGCTTATCGCTAAACACGCTCAGCCAACGGCTAGCGCTTTTTAAAAATTGCTGCCTATCGCTAAAAATGCTCAACCAATCGCTAGCGCTTTTTAAAAAGCGCTGCTTATCGCTAAACACGCTCAACCAATGGCTAGCGCTTTTTAAAAAGCACTGCTTATCGCTAAACACTCTCCACATATGGCTAGCACTTTTAAAAAGCGCTTCCTTTCGCTTATTTATTTTTTCAACTCTTCCCTCACTCTCTCTCTCTCATTCAGAACGCATTGTTCCCTCTTCCTATGAAAACAAGCTTCCTGCAGTAACGCCCAAACTACAACAGCTCCCTCTTCTCCATTAATCTAACCAAAAACACGAATTACAACAGCCCAAACTACTCTGTTCCCTCTCTCACTCATGATAGGTACACGCATTTCCTCTCATTTTTGTTCCTCTATATTTTTTTTCCTCTCAGTTTGGTGACTCTCTCAGTTTTCTTCCTTTATTAGGTTCATTTTCGTTGGCTCCCCATTAGCTCCTATCTTGTGAAAAACAAAGTATTGACTCCCATTTTCGTTCCCCTTTCACAAAGGTTAGTATCATTGCTTCTTGTTCTAATTATTTTAATGGCATTGGAACCTTAGGTTAGATGATTCTATGTGAAGTTGATGTTTGATGATTGGTTATTTGAGAGGGTGAAATGTTTGTAAATTTGAGGTGAAATATTGTAGGTGAAGTGTTTGTTGAATTGTCCAAATGAAATGTTTGTTAATTTAATGTCGTTCTAGGTTATGAGTTTATTGTGTTGTATTTATAAACTTGAGAAATTTAGGATTGATGTTGAATTTGGGGCTGATTTCTTGTTGATTTTTACTCCATGAAACTGGTGTTTGTTGAAATTACCTAGTGAAATGCTTGTTAATTAAATATTGTTCTAGGTTAAGGAATACTTGTGATGTATTTCTAAACATGAGAAACTGAGGATTTTTATTGAATATGTGCATTGTTTGTTAGGTTTTACGAGTTTGTTTTGCAGGAGCTCTGGGTATGTTGTTCGAGTTCGTGTTGGTTGGAGAGTTTGTGTTTGTTCGCTTTGTTCGTTCGAGGTACTTTTGTTGTTCTCTTGTATTTTTTCTATCAAAAATGACAATATGAAAGACCTCAAAGCACTACAACAGAATTAGTATATAGGCAGCGTTTTTTTTCATCCATGGGTAGCGCTTTTGAGCGCTGCTGAATGTGGCGCTGGGTATTCCACTCCAACAATGGGCAGCGCTTCCTAAAAAGCGCCACCCATTGCCCAAACACGTCCTCAAATAGGCAGCGCTTCCTAAAAAGCGCTGCCCATTGCCCAAACACGTCCTCAAATAGGCAGCGCTTCCTAAAAAGCGCTGCCCATTGCCCAAACACGTCCTCAAATAGGCAGCGCTTCCTAAAAAACGCTGCCTATTACCCAAACACGTCCTCAGATAGGCAGCGCTTCCTAAAAAGCGCTGCCCATTGCCCAAACACCTCCCCCTTTAGGCAGCACTTCCTTAAAAGCGCTGCCCATTGTTTAATTTTTTTTTAATTTTTTTTTCAGTTGTTGTGTATTTTCCTTTTTATATTTGCAACAAAAAAATTTAAATCATACATCCAAAATATATTTTAATAGTGATATCTATGAATTTGTTGTATTTAAACTTGAATTAAATCATACATCATAAAAAAATTAAATCATACATCCAAAATACATCCAAAAAATTAAATCATACATCCAAAATTAAATCATACATCCAAAAATTAAATCATACATCCAAAATTAAATCATACATCCAATAACATAATTATAAACCAATAGGATTCAGGTGAATACAATAAGTGAAAAAGGGAGCTAAATCCCATCAATATATTTATGATAACAATATTATCAAACAAATCCCACTAATGATTTAACACCTGCCAAGCTTGGGTACTATAATGATTTATCTCATCTTTACTTATTTACTTGAGCTCATGCCAGACTTCCAGAATAGCTGCTTCATACACAGAATGGTACATCCTTCACAAGTGGATTTCCCTTAGAATGCACCTGACAGAGAATAAGTGTTAGACCAATTTATACACAAGATGGTACATTACATACTCAATTTAGACACCCTCAATTTAGAGACAGTAGAGGCATACAATTTTCTTAAAATCAGCAGAATAGAAGCCTCCTCCGCAGTCCCTCATAAACTTGCCTAGCAAGATGTCCTGTAATAAGTACAGCTGACAAACAAAGCAAAATGAAACTGCGAACTTTCCTCTAAATAATGCTTGCTGACTTTCCTAAGATCTCACTTCTTCGGGTAACTAGTTCTGCCATTTGACCAGCTCGAAGAAACACCTTTGTTTTACCAATCTGTGCGAATAACCAATAAATTTAGAAAAACATAATATACACCTGTAAGGCCAATCTGCAATCATCTAAAGCACAAATGAGAATTAATAGCAATTTAGGTTTGTAGTGCACTTGACAGACATGAAATTTTGATATTCCTAGACAGAAAGCACAATTTCAAAATCGATCACATAAAATAGTAGTGAATCAAGCACACAAGGAAATTAGAAAAGGAAAGGTTACCGGTTCTCTCCCAGTCCCAATGAATTAAAGGTTCAACCACATAGTAATAGTTACCTGATAACCTTAAAGTCCAATACAAATGGGCATTTGAAAGCATATAGAAGTGTCTGGTGTTCTGAAACAACTTGATCTTTGTTCTTGTCAAGGAATAATTCAGTTTGATAAGTGACCTACAAAAATAAATAAACAAATCAAATCTAGCACTCTAGACCTACATTATGACATCTATGTATCCTATTTATTATATTACAACTTTTCCAACTTACATCACCAGCATAATGACAAATTGTGAAGTCACTTTGTGATAACTTGGGTTTGCTAAACCTTTTATGGTTTTTGAAAGTTTGATACAGTTTTGAGCAAAAGTTTCATGTGTTGATCTAGGAAACATACTGCATAAACAAGCACATACAGCTATCTGAGCATAAAAATAATTACAAAGAATATATGTGTTATCAGTACAAAGTATACCAAGCTTCGTCTAAGAGAGCAACGATGCCATTAGGTTTCTGAAAAAGAATACAAGACAATTCAAAGTTAAGAAAAATCAAATGACAAATAATCAATTCATTAGTCAGAAAATGCACAAATACAATCATGTTATCAGTCTGCAAAAAAAAATAATGGCAAAATCAAGAACAATACCTTGATAATGTACAATATATTTTCCCTTCTAAGGGAAGAGGCCGGTCCTATCAGAATAACAAAACATGAATCTGCCACTGGAACCCATTTCGACAGAATATTATTCATGGCCGGCATAGCAACTCCCTATTAACAGCCAAAATATGTAAGCTTCACATACAAAATAATTATCATCAAGTTGTATCAACACAAACTAACTAACTCAAGAGGAATGCTACATATCATAAGCTTCCCCATCTCTGTTTGATTTCTCTAATCACTTTCCGTTCCACCTTAGATTATAAACATCCAAAAGGAAAGTAAATTATCAAACATCACTCAGCATATTAGTACTGAAATTCCATGGGGGCCTATTACATAACTTTGACATACTAGTTACTATAGCTCATTAATGGTGTCAATGTGGGATTTCACCAAATAATAGTGTGGGAGGAGGGGGGTCAAGCAATGTATCAGAACCATAAGAAAATCCCAGGGCTATCCTTCACACATTTGCACCTATCCCAGAGTTTTCCTTCACACATCTGCTGCCCTTATTTCCATTAATACATAGAAATTACTACTCTGATCTCATTCAAGCCGGCAACTATGAGAGAAAGTTGAAGAGCCAACTCATTAGAGTGAAAGCCACCATTTAGACAATTGTTGGATCAGTAGTACATCACCGTGTTTTATACTCAGTAAATTGTTGAAATGCCCAGACAAACCAATATGGTATGTATGCTATAAGCAACCAACTCGATCATTTCCTTTTGAAAAGTTCGTAACCTAATACAAATATATATGCTTCCAAAATCTAAGTATGATTGATAACTCAGTAGTCCAAATTCGGCCAAAGAAGGAATGCAAGTCCGATCTCTTTTGATTTGAAAACATCTTTGAATCGCCTCATCCCTTTTTGGCGGTCTTGCTCTCGATCGAGCGGTAATTAATGCAACTTCATCCTCTAAACGATCAAAGTCATATATCTTAGCAAGCACAAAGAATGGCTTCATTTTCCTATTCTCGCACATTAATTAAGGAAAATAATTAATTATACTAAAGAAATAGTTTTTGAAGGTAAAGGTCAATCTAAAAAAAAAGCGGACCTTTATATAGAGCCATCCGGGGGATTCAGCAAGAAGAGCATGAGGAAAAAGCGAACTCACTGGCGCACGCTGAAACTCCCAAAGATCCATCGCCACGCCCCAGAACTCGCTGATTAATAACGTGGGTGCTCGCCGATGAGTGGAATAATTAATACCTCAACTTTAAAACAGAACAAAATATTTTGAGCTAATTAAAGCATTTATCCATACTTGAACTCTGCTTTTATCCATATATTGAGCTAAAGCATTTATCCTCATGTCATTGCTACTTAATGAAAGAGAAAGCATGGAAAATGAACTCGTAAAAAGCAAGATTTACGAGATAAGAAATAAACATCCCACCGCTTATCATAAGCACATTAGTGGCTTCCCTTATTTCTCGATGGTGACAATTTCGCAATATAAACAGGAGCAAGAATCAAGCTATACCCACACCTAAACCAACCAAAACACGGCCAAGTATGAGAATATACGGATCCGTGCAAAGCAGCCCATGACAATTGCTCCCACCGCAAATATAACATCTGCAATCATCGTTGCCTTCTTTCTTCCAAAATATACGGATCCGGTGCAGCAGCCATGACTTTGCAGGAAGAACAAGAATACTCTGTTCATTCCTAAAAAAGTTTTCATGATCAACTACACTTTTAATCTTCACTAACCTATCAAAACCCTAAAACCTTAGAGAACCTTAAAACCCTAAAACCACCTAAAAGAGGGGAAGATTCATGAAAATCCAAAACCTAAACTTTCAAAACCTTAAAACCTAAACCTAAAACCCATAAAACTGAAAGGGGCAAGAACCAAACCTATTATCAAGAACAAAAGAGAGAGCAGCGAGATGAATGAGTAGAACTCGTTGAGAGAAGAGAGATGAATGAGTAGAACGGCGTGGTGGAGACGAAAACGGCGTGCGTGGTGGAGACGACGGCGGCGCGGAAAGGAGGCGAGCTGGTTGAGAGATTCGTCGGTGTTTGTGCTTCCTGAGAGTGGTTTTGTGCGTGAGAGTGAGAGTGAGAGCGAGGGAAGAGGAACGTGAGAGTGCAGCTGAGAGGGAGAGTTAATTTGGTACAGTGTTAGGTAGAAAAATTTAAGGCAATGGGTGGCGTTTTTAATAAAACGCTGGGTATATGTTAGAACGCCTAGGAAATGGGTGGCGTTTTTAATAAAACGCTGGGTATATGTTAGAACGCCTAGGAAATGGGCAGCGTTTTTTTAAAAACGCTGTTTATTTGGTAGAACATGCAACACAATGGGTGGCGTTTTATGGCGAAGCGCTGCTCATTGGTTACCTATTTTTTATATCCGTGGCGTTTTTTGGCAAAGCGCTGCTCATAGGGGCGCCTTTTTTAAACAAATCTGGTGTAGTGAAGTCTTTGATTAATTTAGTTGAAACTAGCTAGTTGAATGTCTTAGCTTCAATAAAATTGTAAGTTGTGTGTTTTTCACCTATAATAGGTTTAAGTTCTCTTATAAGAAATTTATTATAAATATTGGGAAATTATGGATACATTGGGAAATTATGGATAGAAAGTGGATATCTGTCAATCATCTGTCCAAGGTTTTTAATGGGTGCATATTTCTTAGTTTTACTTATATATGTATGGATTCCTATTAATATAGTTATATGGCATTCTGTTCAGTTGTTTGAGCACATATTGGGGAGTGGAAAAATTACCGGTTAAATGGTCACCAATAATTGTAAGTTTGTAACTTATACATTTACATTATTTTGTCAAAAAAATGTATTAAATTAAATTTCACAATTAACTAATATTTTGTTTTGTAGAGTCCTAAACAACCCAATGACATTGATTGTGGGTATTACGTAATGAAATTTATGAAGAATACTATTACCCACAACAAAAATATCCCCCGTCAGGTATCTACTTACAAAATATTTTTGATTTTGATTTCACAGTAGTTATTTCTATTTAACCGTTTCAATTCTAATTTTATTTATTAATATAATTTCAGTATTTTCCCGATTGTCTGTGCAAGAAATACTGTTGAGCAGCTTGCTGAGCTTAGGGGAGTGTGGTGCGGTTATGTCTCTCGTTTTTTTAGAGTTTGATTTGGATACAAATAAATTGTTAGCTAGCTAGTTTTGGTTCATATTGTAATTTGCTAGCTAGTGTTGAATACATATAAATTAGATAATGTAACTTGTTAGCTACTTTGTTTTGGTTCATCATGTTGGGTATATATATATATATATGTTGACATATTGGTGCATTTGGATATAGAGAGTTTGTTTTGGTTCATCTAGGTGCATGTATTGTAATTTGTTGTTAGATAGTTTATATATGTGTGTTTAAGTATACATATATGAAGTTGATTGGATTGTATTGTATTGGTTGTATATGACCAGGTAAATTGCAAATATAAAAAGGAAAATACACAAAAACATAAAAAAATTAAGCAATGGCCAGTGCTTTTAGGGAAGCGCTTGGGCAATCGGCAACGCTTTTAAGTGAGTGCTGCCTATAAGAGGACGCGTTTGGGAAATGGGCAACACTTTTAAGGGAGTGCTGCCTATAGGAGGACGTGTTTGGGCAATGGGCAGCGCTTTTAGCAAAGGGTTGTCTGTCTGAGGATGCAGGTTGCACTTTTTAGGGAGCGCTGCCCATTGTTGAAGTGGAATCAGCAACGCCACGTTTAGCAGCGCTCAAAAGCGCTTTCCATTGATAAAAAAAAGCGTTGTCCATCCCCAAATCTGTTGTAGTGAAATTAAATGATGATGAAGAACAAGAACGTATGTTTTCTATTTTTTTGTATAGATTTAGGAGTATAAAAGGGAAGTAAATTGCACAACCTCACGAATAGATGATGTCCCAGACGAGCCATTGGTTGTGACGAGCGTTTGGCATGGGCATGTACTTTTGGAATCCTATATGGGATGGTGATTTTCATACCTAGATCCGACAACGGATGGAAGACACAAAGAATACAACATTTTGAAGTGTGAAAAGGGAGGATTCAACAAATACGCTAACCGTGGCACACTAAAATTCTAACAACGCATAAAGGCGCGGGTATAATAACATGAGTGGCATGTCACCCACCCAAACATCATCCTAGAAGGTATTATCTCATTAGACAAAATAAATTTTTGTGTTCCATCAATTTCCTTATCCTATTGAATTGATACAGCATGACTAAAATTTTGAGAACAATTTATTTTCAAGTTGAGGTGAAATGTAATACCCAAAGTAAATAAATATTACTTTGAGTATTACATTACCTTGTATTGCTTAAGTTAATGATATGTTATGGATTTTAAATAAATATTACTTTGAGTGTTACCTTACACAATTGTTATTGATTTGAAATTGCACTAGAAATTAGTACAATTGTTATGGAATGTGGATAAATTAAGGAATTTGATTAACACGGTACAACTGTTATGGTTTGGTAGTACTCATACTACTTTTGAATAATAAGGATTAAGACTTTGTTCTTTTGATTCTATATAAACAACGTGTTTATATGCTTGATTGTGTGATTGTATCATATGATAATTGATGAATTGTGTTTGATTATCGTATATTGAATGAAAATTCTATTTTATTTAGCTAATAGATTTATGAGACAATATATTTAACCTTATACTAGGACATGTGAGGGGGGTGTTGTTAGCAATTTTTGTGTTGACCACAAATCGGGTTAGGTCTAGTTTGGCCCCAATCCTTCGTAAAGCCCACCAACTTTTTAGTAAGGTTAGTGCTTTCCCCACACCCCCCTACTTATTCACACCCCATGAAAATTATTATTCCAAAATTACCCCCATTAGAAAAAACAAAATAACCCACACCCCTCCCCCCCCCTTCTCTCACTCTCCCTCGTCTCTCACTCCCCTCCCTTCGAACCCTAACCTCTCTTTCCCTCTCACTCACCTTCTCCCAACTCACTCAATCTCACCCAATCTCTCACTCAATCTTCTCCATCAACACTCTCAAGAGTTACTGGGTTATTTTCTCCTCCCCTCACACTCTCTAGTCGTTCCATTTTCTTCAAGGTATGCCTCTCCCCCTTCTGCTCATTTGGTTTATTTTTTTTCTGCAACGCTGAATTGTTCGAACGAGGTCCATCGAACACGTGAAAACGAAGGTGTTCGAATGAGCTTGTGCGAACACCGTTCGAAAAACCTCATTCGAATCAAGTATTTTGTAAATCGAAAGCGGACTTGTTCGAGCGGGTTTTGCGAATGTGTTCGCATGTAGCCGTCGAATATCGTTTGACGAAGAACTTTCTCAGCCTGATTGTGTTTGGTTCTGTTAATTTGATTTAATTGGTTCTGTTGATTGTTGTTTCAGATATGGTGAGGAGCAGAGGTGGTGCAGCAGCTGAACCATCTGATTGTGTTTGGTTCTGTTAATTTGATTTAATTGGTTCTGTTGAATGTTTTGGCATATTGTGTCATTTCGAATGCAAAGTGCGGCGGATTCTGACCAATCCCACATGGACTCATTTACGACGTTGTTTCATGTGCGATTAGGACACTCGACAGCTTCGTGGTTGGTTCCCTTGGTTGGGCTTGGCTTCCCATTCTCCACAAGAAATTTCTGAACGCATTCATAGGCGTTGGCGGCCGGATACATCATCATTCCACCTTCCCGTGGGTGAGATGAGCATCACCCTTGATGATGTATCCCACCGCCGCACATCCCCATTATCGGCGGTTCTATGACATGCCGTGACCGACTTCATGGCGGGGAGAGCATTTCTTTGGTTGACTATTTGGGTGCCACACCGGAGGATGCAGCTGCCCAGACTTCGGGCCGTGGGCTGTCTGTTGGGCTTGTATGGCTGAGGGATAGGGTGTACCACCCAGCCATAGCTGAGGGGCGGTGGGACCATGCTGCTAGGGCCTACATGCTGTATCTTTTGGGTTGCACCTTGTTTGCCGACAAGTCAGGCAACAAGGTTAAGCTTGGCTACCTTGGTATGCTGATTGATTTGGAGGCAGTTGGAGACTATTGCTGGGGGGCCATGGCCCTGGCCCATCTCTATGATCAGCTGAAGGATGCTACAAGGAAGAAGACCAAGAAGATTGCTGGTCATCTTCCTTTACTTCAGGTATGAAACATATTCTTTACTTTTAAGTTTGCTTTAGGGTTACTTTCAGATTAATAATCAACTAATGATATGTTCATTACAGGCTTGGATCTTTGAGCACTTCCAGTCACGAACTTTTCCTCCCGGGTGGAGCACCCAGTATGATGAGAGTAGCCCACGGGCGAAGAAATGGTTGTGCGATGATGTCCTCAGGGGCATCAAGTCACATACCATCGATTATGCCTAGACCGCTACACCGTGAGGAGGTGACTGGGGACCCTACACAGCATGCATGGCGGTGAGACCGCTTTGAGGAGCCGTCCGGTGTTCGGAGGGTTCATTCGGAGTGGTGGCTGCATGATGCGCCACTTGCGAGATCGAGTGCTCAGACAGTTTGGGCAGGTCCAGCACATTCCGGAGGATCCCAGACCTGCTACTAGGGTCGTCTGTACTCTCACCGAGTGTGATGAGAGGTGGACACGATTCGAGGACCACTTGGTGGCGCGAGGGCCTCCCATGTGTCGTACTCCTCAAACACGGTGCCTGGCTACTTTCCATGGTACTCTGTGGGTCTCACATCCCTTTCTCTTCCCGAGCATTATCAACGGCTTGCGGATGAGCCTCGATGTCGATTATGTGGTACGTGTCTTTATGTTAATTGCATTGATAATGTTTCTTAATCTTCTATTTATTTAAATAATAATGTTATGTTATTTGGTTGACAGATGCTACCAGAGCTGATTGATTTGGTTGATGACATTGATGGAGCCATCGATGATCATGTCCCGAGCCGATCGGGAGCATGTTTCAAATAAGATCAAGAGGCTGCTCAACCCCTTCCGTGGGTTTAGGAGGAGGTTTGGGAATGTGTATAAGAGGAGGAGGGGGCGCAACACCCAGTAGGATATGTCATAGGGGGATATATGTTTACATTTTTTGTATAATTTAACTACTTTGTTTCATTTGTTTTTTTAATTTGATATTCCCTTTACGTTTGCGCAAATTTATTGTCATTACAAAATACGAAATACATGAAAACCAAATACGAAATACATCAAGTACGAAATACATAACACCAACATAAGCAAACAACTAACTACTAAAATGAAAAACACAAATTGCAAAAATACAATGATAGGAAATTTAAAACGAAACGACATGGAAAACATAAAGGGAATTTCTAAGATGATGCGGGTGGTCTTCGAAGAAGATGCATGATTTCTTCTGTAGTGCGTCGTGTGTCCACGTCATGACTCTAAGATTTGTCGCCCCATCGGAACGTTAGCTAGATGTCCCATCATTGCACCCGGACGTCGTCGCCGCTTTTGATCTCCATGACCAATCTTTGATACCCCATCATCTCTACAATTGAACTTTTTGAAACGTGATACGCTCCACGCCTTTACGCCACGCTCCTCTCGGGCGAATCTTCCTCTCGACCTTTTCCTTCATTGGGCGAAGGTGATGTCCTTACTCATCCTGCGAAGACTTGGTTAGGACAACGAAACACAAAGACCATGTTCGTCGGTGGTGACAAATCCCATTGTGGTGAAGAAATCATTAGGAATTTGTCGTTTGAGTATTGGGTTGAGCACAATTGCCATTCCATTTTAGCCGGTTGGGAAGAAGGAGAGAAGGTTTTGGTGAAGAAGCAATTGGGTTGGGAAGAAGGAGAGAAGGTTTTGGTGAAGAAGCAGATTAGGGTTTGGTGAAGAAGGTCTGAGGATGTGAACCCCCTTTTATAATAGGCGTGGTGAAATGTCAGCCGTTGATTTCATTTTTAGATCACAAATCTGAGCCGTTTAAATTCTATCCGTTCAGGCACAATTTCCAAAGGGATTTACATCCACTCATTTATCTGACACATTTGACTGATTGTAAACCGTTGATTAAAACTGTTGGGTGGAATCGAGGCGTCCAATACCGCTATTCTCGCAAAGATTTCTCGCAGCGAAAGACTTGTTCGAACAACATAATTCGACCATGTTCGCATGACCACCATCGAACCTGTTCGTATGACCCTATTCGAACAGGTGAAAAAACGCCCAAGGGGTGTCTGTCCATATTTAACACACTCGAACGGCCTCGTTCGAACCTGTTCGAAGCCCCGTGTTCGAACTGGTGAAAATTTGTGAAAAAAAATAGGTCTTTTGGTCTTTTCACACCCTTATGGGGTGTGTTTAGAGTAGGAGGGGGTGTGGGAAAAGCAAGAGCCTTTAGTAATAGAGAGAGAGAGTGTATGTTTTTACACACTTTCAGCTGACGAAATTGGTGCTAGAGAGAGTTGAGAGAGTGAAGGGAGAATTCGAGAGCGAGAAAGGGAATGACGAGGGAAAAATGTGAGTGACCTAACCCTTCAGGTAAACTATATTTTTATTAGGACATTTTATGAAACAACTTGCAATATGTTTAAATGGAGGCAATGGGGGATGAATAAAGTATTTTAGGTAAATTATTTATTTTTCAAAACATTTTATGAAATAAGGAAAGACACAATGTACATTAGAATCAATATCATCACTCGAGATTCATCATTTTAAGTTAAGTGTTTGAGATTAATTGTAAGATTCGTGCATGAACGAGTATGAAAGGTTAACAAAAGAGAATAAAAATAAATGTATGCATTTATATAAGAAGTCATTAATTATTGGATTTTAATTAATGTTTTAATTAAAAGAGATGGGAAAAATATATGATTGGATTAAAGCAAAGGGAGATTAATGAAACATTTTAAGTAAATTATATTTTTGACAGAAAACTTTACAAAAGAAAGGAAAGAAACAATGTATAGTAATTCAAAGCATTATTTTGAGTTATCGATTTTAGGATAAGGGTTATAAAATAGTTTAAGATACGAAAATGGGAAAATATAGATGTTGACCGAAAAATATAGATACGTCATTTATTTAGGGTCACATCATCAGTTTTTTTTGGACAGATTTTCAAATCACCAAAAAATTTAAAAACCCTCTTTGGACCAAATATCTGATTTTTAAAAACTAAACATACTAAATATCTAAGTTTTAAAATAAAGGAACCAAATATCTGAATTTTTGAAAATAGTGAAACCAAACCTATAACTTTCAAGTTTTTAAATGGCTTTTATAATAGAGAGAAAGAAAGGCCCCTGGCTAGAGATGTGAGGGAATCAAAGATTTTCTTTCTTAGTGTTTTTTTATCTTTAACTTAATCTAGTCTAATATATTTTATGAATAATCCATTTTTTTGATCAAAAGTAATCAATAAAGTAACATTACCACTATAAGATATTCATGACTAACCCCCGTATAAAATTATAGAATTGTTTATTAATGAAACCTCTACCGGCAACTCTCAATCGATAATCACTTTTTTTATTCACAAAATAATATAATTATTTTAATCAACTATAATATTTGTCAAACGAAAAAATATTATTTTCACTTCCCTAAGTCAAATCCCACACACAGAAATCCTAATTTAATTTTCGCCAAAAATGTTATTTGGACAAAAAAATTTAGACAAAAATAGACAAAAACCAACTTACATCACCGATTAACCAAGTTTTTTAGACTATTAGCCAACCTGCTTTTTCATAGTTTTCGAGACGTTGATTAAAAACTTGGTTAATTGATTACTTGGCTAATAGTCTAAAAAACTTGGTTAATTGGTGTTGTAAATTTGTTTTTGTCTATTTTTGTCTAAATTTTTTTGTCCAAACAACATCCCTCAATTTTCGCTGAATTCTGAGTTCTTTCAAAACTAAGCAATTGGTAAAATTTACTTAGTCAGCCAAAACGCAATAAAGTTTTCTTTTCTAAAACTTTCAAGAAAAATTCACCAACAATTAATAACATCATTTAAACCGCACAAAAAATTAACACCTTTATTTCATTTCAAAAAAAAACCAGAACTACTACAAAAATCAGCTTATCGGATTAGGGATGTCTCCCACTTATAAACAGTTTTTTAGGGAATATTATATTCGATGTGGGACTCTTAACACCCCCCCCCCCCCACCCCTTGGACTGAACAGCTGAAGCGTGACCTAAAGTGAGGGATGCCGGAATGGTATAATACGAGTCATTGATGCTGGTACTTGGTAGTGAGAAGACACACAAGAATTTTGTTGGCCATGGGGAATCGATAAATGAAATTAGGACTCAAACGTTGAAGCCATCACTTGTGGTATCCGCTAGCAAAGATGAATCTGTTTGGTTATGGAATCTTAATACAAGAATAAAGTTTCAAGACTTTTTTATTTCTTCGTAATATGTGTTTTGATATTGGCTGGAGCTTCGTAACGAGGTCTTAAGTGTTGATTTCCATCCATCAGATGTATATAAGATTGCAAGTTATGTCATGGATAATAGTCTAAAGGTATGGTCTATGAAGGAGTTCTGGAGCTATGCAGAAACAATCATTCACATCATTAAAGAGAAATTAGTTAATTGGTAATTACAAATTAGTCAATTGATAACCAACTACACCATAAATTGTGATTGGTGCCTTGTTGTAAAAGATTATACACAACACGTAGGGAAAGGATCCCCTTTTGAAATCATCAAAAAGAACTAGCCCCTTTTGTGTTTCATTGATGTTGATTATGGATCTCTTGCAACTCGTTCTTTCGATTATGATTGAATGTTGTTTCTGTTTTTAAAATTCAACCCTGAAACTTATGTTGTTTAATTTTTAAGGTCTTGTTCTAGTTTCTATGAATCTAGTTCTCAAATTTTATGCACTCTCGTAGGGCTGTGAATCCATTTTCTTCACAATCTTGGGAAAATAATAGGGTTTTCCCTCACCAACACACACCCACAGGATCAAGAGGAGGAAAAGAATAGAGAGGAATAAGCTCCAAGGTTTTTTATTTTCTCACACACGCTTTCTTCCATATCTTTCTAAAATTTCCTTCACAAAATCGAATAACAAGTGTACTTTCCATCATGCATGTATGCCACCTCACAAGAATAACAATGAAAGGTGAGAATTTGATTCTCTTCCTTGATGGCAAGAAAAGACTCCTAAGTATTGGTGATTTTAGGCATAAAAGATGAGAGAGAAAGTGAGAGATGAGAAATATAAAAACAAAGGCAGTGTCTTTTCCTGCCCTTAAAGGAGAAAATCCACACCCTGAAAGGTAATGACAAGTGATCTCCTCGACATCACTCATGAATGTTTCCTTTCATAAGGTAAATTTGGATAATCAGACAAGAATTTTCCAGAATAATCGAGAAAGTATCTCCTTGAGGTGATCGAAAACTGAGTTTATTTCCCTCCCATCAGCGCTCTCTAATTATTTTTTCATATTCAAAAACTGATCGTTTATTCTCTCTCTCTCTCTTAAAACACCCTCTCACCTCCACCACTCACCTCTCTCTCTCTCTCGTAAAACACTGAACAACACCTCTCTCTCTCATGAAAACCAAAACCCTAACATTCAGCCAGTATTCAACTAAAACCCATCCAAAACCCAACATTCAACCAAAACCCATGTCTCTCTTTCACTCTGTTAGTTTAGCCAAAACCCTAACATTTTCCCCTCTCATTGTTAGTTTGTAATTTTTAATTTGTTTTTCCTCTTCTTAATTTCAATCAGGATTCAGAAGTTTTTGCTGGTGAGGAGTGCTTGTGAAAGAAAGATTTAGAGGTAACACTTTGCCTCTTTTCAATTCCTTTTTTTCTTCCTTTCCTTATAGATGATTCACTGCACTTTGTATTCTATTAATTAATTATACTTGTGAGTTGTTTTAGTAAAAGTCATTTTTCAGTTTAGTGTTTATCAATTTCAATCTCCCAAACCCGCCAATTTTATGTTTCAGTTATCAATTTCAGTTTAGTGTTTATCAATTTCAATCTCCCAAACCCCCAATTTCATGTTTCAGTTATCAATTTCAGTTTAGTGTTTATCAATTTCAAACTCCCAAATTCAATCTCCCAAACCCCCCAATTAATTATACTTCATTTTTTATTTGATTTTTGATTTGCTTATGTCGATAATGGTTTTATTTTTTGTTATAGTATGGTGATATGATACTTTTTGTTTCACAGTGGAAATAGCGTGGGGTAATTGGGACAGCAATTAGCAAAGTATTAAAGGTATGAAATTGAGTTTCATTGTCTCTATCATAAACATGTCCTTTTGTACTTGTTGTGTTTATTCATTTGTTTCTTTACATAGGTATGAAGGGTTTGAGGTCTGATTCAATTTGTGGTCTGATATGAATAAGGTTGATGTTTGTCCTTCATAACTGTTCCGACCTGGGCTGCGAGGCCCCGTTGGATATTGGGCCGGCCCATTATCCTGGTCCATACCACGCCATTCACCACTCAACGTTGCCCGCCCGGTTCCACCAAGGCCGACGGCCAAGATCTCTCTGCAAGATCCGACGACCACGGTACGTCTCTTCACTCTATAAATAGAGGTTCACCCATCTACCCCGGTAAGTCTCTCTCATTTATTGCATTCTCTCATTTGCCACTCCGCTCCCTCAGAGCGCTCTCTCTCTCTCTCTCTCTCCTCATTCACCTGATCTTACTCGGTCACATACTGACTTGAGCGTCAGAGTGTTTTGCAGGTACCCCCCACCCGACGTGGTTGCGCTCGGAACTTCACATATCAAGCCCGGAATCCTAATCACCGAGCTACAACAGATGATCTATGGAACATCCAATTGAGTACCCCTGACCGAGGAACAACTCCAAAGTCTAGGAACCTGATCAGTGCATTTTGATGCACGTTCTTCCATGTTTATACTTAAGCATTTTTATGTTTTGCTTTGTTTATTTTTATGTTTTATAATGTTTTTCTAATTTAGTTTATTTTTGGCTTAATTTGATTTCCGTGTTTTATTTTCAGCTTTAGCAACTTTCGCGGAAAAATTCATAACTGGAGCTACGAGTATCGGATCGACGCGTTCTAATATGCGTTGAAAAGCCAAGAGAAAGAGCTACAACTTTCATGTTGCAGCAAAAAGCGAATTCGGAGCACAAGAGTCTCAAATAATTCGTTGAAGTTCCAGACTTAATAAATATTTAGTTTTGGACCGGGCTTTTTATGTTTTTTGACCCGTTGGGTTAGAACCCGAATCCTTGTTTTTTCCTTTATACCTAGCAGCCGCGGTACTGTTCAGACACGTCTTTTTCACTATTCACGAAATACTTTAGAGGCTTGGGTACGAATTCTCATGGAGAACTAGAGGATCCAAACAATTTGTTGTATTCAGGTTCCGACACCTTGAGATTTTAGTAATTATAATCCAGGTTTTCTATTCCTTTCAATATAAATCTATGTCTCTTGTTTGCTTAATTCGATTTACATAGGTTATATTGGTTTAATTCGATTGATTGTATGATCCTAACTATAGACATGTTATCGTTTGCTTAATTCGTTATCATGTTTGTTTAATTCATGTTTGCTTAATTCATGAAACTTAATCCCGTTTGCTTAATTCGGATAATAGGAACATACAACTTATACTATCAATTGCGCTTGTCAGTTGATATTATAATCGAATAGGAACAGACAATTTGCGGTTGGAATTACGTCAATCGATGATAGGCAGGAACCGAATCAACAAATTGATTTTTAAACGTATTTGATAATCACTTATTTGCTCTATTTTGTTAAATCGGACTTTAAACCAAACATCCCTAATTCGATTTCAGTGGGTTAATTATTATACAAGAATCATTGAGAGACGATACTCGAGTTGTCGCTACCGTATACTATACTTTCAAAATACTCGTTTTTGATCCGTGCGCGACAGCGGATCAAAATTGGCGCCGTTGTCGGGGATTCTTGTTGTTAATAACTGATTTTAGAGTCATAGGTCTAGTGCTCTTGTGTTTAGACCATAGTTCCTCACTGTTTTGGCAATTTCGCAGCTTAGTGTCAAAAATCCGATTTTCGGGAAAATTGTGTCCGTTTCAAAATCTGTTTTTTGCAACCTGAGCAGAAAAATCGTGAGATCATTAATCCCGTACTCATAGAATGAGTTACGGGACTACGGCCTCAAATTGCCAAATTCCTCTTCCTTCTATTTTTTATGAATTTTTTACTGTTTTCATAGTTTTGAAAAATTCCAAAAAAATTCTCACAATTCTTATTTCAATTAATTAGATTAAATTTGGTGTTTTTGTATTTTTCTGAATTTTTTTTAATCATATCCCTTTGTTCATTTTGTTTCTACCTACTAGGGACATTGTTGGCATTTTCGGATTTGTTGCTGCTTTAGTCCTGGCTACTAGGTCTGTTTGTTCTGACTTGTTTTCTTTTGATCCTGAAGTTGAGAGAACCTTACACACACACCGCAGAGAAAATCAGGCTAGCACTAGTTCACCACCCGTTATCGATTCTGATTCTGAACTTGCTTTTGATAACATGGCTGAACAAAGAACACTAAAGCGACTTCTTTGCTCGATGTGAACTATAATGGTTTATGTATTGATTACCCTCAAGCCGATACACCATTTGAATTGAAATCTGGTTTAATACACTTGTTGCCAAAGTTTAATGGTCTTGCAGGTGAGGATCCGCATAAGCATTTGAAAGAATTTCAGGTTGTGTGTTCTACACCATTGAGGCCTGAAGGAATCACTGAAGATCACATCAAACTCAGAGCCTTTCCATTCTCATTGCAAGGTGCGGCAAAGGATTGGATATATTACCTTGAACCGAATTCTATCACAAGTCGGAATGCTCAAAAAAGAGTGTTCTTAGAAAAATACTTTCCCGCCTCCAGAGTCGCATCAATCGAAAGCGGATATGTGGAATTAGACAGATGGTGAGTCATTAGTCGAGTCTTCGGGAGAGATTCAAGCGGTTAGTGTCCATTGTCCCCAACACCAGATCACCGAGCATTTACTTATCCAGTACTTCTATGAAGGTTTTTTACCAATGGATAGAAACATTCTTGATGCTGCTAGCGGTGGAGCACTTGTTGATAAAACTCCAATTCTGCTAAAGCCTTGATTGAGAACATGTCTCTCAACTCCCAACAGTTCACCACTAGAAACAGTACTGTCCAAACCAAGGGTGTGAACGAGATCCAGGGTTCTTCCAACAAAGCTTTAGAAACAAGAATTGACGAGCTTACTTCTTTAGTGAAACGGTTGGCAACAGGTAAGACTCAAGCAGCAAACTTGTGTGGTATTTGTACTTCTCCTGAGCACCCGACCGATACATGTCCTATTTTGCAAGATGAGTCAACCACCGAGTTACCTCAAGCTTATGCAGCGAATCTTTACAACCAACGAAACAATCAGAAGGGGTACAACATTCCTGATCTATCCACTAACAAATACCATCCCAATTGGAAGAACCATCCAAACCTTCGATATGGGAACCAACAGTCCAGCCAACAACCAAACCCTTCCCCTGTGACCACCCCTGTACCTCCCAGACCTTCACTAGAGGATCTTGTCAAGCAAATGGTCATCAACAATCTCGCCCAAAGAAAGAACCGATTCTAGCATTCGGACCTTGCGACCGCAGTTGATCGACAACTTGCTACTTCAATGAATGCAATGCAGCAAGCCCAAGGACTGAACCAACTTCCTGCCCAAATAGTTGTGAATCCAAGAGGCCCTAATGTGAGTGCAATTTCCTTGAGATCCGGAAAGGTAGTGGAACCAGCCAAAGATAAAAGAATTCCTGAGGTAACACCTTCTTTACCTGAATACTCTCATGTTATGGTAGAAGCTGAAAAAGATAAACTGAAAGAGTATGTACCACCAATCCCTTTCCCACATAGAGTACTGAAAAATAAAGGGATTGATGAGGGGGACAAAGAGAATGAGATTTTGGATGTATTCAGAAAGGTCACGGTAAACATTCCGCTTCTTGATGTCATTAAGCAGGTTCCAAAGTACGCAAAGTTCCTGAAAGATTTGTGTACAAACAAAAGGAGGTTGAAGGGGACTGAGAGAGTCAACTTGGGAAGAAATGTTTCTGCCTTCATTTCAGCCTAAGCCTCCATCTGGAAAAGCCACAGGAGAGCAAAATGTTTCAGCTCTCACTCAGGTCATGCCACAAAAGTGCAAGGATCCAGGAACTTTTGCTATTCCTTGTACCATCGGGAATAGTAAATTCGAGAATTGCATGCTTGATTTAGGAGCGGGCATTAATGTTATGCCTACTTCTGTTTATAATAACCTTAATCTTGGCCCTTTGCAGCATACAGGTTTTATCATTCAGCTGGCGAACAGGAGCAATGCCCGCCCCACCGGAATAGTGGAAGATGTCCTTGTTCAAGTTAATGACTTAATTTTTCCTGCAGATTTTTACATCCTGGATATGGAAGGCAAAACTAAGTCAAGCAGGGCTCCTATCATTTTAGGCAGACCGTTCATGAAAACGGCGAAAACCAAAATTGATGTTGATGATGGAACCATGTCCATGGAGTTTGGTGACATTGTCGCAAAATTTAACATTTTCGATGCTATGAAACATCCCTTGGGAGAGCATTCTGTTTTTCATATTGAATTGATCGCTAAGTTGGTTGATGACACTTGCTCTGAATTGTTTTCACCAGATTTTCCATCTTTATCTGGTTTTGATGAGGTTTACTCATGTGATGATTGTACTGATACTAACCCTTGTGTTGTTTGTGCTGAGATTGATGCTGCCTTGCAGGGTAACATTTCCTCTACAGGTGAAGTTGTCGATGAAACTGTTTATGCAGTTGAAGCTCTCGACACCCCGGCCGTCCCAAGCACTCCATCCATTGAGCAACCGCCTTCCTTGGAGCTTAAACAACTCCCTGCAAATATGAAATATTCTTATTTAGAGAGTGATGAAAAACTCCCAGTTATAATTTCTTCTAACCTTGATTTCGATCAAGAAAGTAAGCTTTTGCAGGTTTTGAGGAAGCATAAAAAGGAAATTGGGTGGACGTTGGCTGATATTCCAGGTATTAGTCCCTCGCTGTGTATGCACAGGATTTTACTTGAGGATGGTGCTAAAACAGTAAGGCAACCCCAAAGGAGGCTTAATCCTTTGATCCTCGATGTTGTGAAGAAAGAGGTAACTAAACTCTTGCAAGCATGTATCATTTACCCTATTTCTGACAGTAAGTGGGTAAGCCCAGTGCAGGTTGTACCAAAGAAATCTGGACTCACAGTGGTAAAAAATGAGAAGAATGAACTTGTTTCCACTAGAGTTCGAGAATAGTTGGAGAGTTTGTATTGATTACAGGAGAGATTGAACCAGTGCTACTAGAAAGGATCACTTCCTCTGCCGCTCATTGACCAAATGCTTGAACGGCTTGCTTGCAGAAATCACATTATTGTTTTCTTGATGGTTTTTCAGGCTATTTTCAAATTCATATTGCACCTGAAGATCAAGAAAAGACCACTTTTACATGCCCATTCGGTACATTTGCTTACAGAAGGATGCCTTTTGGTCTTTGCAATGCTCCTGGCACTTTCCAGCGATGCATGATTAGCATTTTTGCTGATTTTATTGAACACTACATGGAAGTGTTTATGGATGATTTCACTGTTTATGGTTCTTCATTTGATGCATGTTTGAGCAGCCTAAATATGGTTTTAGAGAGATGCATCGAAACTGACCTTGTTTTAAATTTTGAAAAATGCCATTTTATGGTTGAACAGGGAATTGTTTTAGGTCACATAATTTCTGAAAAGGGCATTTCTGTAGACCCTGCTAAAATTGATGTGATTTCCACACTGCCTTACCCATCTTGCATTCGCGAGATTCGTTCTTTTCTTGGTCATGCAGGTTTTTACATGCGTTTCATTAAAGATTTCAGCAAGATAGCTCTCCCACTCTCCAACTTGTTAAAGAATGACGTCACTTTCAACTTCGATGACAATTGCAAAACAGCATTTGACTTCTTGAAGAAAGCATTGACCTCCGCTCCTGTCATCCAGTCCCCTGACTGGACCCTCCCGTTTGAGATTATGTGTGATGCTTCTAATTATGCTGTTGGGGCGGTCCTTGCACAAAGAGTTGACAAGGCCGCCCATGTTATTTATTATGCTTCTAGGACTTTAGATTCTGCACAGTCTAATTACACTACCACTGAAAAGGAACTTCTAGCTATTGTCTTTGCACTCGATAAATTCAGATCATATTTGCTAGGTTCCAAGGTTGTTGTTTTTACTGACCATGCAGCTTTAAAGTACCTGTTGAAGAAGCCAGAAGCAGAACCGAGATTGATTCGGTGGATGTTGTTGCTCCAAGAGTTTAATGTGGACATTAAAGACAAAAGTGGAGCTGAGAACTTGGTGGCTGATCACTTGAGCAGGATAGAGAGGGATGAAGATCCTTTTCCCATTCAGGATGACTTTCCTGATGAGAATCTTCTACTTATGCATGGAGTTACCCCTTGGTTTGCTGATATTGTTAATTATCTTGTTGCTGGTGTTTTTCCTACAGGTGCATCCAGGACACAAATTCACAAACTCAAAAGTGACGCCAAATATTATGTGTGGGATGACCCATATCTTTGGAGGTTTGGTAGTGATCAGGTTATTAGGAGATGTGTCCCCGACTATGAGATCGAATCTATTTTGCATTTTTCTCATGCATCTCAAGCAGGGGGACACTTTGGTCCTCAAAGGACTGCAAGAAAAGTCTTAGACTCAGGTTTTTATTGGCCCACTATTTTTAAAGATGCTTATGAGACCTACCGCTTTGTAAGGAGTGCGGATAGCAGTACAACCATCACTCGTAAAGAGTGAAATGCCTCAAAGAACCTATGCTTTTACGTGAGGTATTTGATGTATGGGAATCGACTTCATGGGTCCCTTTCCTATATCATTTGGTTTTCTACATTTTACTTCTTTGTTGATTATGTTTCAAAGTGGGTAGAGGCTATCCCCACTAGGACTAATGATTCTAGAGTTGTTGCAGATTTTGTCAGGTCTAATATTTTTTGCAGGTTTGGAATACCGCGAGCTATCATAAGTGACCAAGGCACTCATTTCTGTAACCGCACCATGGAAGCTTTGCTCCGCAAGTATGGAGTTGTGCACAAAATCTCCACTGCATATCACCCACAAACTAATGGGCAAGCTGAGATCTCAAACAGAGAGATCAAACAGGTTTTAGAGAAAATGGTGCAGCCAAACAGGAAGGACTGGAGTCGCCGTCTAGAAGACGCACTTTGGGCTCAAAGGACAGCTTTCAAGACACCCATAGGGATGTCTCCTTATCGACTTGTTTTCGGTAAGGCATGTCATCTTCCTGTAGAGATAGAACACCGTGCTTATTGGGCGGTGAAAAGTTGTAATTTGGAGATGCAACAAGCAGGTATTGAAAGGAAACTCCAATTACAACAGCTTGAAGAGCTTAGGCTAGAGGCTTACGAAAGCTCTAGGATTTATAAAGAGAAAACTAAGCACTTCCATGATAAGATGATTTCTAGGAAGGAATTCTCTATGGGCCAACAGGTTTTACTGTTTAATTCCCGCCTTAAGCTTATGGCTGGGAAACTTCGATCCAAATGGATTGGCCCTTTTGTTGTTACTAATGTTTTCCCTTATGGTGCAGTAGAGATTAAAAGTGCAGGTACTGACAAAGTTTTCAAGGTCAATGGGCAGCGCCTAAAGCTATTCCATGAAAGTTCAAATACCAAGATGCAAACATAGAGGAGCTTTCTTTGGAAGCGCCCAACTACACTGCAACTTGATCAGGGAGTTCTTCTTTCCTTCTCTCTACTTTAATAGTTATGTCCTTTCATTGAGGACAATGCTTGTTTCAAGTGTGGGGGAGGGAATCATTTGTTTTCTTTGTTTTTATTCGTTGTTTTTGTTTTGTTTTCAGTTATAAAATAAAAAATAAAAAAATGCATCTTTTTGAAAGTTTTGGGCTATAGATTAATCTGAGTTTTGGGTTGTGGAGATTTGGGAAAAGTTCACAAGATCGGTATCGTCTTAACACCGTGAATCTCCTGCTTATGGAAATTAATTTGAATCCTTATTATGACATAGCCTTGAATTCTCACCCTCTGACAGCTCTTGAGTAGTTTATCTTTGCAGTCAGCACCATCTCACACATGCTCTATGTAAGGAAGCCGATGAAAATAAGTGAGTGATCCAAAAAAAAAATAATAAAAAAAAAATAGGGAATGCTCCTTCTAAGTTTGGTGACCCTCACCCGGTCACTTAACCCAACGGTCGTAGAACCTACACACAAAAAAAAAAACAGAGAGAGATTCCCATTGTTAGTTGGTTCAGAGGCTTCTGGTGCTGAACTTGGTAGGGTGGATTACGGTCCATTCCCCCGCAAATACAATTGGGTAAACAAGAGTTATGCCATTTAATTCCAGAACCCCATGCAAAAAGGATCAGAGTCACTAACCGGCGATGGCCTTACTATAGGTGTGTGGAGATAACGGCCTTAATGTGATTGCGCCAGAATGAAAAAGAGGAAAAAGGAGGATGGGTAAGTTAGGCTTCGGCATAATAGCATGATTCGGATTGGGTTGTGTATTCAGGAGGCTTACGATTGCACAATTGTGGATTAGTGTTACTACGATGCCCTTAGTGTGCAAGATTAGTACCTATCGACACAATCTTAGCCGAAGAAAAGTTTGTGGCCTGGAATGAGTAACTCATGATGCTTGTGTGTTTGCTGAGTTTTTTATTTTTATTTTGCTCGGAGTGCAAAAATTCAAGTGTAGGGGAATTTGATCAGTGCATTTTGATGCACGTTCTTCCATGTTTATACTTAAGCATTTTTATGTTTTGCTTTGTTTATTTTTATGTTTTATAATGTTTTTCTAATTTAGTTTATTTTTGGCTTAATTTGATTTCCGTGTTTTATTTTCAGCTTTAGCAACTTTCGCGGAAAAATTCATAACTGGAGCTACGAGTATCGGATCAACGCGTTCTAATATGCGTTGAAAAGCCAAGAGAAAGAGCTACAACTTTCATGTTGCAGAAAAAAGCTATTTCGGAGCACAAGAGTCTCAAATAATTCGTTGAAGTTCCAGACTTAATAAATATTTAGTTTTGGACCGGGCTTTTTATGTTTTTTGACCCGTTGGGTTAGAACCCGAATCCTTGTTTTTTCCTTTATACCTAGCAGCCGCGGTACTGTTCAGACACATCTTTTTCACTATTCACGAAATACTTTAGAGGCTTGGGTACGAATTCTCATGGAGAACTAGAGGATCCAAACAATTTGCTGTATTCAGGTTCCGACACCTTGAGATTTTAGTAATTATAATCCAGGTTTTCTATTCCTTTCAATATAAATCTATGTCTCTTGTTTGCTTAATTCGATTTACATAGGTTATATTGGTTTAATTCGATTGATTGTATGATCCTAACTATAGACATGTTATCGTTTGCTTAATTCGTTATCGTGTTTGTTTAATTCGTGTTTGCTTAATTCATGAAACTTAATCCCGTTTGATTAATTCGGATAATAGGACCATACAACTTATACTATCAACCCCGAACTCCTTTTGGTGCTGAATAGCCTCTTCAGGCTTCAACAGCTCGCTTCCGAGCTCCTGCTGAATAGCTTCTTCAGGCTTCAACGACTCTCCGGCTTGTTGAGTCTAACACTCCATCATAGAGTCCGTCCAGTTTGCCCTTCCTCCCGGCGCGGACTGACGAGTTCTGTCGGGGGTCGAACGGTTTTGCCAATTTCGCTTTATGCGAGCCCATCCTTCCCTCCTGATGCCTGAACTGACGAGTTCCATCAAGAGGCCGAAGGAATGAGACTCATTGCACGGTCTCCGCCCCGAAGGCCGGTCGTCTTACGCGACACCGGTAAGAAGGTCGGACGTCTCACATGACTCCGGTAAGAAGGCCGAGTGTCTCTTACGACCTTGGTACCAAGGTCGATAAGCCAACAGCGGCCCCAGTAGGATGAAAGTGAAGGTCGGGCACCCCAACAGCTCTAGTACCAAGGTCGATCGCCCACACCCGGCATCGGTAAGAAGAAGGAAAAGGGGACCCAGAGCGGTCTTCCTATCTTACAAAGGCAATGAGTCTGCCTCCTCGGCGCTCAGCTGCCGGTCGCCTCGACCTCCTAATTTCTCTCTCGGCTAAGTTCCTAAACTTGCCTTATTTCCCGGTTCACTCTCATGCCCAAGCGGCAGTGAACCTCACTTTAACTGCCGATCACAGGTATGCAACTAAACATATAATCATATTTAAAAATAAATGAAATTCAATCAAAGTGCGGGTATTTAAAAGCCAGAAAAAGGGGATGGAACCCAATTGTGCTTACATCTTTAGGATGGCCCCGGACATGCCCGAAGCCACCCAAACAAATTGCTTAAAGAAGAAAAAATATTATAGAGGCAAAGGCCGAGAGCTCAATTTTCTCCTGCATTCTCCTTTGAAGTATCTCTGTTTGCTTCAGGAGTGCCATCGCCACCGCCGGCTGCATCCACATCCCCCTCGGCTGCATCCTCCTCGGCCTCGGGGGGAGTGTAGACAATTGTTCCGTACTTTGCCAAGATCTTGCCATCCTCAACCCGTTGACTAAGGTGCACATGATGCGCTGGGAAATCAGGGTCAAGCACCATGACTTGTGAAAGACACCGAGTATACCCGAGCTTGGCTATTTCGGCGTTGGAGTTCTTCAGCTCTTGGCATCTCTTCTCTATCTCTTTCACCTGAGCTTGGGCTTTGGCCTCAGCATCCTCGGCTTCTTTGCGCATCCGGGCCAAGTCATCTCGAGCACTCTGTAGCTCCGCAGAGACTCTGTCAAGATCAGCAGCCTTTTTCTTATTTTCTGCAGCTTGGGTCTCGGCGGCGATCAAACTTTTCAACAGGTCGGTGTTCTTATCGCACTCTTCCCGCATCTCTCAGTTCTCCTTCAGCAACTCTGCATATTCACGGCGTGCATATTTAAGTTCTAGCTGGGTCCATGCCAGTTTGCGTGCTAAACGATTGTTATATGCTTGGGACTCGGAGTACATACCTTCAAGATTCTCTGGAGTGTTGACCAAGATAGCTTTCTTCATTTTCTCGATGGCCTCGGCCCCCAACCTGATAACCTTGGCCACTGCAGAAAAGTCAGCCTCGGTCTCGGTGAACTCCACGGCCGGTGCTGCCGCATTTTTTTGCTTTTTGCCCAGATGCACTCCGGCTCCTCGGCCCTTGTCGGTGCTTTGCTGGTCGGCCTTGGAAGGTCCTTGCGGGACCTTAGGAGATGTAGCTTTGGAGGAACTCTTTTCTTGCACTTTCCTCTTCTTCTCCTTTGGATCAACCGTCTTCACGGCACTGGAAGAGCTTGGTTTGGTTTTTGGCTCCACGCGGGTGGAGGAGGTTTAACCGTCCTCTTTCTTTTTCTGTGTGCCCTTCGACACAGCCTTAGGGATCTCCACGTTGGTATCCACTATGGTCTCGCCCAAAAGTCGATCAAGTTCATCCATTTTATCTGCAAAGGGAAAAAAGGAACTCGGTGTCAGCAATAGCCCGATCAATAAACAAAAACAAAATGAACACAAGTAGAAAATCTATGTTTCTCAAAATAATCCTGCAATTCCTTCTTGGACTTGGCCAGCGCGCCGAACATCCTGCCGCAGTTAAGCCTCCTGTTCTTCTTGGCTAGCTTCTTGCCCCAATCGTCCATCAGTCGGAATGACTCCCTATCGTACCCTTCCAGATTACACGGTTCAACTAGGTAATCGACATTAGTGATAACATGTCCCCCGCCAGTGAAGTGATGAGCACGACTCCAGCTGAACGGAAAGTGGGGCTTCAGCAAGGTTCCACCAGCCATCTCGACAATGGACTTCTTCGCCGCTTGGTTCATTGCTTGCACGAAGAAAAAGTTTTCCTTGAAGTTGCGGTTTGAGTCATTCGCCAGAAAGAAATACGATCGGTTCGACTTGTTCTTGAATCCTATGTGCACATACCTACTGCCCTCGGCGCAAGGTTCAGTTTTACGAGTTATGGTAAAGAGGGTGAAGAAGACTCTGGCACTTGGTTTCCTCCCGAGGTACCTCATGGTCAATTCGAATCCCCTCAGGAAGCCCCAGCAGTTTGGCATCAGTTGCGACGGCGCTGCTCTCAAATACCTCAACACCTGCTGTTGGAAGGGGTTCAGTGGCAGCCGGACATTCATAGCTTCGAGAGTTGCCCCGTAGAAGAAGTATCTAAAATAGGAATGCTCACTGCAGACCGGAATGCCTGACACCAAAGTGACTCTCCACTTCTCGCCCTCGAGTGAGTCCAAGTAATATTTTTCATAAAATTCTGCAGGCTTGTCCGACTTCGCACGCGCAGGAAGCCTGCAGACTTCAGTCGACACTCAATCATATATGTCCTCGAAGCGCTCGGAATGGTTTTCCATGGTCACCTCGGTCGCAGCTAGACGGAACGTCGCCTCATTATCATCCTCGAAGCTCGGTGTTGGCGGCCTTTCCCATCCAGACATAGGAACAGAGAAGCTAGACTTCGCCGACATATTGTGGTAAGTCGTCTTGAGCAGAAATCGGGAGCACTCTGGCGCCGGCGCTGGACATCCGTCGACCCCCCTCTTGAGAATCGGCTTTCTCGGCGGAATGAAGCTATTTCCTTATTCACTCTTTGTCCGGACCATCTGCATTAGGGGGCATGCTACTAACTCACTCTCCACTCCGATGTTCTATCTATCCGCCTCGGACCACCGAGGCAAGACAAATTGAAGCTGACCTCCCCGGCAGGAGATTGCCTCGACTAACTATGCTACTCTACAAGTACTAATCTTTAAAAAAAACTATCTACAAGATAAGTTGTTCGGAACTAACCTGTATGCAGGGCTGGGAATAACTCGGACTTAGTACGGCGAAAGTTTGAACTCGCGTGGCGAAGCTAAACTCAGACGATGGCCGGAAGTTTTCTCTCTCAAGAATCATGTGTTGTTTCTCTCTCTAACAGTTTGCTCTCAGTTGCAAGTGAGTGAGAATTCTCCCCTCACTCCTTATATACGTTCCCTCCTCACGCCTGCAATGGAACGTCACTTCCTTAAAAGCGTCTGCCCGACATCATCAAGACAGAGCACCTCGAGCAGACCAAACGACGCATTTGTAACACCCCCTTAGACATAACTACTATTTATGTTAATAAAATCAGATTTTTCCAAATTTTTCCACGCACCACAAAGAGAGTGCTACATTTAATCAAAACACCTTACATGATCTCCAAAATAGTAATTAAAGTAAAACTCCTGAATATTAGTTAAAATAAGCTTCAGTAAATGATACATAGCACCAACATCGTCCGAGGGCAAAATACTACAGCAGTGAGAACATTAACTTAACATCTTTGTTCAAATTATAAAGGAAATAAATACAACTAAACATCCCCCCCCCGGTGCTACGTATCAGAGCCGACTCGACCATACTAGAAGAATGATCTCTAAACACCTTTAGTCACCGTCACCTGCAGGTTGCCGACATACGAGGCAACACGACGCAGTAGGGTGAGTCTCAATACATAGATAATAATAAATAAAACAAGAAACACAGTAGAATAGGCACACCCTACCTACAGTCAATTCTGATACACCATTAATACAATTACACCAAATACAGTTACGTCCGAAATATACAGTTACACCAAATATACCATTGATTACGAACACCCAAGCACTCACCAGAATGTATGCAATGTATGATATGCAATATGCATGTGGATCCATCATCATCGCTTTTTGCCTTGAGGGCACACTGTTGCGCTTGTGTAATAGTGTGGTTTTTCGCAATTATAGTGCAAGTATACACATCGTACAAGTAATAGAGTGGTTTTAAGTAAGAGATCGTTCCCACGAGGATTGGTACACTTTTCAAAGTTCAAGTTTCAAAACACAAGAGAATCAAGTAACAAATCGGCAATAAGAGTTGGTTTTAAAGCTAGAGATGTAATAAAAACAAGTAAGCAAATGTTGGTTGTGAATATGGATGAGAGGTGAGTTGAGTTGTTGCATGCAGAATAAATCCTTTACGTCGTCGACGTTATAACGCTTACACGTTATAACGCATAAAATGCTATTTCGTATAGACGTGGCCACGCTTGAACGCTTTGTTGCAAAAGAGCTATGCTTTTCAAAGACAAAACGCCGAGTTTCAAGTATAAGAGGTCCTATGTCTAGGTTCTAAATAGGCCCACTCCTGTATTTTAAGCACCCACAGCAATGTTCTATGAACTATTTAGGATTTAAAGTGCATCTCACAATCATATATTGCTTTGTGTTATACCAAAAGAATGAACTTAGCGCTCCCAGCGAAAATGACTTGTTTATTTTTGTTGACATCATTTATAGTGTAAAATGAAAAGTTTGACTTTTTGTCTTCCTTTTTTGTTGTATTTCTCTGCATTGAAGTGAAATAGAAAAAATTATTTATTGTTATTGTGTCTAACTCTTGTATTATATCAATTTCTCACCTGATAGTTACATCTATTTGTTATAATCAACTAGGGCCTTAAACACTGCTAACATCTATTTGTGCTGTTGGTTTCATTACAGAGACATTTAGCAATTTGGTATATTTGTGCTCATGTTTGATTTCCAAAATTGCTGACGAATAATGACTCGTCGCAAATTCCCTCTCTAAATTATTTAGTGACGGATTTTGGCTGTTTAGAGAGGGATTTTGGGCATCTCTAATTTTTGTTTTTTTAGTAGTGATTGTTTTGAAAAGTATAAAGATGAGAAGATGAGAACATGAAAAGAGTTTCACCACTGTGCTGTTAGGTCATTAGAGAGAAAAACCAATTAATCAAAGCCCTTTTAACTGCCTATCTATCAATTTCCCTCCATAGCTTTTTCAAAACCAAACAGGCAAATGATTTTTACGTACACGCAAAAGCAATTTATTGATTAAACTGAATATGTGCGACGAAATATTTATTATAACACTAATATTTTTTCGAAGATTGTTTCACATCGAATAACAATCATATAAATCAAATATAAGCTTCGTCTCAATCAATGATATTTTTCATGTCATAATTTAATTCTAACTTGGTTCTTGCTTCTTGTGTTTCATGTCTTTTGTGGCTTTGGCCAAAGTCTTACTTATAGTTGCGTTACTTGAATCGAGACACTTATCATTTTTATTCCATGCAATTAACACACCAAGTGTCACTTGCAAAGTATACACAAGCATGTTGGCCATTTGGAGATCACAATTTTTAATGTTAAATAAAACCTTACATTAATGCAAGAGTTAATATACATAAGAGAAGAGAACAATCTAACAGATGAAGTGCAAGAGTTAATGCTTTTCTTAATAACAATCTGTCGCTGAAATTTACAAGTGGATTGAAAACCTTTCTATCCTTATTACTTCAATATTAATCCATCAATGGTTGTTTCTTCAAAGAACTCGATATTATGCTCAGAGAGTTGGTAATTGCTACAAGTAAGTTTACCCCGATAAGAAAATGATTTCAACTTGGGATTTGATATCTGAACTTTGATAGGGATACAAACAAACTTGCAAATCCCATGGTCAGATTAGCAAATTTATCAGTAAATACACTTAGGACTTTCTCTTTTCCTTTTTGTAGTTCGCAATTGTGAAGAATTAAATCACTCATCTTTTTGCACCTTGAAAATGGCTCAACAAAGTCTTTGTCATCACTTGAAGTAAATGTGACATAGTTCAAACAATAAAGTGAAAGGTCAAGATATTTTAGAGAATGACAAAACAATATTGAGTGAAATAACCTTTTTTTTGTAATTAACACGACTGAAACTTTGAATTTTCAATTTCTCCCCATTATGTGATATTGCATAGCTAAATTCCCTTTTGCCCATAGGATGAACATGACCACCAATATCAATAGAAATAGTATTCAAGAGACGATGAATCATCATGTTGGTGAAAAACCACTTCTTCATTTTCCTTATAGACTCTTCACAAAATTAATATCTCACTGCAAGGACATCTAATGATAAAATTAAACTTAGATAGATTCTAACGTCATAATTACTGAAATGGTAAATTGTAACAAAAACTACTTTTCAAAAATATAAGTCTCATATTGCACTTACGCCCAAAAAGTAAAAAGATTTTATTAAGTTTGGAGATTCTAAAGTAAAGAAATCCATATGAATAGATATATTAGCATAAAGTATTTTAATATTAGACCATAAACGAATAGCTGAATATAGGCACTTTAACTAATAAATTACCCATTTGATGAGTATTTTTCACTCAAAAACTTCAAGCATTATTTTATTTAATTACTTTGGGGCTAGCATATCACTTGATTTGGTTAACTGATTTGCGTCGCAACAGTACCTCAAACAATAACATCAATAATATTTATGACTATAGGGAAAATGGAAGAACTCTTCAAGATTTTTTTTCAAAATTTTCCAATAAAATCTAAACGCTATAATAGATCATCATGATTAAATGCTAATTGAAAACCTATAAATGAATGTTGGTATTGGTAGTTTGAGAAAAATTAGAAATCAAGTTGAGAATTTAGTGGTGTGGCATACCTTTGGTACTTTGTTGAATTGATTTTGAGAATTATCATTACTTTCATGAGAATATGTCTATCTCCATCTTCATCTTCTTCGTTATTGTTACCATCAACCATATCCAACCAAACAATTGATCCTATCATAAAGATGAAAATGTAATTGGTTTTCTTATAGAGTTGATGTGATGTTTAAAATTTTATGCTCTTACATTTTATATAGTTCCGAGGCAACTTGCAATATGTTTAGATTGAGGGAAAGGGAGATGAATGAAGGATTTTAGGTAAGCTATATTTTTTTAGGAAATTTTATGAAATAAGGAAAGACACAATGTACATTAAAATAAATATCGTAACTCGGTCATCACTTTATACATTTATATTATTGATTTAAAAAATATCGTAACAATGTACATTAAGATTAGTTGTGAGATTCACGGACGAATGAGTATAGAAAGATAACAAAAGAGAAAAATAAAAAATTTAAACATTTATATAACAAGTCATTAATTATTTATTTTATATTATTGATTTAATTAAATGAGATAGGAAAAATATCTAGTTAAATTGAAGCAAAGGAGATGAATGAAATATTTCAAGTAAGATATATTTTTGGTAGGAAACTTTGCGAAAGATATGAATTGAAGAAACAATGCACATTAATATTAACATAATTATTTGGTATTTTTGGTTTGAGGTTACGAGTTATACAATAGTTTAAGGATTAAATAGAATTTATATAATAAATTATTACCTATTAATATTTTTTAATAAACATGTTAAATTTCAATTTTACTTTATGAAGTACATCTAAGTCTAAAAGAGACATGGAAAACATATGTTTAGATTGTGGAAAAGGGAGATGAATAAAACATTTTAAGTAAATTATATTTTTGGTAGGAAACTTTACAAAAGAAAAGAAAGAAACAACGTATATTAATTAAAAGCATTATTTTGAGTTATTGCTTTTAGGATAAGGGTTACACAATCACTACAAGAAAAATGGGTTTTTTTGGCGGATTTTTCCGCCAAAAAACACCCAAATCCGCCGCAAATACAGGTTTTTTGGCGGATTTTTCTGCCGGTAAAAGGCTGGTGGCAACGTATTTTCGGCGGAATTTCCGCCGATACTTTCCGGCGGATTTTAAGTCATTTGCGGCGGATTTTTGCAGGGGAATTTGCGGCGGATTTCCCCAGGTACTTTCTGGCGGAATTTTGCACTTTTTGGCGGATTTTTCCGCCAAATTTTATTTTATTTTTTTAAAAAAAATCCGCCGCAAATACATTCAAATCCGCCAAAAAAATATATTTTATTTTTTTAAAAAAATCCGCCGCAAATACATTAAAATCCGCCAAAAAATTTTATTTTATTTTATTTAAAAAAAATACGCCGCAAATAACCTAATTTCAGCCGAAAAATATTTTTTTTTTTTTTAAAAAAATTTAAAAACATTTTAAAAAAATTTTATAAACGTTTTTTAAAATTAAATAAATTTTAAAAAAAAATATAAATAACATATTTAAATTAAAAAACTCAAATAGTGATAACCAAATAAAATGTTTTTAAAAAATAAATAAATTTAAATTAAAAATATAAATAGTAACAAAGAAACAAAAATCACCAAACTCAAACAAATCTTAAACAAACAACACCACAATTAGTAACAAAGTATAAGTTAAAACAAAATATAACTTAAAACAAAGTCTAAATTAAAACATACCTTCAAAACAAATTTGAGAGAAGTGTTGAGAAATAGTAAAGATTTAATGTGAGGATTGTTAAGAGAGTGAAATGGTGAGAGAGTGAAGTGTTGAGAGAGTGAAATGTTGAGAGAGTGAAGTGTTGAGAGAGTGAAATGTTGAGAGAGTCTTGAAAGTGAATTGTTGAAATCAGATTTATTAAGGGAGGATGAAGAGAGCCGTTGGAATCGATGTCATTTTCGGCGGAATCAAGATTGCTTTGACCGAGGTAGTCATTTTCGGCGGATTCCGAGGTCATTTTCGGCGGAATTAAGATTATTTTGACCGAGGTCATTTTCGGCGGATTTTGTTGATTTTTCGGCGGATTTTTAAAAAAAAAATTAAAATTTTTGGGGGAAATTAGTGTATTTGCGGCGGATTTAAAAATCCGCCAAATTTTTTTTTATTTTTTATTTTTTAAAAAAATCCGCCACAAACGTCAAAAATCCCCCACAAATGTCAAAAATCCGCCAAAACTTTTCTGGTGGATTAAATCCCCCACAAATGTAAAAAATCCGCCGGAAAGTTTGTGGGGGATTAAAATCCGCCAGAAAGTTTTGCCTTGGATTTTCAGTTTTTCTTGTAGTGAATAGTTTAAGATACAAAAATGGAAAGATATAGATGTTAGCATTATTATTTGGGATTCTTGATTTTAGGTTAGGGGTTACGCATTAGTTTAATACGCATATATGAAGAAGCGGTTGGTTTTCAAACTAGACAATTAAGATTAAATAGCATTTATATAACAAATTATTATTTATTAATATTTATTACTATTAAATGTGTAAATTTTCTGAAGTGCACCTAATTCTTAAAGAGACATGCAAAATATATGTTTAGATTTTTGCAAAGGGAGATGAGTGAAAAATTTTAGGTAAATCATATTTACGTTAGGAACTTTAGGAAAGAATGGAAAGAAATGATTCGCATTAAAATTCATAGTTATATTGATAACAGAATATTGATTAATAGAATCACTAAGAAACTTTTACCTACAATCCACCATAAATATAACTAAATAAAAAGGCACTCAATTATTAAATAGTTAGCGTGTCACCCCAAATCGAAATGATAGTAGATAGCACATCACCAAATAATCATATTTCCTGGGGATAAAGTCAAAGGATTGATACTCCATCCATAAAAGCTACAACAAGTCCACTTAGCCTTTGATGGAATCCATTTTCAGTAGTGTTCCGGCTAGGACTTAAAGTCCCTGTTGAACTGGCCCTGGCCCAATCCACATGCAAAGCACGGCCCAAAGGAGCGATGTGCAACAGGTCCCGTCTTTCAACGGCTAGGATTCTTCCACGACATCTGACGCTCACGATACGCCCTCTTCCTCTATAAATAGTGGTACAACCCCTCTACCACGGTACGTTCCCTACATTCCTGAGACATGCGAGACACAAGTGCTTCAGGTTTAGTGTGGCTTTCCTCTTTTGATTCCTCAGCAATTTTCTCTTTTGCAGCACCAGAAAGTTGGCCCATATTGAAGAAGGAGGAATCAAGAGACCCAAATTTGGATGGCATGTCAGAAGGGTGATATTCAATGTTGGTGGAAGGGATGCGAGGTTGAGGTGAATCGTCTATGGGGGATTGGTTTAGGTGCAGAAATTGATTGATGTTGGAGGAAGTTGCGATATTTTTGGTTTTGAGTGGTGAAATAATATCATGTTCTAGGTTGATTGCAGTAAGGAGTTGATCTAGGTTATGTGAAGTAGTGTGTGAGACAGTGACAATATGTGATGGTTCTTGTGGAGGAATTGTGGATATGGGGAGAACATTGGGGTAAGAAGGGTGCTGCTGAGAAGGGTTAGGATATGAGTGGTGAGAAGGGTGGAAGAGTAGGCATTTGTTCATTGAACAAATAGGGAAAGGGAGTTTGTATGATGGGTGAAGCATGAGTTCCTTGGAGAAACTCCCCCTGAGGTGATGATAGGATTGATTGAGTTAATGGTTCAAATATGATAGCATTGTCACCTAGCTCTTCTTGTGGCTTCTCTGCATCATGTTTCTCATTCTCAGTAGCTTCTGCAACCTTCCTTGCTTGTTCAATATCTGGAGCAGGTTCTACATTTGTTTCCACATTGATGTCCATTTTTGAAATGTCTTGAAGCACCATTGTTCTCTCAGAGCCATTCTCACCAGAAGGGTGGAGGTTTAGTTCCTCAGTTTTATCTCCTATGTCTTCACCACCAGCAACCTTCTCTGGTGTAATGTAACCTACTTCTTCAACAACTGCAGGTGTTTCTTCTTCAACCAGTAACCTTATTGCATCTTGATCTGCAATTCCCCAAATTTTTCTGTCATTCACGTCATTCTCTTGACCCTTCTCTAGGTCAGTTTCCATTTTGTGACCCTTCTCTTGTTCATCAGCAGTCTCTTGTAGAACATCATTCTTTCTCTTGCTTCTTTTCTCTTTTCTCATTACCTCAGCAATGGATTCTTCATTTCTTGTGTCCCTTGACACCTCATAGATCTTTCTTGTCTTCTGTTACTTCTTTTTCTTTTTCTTTTCCTTCTCATCTACCTTGGTGACCTCAATGCCCATGAGTTTGAGATTAAGGAGAGCGTAGTGAGAAAGAAGAGGGAAGTTAGGAAGGATGCCACATTTTGCATGCACCCACACCTCCCACCCAAAACCTTTCCACCACACCTTCACCTAAACCATCACCAACCAAATAACCATCCCCTCCACCTAACACACATTCTCCATCACAAAAGACCTTCTCACAATTCCAACCCTTCATCCACCTCCACCTCAAGCCAAACCATCAAACCTTATCCCAACACCTTTCCCATTTCCAAACCAATCCACTCCACACAAGTCCTTATCTTCCAAGCAACTTCCCCCAGCAAAACAAAAACCATCTCAGCCTCACAAAAGAAAACTCCACCCAAAACTCAACTTTCCACGGAGCAACCACCAAGGCTATTGGAAACTAAAATGCATAGAGTTGGTAGCATCAGTATCAGCAAGCAGTGCTGCAACATCTGCTGCATCATCCAAGAAAGCTATAAAAACAAAAATGGTGGCCAAAAAGAGAGGAAGGGTGCCTAATTCTGTTATGGAGAACTTTATTTTGTTATGGTCAGAACATATGATTGGATGCCTCCTCCTACACCAGAGCCTCGGTGTAGCAATGGCAGTGTCGCCATCGCAGTGAGAACGCAGCGGAACGACGCGAGAAAAGGAGAATTTCAGGATCGCGCCACGGTTGTGGCTTTAGAATGCTCCGAATAATATAATAGAATCAGAGATTTGATTGTGTACTTTCATTTTTCATCTGAAAGATAGTACAGTGCTTTATATAGTTAGTTGACTTACACACATTGTCAATTAACTCTGAACTAAACTCTAATGAGAATGAAATCTGCATGCAGTTACTAAACACTGTAATTGTACAGTTAGTATAATGCTCTTTCTCTTAAATTCATCCACCAACAACCATAATGATATGTATCAGGACCAGCCCTTGCTTTAAGTAATTTGTGTTTCATACAAAACTAGTTGTTGGAGTATCTAGTTTTAGTAAGAAGTCTCGTATAGGATCAAAATAGAGATATAGCACATCATATAGGTGAATACATCTAATGTCCTAAGATTTTAGGTGAAAGATATGGTGTCCAATCTATTTATATGTTCATTTTTAGCACAATGAGGAGATTTCCAGGTGTTTTAGGCTCCCACTGCGACCTAATAGTGGTATTAGAGACAATGGTAAAGGTGACTACGAAAATCTACTTTAGCCATGCAAAGGTTAGGTGGTGTGTCTCATTGATGAATGTTAGTCAACAACGAAAAGTTAAGGATTTCAAATCCTTTTGAAAATTAAAAATTGAATGGATTCGATCTTATACATACTCGAGAGTTTTTCAAAGATAAAAACTCAAAATGCTCACAGTTCCAAGACCAATATAAAAGACCTACTTCGAGAGCCAGACATATTATTACATGCTTTTGATAAAAAAATAGTATTGATTGTTTACATTTCAGTAAAATATAGTATGTATGCTAAGCTCAAAAAATCCAAATTAGAAGCCCTGCTACTAAACTTTGTAACACTTTCTCTCCCTTGAAAGAGGCATATTAACCTTTGCTGTGACTGTTTCATTTGTTCCCTTGTTTTTTCCATGCTCGGAACTTCCATCAGCTGAAAATAAAGAATGATTATTCTGAGTAAAGTCAAAGTTAAAAATATAAACAGAAAATGAAGATATTATTCTTGAAAGGATGATTACCCAAAGGAGTAGTAGAAGGAGTGATGGAGCCACCATTGGAGTTGTGACCCAGTTGGTTAAAAGCTTGAGCTTCAGCTGATTTAGGATCCAAGTGCAGAAGTGCTGCTCAAATCATTTCAATTTTCAAACATAAATTCTTAAAAATAAAATTCTTTGATGAAAATAAAATGATTCAAACCAAAAAATGTGATATGCTATGTAGCACGAACACCTCTGATTACCGACACTGACACTGACACTTCATTTACTTGTATTTTTCCAAAAATTTCAAAATTAAACCAATGTCTAGGTATCTGTATCTGTGTCGTGTCTGATGTCCGTGTTTGTGTCGGTGCTTCATCAGTGATATGATAAAACTCACAAGGACATTGGGAAAAATTATCAGGTGCCTTGCAAAGAGAAGGAAGACCAAGAGCAAGTGTAATATTAATCTTTAAGCCGAAATCAGGGTCATCTCTATCTTTAAGAAACATGCATACGCACTTCTTGTTGTTCTTTATGGATTGTATGAGACCACTACAACAATCTGTTATAACCTAATTAACTTTCTCAACCAATATCTTGCTCAACTTCTAACCTAACTTTCTCTACCAATTCTTAACCAAATGCAGCAAAATAGGTGTCCAAATTGAAGGGAATTCAATCTAGTCTAGTTTCTAAAGAAATAAAAATCATTTCTAAATGACTTTTATGGAAGTCACTGCGAGCCAAAAACTAGACATATGTCTATACGGTTTTAAGGCAACACCAAATCGAATCCATTTTCAGTTCAATTTCTACAACTTCTAAATCACACCATCAATCATCAGCCAAACAGGTTATAAGACACTTAATTCCAAGCAACTAAAAAGGATTCAAAGAGTTTATAAGAGAATCTTAGCAACACAAATCATTTCCTCAATGACAACATTCACATATCTCAAGATTAACATGCATAACATCCAATTTCATCTTAAACTGAACTAATCCCTCAGTTTTAAATATGTAAATAAGACCTTTCTTCTTACAAGGAATAGAAGGTAAGTGAGGGAATGTGAGGGTGGGTTGTGAGCAAGTATGGTGTACGGTGGGATACAATACAAGAAAAAAAATTACTCTATGGGCTCTTATTTAATTATTCCAATTTACTCTTTGGATCTAACAAGAACCTCAAATAAATAAGTCAATTAAATATTACTCATAATTAAATATTCTCACATTTTCTTGATCATTGAATAAAATAACTGTTTTATCCCTAAGGTCCAAATTTGCTTTAAATTACTAAATAACAAAAAAAAATTGGGATGTTACAATTTCCAGGGCTACTCTCTTGATGTTTTGACTTCAATCACCTTGTTTAAGTATACCTACCAAGTATGATAAATGGGCTAGATGTTAATAGCCTGTCAATAAGAGGATCGTCTGTTAGAATGTTTGAATGGTGATGTCTTTGTTGTGATTCATTCATAATTACTATTGAATTTGTCATGTTTGAACAATTGTGATTGTTTAATTATAAGTCCTAATTTAGTGTGTTTTTAACCTTTGAATTAAATAAAATTTCAAAATTAAACCAATGTCTAGGTATCTGTATCTGTGTCGTGTCTGATGTCTGTGTCTGTGTCTGTGTCCATGCTTCATAAGTGATATGATAAAACTCACAAGGACATTGGGAAAAATTATCAGGTGCCTTGCAAAGAGAAGGAAGACCAAGAGCAAGTGTAATATTAATCTTTAAGCCAAAATCAGGGTCATCTCTATCTTTAAGAAACATGCATACGCACTTCTTGTTGTTCTTTATGGATTGTATGAGACCACTGCAACAATCTGTTATAGGTGCTTTGGCACTTCCACCTAGATAAGGTAAACATGTTGCGATCCACATCGGTTGTTCTACACACTTCGCTTCTCTTGTCTTTGATTCCCCATTGCATGATATTAATGGTGATTAATAATATTAATGATGTTGCTAACATTAGCATGTGTGGTGGAAGAAGACTAGACATTTTCAATGATGGATGATGGATCAGAGATTGATTAAAGATATATATAGAACAATATTATTTTTTTTCTTTCAGTTCTGTAGTTCTAGAAAGAGGAATACTACACAATACAGTGCAAAACAACAAGTATAATACACAATAAATCATTTAGTTTTTAATCTAAATATTTATATTAATATTAATATATTTCCTCTCAACCATTTCTCTATGACTAGACTCGATGGCAAGTCTTTCTTTATGAAGTCTTGGTCTTTGTTTTTATCTATTATATTCCACAACACACTTATTCCACAACAACCTATTCCACATTGACCAAATGATGTTCCTATCTATTTTCTTTTTCTAGAAAGAGGAATACTACACAATACAGTACAAAACAATAAGTATAATACACAATAAATCATTTAGTTTTTAATCTAAATATTTATATTAATATTAATATATTTCCTCTCAACCATTTCTCTATGACTAGACTCGATCGCAAGTCTTCCTTTATGAAGACTTGGTCTTTGTTTTTATCTATTGTGTTATTTTAAAGCTAAACCATAAATCACGCAGGACTTTTGTTTTTGTATTCTTGGTAGATACTTTATCTAATGTTGAATTCGAAAATTAAGCTAAAAATCACAAAGGACATGCAAAATTATAAAAATGTAAAATGAGAGTTTTATCATTATGAGAGGTTTTTTTGGTTACCATATTATGGTGTGCAACATCTATTGGCTTTGTCGGTTACTAATCTATGTTGGAGAATCTTGATTAGGTGTGTTAATTACTATGTTTAGTTGGTTGTTAGTAGTTGGTTGGTAAACTATATTTATTATGTTTAGTTGGTTGTTGGTAGTGGAATTATTTAGGTAGGATGATTGTGTATATATATGGATGTATTCAGAACTCAATTCTTCAAGAAATATATTAAGTTTCAATATGGTATCTAGAGCCAATTGAGACAAAACTCTTACCCGGTGAACCCACTGTTTTCCGGTGACAAATTCACTCTACAGAAGCCGTGTTCATCTCCTGGTTTACGCTCCTGCCACAGCCGTGTTCATTTTTCCGCGACGGTAACCACCACACGCCGCCGTCTGGAAAATTTTTCCGGCGATTTTTCTGACGGAACCACCACCAATAGCTGCGGAATCCACCGATCTACAAAACCTCCAAAAACACCGTACCTGAAAACCCAGAGACGCGCTACCACGCGCCGTTCTTCTCTCCGGCGAGATCCACCACCACCGTCGCTTCCGCCGCGCGTGACGGCGCGTCCGGCCGTTTCTCCGACCTCCGTTTTCATCGCCGCCGTCGCCTTCCTCTCCTGGTTCCATATCCGCCATTACTTTTGTGTTTCGAGGAACGGTGGTACGTGTTTCTGTACAAATAGTGCTTTCTCTCTCCTGTTTGACGTGTTTTCTCTCTCTTAGGACTGATTATGACGACCCCCACTGAAACCTCAAAGTTGTTCACCAGTTTTGTGACCTCTCCTCTCACTACAGAGAAGCTAGATGGCTCCAACTATGACACTTGGGCTTCCGATATTCAGTTATGGTTGGTAGGGCAAGGTTACAAGGAGCATCTCACCAAAAAGGCTGAAACTGTGACTGACACCACTGAACGTGAGAAATTTGAAAAAATTGACGCTCAGTTGTGCAGTATTATCAAATCCACCATTAGTCCTGTCATCAAACCGATTTTCCGTCCTCACCTCACGTGTGAATCGGTTTGGAGTCAAGCTAAGGAACTCTACACTAATGATATTGTGTGTCATGATTTAATGACACTCATTGCACCACGACGCGTTTGATGGTCCTATGTCTACCTATCTCGGTCGTGTTCATGCTGCCTCCATGACTTTAATGAGCTATTACCTCCTGCTTGCATCTAATGCTACTGAAAAGATGAAGGAACTTGAGCAACGAAGCACCTTTTTTATGCTTCTCGCCCTTTATGGCTTGCCTCGTGGATTATCTTTGCCACCCGTGATCGATTTTGGGATCTCACGATGTTCCTACTATGTCCAATGCATCATCGGTTCTTCTTCGGGTCCCGATTAAGTCTACTCCCGAGGTCTCAAACCCATCGGCCAAGTGACACCGCTGCACTTGCATCTCAGAAGAACAATCAGGGACGATCTCGTGGTCCTCCATCCAAGTTCAAGAGTCGGCCCAAGTGTGATCACTGCCACAATTTGGGGCATACAATTGATCGATGTTGGAAATTACATGGGCGTCCCCACGCATCGTTAATGCGACTTCGACTCTCCTCAGTAGAGACATCCGAGACCACAACTAAAGCTAAGCCAACTTCATCCGACTATGAAGAGTTTCTCCAATGGTTTGAGAATCGCGAAACTCGGGATCCGTTGCTTCAAGTGCACACACCGGTAAATCATTTGCTTGTGCCTCTCAATCATCTTCCTCGGCCCTTGGGCCTCGATCATCGTGCCTCGACCATATCACTGGTAATAAAGCTCTTTTGTCCTCTATTTCTACATCTGGTTACTTACCTACCCTAACCTCAGCTAGTGGAACTAAAACTCAAGCACGAGGAATTGGCACGGCCCAACTCCTCCCCTCTTTATCTATTGACAATGTCCTTTATGTTCCCGAATGCCCCTTTAATTTAATTTCACATTAAACGCTTGATCGAGTCTTTTGATTGTCTTTATTACCTTCACTAAGAATCATGTTTCCTTGCAGGATCGGATCTCGAAACAGATGATTGGCGACGGATGTGAGTCAAATGGCCTTTATTACCTCTCCTCATCTAAAGCTTGTGCAACCACTGATTCTCCTCTTACAGTACATGCTCAGTTGGGTCATCCTAGTCTTCGAAAACTACAAAAGTGATGCACCGAGTCTTACTAAACTGTCTACTTTGGATTGTGAGTCTTGTCAATTGGGAAAACACACTCGTAGTCACTTTCCTAATAGAGTCAATAAACGGGCTTCGTCCCCTTTTGCTTTAGTCCACTCCGATGTTTGGGGTCCTTCTCGTACTATCAATACCTTTGGATCTAGGTATTTTGTTACTTTTATTGATGATTTTTCCCGTTGCACGTGGTTATTTTTAATGAAGAATCGGTCCGAGTTATTTTCTATCTTTGAACAATTTTATAAAGAAATTAAAACTCAATTTGGTGTGTCTATTCAATCTTTGCGTAGTGATAATGCCCAAGAATATTTGTCACAACAATTCCAAACTTTTATGGCATCTAATGGCATCCTTCATCAAACGTCTTGTGCTTACACACCGCAACAAAATGGGATTGCCGAACGCAAAAATTGCCATCTCATTGAGACTACTCGGACCCTTCTCCTTCATGGTAACCTTCCCACTCGTTTTTGGGGGGATGCAGTCTTAACAGCTTGTTACCTTATAAATCGCATGCCCTCCTCTGTTCTTGATGACCAAACACCACACTCTATCCTCTTTCCTCATACTTCACTACACCCTCTTCAGCCACGTGTATTTGGGTCCACATGTTTTGTTCACAATCTCTCTCCTGGTCTTGACAAACTTTCGGCTCGTTCACTAAAATGTGTCTTTCTTGGTTATCATCGGTCTCAAAAAGGTTATCGTTGTTATTCTCCTACTCTTGACGTTACCTCATCTCTGCCGATGTCACATTTTTGAGTCTATCCCTTATTTTGAGTCGGCCACTCGATTCAACTAAGGAGCCACTTTCCACACCCTTCCATTGCCTCCTTTGTCAATCTCTCTTGAGTCTGTCACCCACAGAGGCCCCTCTGCGGCACACCGCCACTACAAACATATCATCGCGTCGTCGACCATCATAGTACACATTCCCGCCCAATGTATGCGCTCCGGAGGCCATACTGGACTCAAAGCAGCGCCCATCTCCTGCTCGGATCCGATTCTGCCACCTGAGCCTGACCTTCCCATTGCTATTCGTAAAGGTATATGGTCTACTCGTAACCCATCCCCTCATTACATTGCTTTGAGTTATCATCGTCTTTCACCTTTGCATTACACTTGTCTTGCTTCTTTGTCTTCTATTAGTATTCCTAAATCTGCGGATGAAGCTTTATCCCACCCGCAGTGGAGGCAAGCAATGATTGATGAGATGTGTGCACTCCAAAGCGGTGATTGGGAACTGGTACCTCTACCTTCCGGGAAGTGCGTAGTCGGTTGTCGTTGGTTGTATACGGTCAAGGTTGGGCGGATGGTAAGATTGATCGTTTAAGGCTCGATTGGTAGCCAAAGGATACACTCGAGATATTTGGGCTGGATTATAGCGACACATTTTCACCAGTCGCTAAGATGGCCTCAGTTAGATTGCTTCTTTCTATTGCAGCTATCAGACATTGGCCACTTTATCAACTTGACATCAAAAATGCTTTTTGCATGGTGATCTTGATGAGGAAGTCTATATGGAGCAACCACGGGGTTTGTTGCTCGGGAGAGTCCTCGAGCATGGTTTGTCGACTTCACAGTCACTTTATGGTCTTAAACAATCTCCACGAGCACGGTTTGGCGATTTAGCAGCGTGGTACAACAGTTTGGCATGACTCGTAGTGAAGTCGACCACTCTTTATTCTATCGACATTCACCCATGGATGCATCTATCTAATTGTATATGTTGATGATATTGTTATAATCTGTAGTGATCGGGAGGGCATACTCCAATTAAAGCAACATCTTTCTAGTCAGTTTCAGACGAAAGATCTCGGTCGACTCCGTTACTTCTTGGGCTTTGAGGTAGCCCAATCTAAGGATGGTATTGTAATCTCACAAAGGAAATATGCCATGGACATTACGGAAGAGACAGTGCATTGAATGCAAAACCAGATTGACACTCCTATGGATCCAAATGTCAAACTTCTACCTAATCGAGGGAGCCTCTTTCGATATCTTGGGAGATACGAGAAGATTAGTCGGAAATTAAATTATCTTCTTGTCACACGTCCGGATATTTCCTTTGCGATCGGTGTGGTAAGTCAATTCTTGAATTCTCCTTGTCAAGATCATTGGGATGCCGTGATTCGAATCCTTAAGTATGTTAAAAGCGCCCGGGAAAAGGTCTTATTTATGAAGATAGAGGCACACTCGGATAGTTGGTTACTCGAGGCGCCCGATTGGGCAAGCTCACCCATCGATGATAGGCGATCCACTTCTGGGTATTGTGTGCTAGTTGGAGGAAATCTAATATCCTGGAAAAGTAAGAAGCAGAACGTTGTTGCAAGATCTAGTGCTGAAGCTGAATATAGAGCTATTGCCTTTTTCACTTTCAAGATGATGAGAAGATGACTCTAATGTGTGATAATCAAGCGGCACTGCATATTGCTTCTAATCCGGTCTTCCATGAGAGGACTAAGCACATTGAAGTAGATTGTCACTTTGTCCGAGAAAAGATTAATGAATCGGGAGACATCTCCACAAGTTTTGTTAAGTCAAATGATCAGTTGGCCGATGTCTTCACAAAATCTCTTAGAGGTCCTCGAACCAGCTACATATGTAACAAGCTCGGTGCATATGACCTATATGCTCCAGCTTGAGGGGGAGTGTTAATTACTATGTTTAGTTGGTTGTTAGTAGTTGGTTGGTAAACTATATTTATTATGTTTAGTTGGTTGTTGGTAGTGGAATTATTTAGGTAGGATGATTGTGTATATATATGGATGTATTCAGAACTCAATTCTTCAAGAAATATATTAAGTTTCAATAAGGTGTATACCCGGCTTTACCGTTTCGTGTGGTTCTCCCATCCCAACAGAATTTTTGTCATACTCAGATTCGAACCCAAGACATTAGAGTGGGATCTTGACCTAATTACCGCTTGGACCAAACCTTATTAGTAGCATATGAGATTAGAGAGGTTTGTTGGTACCTACTAGGTATTACAGTCCCTTGACTAACCCTTTAGGTAGTCTTACAACAATTCTTTTCAAGGAATTTACATGCTTGTTTTAATATCCTAGAGAGTCCTCAAACAGAAAGCCCTTGAGATACGTTTCAAGCGTGGATTTGGGTCAGGCCCAATTCTGGTGTGGTTTTGGCCCAGTCCGAAACATGTCATATTTAATGGTTCACCCGTGAGAGATTAGATTTGCCCAATCCGAAACTTTCATCTGTTAATTATTTTTGTAATGAAAAATTTCCCCCAAAAATTATTTCATCAAACACATTAGATAAAACAAAGACCTAGACTTCATAAAGGAAGCCTTGTGGTCCAGTGATAGACTAGTGGTATAGAGAATAGAAATTTAATATAAATATCTATAACTTTGCCATTTCGTGTGGTTCTTCCCTCTCAACAGAATTTTTGTCACACTCATATCCAAACTCAAGACATTAGGGTGGGATCTTGGCCCAATTACCGCTTAACCAATCCTTATTGGTAGCATATGAGGTCAGAGAGGTTTGTTGCTACCTACTAGGCATTACAGTCCCTTTGACTAACACTTTAGGTACGTAGTCTTACAACAATTCTTTTCGAGGAATTTACATGCTTGTTTTTATCCTAGAGAGTCATCAAACAGAAAAACCTTGAGATACGTTATGGCTTTTATGTATTTGCATTTGACTTTTGATACTTGTGGTTCATATATACTTGTGGTGATGTAACTATGATTGTTTTTTGTTATATATTTGAATAGTTGTGCTTCTTTATATAAGAGTATTACATCTTTTAAACTTTAGTTTACCTTTATATGTTTCATATAAAAAAAACAGTTAATTTCTTCAACTTTCCTAAGAGAATGTGTGTGTATATATTATTTCGAAATATAATTATTAGTCATAAAACACCATTGTGGTGGAAGTTTCTATTGAATCAGAAGGTTTTTCTTATTTTCGATCGGGACTTCATCAAATTTGAATGTCATTGTCACTCCAAATTTTAGTGATAAATAAAAGATGACGGCAAACAACCTAAGTGATTGACGTATAACTTTAGATACGTCGACACATATTTCTAGTTGTTGAGGGAAACTTCCCTATGGGACTCTATCTAGCATTAGTTCATACCTGCTTATCTTATCATGCTTAGCTCGAGAGATCGCCTTGTGCGCAAGGATACCTAGTTTGTAAGTAAAAATAGAAGATATGCGCACTTTCTACAAATGAATTGCTTAATTAATTATACAAAAGTATGTAAAACTAATTTAAATAATCTTATTTCTCTAACATCTAAATATAGAAAAAATAAAATGTAAATCATACTTCTTTGATGATAGAGATTGTTGACTTAATCATAGTCACTAGCTTACAGTATACAATATCAAACTTATTTCATGTGCAAGACTAGTTGCGGTTTGAAATATTGCTGCTAATTAACACCCTAAATAAAAATGGAAAATATATGAATGTATTTTTTTTGACACAAAAAATTATATGAATGTATTAATTTCTTTAATTAGTTGAAGGAGTTGGAATAAACTTTGAAAAATTCCCCAAAACCAATTTAGGTAAATAATTTGTTTGTTCTTATAAATATATTTATATTAAATTCGATTCTCTAAACCACGTGTATATCACCGGATCACATTCCTTTACAAGTCTTCCTTATATGAAGTCTTGGTCTTTGTTTCATTCAATGTGTTATCCCAAAAAGCTAAACCACAACTCACGCAAGACTTTTGTTTATCAAAGTCATGGTTGATACTTTATCTAATGTGGAATTCTAAGGCTTCGGCGTGTCTCATTCGTTAAAAGATAGAGGATTAAATTAGCTTATTTGACAAGCAGGTGATAAGTACAGGTGTTTGGTAAGCACTAATGTTTAATATTTTTTGAAATGCTACTTCAAATAATTTTTTAGCGTATAGCGTCTCATTTTTTTTGGCATTTTACCCTTACTATTTTTCTTAAATTATTTTTCATTCCTCATTAAACATTTTGTCATCAATAACTAATTTAATCATTACTTAAATATCATTTTATGTCATTTTACATTATCAACTATTATAACCACTAGTTTTACCAAACACATAATTTGGTACCAACTATTTGGTCAAAAAAAAAATTGTATCAATTAGTTTATTCGCTATCCGCTAGCTTATCTACTATCCGCAATTTTTTACCAAACAAAGCCTAAAATTAAGCCAAAAATCACAAGTGTCAAGAACAAATGTCTAAGTTTTTGAAAACTCAAGTTATTAATGTATCTATTTTCAAAGTGTTAAAATCTACATGAATTTCAATATTGAATCGTAAAGATATTGTTGGAACGAGAGTTTTAAAGAGATGCTAGAAGAGATTCATGAAAGAAAAAGAATAATACTATGTATTAGCATGTAACACTTATAAATTATAACTATCGATCCAGTATCTCATATATTCTTAGCCAGTTACTAATTGGGCAAATGCTTTATAGTTTTATGTCTTTTTCTCTTTCTTGCAAAAAGCTCTTCATAACAAATAGCAATGCTCGATAAATAACTAATTAAATGTATGTTTGGTCATTAATTAAAAAGATAATGTTAATTTGGTGATAAAATTTGAGTTTTTTTTAGCGCACCAGGCATAGTGCCCGAATTTATTAATAAAAAAAAAAGGAAAAAGACAAAGAATAGCGAAGGGGGGACTAGATCAAAACCCTTGCCATCAGAGAAGAATAAACAGTAATAGAGAGCCCTTAAAAGAGTCCCTAAAACACAGCTGCCTACAGGCTATAGAAAATCCTAAACAACCAGGCTAGCTAGAAGATTAAAATGATTCAGAGGCAGAATTTGCTTTTGAGACTTGGACGCAACAGCTGGTTCAAACGCAGTTGTTCCATGAGAATCAGAAATCACATTCTTGGTGGTGAATGAATGCAGATATAATTTGTATTGTAGAATTACAATTTCATTTTTTGTGGGAAATAAAGTTATTATTTAGTTTCAGCATTGTGTGTAATCTGTATTTACTAATTTATACTATAGAAGCATATCTACGTAGTATCACAATGGAATTTAATTGCAAAAAAACCATAAAAATTGTGTGTAATCTGTTTGATGATAATGTCATGCATATATTAATTAAGAAGTTGCATAATATTCGGGCAAAGTATTGCATTACAAAATTAATTATCAGATAAAAGTTTATAACTAAAATATAATATTAAGAATATTTTATTCTTATATCCATGTATATTTATTTTTTATTCTCTTTTTAGTAAAAAGTAAAAATCTTCTAGAAACTTTTTGAGAGAGAGAGAGAGAAAGAGGTGTGAAGTTAATGTAATAGAGTTTCTTGGGTAGTTTTATTGGTGCATAGTATCCAATAACTTGGCTGACTACGTATACTCAGTTTTGTCGGTACTCGTAATTCTCTATTTTTAATAGAGTTTTTGTCACACTAATATTTAAACTCGAGACCTTACAGTGAGATCTAAACTTATTTATTGTTCGGATCAACTCTTGTTGATAATATAAGAGAAAAAGAGAGACGATGTAATTTTAAAGACTAAATTGAGTCTTTTAAAATAACGAAAAAAAAAGATATATTGTGGTGGTGTCACAGCCACATTGTAGCATAGTCTCCACATAGAAGTGACAAGAGCATACACAATTGAAAATGACAAGGATATTATAATTGAGGATAATATTGAGTTCCTTTTTTTGACTTAATATCAATAGTGTTCCTAAGAAAAACAATGTTAATTAAAATAAAGTAACAATGGAATTTAATTGCAAAAGAAAAAAAAATCATAAAATAAAGTACCAATATACTAGTACACAAATACAGTGCACAACAAGAAGTATAAATATGGGGAAGCATTTAACATATAGAATCAACAACTAGATATAGAAAACTTGTTTCCTATCCTAAATCCACATTGCATGTGACCATGAAGTTTTCCATCTTCACTAGCCTCTTATTTCACCTTTGTTGCCTTGCTTTGTTAACATTTCATTTTGATACATGCACCTGTAATAATTCATCAAAATTAGTTCGTTGCATTCCAAGTGAACGTGATGCACTTTTGAATTTCAAAAACCATCTCATTGATCGTACTAATAGGCTTTCCTCTTGGAATGCTTCCAATCCCAATTGTTGCGAGTGGTTTGGAGTTGTTTGTAGTGACGCAACATTCAACGTCCTTCAGCTTCACCTCAACTCTTCATTAGATCCATTACATGATTATGATGTTGAAGTTGAAGTTGATGATGATGACAGCATTATTATTGCAGTTTATGGGAGGTGGTTTGGTGGTGAGATTAATGGTTCTTTGATTGAGTTGAAGCATTTGACTCACTTGGATTTAAGCAACAATAATTTTGGAGATATGCAAATTCCTACTTTCATTTGGGAAATGACCTCATTGACTTACCTGAACCTCTCCGATGCGGGATTCAATGGAATCCTTTCTCCTCGTATTGGGAATCTCTCCAATTTGCTCTATCTTGATTTGAGTTATGCTACAAATGGAACTATTCCATCTCAAATTGGGAACCTCACCAATTTGCTCCATCTTCACCTTGGAAGTAATTATAACTCTGAAACTCTATTTGCTAGAAGTCTTCACTGGCTTTCAGGTATGTCCCAACTTCAATATCTAAAATTGGAAAATGCAAACCTTTCCAATTCACTTGATTGGCTACATACTTTGCAAGCTCTTCCTTCTCTGATGGAACTACGCTTGTCAGTCAGCTTTCTTCCCACTCATTATAACCAACCATCTTTGCTTAACTTTTCATCTCTCCTCACTCTTGATCTTTCCGATAATATGCTTTCTTTTGTCCCGAAGTGGGTATTTGGATTGAGGAAACTTGTTTCTCTTGAATTACAAGGTAATTCCATCCAAGGTCCAATTCCCGATGGTATTCAAAACCTCACACTTCTTGAAAATCTTGACCTGTTTGACAATTCATTCTCCTCTTCCATACCTGACTGGTTGTACAATCTTCACCATCTCAAGTTCTTGAACTTGCGATTTAACAGTTTGAGTGGGAATATTTCTCATGCTTTGGGAAATTTGACTTCTCTAGTCAAACTTGATTTGTCATATAATTATCAACTTGAAGGAAAAATTCTACCTTCTTTTGGTAATCTATGCAACTTAAGGGATGTTGATTTCTCAATTCTCAAACTCAACCAAAAGGTTAGTGAAATTTTAGAAATTCTCACTCCTTGTGTTTCGCACAAGCTAATGAAACTCAAAATCAAGAGTTCTCAACTTTCAGGCAATTTAACAGATCAAATTGGGTTGTTTAAAAATATTGACACACTAGATTTTTTTAACAACTCAATTCACAGTGCTCTTCCAAGATCATTTGCAAAAATTTCATCATTAAATACCCTTGATCTTTCCAAAAATCAATTCAATGGAAACCCATTTGAGGTTCTTTCATCACTCTCTGAATTGTCTTATCTTGCCATTTCTGACAACCTATTTCAAGGAGTTGTCACAGAAGATGATCTTGCCAATTTCACAAGCTTGGAAGTGTTTTCAGCCTCAGGTAACAATTTTACTTTAGAAGCTGGTCCCAATTGGCATCCTAACTTCCAGCTAAATGTACTGCAAATGAGCTCATGGAAATTGGGTCCTCACTTTCCAGCATGGATTCAATCGCAAAAGGGTATCAACTATTTGGATTTGTCCAGCACATGGATATCAGATTCTATCCACCCTTCGTTTTGGGAAATATTTTCTAACGTTGAATATTTGAACCTCTCTCACAATCATATCCACGGTGAGCTTGCATATACATCAGTGAAGCCGATATCTATCGGTGTTGTTGATTTAAGCTCAAATCTCTTACGTGGAAAGTTACCCTATTTTTTTGATGATTTCATGTATTGGTTAGACCTTTCAAGCAATTCATTCTCTGGGTTAATGACTGATTTTCTATGCAAAAAACAAGAGAACCCAATGCAGATAGAATTTCTCAATCTTGCATCAAATAATTTATCAGGGGAAATACCAGATTGCTGGAAAATGTGGCCAAATCTTGTGGATGTAAATATACAAAACAATTACTTTGTTGGGAACTTACCTGCTTCTATGGGTTCATTAACTAGGTTGCGGGTTTTGCAAATTCGTAACAACTCAATCTCTGGAGCATTTCCTACTTTTCTAAAGAAGAATAAAAAATTGATTTGCTTGGACCTAGGGGAAAACAAGCTTAAAGGAACTATTCCAACATGGGTTGGAGAAATGCTCTTAAACTTGAAAATTCTTCGTCTTCGGTCAAATGGATTTTCGAGTCATATTCCTAAAGAAATTTGTGATATGATTTTTCTTCAGGATTTGGACCTTGCAAAAAACAATTTCTCTGGAAACATACCAAATTGTTTCAACCAGCTGAGTGCAATGATGCTAAGGAATAAAAGTAAAGAGTTGTTTATTCATTTAGTTGTATCAAGAGATATTATTGTCAGTTCAATCTTATGGGTAAAAGGAAAAGGTATAGAGTACACAAGTATTCTTGGCTTGGTGACAAATGTTGATCTTTCTGATAATAACTTATCTGGAGAAATACCCCAAGAAATCACAAATCTAGATGGGTTGATTTATATGAATTTTTCCAACAATCAACTTAGTGGTCAAATCCCACAACAAATTGGCAATATGAGATTATTGGAATCCATTGATTTTTCATGTAATCAACTTTCAGGAAAAATCCCTGCAACCATATCAAACTTAACCTTCCTCAGCAAACTTGACTTGTCTCATAATCATTTGAAGGGGGAAATTCCAATAGGCACCCAATTGCAATCCTTTGAAGCATCAAGCTTTATTGACAACAATCATGTGGCCCGCTTTGCTGTTAGCTAATCGAGTTACCATAAGAAAATTCCTAATGATGACCACAATGACAAGGAGAGTGATGCACATGAATTTAATTGGTTCTTTGCGACTATGGCATTGGGATTCATTATGGGATTCTGGGCAGTGGTTGCTCCTTTGTTCATTTCTAGATCATGGAGGCATACCTATTATCATTTCTTAGATGATATGTGGTACAAAATGCAATCTTGTTGGTGAATGAAGATTTGTAATGTAGGATTACCTTTTTATATGATGTGGGAAATAAAGTTAGAATATCATTTCAGCATTTAGGGTAATTTGTATTTACTTTACATTATAGGCATCGATTACTTAATTAAACTATTATTATTATTATTATTATTATTATTATTATTATTATTATTATTTTATGATCCTTTGAATGTTTGAAATAGGGCGAAAGAGAAAGAAAAGATTTGATAATTGTGAAATGCATTTTAATTTTTCAAAAGCAAGGAGAAAATTAATGCACACTACACAATTATAGTGTTTCTCATGTCATTATCTTATAAACTAAAGATTCGATTATAAGCTTATAAAAAAATCGAATATAATCGTCTATAGTGTCTAGGTTGCGACCACGACTTAGACTCACGTTGAAGGAGAATAGTTGTAGATGCTGAAACAAATATAATAACACTATTTTTTTTTGTGAGTTGAAAATGATTTCCGGCATGTTGAGTGAATGTTGCTAATGTTGCAATTTTTAACCATAGTTATTAGTATATTACAGTACATACGATTTGTATCACGAATCGATACGAAATCAATAGAATAACGATATGTATCTTAAAATGTATCTTTTTTGGACTTGTATCCCATCATGAATTACAATACACTCTATTGAATCTTATGATTCATGAATTGGTTGAATCTTAATACGAATTCGCACTGCTAAAATGTTTGCTGAAGTGGTTATTTTTTAAATAATTTCTTAAATGATATATAATAATCCAAAAACAATCCTGCTGAATCCCCCAAGTTAGATTGACTAAGAAACAAACCTAGTGCATTGTGTTTTTGGTCTACACTCCCTCCTGAAATGCGACTTTTTTAAACTTTTGACCTTGCTTTTATAGGAGTTGAATCAAACACATGTTATATTTATTTATGACTTAATTTATTGTGAAGTTCATGTGTTTTTCTACTTATATTACTTAGGGTGCGTTTGATTTGCTAAAAAACATGGTACTGGACTAGACAAGTCTTGTTGCACTCTGTTGATTTGGAAATTGTTCATGGTATTGGACAAAGTTGGGGGCAATGGACTGGACAATTAAAAACTCAAATTTCTGTCTCTCATAAAAGCACAGTACAAATTTCTATCGCACATCACAACTTTTTAATCACCCAAAAAAATAACAAAATATTATTTTTATTTTCTCCTCAATAATTTTCTCTCTCGCTCTCTCCTGTATTCTCTCTCTCTCTCCCTCACTCTCATATTATTCTTCTCTTCCCTTCTCTCTATCTCTCTTCTCTCTTATTTCTTCTCATCTCATTCTCTCTCTACTTCTCTCTTCTCATTTCTCTCTCTCTTCCTTCGATCTTCTTCGTCCGCTACCTCTCTCTCTCTCTCTCTCTCTCTCTCTCTCTCTCTCTCTCTCTCTCTCGTTCCTTCTATCTTTTCTTTTCCTCTCTTCTTTATCGTTTCCTTCTTTTCTGTTTTCCGTTTCTTCTTTTTTTCTTTCCTTTTTTTTTAGCGTGACGACAAGGAATAGAAAGTAAGTGAGGGAATGTGAGGGTGATATAGGGTGGGTTGTGAGCAAGTGTGGTGTACGGTGGGATACAAGACAAGAAAAAAAAATTACTCTATAGGCTCTTATTTAATTATTCCAATTTACTCTTTGGATCTAACAAGAACCTCAATTAAATTAGTCAATTAAATACTACTCATAATTAAATAGTCTCACATTTTCTTGATCATTGAATAAAATAACTATTTTATCCCTAAGATCCAAATTTGCTTTAAATTACTAAATAACAAAAAAAAATTGGGATGTTACAGTTTCCAGGGCTACTCTCTTGATGTTTTGACTTCAATCACCTTGTTTAAGTATGCCTACCAAGTACGATAAATGGGCTAGATGTTAATAGCCTATCAATAAGAGGATCGTCTATTAGAATGTTTGAATGGTGATGTCTTTGTTGTGATTCATTCATAATTACTATTGAATTTGTCATGTTTGAACAATTGCGATTGTTTAATTATAAGTCCTAATTTAGTGTGTTTTTAGCTTTTGAATTAAATAAAATTTGTTGGATTTTAGTTCTACACACTTCTGCTTCTCTTGTGCTGATTCCCCCATTGCATGATTAATCGTGATTAATAATATTAATGATGTTGCTAACATTAGCATGTGTGGTGGAAGAAGACACTACGCCAGATTGGCTAAAAAAGAGCGCCACCATAAGCAGCGTTTTTTAATAAACGCCACCTATAGATGAAAAAGCATAGGGAATATTCAGCGTTTTTTGGAAAACGCTACGTATTTGGATGACGAGAAAGGGTAATATTCAGCGTTTTTTGGCAAACGCTGGTTATTTGGATCAAGAGAAAGGGGAATATTCAGCGTTTTTTGGAAAACGCTGCGTATTTGGATGACGAGAAAGGGGAATATTCAGCGTTTTTTGTAAAACGCTGCGTATTTGGATGACGAGAAAGGGGAATATTCAGCGTTTCTGGTAAAACGCTGCGTATTTGGATGACGAGAAAGGGGAATATTCAGCGTTTTTTGTAAAACGCTGCGTATTTGGATGACGAGAAAGGGGGATATTCAGCGTTTTTTGCACAAACGCTGCCCATATGTCACGCGTTCTCACCATATACTCAGCGTTTCTTTAAAAACGCTGAGTATTGCCTTAATTTTTTTTTTTCCCGCTCCTTTCTTTTTCTTATTTTCATTTCCCTTCGCGCTTCTCTTCTCCTCTCTCTCAGCAAAAACCCACACCCACAAACCTCCCTCTCAGTTGCACTGTCTTCCCTGCGCTACGTCTCTCTCTTTCGCTCACGTCTCTCTCTCACGGTTCTCTTCTCTCCCTCACTCTCATTAGCTCTTCCTCTCTCAACTCTCCCTCACTCTCGTTCTCTAGAACCACCCCAAACCCACAAACCCCCAAACCCACAAACCCATAAACCCACAATAACCCCCAAACCCACAAACCCCCAAACCCACAATAACCCCAAAACCCACATTGCTTGTCTCAATCCTCTCTAGCACCCATAGTCCTCATTGCTTGTCCTCATCTTCTCTCAAAGGTTAGTTCTCTATTTTGTTTTTTGTTTTTTAGGTTTTTTGTTAGGTTGGAGATGAATATGTAGTTTGATTGGAATATGTTGAATGTGTGAAAAAAAAATATTTGATAAGAGAGGAATATGTTGAATGTATTTGTATGTGTAAAATTAGTTGAATGTGTTTGATAGGAGAGAAATTAGTTGATATGTGTTTGTTGCTTGGTTTTGTTGAGATTTTGATTCTCAAATGATAGAGTTTTTAAGCAAAGTGTGTGTCATCTATATTAGTAAAATCAAATATGCCTAAATCGAATATGCAAATTGTTTGTTAGGTTTTGGGAGTTTTTTTGTCGAGAGCTTCGCGATCGTTGTTCCACAATTGGTTGGATATTTGTCGATGTTGCTTCCACTTGTTCGGTACTTTTTTTGTTCTTTTGTTTATTTTCTATGAAGAATTAATGACTATATAGAAGACATCAAAGTCTTTGATTTGTTTAGTTGAAACTAGCAAGCTAGTTGATTGAATGTCTTAGCTTCAATAAAATTGTAAATTCTCTTATCCGAATTTATTATAGATATTGGGACATTATGGATAGAAAGTGGATGTCCGCATCGTGCATCCAAGGAATATAGAGATGGAGTGGATTATTTTGTGAACCGTATTGTTCAACGTTTAGGAGATCTAGTAATATGATATGTCCTGTTTACGTTGTTGCTATGTAAAATCGCTTAATGCGAGACGAGTTGGGGGGACATTTAAAGGGTAATGGAATTGATCAAACTTACACTTGTTGGACAATGCATGGTGAGGAAAGAGTTGAATCTTCGAATATGGGTAATAGTCTTGAGAGATGTGCACCGGTTGACACCAAATACCTCGTTTGTTGGGGATGAATTTGAAGAGATGGCAAAGGCTTTTGAAGACGATCTTAATGGCCGTCCTCAAATGTTTGAGAAGTTGATAACGGATGCGAGACGCCGTTGTATGAGGTTATCTTGAATTCACAAAATTATTGGTTGTGATAAAGTTGTATAACTTGAAAACTTGCCACGGATGGACGGATAAGAGCTTTCTTGAATTACTCACACTATTGAAAGAAATGTTGGGTTAGAAGGATAATGTGCTCCTTCTCGGACGTATGATGCAAAACAAATGTTAGGGTCCATTGGCTTGAACTATGAGAAGATACACGCTTGTCCCAATGATTGCATTCTATTTCGGAATGAACATGCATTTTTAAAGTCGTGTCCTAAATGTAATGCATCGCGGTATAAAAAGAAAGATTCTGCTCGAGAAAAGGTGTTGTGGTATTTTCCCATAATTCCTCGATTTAGGCGTATGTACCGTAGTTCGGAAGATGCAAAACACTTGACATGGCATGAGGATGAAAGGATTAAAGATGGCATGTTCGACACCCGGCATTCTCCGCAATGGAAAAAATTTGATATTGATTATCCCGATTTTGGGTTGGATCCAAGAAACCTCGACTTGCATTGTCTGCCGATGGTTTTAACCCGCACGGTATTCGAGTAGCTCCCACGATACATGGCCCGTGATATTAGCGATTTATAACTTACCTCCATGGCTTTGCATGAAACGCAAATATATGATGTTGTCTTTGTTAATTTACGGCCCAAGCAACCGGAAATGATATTGATGTATACTTGGCTCCTTTAATTGAAGACTTGAAGCTAATGTGGGAGAATGGAGTAGAGGTGTATGATGGGTTCGGGGAAGAAAGTTTCAACTTGAGGGCTATGATTTTTGGCACAATTAATGACTTTCCGGCATACGGCAATCTATCCGAGTGCGATCTGAAAGGTCGGTGTGCATGCCCTATATGTGAAGATAACACCGATTGGATGTGGTTGGAACATGGTAGGAAGAATATCTACCACTGGTCATCGTAGATTTTTGCCATCTACTCATCGATGTCGATTGTTGAAAAAGGCATTCAATGGGAATACTGAAACCCGTAAAGCTCCCACGGCTTTGTGGGTGAACAAATGTTTGAAAAGGTGAAAGATTTGAACATTAAATTTGGGAAGCCATTTGCGGAGAGGTTGCCAAACGGGGTGGAAGAAAAAGTCGATTTTCTTTGACTTGCCATCTTGGAAGTCATTATATGTAAGACACTTCATTGATGTGATGCATGTTGAAAAAATGTCTTTGAAAGTGTCATTGGTACCTTACTCAATATGCCGGGAAAGACTAAAGATACCATCAACTCGAGGTTGGACTTGCTTAGTATGGGGTTGAGACCAGAGGTGGGTCCGATAAAGAAGGGTACACGTACATATCTACCTCGGCACTCATACTCTATCTAAAAAGGAGAAGACCGTGTTTTGTAAGTTTCTTCATGGAGTAAAAGTTCGGAGAGGGTATTCTTCAAATGTTACAAACCTTGTATCCATGAAAGACCTTAAGTTAAAGTCTTTAAAGTCCCATGATTGTCATGTTCTAATGGAGAATTTGCTCCCAATTGGTATACGATCCATTTTGCCTAAGAAAGTGCGCGGGACGCTAACCAAACTTTGTTACTTCTTTAAGGCGATTTGTAGTAGAGTGATTGACCCTAGAAAGTTGTCATCATTGCAAAGAGAAATTACTGTCACTTTGTGTGAGCTTGAGATGTATTTCCCACCTTCATTTTTGACATAATGATTCATCTAACAGTTCATTTGATTAGAGAGACACAATTGTGTGGCCCATGTTACATGAGATGGATGTATCCGTTTGAGCGTTACATGAAGATATTAAAAGGATATGTGAAAAACCGATCACGACCCGAGGGTTGTATTGTTGAGCGCTACATAGTTGAAGAAGCTGTTGAGTTCTGCACCGCCTATCTATCTAGTCTTGAATATTCTGCGGGACTTCCAAGGTCTCGTCACTTAGGAAGCATTACTAAAGGGATGTCAGGATATAAAATAGTTATGGTGTCAAGGGAAGAACTACATCAAGCACACTTATATGTTTTGCACAATGATAGTGAGGTTGATTCATATGTTGCCAAGCACATGGACATACTTAAGAGTGATTACCCATATAAGAGTGAAGTTTGGTTAACAAAGGAACACAATCGGAGTTTCATAGTGTGGTTAAAAGACCACATTGATTTCGAGTTTGTTATGAATCCTACTTCGATTTCAAAAAGATTGAGATGGTTAGCAAAAGGTCCAAATATGCATGTTTTCTCTTACACCAAATTTATCTAATTAACGGTTACACGTTCTATACAAAAACCCATGATGATCGAGTAAAATGCAAAATAGTGGGGTGACTCTTGTTGCTCAAGCTATGCATACATCAAGTGCCAAAGAGAAATCCCGTATACGCGAATATGTCATACTTGGGTCATTGAACAAATATGGGAGTTGGATTACACCATGTTTCAGAGTCCGTGTTCCAATGTAAGTGGGTTGACAATAATAATGGTTTCTGATTGATGAGTCGGGGTTCATGCGGGTGAATTTCAAGAAGTTGGGATATAAAGATGAGCCTTTTATTTTGGCATCCCAAGCTCAACAAGTGTTTTATGTCAGCGATCCGATTGATATCAATTGGTCTATTGTTTCTTGACACACAAAAAATTAGTGAATTACATTTATGATCAAGAAACCAATGATGATGGTATCGAGGACGACCCTTTCTTGGGGACATCACTAGAAGAGGAAAGTACTTATAGAGAGGATGTTGTGTATGTTAGAAAGGATCATACTGATGGAATTACGATTCGTCAAAAACAAAGTACCAAGGAGCGAATTGCAAAAAAAAATTGTATCGAAAAAAAGGAAAAGGTAACCGACATAGATGTTATTTTATAGACATGGATCTTATTTTCATCTTCTTTGACTGATTATTTATTTTTTTGTTGGATGTTTTTTTAAATGGATAAATATAACAAACAATGATTATGTTTTATTGCGGTAAGATGGCGGATCATAGTGATAGTGGGCATGACACACGGAGAGGCGATGATCATGATGTTACAAACTATATCAGGAAGCGTGCTCCTCGTGGAATGACAGTTAAAAAGGATATCATCAACCGGTTAAGTAAAGGAAAAGAAAAATTAAGTGTAAGATACTAATTAATTGCTAATTAACTTCATTCAATACTAAGTTTTAATTGTTTGTGATCTAATTTACTATTTACATAATGCAGGTCCAATGGAATGTTAAGGGTCTGCCAATTGGAGAAAACAGCACTCATTTGATTACTTTCCTTGGTAGTAAGGTAAAACAAATGATACCAATAACAATCACTACTTGGGTGAGCACAAAGAATCCCGTTTTGGAGAAACAAAAACATGAGTTGTGGGTAACAATACAGGTATATAATTTTAGATCTTTTTGGTAATCTTATTTAGTAATTTTGTAGTCCCATATATATATATATATATATATAAATTTATTTATATGATTTTCATTTAATGTGCATAAGCAGAAATATTTTGATGTGGATGATTCTAAAAGGATTTGGATAATGAAGGAAGCGGAAAGTGTCATAAAATTTCGAACGACATTAACAAAAATTGGCTTAAAGATGATAATGGAAACATCAATTGGAATCCTCCACCAATATATAGTGGGTTTATTTCAGGAGGAGGATTGGCGGACATTTGTTAGGAGACGATTTGAAGATCCAAAATTCTTGGTTAGTGCTACTATCTATTAAGTTATAACATATTTTTATATTTGACAATTATCTATTATACATTAATGTATACTTATCTCTCTTAATAGAAAGCAAGTGAGGTGAATCGAAAGTGTGCTTACAATTTGTGAGTATCCTTATAGAGCGGTGCTACTCCATATCAACATATTGAAGAGAGATTGGTAAGGCACAATAAGCTTGATTTTTTTAGTTTCATGAAACTTTTTATAAATAGTTTCTTAATATTTGGTAAATTTAAATATAGTTGGTGGAGAGTGGGAAAGATCCTACTAAAGAAGGTGTTGAGCGACATGTTTTGTGGGTAGAGGCTCGACTAAACAAAGAAAAGGAGATTGTTGATCCTAAAACTAAGGAGGTGTCGGAAAGAATTGTAAGTATTTCCTAAATTCAAGCTCACTGATTTTAATTGTAACTTTTATGATTTTTATAATGTATTATACTTTTGTTTTGTGAATCAGGAAGCCATATCACAGTCAGTGTCACAGGGAGAGCTCACTGATTGCTCTGAAAAAGAAATCCTTACACGTGCCTTAGGTAAAGAAGAATACTCGGGTCGCACAAGGGGTGTTGGATTTGGAGTAGCACCAACCGAGTACTTTGGACCAAAACAGAAAGTCTATGATGAGAATCATGACTGTCCACCACTGAGAAAGATGATGGCATTGTATGAAAGTTTGCAAGCTCAACTTAATGATATGCGATCACTTTATGGCCATGTTATGCCACCAGCACCAACCCCTGCTACACATAGCAGTGCACGAGATAGCTGCACCATGCCGTCAACTAAGGTATTAATTGTTTTTATTATTTTGTGGTTTATAATTGATTTATTGTACATATATATATATATATATATATATATATATATATATATATATATATATATAACATCAAATAATGTCTTTATTATTTTGTGGTTTATAATTGATTTAGGACAACAATGAGTGTGAGTGTGAATTGTATATCTCAAACCCACATGAAATGGTTGCAATTGGCTACACATGTAACGAATTGGGTCCCTTGATGCACAATGTACCCCTACCTCCAAATCATGTTAGAGTCAGAGTTGCGGTACCATTTAGGGAGGATGCACCATTGCACTGCTCCGATTGATGATATTGATAAGCGGTTGGTACCTTTGTGGCATGGCCATCCGCCTTTGTCGTTGTAAGTGACAATATATTTGTAACTAACTAATTATAGTTTTTGTCATATAATTTGTGCTAACTAAGTAATTATTTTTGTTTAAACATAGATGCGCCAAAATGAAAAATCTAAGAAAGTGTCTACCGGCAAGAAAAGATCTCCTTTGAAAAGTGCTGGCAAGGAAACATCTATTGGCAAGAAAGTGTCTCGATCCACCCCTTCTACAAAAGTGTCTCAGTCCACCCCTTATGTAGAAGTTTCACACCGCCTCTCCTCCAAAAGTGGTGATCGACCCTCCTCTTCTCGCCAAGTGACTCATCCCACCCCTTCTCCAATTGTGTCTCGGCCCGCCTCTTCCTCTTCCATTGAAGCTTATATGAAGATTGGTGAGGCCGACGCGCATCTGAGAAATACATCATGAAAGACAAATTGCTTACCATAAATTTTGAGGAAGAAATTTTTGGAGTGACTTGCCTCATATAGTCGGACGTGAGGATATCCGTCTTTGTATGTGATGCGGATGAGGCAAACCGTATGGCTATGAATATATATGTCGGTACTATGTAATTTATTATTTGACATTGTCGATTTAATTTTATTATATCGTTAATTTAATTTATATATATATATATATATATATATATATATATATATATCTAAATGTAGGTACTTGTGCGAGGACATTGTGGTCCCTTAGAATGCAGACACATAGATATTTGTTCTTGTGTCCTAAAGTACAACCTTTCATCAAGTGAATCGACTGCGAAATTATCAATCACTTGTGGAACAAAACCAGTCATTGTTCTTGATTATGTCAATGACCGCTTCAAGGAAGCTCAAAATAGAAGTGATGATGATGTCTTACTTCTAGCACCTGGTTAATCTAGGGTAAGAATTTTTACTCATTATTTCTTATATAACATGCATTTTTTTAATAGTCGTCAATTACTTATTCCTAAATTTTTTTGTAGGAGACATTGGGTTTTGTATGCAATTAATCCTAGTAAAAAAAAACCGTGTATTACCTTGACTCACTTCAAAATCATTACAAAAACCACATGGAGTTTGTGGAGCTTTTTAACAGGTGTGTTTATTTTGTGTCATTCTGCATTTCTTACTTTTACTTATATATGTATATATTGTTATTAATATAGTTATATGACATTCTATTCAGCGGTTTAAGGACATATTGGGGAGTGAATAAATTAACGGTCAAATGGTTACCAATAGTTGTAAGTTTCTAACTTATACATTACATTATTTTGTCAAAAAACTATATTCAACTCAATCTAACAATTAACTAATCTAATTATGTTTTGTAGTGTCCTAAACAATTGAATAACATTGATTGTGGGTATTACGTCATGCAATATATGAAGGATATAATTACCCGAAAGAAAACGACTATCCCCAGCAAGGTATCTACTTCTAATATATTTTTATATGATTTCGATTTAATAGTGGTTCTTTCCAATATTTAACCATTTCAATTCTAATTTTATTTATTTATATAATTTCAGTATTTTAGCGATTGTCAAAGCAACACATACTCTGTTGAGCGATTCTTTGAGATTAGGGGAGAATGGTGCGATCATCTCTCCGTTTTTTTAAAGTTTCATTTGGATACATATAAGTTAGCTTAGCTAGTTTTTGGTTCATAATATTGTAACTTGATAGCTTGTTTTGGATACATATGAATTAGATAATGAAACTTCTTAGCTATTTTGTTTTGGTTCCTCTTATGTAATTTGTGTTCCTCTTAGCAAATTGATTACATTATGTATTGGATTGGATTGGTACATGCAGGTAATTTGTAACTATAAAAAGGAAAACACACAAAACAGAAAAAAATAAAAAAATTTAGGCAATACTCAGTAGCTTTTAATAAAGCGGCTGGGTATTTAATAACACAAATAGGCAATACTCAGTAACTTTTAATAAAGCGGCTGGGTATTTAATAACACAAATAGGCAATATTCAGTAGCTTTTAATGAAGCGCTGCGTATAAGGGGGTAATATTCAGCGCTTTTAAAAAGCGCTAAGTATCTGGGAGGGCGCTTAGGATATATTCAGTAGCTTTTAAAAAGCGCTAAGTATTTGGGAGGGCGCTTTGGATATATTCAGCGCTTTTAAAAAGCGCTAAGTATTTGGGAGGGCGTGTTTTGCAATGGGTGGCGTTTTTAGGAAACGCTACCCATTGTTGGAGTGAATAGCCACGCCACCTTCTTGGCGCTCAAAAACGCGCCCATTGTTGAAAAAAAACGCTGCCCATCTACTAGATCTGTTGTAGTGAGACTAGACATTTTCAATGATGGATGGATCAGAGATTGATTATTCGATATAGCACAATTTTTTTTTCTTTCAGTTCTGTAGTTTACTTGATTTAACAAAAGAAAGAAATAAAATACTATTAATAGAAAAAGTGCATATTGTTTCAAGATTTTCAGCACTTATTCGACAACACACTTATTCCACATTGACCAAAGATGTTCCTATCTATTTTCTTTTTCTAGAAAGAGGAATACTACACAATACAGTGCAAAACAACAAGTATAATACACAATAAATCATTTAGTTTTTAATCTAAATATTTATATTAATATATTTCCTCTCAACCATTTCTCTATCACTAGACTCGCAAGTCTTCCTTTATGAAGTCTTGGTCTTTGTTTTTATCTATTGTGTTATTCCAAAGCTAAACCATAAATCACGCAAGACTTTTGTTTTTATATTCTTGGTAGATACTTTATCTAATGTTGAATTCGAAAATTAAGCTACAAATCACAAAGGACATGCAAAATTATAAAAATGTAAGAGGAGAGTTTTATCATTATGAGAGGTTTTTTTTGGTTACCATATTATTGGTGCGCAACATCTATTGGCTTTGTCGATTACTAATCTATGTTGGGGAATCTTGATTAGGTGTATACCCAGCTTTACCGTTTTGTGTGGTTCTCCCATCCCAACAGAATTTTTGTCATACTCAGATTTGAACCCAAGACATTAGAGTGGGATCTTGACCTAATTACCGCTTATTAGTAGCATATGAGATCAGAGAGGTTTGTTGGTACCTACTAGGTATTACAGTCCCTTGACTAACACTTTAGGTAGTCTTTCAACAATTATTTTCAAGGAATTTACATGCTTGTTTTAATATCCTAGAGAGTCCTCAAACAGAAAGCCCTTGAGCCCTTGAGATACGTTTCAAGCGTGGATTTGGGTCAGGCCCAATTCTGGTGTGGTTTTGGCCCAGTCCGGAACATGTCATATTTAATGGTTCACCCGTGAGAGATTAGATTTTCCCAATCCGAAACTTTCATCTGTTAATTATTTTTGTAATGAAAAACTTCCCCCAAAAATTATTTCATCAAACACATTAGATAAAACAAAGACCTAGACTTCATAAAGGAAGACATGTGGTCCAGTGATAGACTAGTGGTATAGAGAATAGAAATTTAATATAAATATCTATAACTTTGCCATTTCGTGTGTTCTTCCTCCTCTCAACGAAATTTTTGTCACACTCATATCCAAACTCAAGACATTAGGGTGGGATCTTGTGCCTTGCTTAGGGGTGGGAATAGGTTTGGGGCCGAGCTAGGCTTTGCTAGGCACAGGCACGGCCTACATTGAAAATGTTAGGTCTAAGCTGGCTTTGTGGCTGTCGTGAGCCCATTTTCTAGGCACGGCTTTGGCCTTTCTGAAAGCTTTGACAAGGCACGAAAGCCTTTTAAAAGCCTATTTGACTATTTTCTTAAGAAGACCTCCAACATTTCAATGGTGTAAACCATTAAAATAGACTAACAACCTAATAGGTCAATGAGATTAAGTTTCAATTGAGATCTAACAGAACCTTTTAGGAAAATATCTTTATATGACATCCTATTTAAATTTTATTTTATAATAATAACTTCAACTATGTCAAAAATTTATGTAGGTTAATATGTTTAAACTAACAAAAAAAGTTAGCAAAGTTATGACTTAACACAAAGTATCAAATTCAATACAAAATAATATTAGTAATTAAAAAACTAGTTATATTGATTTAAATAGGCCGGCCTGATAGGCCTAAAAGGCTTTTTCAATGGCTTATGGCCTGGCCTATTTAGCTAAATAGGCTTTTAAAAAAGCCTTGGCCTTATCTGTTTTCAAAAAAAGCCTGGTCTGGCCTGTCGTAGGCTGGGCCCAAGGCCACTGTTAGGCGGCCTGGCATATTCCCACCCCTAGACGCAGTTACTGCTTGGATCAATCCTTATTATTAGCATATGAGGTCAGAGAGGTTTGTTGGTACCTACTAGGCATTACAGTCCCTTGACTAACAATTTAGGTAGTCTTACAACAATTCTTTTCGAGAAATTTACATACTTGTTTTTATCCTAGAGAGTCCTCAAACAGAAAAACCTTGAGATACGTTATGGCTTTTAGGTATTTGCATTTGACTTTTGATACTTGTGGTTCATATATACTTGTGGTGATGTAACTATGATTGTTTTTTGTTATATATTTGAATAGTTGTGCTTCTTTATATAAGAGTATTACATCTTTTAAACTTTAGTTTACCTTTAAATTTCTGTTTCATATAAAAAAATAGTTAATTTCTTCAACTTTCTTAAGAGAATGTGTGTGTATTATTTCGAAATATAATTATTAGTTGTAAAACACCTTTGTGGTGGAAGTTTTTATTGAATCAGAAGGTTTTTCTAATTTTGGATCGGGACTTCATCAAATTTGGATGACATTGTGTCACTCCAAATTTTAGTGATAAATAAAAGATGACGGCAAACAATCTGAGTGATTGACGTAAAACTATGTCGACACATATTTCTAGTTGTTTGAGGGAAACTTCCCTATGGGACTCTATCTAGCATTAGTTCATACCCGCTTATCTTGTCCTGCTTAGCTCGAGAGATGGCCGTGTGCGCAAGGATACCTAGTTTGTAAGTAAAAATAGTAGATATGCGCACTTTCTCCAAATGAATTGCTTAATTAATTATACAAAAGTATGTAAAACTAATTTAAATAATCTTATTTCTCTAACATCTAAATATAGTAAAAATAAAATGTAAATATTATCTTACTTCTTTGATGCTAATTAACACCCTAAATAAAAATGGAAAATATATGAATGTATTAGTTTCTTTAATTAGTTGAAGGAGTTTGAATAAACTTTGAAAAATTCCCCAAAACCAATTTAGGTAAATAATTTGTTTGTTCTTATAAATATATTTATATTAAATTCGATTCTCTAAACCACGTGTATATCACCGGATCACATTCCTTTACAAGTCTTCCTTATATGAAGTCTTGGTCTTTGTTTCATTCAATGTGTTATCCCAAAAAGCTAAACCACAAATCACGCAAGACTTTTGTTTATCAAAGTCATGGTTGATACTGTATCTAATGTGGAATTCAAATAGCGGATAAAACTAGCTTATTTGACTAGCAGGTGATTAGTACAGGTGTTTGATAAGCACTAATGTTTAACATTTTTTGAAATGCTACTTCAAATAATTTTTTAGCGTATAGCGTCTCACTTTTTTTTTGGCATTTTACCCTTACTATTGTTCTTAAATTATTTTTCACTCCTCATTAAACATTTTGTCATCAATAACTAATTTAATCATTACTTAAATATCATTTTATGTCATTTTACTATTATAACCATTAGTTTTACCAAACACATAATTTGGTACCAACTATTTTGTCAAAAAAAAAACTTCTATGAACTAGTTTATTCATTATTCGCTAGCTTATCTTCTGCAACTTTTTACCAAACAAAGCCTAAAATTAAGCCAAAAATCACAAGTGACAAGACCAAAATGCCTATGTTTTTGAAAACTCAAGTTATTAATGTATCAATTGTCAAAGTGTTAAAATCTACATGAATTTCATTGAATCACGAAGAGAGTGTTGAAACGAGAGTTTTAAAGAGCCGCTAGAAGAGATTCATGAAAGAAAAATAATAATACAAAGTATTAGCATGTAACACTTATAAATTATAACTATCCAGTATCTCATATATTCTTAGCCAGTTACTAATTGGTCAAATGCTTTAGTTTTATGCATTTTTCACTTTCTTGCAAAAGCTCTTCATAACAAATAGCAATGCTCAATAAATAACTAATTAGATACATGTTTGGTCATTAATTAAAAAGATAATGTTAATTTGGTGACAAAATTTGAGTTATTTTTGGGAAAATTTTCTTTTTCTGATGAAATAAAGTTTGAAGGCAAAATTTTTTGTTTGATGATAATGTCATGCGTTTATTAATTAAGAAGTTGCATAATATTCGGGCAAAGTATTGCATTACAAAATTAATTATCAGATAAAAGTTTATAACTAAAATATAATATTAAGAATATTTTATTCTTACATACATGCATATTTATTTTTTATTCTTTTTTTTGTAAAAAGTAAAAATCTTCTAGAAACTTTTTGAGAGAGAGAGAGAGAGAAAGAGAGAAAGAGGTTTGAAGTTAAAGTAAGAGAGTTTTCTGGGTAGCGTTATTGGTGCATAGTATCCAATAACTTGGCTGACTACGTATATCCAGTTTTGTCGGTACGCGTTGTTCTCTCTTCTTTATAGAGTTTTTGTCACACTAATATTTAAACTCGAGATCCCTTACAGTGAAATCTGAACTTAATTATTGTTCGGACCAACTCTTGTTGATAATATAAGAGAATATATAAGATCAGATACGATGTAATTTTAAAGACTAAATTGAGTATTTTTTAGAATAACGAAAAGGATAAGTACCAATATACTAGTACACAAGTATAAATATGGGGAACCATTTAACATATGGAATCAAACAACTACATATAAAACAACTACTTATTTAGATCAGAGAAACCAACTTGGTCTAAATATATATATTCATACAAAACATACCAAGTGTGGATTGAACCATTTTTCTCTGATCTTAACTGCTTCCTTATGGCAGTCCCATATGCAACTCAAGCTCTTTTTGTGATTTTGTCCATTAATTGCAACAACTCTGAACTTCATTGCATGCATGGCATCAGGACTAAACATGACTTGCAATGAGAAAGAAATGAAAGCGCTTCCAAGCATGGACTATCAGACCCTTCAAACAGGTTGTCATCATGGTCTGATCAAGAGGATTGTTGTAAATGGTCTGGAGTTCGTTGCAACAACATCACGAGTCGTGTCACGGAACTCAATCTTAGCACACCTCTGGACTCTCCTTACATGGAGTTAGGTGGTAAGATCAATGATTCCTTGTTAGAATTAAAATATTTGACTAGTTTAGACTTGACTTTAAATTATTTTGTCATTACTCAAATACCAAGCTTCCTTGGTTCCATGGAGAGTCTAAGATACTTAGACCTTAGCCTAAATGGTTTCATAGGACTAATCCCTCATCAACTAGGAAATCTCTCAAAGTTCTGTGAAGGTGCTAACAGTGTCCAATGCAGGTATTTCAGACTTGACTCCAAGTTGGTTTTGGAATTGGACTTTGGAAGTTGAATTTCTTGATCTGTCTAATAATATGATAAGTGGAGATTTATCTAACATCTTTCTAAATTGCAGCATCATAAATTTGAGCTCTAATCTCTTCAAGGGTAGATTGCCAAGTGTGTCTGCAGATGTTGAAGTGCTGAATATTGCCAATAACTCAATTTCAGGACCAATTTCTACTTTTTTATGTGAAGGAATGAATTCTACTAACAAGCTAGCTGTGCTTGATGTTTCAAATAATTTCCTGTCTGGTGAAGATGATTTCTTTGCCAACCCTTTAAAGTACTCCTATGGCTTTGGCTTCAACTATGACAATTACAAAGAGAGTCTTGTCTTGGTTCCTAAAGGAGATGAGTTAGATTATAAAGACAACTTGATACTTGTAAGAATGATTGACCTTTCAAGTAATAACCTATTTGGAACTATTCCCTCACAAATTTCCAAGCTATCTGCACTAAGGTTTTTGAACTTGTCTAGAAACAATTTGTCTGGAGAGATACCAAAAGATATGGGAAGCATGAAATTGTTAGAATCACTTGATATCTCATTAAACCATATTTCAGGTGAAATCCCTCAAAGTTTGTCTGGTTTATCCTTTCTAAGTTTCCTGAATCTATCATATAACAACTTATCTGGAAGAATTCCATTAAGCACTCAACTTCAAAGCTTTGAAGCACTAAGCTATACAGGTAATCTTGGACTTTGTGGTCCTCCAGTGACAAATAATTGTTCAAGTGGGGAAGAACAACTTTTGGAAAATGCTGATGTTGGAAATTCTGATGAAAGTTTCATTGAAATATCAGATTTCTATATAGGAATGGGAGTTGGATTTGCAGCAGGATTTTGGGGAGTTTGTAGTGTTATTTTCTTCAATAGAACTTGGAGGCATGCTTATTTTCGTTTTCTTGACCATTTGAAAGATCTTTTCTTTGTGGTCTTAGTATTGAAAGTAAAAAGGCTAATTAGAAAAGGTTGAAATAAACATGCCTCTAACCATTACAAACTTGGAAAGGTTGTCTTTCTATCTATTATACAGTGTGTTCTTTATGTCTAGTTAATTTGTAAATGTTGGGAAAAATAAGAGATCTTGAGAGTGAAACTATGTTTTGGATTACACCTATTTGCAGCCCATGAACCTATATAATTTTTATTTTGATCCTAATTTAATATTTTTATTTTTATTTTGATGCAATTTTCTGTCTGAGTTCTGCTACTTGTTTAACCTGATCCAAACACATCAAAAGGATTTCTTTACAAAATGAAACTTCATCAAAGTAGACATTTCATCAAGCATCTTGTATACACAAGCAACAAATTAAATAAAAGTTCAACAGAAGAAGTAAAATAAGGTAAATTAATCAACCGAATAAATGAATTTAAGAATCAAGAAGGAAACCAATAAAATGAAGATTGGTTGAAACATTCTGGTACTACAAACACTACACAGTCCCTCACAACATCGAATTTCAACATCCAATGTTACTTGCTAGACATTCAATGTCATCAAGATTCCAAAATATATAAACCCTAACACCCATCGGCACCACTAACCTCATTCACTCACTCAAAGCCCAAACCTCCATCATCAACTTCTTAACCTTCCTCCATACCCACACACACACACACACACACAGAGAGAAGGAGCGCATCACAGCGACACGACAAGAGGGAAGCGATTCACAGGCGTTTCTAGCGACAATAGAGGGAGAGATGACAGGCGACAGAGCCGTCACATTGAACTTGGAAAATGTGAAGTAGGACTCTTTGAGCTCGGTTAGCCAAATAGACATACTTGGGTTAACTTGGTTGTAGAGCCTTCATATTAAATCTAGAGAATGTGATGTAGGGATCTCCCGGAATGGGGGCTACTACGGGCACTCCAACTTGAATAGGTCCTGTCGCAACAATTACCAGCGTGGGTTGGGCCCCTTGATTTTGGATGTCCTCTATGGGCATTGTCTAGACGTGACCTTCAGGAGTTTGTTCCTTAGTGGAGGAAGAACAACTTGAGAGAGGACGCGGGGGTGTGGTTTTGAACGGGTTCCCATGTAGTTGTGTCAGGGGTCTCGGAGGCATTGCGATGCTAAAAGCGGATTGTTGTAAATGGTCTGGAGTTCCTTGAAGAAACAACCATCTATGTTTGGTGCCATAACCTTATTCCCAAAACTATAGAGACCTTCAAGAATTGGCTGAACAGAATTAGTAACGTAAACTCTTATCCTTTCAAGTCTTTCATACGACTCTGGTCTTACCAACAACCTTAGTGGTAAAAATTTCCATAATATCTAATAATAGTTTTTGATTCTGTGTACTTGTTCATTTCTCTTAAAAGGTAGAGAAATTTCCATAAAGAAATAATGTGCATTAAAATTCGTAGATTTACTTGGGTACACCATTTTAAGTAACGAGTTATAGACTAGTTAAAATATAAGTATATGAAATTGTTTTTTCTTAAATGGTAGAGAAATTTTTTTGATAACACAATATTGAATAATAGAATCACTAAAGAACTTATACATACAATCCACCATAAATAAATATAACTAAATAAAAAGGGACACAACTGTTAAACAGTTAGCGTGTCACTCCAAATCAAAATTGAAAATCAAAATGTTTAATAATAAAATATTTAATAAGTAATAATTTGTTACATAAATTCTATTTAAGACTAATTAAATATTTTGTAGAACAACTTTACTTCTTCATATACGTGTCTTAAACTAATGTGTAACCCCAAACGTAAAATCAAAAATACCAAATAATGATGTTAATATCAATTTGCATTGTTTCTTTTCTTTCTTTCGCAAAGTTTCCTACCAAAAATATAATTTACTTAAATATTTCGTTCATCTTCCTTTACTTCAGTCTAATTATATACTTTTTTCGCATCTCTTTTAATTAAAATCAAATAATTAATGACTTGTTGTATAAATGGAAAAATATATTCTTTTGTTAACCTTCTATACTCGTTCATATATACACGAATCTTACAACATATCTATAACCCTTAACTTCAAATGATAAATCCTGAGTGATGACATTAATTTTAGTGTACATTGTGTCTTTCCTTGTTTCATAAAATTTCCTAAAAAAAAAAAGCTTACCTAAAATCTTTCATTCATCTCTCTTTGCCTCAATTTACACATATTGCAAGTTGCCTCGTAACTATATAAAATGCTAGTACATGAAATTTTTTATGTATGTCATCAAATCTATAACAAACAAAATTTTGCAACTTTAGGTTACAATTAATTGTTTTATTGGATATGGTTGATCGCTACAATAACAGTGAAGTTGAAGATGAAGATGAAGGTGGAGATGGAGATATTCTCAAAATCAAATCAACGAAGTACCAAAGGTATGCCACAACACTAAATTCTCAACATGATTTATAATTATTCTCAAAGTACACATACCAACAGGCATTGACAAGTTATTAGTTAGAATTGAATCATAATGAGCTACTACAAACTATAGTGTTTTATACCTATTTTCCTGCAAAAATATTTTGCAATATGAAAGGTAGAATTATGGGCATTAAAAATTCTCTAAAATATGGAATCAATCCTATACTTGAAAAGTTAGGAACAAAAGTTACTGAAACAACTTGATATGATATTGAAAAGAGAGGATATCTTTTAGCTCAAGAAATCTTATAGGGATCAGATCAATGTCGGTAGAGAGATCTTCAGTAAAAAAATCTTTCAGAGAATGTGTTAGAAAACTTCTTTCACTTTCCCTTTAATCATATATTTTTTTATGTATTTGTTTGAGGTACTATTTCCAAACAAATCAACCAACTCAAATGATATTAGTCCCAAAGTAAATCAAATTATATTTGAAGTTCTTGAATGTGTATTTTATGTGACTTAAATCGCATTTAGGGACTAAATTGAATAAAAAATACTTGTCAACTGGGTAATTTATTATATAAAGGGTCTACATTCGGTATTAATTTGTGGTCTAATATTAAAAAAAATATATGCTAATATGACTCTTCATATAGCTTTCTTTACTTTATAAACTCAAAAAAATTTTTTTACATTTTGGGCTTAAGTGCAACTCTGCATTATGAGACTTATAATACTGAAGAGAAGTTGTTTTGTTGCAACTTACCATTTTGTTAATTTTGTTGTTAGAATCTATGTTTTTTTCCCTAATTAGATGCCCATTCAAGGAGATTTTTGTGGAGAATGATGTAAAGATAAAGAGAATAGTCTATAAGAAAAATGAAAAAGTGGACAGAATAAGCAACTTACCTAGTTCCCTATTATTAAATACCATGGAATTTTTTACCACTAAGGAAGTTGTTAAGACTAAAGTCCTATCCAAGACTTGAAAGGATATGAGTGCACATTACTAATTCTTTCAGCCAATTCTTCAAGGTCTCTATAGTTTTGGGAATAAGGTTACGACACCAAAATCGATGGTTGTTTCTTCAAGGAACTCCAAATTTGGTCCAGTTGTTGGTTATGGCTATACGTAAGTTAGCCCCCATAAGCAAATGATTTCAACTTAGAAGTTGATATCTGAACTTTGATAGGGTCACAAACAAGCTTGTAAATCCCATGGTTAGATTAACATATTTATCACCAGATACACATAAGACTTTCTCTTTTCCTTTTTGTAGTTCAAAATTATGAAGAACTAAATCACTCAACTTTTTGCACCTTGAAAATGGCTCAATAAAATCTTTGTCCTCACTTGAAGTAAATGTGACATACTTCAAACAACATTTTACCAATTTAGGAAGGTCTATAGTTTCTGGAAATTTATGTATGTCCCCGTTTTATAAAGTGAAAAGTCATAATATTTTAGACAATGACAAAAAAATATTGGGTAAAAAAACCCATTTTTTCAAGTACAGCGTCTTCAACCAGAAGTCTCGGTTCTACAGAGAATGTTGGCCGAGACTTGTAGTTGAAGACGGGGTAATTGCAAAAAAACAAATATGGTTTTTTTCACCCAATCTTGTTTTGTCATTGTCTAAAGTATATTGACTTTTCACTTGATAAAATGAGGACATACATAAAACATCTAGAAACTCCAAACCTTCCGAATTGGTAAAATGTTGTTTGAAGTGTGTCACATTTACTTCAAGTGATGACAAAGATTTTGTTGAGCAATTTTAAAGGTGCAAAAGTTGAGTGATTTAGTTCTTAACAATTGTGAACTACAAAAGGATAATAGAAAATCTATGTGTATCGATGATAAATTTGCTAATATAATCATGGGATTTGCAAGTTTGTTTGTGACCTATCAAACTTCGAATATCAACTCCCCCAGTTGAAATCATTTGTTTATGAAGGTGTGAACTTACTTCTAGCAATCACGAGACTCTTTGAGGATAATTGGGAGTGAGTTGTTTTGTTGCAACTTACCATTTTGTTGCAACTCTTCTTCAAGGAACTCCAAATTTGGTCCAGTTGTTGGTTATGGCTATAAGTAAGTTAACCCCATAAGCAAATGATTTCAACTTAGGAGTTGATATCCGAACTTTGATAGGTCACAAACAAGCTTGTAAATCTCATGGTTAGATTAGCAAATTTATCACCGATACACATAAGACTTTCTCTTTTCCTTTTGTAGTTCAAAATTATGAAGAACTAAATCACTCAACTTTTTCTCTTAAAAGCTTTGCACAACAAACCGGCGACATGTGGCACCGTCATCATAATTCCTCGGCGACGCGAAGCAACTCAAGTCGAGGCCGACCTCAAAGGTCGTCCCCGACTTGGGGGGGCACTATTCCGGCCAGGACTAATAGCCCACATTTGATTGGGCTTGGCCCAACCTCCTCACGAAGCTCGGCCCAAAGCAGACCACGCGCAACGTTATCCACCCTCCGACGGCTAGGATCAATCCACGAATCGGCGCTCACGATGCGCCCCGATTGTTCTATAAATAGAGGCTCACCCCTCTACCACGGTACGTTCTGCTCATTACGCATCCCATCCATCCTGGGCTCTGCCTATCCTCCTTTACTCTGACTTTCTCCCTTTTCTTTCTCTTCATTTTGGTCACATACTGACTTGAGCGTCAAAGTGTCTTACAGGTACCCCCCACCTGACGTGGATCTTCAGGCTATCTTGGGCTCGCCGAGCACCATCTTCAAGCTTCGATCTCTTTCTCTGTTCAGGCTACTCATGCACCATTAGCTATCTTGGGCTCGCCGAGCACTTTCTTCTCTTATTGTGCTAGATATTGCCAACAATAGCTTATCAGGATCAATTTCAAACTGTTTGGATGACATGAAAACATTAGCTGGTGAAGATGATTTCTTTGCCAACCCTTTAATGTACTCCTATGGCTTTGGCTTCAACTATGACAATTACAAAGAGAGTCTTGTCTTGGTTCCTAAAGGAGATGAGTTAGATTATAAAGACAACTTGATACTTGTAAGAATGATTGACCTTTCAAGTAATAACCTATTTGGAACTATTCCCTCACAAATTTCCAAGCTATCTGCACTAAGGTTTTTGAACTTGTCTAGAAACAATTTGTCTGGAGAGATACCAAAAGATATGGGAAGCATGAAATTGTTAGAATCACTTGATATCTCATTAAACCATATTTCAGTGAAATCCTCAAAGTTTGTCCAGGTTTATCCTTTCTAAGTTTCTGAATCTATCATATAACATACAACTTATCTCGGAAGAATTCCATTAAGCACTCAACTTCAAAGCTTTGAAGCACTAAGCTATCTGGTAATCTTGGACTTTGTGGTCCTCCAAAGACAAATAATTGTTCAAGTGGGGAACAACTTTTGGAAAATGCCGATGTTGGAAATTCGATGAAAGTTTCATTGAAATAACAGATTTCTATATAGGAATGGGAGTTGGATTTGCAGCAGGATTTTGGGGAGTTTGTAGTGTTATTTTCTTCAATAGAACTTGGAGGCATGCTTATTTTCGTTTTCTTGACCATTTGAAAGATCTTTTCAAGTAATAACCTATTTGGAACTATTCCCTCACAAATTTTCTGTCTGAGTTCTGCTACTTGTTTAACCTGATCCAAACACATCAAAAGGATTTCTTTACAAAATGAAACTCCATCACAGTAGACATTTCATCAAGCATCTTGCATACACAAGCAACAAATTAAATAAATGTTCAACAGAAGAAGTAAAAGAAGGTAAATTAATCAACCGAATAAATGAATTTAAGAATCAAGAAAGAAACCAATAAAATGAAGATTGTTTGAAACATTCTGGTACTACAAACACTACACAGTCCCTCACAACATCGAATTTCAACATCCAATGCTACTTGCTAGACATTCAATGTCATCAAGATTCCAAAATATATAAACCCTAACACCCATCGGCACCACTCAACGTCGCCAATGAATTGGACTGGCTGCATCTTGTGTCAGGGGCCTCGGAGGCATTGCGATGCTAAAAGCGGATTTCGAGAGCAATTGTGAGTGCTCCCACTATCGTCGCCAATAAATTGGACTGGCTGCATCTTGCTTGCTCTGAGTCTGAGCGGAGATGGTTGTAAGTGAAGTGTTTGAAAAAGATCCAAGATGTGCCAGCTCGCGTTGATCCGACGAGGGGTGTAATATGTGCACACATACTGTGATGCCTAAGTCAACATAAGATCTGCCTCCCTGCTCGAAGTCCATCCAACGACCGAAGATCTGCCTCATCCGCCTCGGATTCTATTTCGGCCGGTGCCGGTGCGCCCTCCTCCCGAGCCTCCTCCAGTGCAGAGTGCTAGTAACATGGTAAGCTTTCGGTATCCTAAGTTTTCTGGCTGCTGTCTATTGATTTCCCCTACTCAGCAGTTGTTTCCGCTCCGGCCACCACCTAAGCCACCTTGGCTCCGGCGTCTCTCTGTTGAATTTCTGGTCTGGAATGTTGCCTATGGAGCATCTGTGGGATTGTGGCTTCATGTTTTGGGCATTTGTTTTTGTTGGCCTAAATACGCACAGCAGGTGTTTGATGGAAATCCCCTTAGAGCTCTTGTTTGCCTAAGCACTCGACTGTGGATGTTGTTGCCGTACATGGTGATTGTTAATTCCTTTGGAGATGACACCTTTGCCGATGACCTCACCAGTTTCCAGGATATTTTGCTGACTCATGATAAGTGGGTTAATCTTGAGACTGTTTTTAGTCGAATTGTGCGTACAAAAGTCAAAGATATCATCCGTAACTGGATTGGGAGAAAGACTGCCGAGTCTCTGTCACTGATTACCACCTCTACTTGGGAGTTAAAGCTTCTGTTACGCTGGTTGTTCTGTTGTTGTGTTAAGGTTGCTTATGTCCTTATGGACTTTAAACATTTTAAATGTATTGGCTTGAATGCCCATAGTCCATGTGCAGTAGTTTCCTTTGTAGTTGTTGCTCCTAGTCTCTGGTTTGGAAATGTCCAACCTTACACTCTTCTTGTAATCCTTTTGATGCTTTTGGTATCATTTGAATGAATGAAGTTTGTTGCTATCAAAAAAAATTCAACATAAGGATTAGGTGATGTGAGGTAGTAAATGCGTACATGTAACAGCAATGAGTAGGTTCTTTTATAAGGATTTGTGCCTACACGTAGCACGCTATGAATGGTGCTTTGGTTAGGGCGCCTGGTTCGTTAGATGAGATGGACGTATCTGAACCATTGGTGTATTGTGGATCATGGGCTTCACCAGATTGGGCCTAATTGTTTGGCCAATCCGGAACAATAACAAGTTAAGTTCATTATAAGTTACTGTGGTAAAAAGAGAGTATTTTCCCTGCTATGGAAGGTAACAACTTAAAGTAGTATATACCATAGCTCCATATAAAATTCAAATAAATCGAAATCCACAAAGACTTTGGAAACCAAAAAAATACTTGTTCCAACTTAAAAGAAAATCAAAATTATCAGCTCTATTTTGGATAAGCAATTAAATTAAGTGCTTGTAGCATAAAACATTTATCATATAAATGTTCATGTGTTATACCCCAATTTTGTCCGTCTTCTTTTTCTCGCTTTAGTCGTTTATTTTTAGTAAGGGCGTGTTTTGGAGTCGCATGATTACGAGAATTATTAGTGTAGAGTCTCGGTTACTAATTTCAATCACTCCGTTCAACTAAATCGAAACGTCGTTGTTTAAATCAGGCACGCACGCGAATGATCGATCTTTTCGCGCGTTCTTCAATTTAATATCCGTATTTGAGTTTAGTCGTACGTGAACAGGTCTACCTAAGGTCATTTTTCTCAAAATTTGGTTTAAATTCAGACTTAAGAATGCGATTGCAAGTTAATGTTTTTAGTTAAAGCGCCCATTTCTTCTATTAACGTATGTGTCGAGTCCGGCCCGTTCTCGTCTTTGTATTTGGCCTGACTCCTTTTTCTTATTATTTTTATTCTTATTTAATTTATTTAAGCATATATACAATCCAAAAATTCTATTTAGTTTAATTTATAGTTTAAAAGTGTTTAAGAGTCCAAAAATATCAAAATAATTCTACAAATTAGAAGCACTTAAGAGTCAAATAAGTCCAAAAATACAAAAATAAATAATACTAAAAATACAAAAAATAACAAATCCGAAAATAAAATAGTAAGCACAGAATTTAGGGTTTCGAGCAACATTCCAAGTCATGCCGCAAATTCTTTGTTGGGCCCTTTCAACTCCGAAATAGGGTCAAAGCCCAGTCAAAACCAATTAAATTCTAACCCTAAGTTTTTAATATAAATAAGCAGTCAGTCCACAGTAAAAATACACACAAAAACGAAGGCAGAAAACTACTGCTAAAATCATCTAAAAAATAGGATTAGAGTTTCACATCGAAACCCTAATCCACTAAACACAGTTCTGAAATTCTGCATTGGAAGATATTAACAGCAGAAGCAGTTCGAAGGGAATACGATAGCAGTAATAATTGCAAACAATCAACAGTCTTGGAGACCTAACAGAGACTGGAAAAACAGGTTGGTGTCCTTTATTTTTTTTAGGATCGAAATATAGAATTACATGTATTCATAGCCGTAATATAGAATGTGTTTTCCCATAATATGTACAAAGAACAACTGTAAACATGTATGAATTTATTAGTGTCACAAACTTAGGATTGCTAATCTGTTTTTTTCAAAAGGTAATTACAGATCAGTTTTTTTTGTTTAGTGAAAAACTAGTGAGATCAAAATTTAAGCAAAACCAATCCAAAATTAAAAGTGGAAGAAAAGTAGAAATGAGTGGAAGAGATCAGAACCAGGAAACGAAAAATAGAATAATAAACTGACCTCAGAAGGCTCGCCGGAGCTCTGGCCGGTCATCTCCTCCGGCGAGGTTCCATCAAACCGAAGCTTCAGCCCTCCAAAAAACGAAACCCACGCCATAGACCACCATGAAACCGAACAACCACCAACACCAAAACGAACCCACCGAAACCTCCCATTTTTTTCCCCCAAAACGAACCCAGAAACTGAAAAGCACATATCAGATTTCGGTTTCATTGCGAACCCAGAAACTGAAAAAACACACATCTGTGAACAAAAAGAAAGAAAGAAGAACAGAGAAGGAAAAACGAAGCTCACCGGCGCCGGCGTCACGCTCGTCGTGGCCTTCCTTCCCCTCTCATCGCGAACCCAAAAGCTTCGGTTTCATCTCCCCCATGGAAACCGGCGCAAACCTCGCCGGAGTTTCTCTCTCTCTCCCCCTGAAGTCACGCCGGAAATTTCGCATCTCTCTCTGGGGAGCAGCCGCGCGGCGCAGCTGGGATGGAAAGGGGGAATTGAATTCTAGGGTTAATCTCTGTTGGGCCTATCTAACACCTTTCTATTTTTTTTTTTAATTATTTTTTGTTCACAATGCTATTCACACCCCTTTATTTACACACACACCTCCCCTCACTTAAGCCCAGTTTCGCATACTAGGCCCTTCTATGCGAACTGGGCTTTCCTTTTTACACCCCTTATTATTTATACAGACCCCTGCGACTAATAAAACCCTAATTTACAATTTTCACCCCCTGTTTCTCTTTTAATTCTTTTCTAACTCAAATATAAATATTTTTTCTCTCGAAATTAAACAAACGGCTAAGTCGGTTGTACAACCGGGTTAGTCATTATTTTAGGGCCAATGAGTCATGATGCAGTTCAAGAACCACAAAACTTAACAAATACGAATAAACTATTTTTCTCTAAAATAAATAGCTAAGTCGGTTGTACAACCTGTTAGTCATCATTCTAGGACCAATGAGTCACATGCAGATTCAAGAATCCTAACAACTTATAAAAATATAAATAAATCGTTTTTCCCAAAAATAGGGGACTAAGTCGGTTGTACAACCGGGTTAGTCAGCGTCCTAGAACTAATGAGCTGTACAGTTCAGGAGTTCTAGAATACCTATTCTAAAACGGACCCACCTCACACCAAACCAGTTTCTTTCAAAAACTCTAAAATTAATTTCAAAAAGTAGGGGACTAGGTCAGTTGTACAATCGGGTTAGTCAGCGTCCTAGGAATCAGTGAGCTGTACAGTTCAAGGAATCCTAGGACCCCTACACTAAAAAACACCAACCAACAAACCCTTTTCAGGAAGAACTACGTAGCTTTGATTCCTCCATTGCATCTGGAGGTACGTAGGAGCAAGACTCAACTCTTGTCAAGCACTAAAAACCAAAAACATAAATAAGTCTTTTTTCTACAAATAAAAGGGTAACTATTAAATAAATCTTAAAGTAATTAGACAATAGGATGTCGTGGGGTGCTAATACCTTCCCCACACATAACGACTCCCGAACCCTAACAATGCCTTATCCTAAACCAAAAGGGATTTTCCGAATTTGCCCTTAAACTAGAATTTCGGTGGCGGCTTCCTTTCGAACTTCGAAGAATCCTTTCCCGGATTTTTCGGTCGCTACATCATGTATATGTTATTTTTATAACAAAAGACAAAATAAAGTTCAACTATTTTTAAAATATGATGTCTTGTTTTAATAAGCTATCTTGGTAAGCTTATGAAAGTAATTGTTGACAACAACTTAAGAATATGCAAGATCTTCTGTTGCCGTCAAACTCTTAGGTCCTAGCCGTGGGATCAACCAGGGGTTTGGACAAGTCTTTGATTCATCTGTTCTTCAAGGAATTGCACCGAGGACGGAACTCTACTCCTCGACTGTGGGTATTCTGACTCCTCTAGAAAGGGTCAGGTTGGGTGAATGGGACACGAGGGTTTGATTATTCTACTAGTCTAATACATTAAAGTAAAGATAAAGTAAAGTGTGGTAAATAAAAGATAAACTTGAAGAAAAATTCGAATTTGGTTGTATTGATGTGTGTCTGTACAATTGCTTTCTTCCTATTTATATACATAGGTCTTTGACGACCATTTTCTCTAGCCAACATTTGTCTTCCGTTGAATCTACTAATGAATGTTTGGGTGGAGTATTTTTTAGGAGTGTCTTCTAATTTTATTTTTAAATACTCGGGATTTTTCAATTCCATTGAACAAGAAAGGTTTGTTTACATAATATACTTCACATATTTGATAACATATTGAACAGGGAAGGGTACATTAACAATTCCACTCTTATCTTTTTAAAAAACTATCTTGTTTGCAAGATCAATAATATACAAGAATGATATATCTATATATATATATATATATATATATATATATATATATATATATATATATATATATATATATATATATATATATATATATATATATATATGGGTATACCATATGAGTTTGGTGAACATCACAATTTCAATATAATTCGTTATGTAGAGTGTTAGGAATATTAAGACTACCCTAACAAAATTAAGGAAAACTACTAAAGAATAAGAGATAACAAGCTACACTATTAAAAATTAAAAGACTTCTTCATTCATTTGGTGACGTAAAATTCCTCCAAGAGACTACATTTAGAGTTTTGCTTTTCCCACACCCCCTCTTACTCAAAACACACCCCATAAGGGTGTGAAAAGACCAAAAGGCTAACCAAAACGTATTTTTTTTTTCAAGAATTTTCACGTGTTCGAACACGAGCATTCGAACAGATTCGAACAAGGTCATTCGCGTGTGTTAAATATGGACTCACACCCTCTTGGGCGTTTTTCACCTGTTCGAATGGGGTCATGCGAACAAGTTCGCATGAGAGTGTTCGAACAGTGTTGCAGAATGACAGATATTGGACGTCTCAGATTCCACCGACAGTTTTAATCAACGGCTTACAATCAATCAAATGTGTCAGATAAAAGAGTGGATATCATTCCCTTGGGAAATTGTACCTGAACGGATAAAATTTAAACGGCTCAGATTTGTGATCTAAAAATGAAATCAACAACTGACATTTTACCACGCCTATTATAAAAGGGGTTTCAGTTTCTTCACCACATCCTCACACCTTCTTCACCAAACCCTAATCTGCTTCTTCACCAAACCCTACTCTCCTTCTTCACAGATAACTTTCCTTCTTCACAAACACAACCAACTTGAAATGGAATGACAGTTGTGCCCAACCCAGTACTCAAACGACAAATTTCTAACGGCCATTCATCACAGTGGGACTGTCACCACCGACGAACATGGTGTTGTGTTTCGTTGTCCTAACCATATCTTCTACAGGATGAGTAAGGACATCACCTTCTCCCAACTGAAGGAAAAGGCTGAGAGGAAGATTCGTCCAGAGGGAGCGTGGCGTAAAGACGTGGATCGTATACGTTTCAGAAATTACAATTGTAGAGATGATGGGATTGTCCATTATTCTGTCATGGAGATCCAAAGCGACGACGGCATCCGCGCAATGATGGAACATCTAGCTAACGTTCCAATGGGACGTAGTATCTTGGAGTTGTACGTGGACAAGACGCACTCCAGAAGAGGTCATTTATCTTCTGGAACAGGGACTACCGAAACGCTAGTTTCCTAGTTAGTTGTTCGCTTATGTTGGTTTTATGTCTTTCGTATTTGATGTCTTTCGTATTTGTTGTCTTTCGTATTTGTTGTCTTTTGTATTTCATGTCTTTCATATTTGTTATCTTTCGTATTTGATGTACGGTTATGCTTTTAAATAATAAACTATTTGTCTAACTTAAACACCACTGTAACATAGATTAGTAAGTACTAAATCAGTCATAAATATCCATACACCAATTTGCAAAATTATTGAAACTAAAATACAACAATATAATTTAAAGACTGGTCACAGCACTCCTATCAGCAGCACTCCCATCAGCATCACTCCCAGGATAATCATCAAGATATGCCCGATAATCAGTGTCAGTAGAATAAGAACTAGAAGTAGCATTGTCTTCAGGAGCAGCCTCATCCTCCTCCTGAGGAGCAGCCTCATCCTCCTCCTCCTCCTCCTGAGGAGCAGCCTCCACCTCCTCCTCTTGAGGAGCATCCTCCTCCTGATGCTCAACTGCTGGGGCCGGGGCCTCAAACCTGCCCCTACCCCTACCCATACCCCTACCATGAGTCTGAGGCACATCTGAAACAACAAGTACAAGTATATGCCCATTTAAACTAAACCAATTTAATAAAATCAACCAATTAAACTCCCAACAAAACCCAAAAACTGTATTGTCAAACAATGGTTCGAACAACACCATGCGAACCATGTTCGAACAGCCTCATGCGAACAAGGCCGCATGCTCGCGTTCGAACGCCTTCTTCCTCAGTTGTTCGAAGGCGTGCGTTCGAACAGAGCAGTTACACAGAAAAAAAAACCAAAACGCAGATCAGAGGGGAGGCTTACCTTCAATTAAATGGAACGATTGGATGGTTGTTGATGGCACGAACAATTGGAGGGGGTTGATGGATGAATGAGAGATTGGAGTGAGAGATTGAGAGAGAAGAAGGAGTTTAGTGAGATAGAGAGAGAGGGATTTTGGGTTCAGATGAAGGGGAGAAGTGTGGAAATGAGAGTGTGGGGAATGAGAGTGTGGGAGATGAAAGTGTGGGGAATGAGGGGAGTGAAGGGGTGTGGAGGGATTGGGGCGAGTGGAGGAATTTTATGTTTTTTGATTTGGGGGTATTTTGGGATTTAAGAAGTTAGGGGGTGTGTTTGAGTAGGAGGGAGTGTGGGATAAGTAAAGGCCCTACATTTATAGGACTAAAAAGCATAAAGGGTTTTTTTTTAGACCCCCACCCTCTCCCCTTAAACCCCCACCCACACTGAAATCCCCAAAATGCCCTTTGTAGTCTATTTTTTTTTAAAAAAAGGCTCATCGTATATATATGACTTGGGACATATATACGATGTGTAGTTTTAACACATCGTATATATGCCCTGAGAGAGATATCGACAATATCTCTATTTATAATGCGGAAGCCGCACTGCAGTTATCCTGCAGTTGTGGTTCCGCGCCAATGCATATTTTTTATTTATTTACTTATTTATATTTTAATATTTTAAATTAGTGTAGTATTAATTCATTAATAGCATATTTTTTCTTTATGATTTTTATTTTGATCACTTTGGATTTTTTTTGACAAAAATTTTGATCACTTTGGATAAACAGGTATTAAAAGTAAATTTAAATTAGTGTTTCGGATACTCCGAATGCATCCACGGATATACTTACAGATCACCCAGCACATATGTCCTCACATTGACTGGCAGAGTTTAATCCATACCCTTATGAGGAATGAGACAATTTTTTGACAACTCAATCAATCTCGTATTTTCTCTTAATCTTTTCTGAATATGGAAGTAGGATTGTAGTTTAAGAAAAAAAATATATATCTCAAAAAATAATCACACAATACTTATTAATAAACATCTAAAAAAATATAGATATACGTTTAATATCATTTTATGCTACCTATATTAATTTACATATAGTTTACGGTATACTACGTATCGAAAATAAACTCTCTTCAATTATATTTCATTTACAAATTTGTAAATAAAAATTAAATACCATTATTTAGTAAATATGAGCCCGTGCGGAGCACGGGTCATAAAACTAGTATTGACAAAGGTGCAATATGTGTTTAACAAGAAATCATGAAAACATCAATAAATCTATCACATTTTGAATTTAATTAATTAAGCTCAAACTTCTCACAACCATTACACATTTAACAAGTTGAGTAGCCATTTCTAAGCAAGGTTCACATAACAAACAACCAAGAAAATCACAGTAATAGGAGTACCATCAAATCCTTATTATTTATTCAAACAATTTGCACATGTGTAACATAAAAACACCTTTTACAGCAACATGACCATGTACTCTTAATAGAACATTTCCACACCAAAAAAAAAAACCTAGAAATGGAATAGCATAAACACCCCCCAATTTTTAGAAATTTCACTAAAACTAGAATTGATAACTTAAATCATCAACTAATAACTAAGAGGGACATGCCAACATTGTTAGATTCCAAAGAAAATGTTCCCCGCCGACCACCCAAGAAGGCTCGGATGCACATCACTTCCTAACCGACTCGACTGGGCCTAGAAGACGAAGACTAACTCACGAAGACCACAGATCGCCTCAAGAGTCGAGGGACTCGTCGGCCACACAGAGCGAGGGACTCCCGCTCGCCCAAAGAGCCAACGCCTCCCTCAGGCTCGGCCATGAGCGAGAATCCAGCAAGATATATTAGGAAAGCCTGAGAATCTCGCCTAAGATCTCGCTGCATTTATGTATAATACTTATGAGCATTAATTACCCCTTGTAATATCAATATAAGCCCTAGAGACCAATGAGAAAGATCTGATTTTCATTCTGCCAATACTTTCTCCTTACTCGTGATTATTCATCGTATTCTTGCTAAACCCTACTCAAGGGAATAGTTGAGAACAGAAAATGAGTTTGTGGAGTTGCTCCCTTCCTTTGTTCAACTCTCTCTCTCTCTCTCTCTATATATATATATATATATTGGTGTTCAAAATCTTGGAAATTCTTGATGTTTGTAACACCCTAAATTTCATTCGTCAACGAAATACAGGATGACGTTTATTTTACCAAAATCAAAGAAATGCCCAATCAAAAATATAGATTTTAACACACGGAATATAATTATCCGAAATCACTCGTCATAAAGTTATGATGAAACCACAACAACATGTACCTCAAGTTACAACTTGATGAGGTTTCTCAATAGTCAAAAATACTATAATTCATATATAATGTGCATATTTTCCTAAACGACACAATTGATACACATTGGCCTTATGATTCCATATACTAAGTATTAATTTTGGACTCCAAAATAGCCAATACTTCAAGCACACCAAATCTTGAACTCCTAAGGACTTTAAAAAGAATTTGCTTCAATCCCCGGCAACGGCGCCAAAAACTTGGTGTTGGGTAAAAGCATGTGCAAGTATACACAGTCCAAAACAAGTAGTATAAAAGATCGAACCCACAGAGATTGAAAAACTCTCTTTTAAAATGCAATATAAAGTAATAAAGTGTAAGGTAACTAAATAACAAATTATAGTGGAGTTGGTGTGATCACAACTAAGTTAGATAAGAAAGCAAAGTATAAGTGTTGATAATGCAAATGAGAAGAACAAGTTGGAATGTCTTCATCAAGTAATTTACTTTTAAGTGATTGATGCAGTATGTGATGCAGGTGCACTGAATGATGTTGCATTAGCTGTAGCGACCGAAAAATCCGGGAAAGGATTCTTCGAAGTTCTTAGGAAGCCGCCACCGAAATTTTAGTTTAAGGGCAAATTCGGAAAATCCCTTTAGGTTTTAGGACAAGGTATTGTTAGGGTTCGGGAGTCTTTATGTGTGGGGAAGATATTAGCACCCCACGACATCCATTGTCTAGTTATTTAGGATTTATTTAATGATTACCCTTTTATTTGTGGAGAAAAAGACTTATTTAGGTTTTTGGTTTTTAGTGCTTGACAAGAGTTGAGTCTTGCTCCTAAGTACCTCCGGATGCAATGGAGGAATCAAAGCTACGTAGTTCTTCCTGAAAAAGGTTTATGGGTTGGTTTTTTTTAGTGTAGGGGTCCTAGGATTCCTTGAACTGTACAGCTCACTGATTCCTAGGACGCTGACTAACCCGATTGTACAACCGACTTAGTCCCCTACTTTTTGAAAATAATTTTTGAATTTTTGAAAGGAGTCGTGAGATGGGTTGATTTTAGAATAGGTATTCTAGAACTCCTGAACTGTACATCTCATTAGTTCTAGAACGCTGACTAACCCGGTTGTACAACCGACTTAGTCCCCTATTTTTTAAGAAAAATAATTTATTCGTATTTATTAAGTTTCTAGGGTTACTGAACTGTACAGCTCATTGGCCCTAAAATAATGACTAACCCGGTTGTACAACCGACTTAGCCGTTTATTTTTAGAGAAAAATAGTTTACTCATATTTTTTAAGTTTGCAGGGTTACTGAACTGTACAGCTCATTGGCCCTAAAATAAGGACTAACCCGGTTGTACAACCGACTTAGCCGTTTATTGAATTTCGCGAGAAAAATTATTTACGTTTGGGTTAGAAAAGAATTAAACAGAAAAACAGGGGGTGAAAATTGTAGATTGGGGTTTTATTAGTCGCGAGGGTTGTATAATTAATAGGGGGTGTGATTAGGAAAGGTCAGTTCGCATAGGAGAGCCCAGTATGCGAAACTGGGCTTAAGTGGGGGGAGGCGTGCGCATGGATAAAGGGGTGCGCTTAGTATTCTGAGAATTAAAAAAATAAAAAGAACCAAAAAGGCCACTATATGAGGCCCGAACCGAAAACTAGAACCCTAATTTCCAATTCCAAACCTTCCCTCACCCAGCTGCCGCCGCAGCCGTTTCCTGCAGAGAGAGAGGGATTCCGGCGAGATTTTCGCCGGCTTTAAGGGGGAGAGAGAGGCGATCGGTTTCTAAGGTGAGGGGGAGGGGACGGCCTCGGTGTCGGCGACGACGAGGGTAACGCCGGCGAAGGGAATCCCGCCGGCGAAAGCGTGGCGAGCTTCGTTTTTTCTCCCCTCTGTTCTTCTTTGTTTTTCTTCGTCTCTTTCTTTTACTTCGTGTTCTATCATTCTGTTCCTGATTCACTGTAGTTTTGGGAGGTTTTCGGTTTCGCGATTTGGGGGAAGGGTGACGTTTGGTTATGGTGATGTGTTGCATGGTTGCTGTTTGGGTTTTGGAGGGTGGTGGTTCTCGGCGGTTGTGGCGGTGACGACCACCATACGTGGTGGCCGGAGATAATCTCTGTCTCTCTTAATTAATTTTTAGGATCTGTTCATCATTTAATTTGTTCTCAGCTACAACTGTTGCTTCTATCTGATTACTAATCATCCTTTAATTTGTTCTCAGATTTGAATTTCACAAAACTAAATATTTACACCAAAAGTGCAAGTTGATTCACATCTTGGATTTGAGTTGGGAAACAGATTACGCACATATATTTACAATTCTTAGATTTAATAATACAAATACACCAACCTAATTTCCAGCCTCTGATTGGTCTCCTATGATTGAATTGCAACAGCTATTATGTCTACTACTGTTGCTTTCGTGATCGCTGCAACTTCCTTGCTCTCAGCCCAGAAATTTGAAACTGTGTGCAGTGGATTAGGATTTTGACTGTGAACCCTAATCCTTTGGAGGTGGTTTTTTGCAGTGTTATTGTCTGTCCTTTTACTGTGGACTGGCTGCTTATTTATAATAAAAATTTAGGGTTAGCATCTAATTGGTTTTGACTGATTTGACTGGGCTTTTGCAAGTCTGATAATGTGGGCTTGCTGAGCAGTCTTGGAGAGCAAGAACAGACCCCAGAGATTGCTGATGCTGCTCCTTTATTTAATTTTTGTTTTTTTATATTTTTTGTATTTTGATTATTGTTTTTTTTTTGTATTTTAGAGATTGGGACATTTTGGATACTCCTAAATTGTAATAAAAATTAAATTAGCTTTTTTTTTACGCTTTTACTCAAAATAAATTAAACGACTAAAACAAAAAAGAGGACGGACAAAATTGGGGTATAACAGCTGCCCCTCTTTATTTATATTTTATTAGAAAGGTTAAAAGGTACTTTTAGTCCCTGCAAATGTCAAGAAAATCCAGTTTAGTCCTTGCAATTCCAAAATTTTTAAAATAGTCCTCGCAATTAGTAAACGTTACTACTTTAGTCCTCATTGTTACTACTTTAGTCCTCGCAATTCCATTTAAAAGGTACTTTTAGTCCCTGCAAATGTCAAGAAAATCCAGTTTAGTCCCTCCTTTTTTAAGAGTAAAGTAACAACAGGGACTAAGGTAGTAACGTTTACTAATTGCAGGGACTATTTTAAAAAATTTGGAATTGCAGGACTAAACTGGATTTTCTTGACATTTGCAGGACTAAAAGTACCTTTTAGCCTTTATTTATTTACTAATTAGAAAGCTACCGATATAATATGGATACATTTTTCTAGTTAAATAAACTGTCTCATTTGTTTTTCCATGTATAAATAACTAATCCTCATTATTTTGGGTATATGTGTTGGTGTATTTCCCTTTTGGTGTAACAGAGCTTATGTGCAACAACTAGAGTCAAGTAGATTAAGACTTGCCCACCTCGAACAAGACCTTCAAAGAGCACGTTCGAGTGCGTGACGTATTCTTATTTTTCACACACAAAAATAAATAATACTACATATATAATGTTATTATTAATTATTCATTATATATAGTTCTAAGTTCTAATTAATGATCATTATTTGTGGTGTTTAATTTAATTTATAGGGAGCATTTGCAATTAACTCCCACTATTCCAACTAACTAAGACAAAGAAACCGAAGTTTATTATGGAATCATAATTATGATTAACGATCTTGTTTTCCACTTATTATTGAATGAACTGAATCCAATCACACCTTTCGGTATGGTTGAAAACACATGTATTCATGTTATGTTTTTTGATGAGTTCATAACTATATATTTGCCACATGGAACAATCTAATTGTGTCTTTGGCTAATAGTTGCTATATAGTTCTTTGCAGTTGTCCTTTATCTATGTCGTCCATTATCTCACAAAGAACGATGGTGTTGGCTCTTGAGCAAAGAGCTTCCTAAAGCGCCCTTGCATTAGTTTTGATTCATCTTTATATTTGTTTATCTAATACATATTTATACTTGCTTATCTAATCATATTTGTATTTGGTTGGAATAATAAGAGTATTAAGAAAGTATATTTGGGAATCGAATTAGATATATATAATGTGTTTGTGTTTGAATATGTGTGAATTGTTGTATCCAAACAATGACGTTAGGTTTTAATTTGTGCTTCAGTTTCTTTGTCTTATATTGAGGTCCCCTCTCTCACCTTTGTGGTGTGAAGGTATGATTTGCATTTTAGGTAGCTGTGAGTTGTTTAAAACTACCTATGTAATATGATATGAAATGTATCAAGCCTCACTCTCTCTCGATGGGCATCCATCGTTTAAATGTGCAGAATGGAATTTCCTCCTTCGCACCGCCTTTGGATGTATGATAGGTTGTTTCCTAAAAGAGCAGTTTGAAACGATCTTTTGTAGATGGCGTGTGGGAGTTTATTCTTTTTGCAATGACACAAGAACAATTTAGAGTTGAAGGGGGATTCGATGTCCGCAAGCGTCAAATGCGAATGTGGAAAGATTAGGAATCCAACGGAGGTCATTGATCACTTGAAGAGAGTTGGGTTTAGGCCTAATTATTGGATTTGGACGAGTAATGGTGAGAAAGGGTTTGATGTCGTCCCGTTGGTTGGCGAAAATTGCATGGGTGTGCTTCAAGTAATTCTGCGGAGATAGGATGTGGTGAACAAATCAACTTGATGCGAGAATATGGTTTGTGACGGTCTTGGGGTGAATGTGTCATTCGAGGAGCAACAATATGATAACATGGAAGAGCTTCCGAATGAGCAAGCACAGAGATTTTATAATCTGTTGTTAGATGCAAACAAACCATTGTTTGAAGGGTCATCTAACTCAAAGTTATCGATTTGTTTGTGCGAAGCTTTTAGCTCTCAAATCATCGAGTAATACATCCGAGGTGGGAATGGACTTGATATGTGATATGATGTCGGGGTGACACCTATGAATGAAAATTTGCCAAAGAATTTTTACGAGGCTAAGAGGTTAGTTTCTAAGTTGGGATTGGAAGCTAGAAGGATTGATTGTTGTCCTAAAGGTCACATGTTGTATTATGACAATGAGTTTGGGAAAAATGATGTTTGCGCTACTTGAATGCAAATTTTGTAATGCGCCGAGGTATCATGCACGCAAAATTGGGACTAGTAGTAAGAATAAACCAATTCTGTGAAGTCAATGTTCTACTTACCAATAACTCCAAGGTTGCGAGAGAATGTTTGCATCCGAGAACATTGCGGGAAAAAATGACGTGGCATTTTGAGAATAGATGTCTTTGGTGTGTTGCGCATCCGTCGATGGGGAAGCGTGGAAACACTTTGATCGGGTACAACTCGAGTTTGCAGCGGATCCCCGCAACGCATTTACTAGGGTTATGCTCGATGGTTTTACCCCATATACCCAAGCATCGGCCGCCATATTCTTGCCGCCCGTTATTGTTACGCCGCACAACCTTCCCCCCCGAGATGTGTATGACTAAACCTTACATGTTTTTGACTTGTCCGATACCCGCCCGAAAATCCAAAAGCGAGCATTGACATCTATTTAGAACCACTAATTGATGATTTGAAGAGGTTGTGGAATGGTGTCTCGACTTACGATTACGCACGGAAGGAGAATTTTATGATGAGAGCCGCTTTGATGTGGACCATTAATGATTTCCCTGCTTATGGCATGTTGTCTGGTTGGCAAACTCATGGTAAATTAGCATGTCCACATTGTATGGAGCATACAAAGGCATTTACCTTGAAACATGGGGGTAAGAGTTCTTGGTTTGACTCGCATCGTAGGTTTTTACCACATGATAATGCATTTAGAAGGAACAAGAATGCATTTAAGAAGAAGGAAGTTGAAAATGATGAGCCGCCTCCACGATTGACTCCAGGCCAGGTTTGGGATAGAGTTAGAGATTTGCCCAAAATCACAGATGATCCCCTTGTTTCTCGATTTCATGGATATGGACAAACACATAATTGGACAAAGAGGAGTATCTTTTGGGATCTCCCATATTGGAAAGATAATTTATTGAGGCACAATCTTGATGTGATGCACATAGAGAAGAATTTTTTTGACAATATATTTAACACAGTGATGAACATAAAGGGCAAAACAAAGGACAATGATAAGGCGAGATTGGATGTTGCCCTTTACTGCAATCGAAAAGACTTAAATTTGAAGCCACAAGCTAATGGAAAGATGCTCAAACCCAAAGCGTGTTACTCATTAACAATCGAGCAAACAAATTCAATTTATCGATGGATAAAAGAATTGAAATTCCCGAGATGGATATTCTTCTAATTTGGAAAGATGTGTTGATGTGAATAAGAGAAAAATGAATGGGATGAAAAGCCATGATTGTCATGTATTTATGGAATGTTTACTCCTATTGCGTTTAGTTCTTTACCTACAGATGTTCTAAATCCGCTAACCAAGTGAGTCAATTTTTAAGGATTTGTGTTCTGCATCTTTAAGAGATGTTGACCTTGTTAGGATGGAACAAAACATTTCATTCATTCTATGTAAGATGGAGAGAGTATTTCCACCTGGTTTCTTTGATTCTATGGAGCATCTCCTCGTTCATCTAGCATATGAAGCAAGACTTGGTGGACCAGGTTCGATGATGGTGGATGTATCCATTTGAAAGGTATCATTTTAAGAACATATTCATTTTTTCCCATTTGCGGTGAGTATAATTTTCCATCTAATCAAGTTGTTTTATAGATTCATGGGTGATTCTAAACGATCGGTGAAAACAAGGCGAGAGTTGAAGGATCGATTTGTGCATCATACCTACACCGCGAAATAACCCACTTTTGCTCACATTATTTCACCAACTTCACTTTGAGAAATGAAAGATATGAAATGCAAAATGATTGTGTTAGACACCCATTAATGTTATCGGTCTTGACCAACTGGTCGCCATTCGGGAAGGAGTCGATTCATTGGTTAACGGATAAGGAGTATAAGTCACTCATGTTCATGTGTTGAACAATTGCATTGAAGTTAAACCATACATTGAGTATGTATATCAATATTTTCATTCAATTAATTGTTCATATCTATCATCTCATTTAGGCGTATCATCTAATTTGATCGAGTCATTCTTGTTGTCGGAAGACGTAAGAGTTGATCGGGCATCCGCTCATATATATGAACATTTTCAATTATGGTTTCAAGAAAAAGTAAGTGTTGAGTTACTTGTTCCTCAACCTTAATCATGTGTTCCTTACGAAATAACTTGTTTGTATGTCATGTACATAGGTTTACTCGAGGAACCAACTCCAATCAATCAACACTTGAGAAATTTATCCGATGGTCCTTATACAAAAGTGAAAGAGTATCACACATTTTTCGTGAATGGCTACAAGTTTCATACCCACTCTCGGACGAAAAACAAAGCAACAATTAACAAATGAGTCTATGTAAAAGGGGTCAATGAAGGAGGTGAAGATGATTATTACGGTGTAATCAAACACATTTATGAACTACGATTCAATGAGTTAGACTACGCTAAAAGCGTAGTGTTGTTTTATTGTGATTGGTTTGATCCGTCAGCTATAGGTACCAAATTGGATCCAAAGTATAATAGAGTGGACATACGAATGGACAAAAAATATCCAGCGTTTGATCCGTTTATAATGGCAGAGAATGTGAGACAAGTGTACTATGTTCCTTATCCATCAACTCGAAGAGACAAGCGAGGTTGGTGTGTCGCAATCAAGTCAAAGCTGAGGAGTCGCGTTGAAATAGATGATCTAGTGGAAGATGTTCCCTATCAGGCAGATGATATGTCACTTGTAAATGAAGTTAATGAAGTTGAACAAATTTCTAACTTACGTGATTTGGAAAGCAATGGTGAAGAAGTGGATCCAAACAACTTGGAAGAAGAGGACTCACATGAGGTTGTAGTTGATGTAGAAGATGAAGACGATGAAGATGAAGAATGGCCAGAAGATTAGATATATATAATGTGTTTGTGTTTGAATTGTGTGAATTGTTGTATCCAAACAACTTGAATTGCTTTTAATTCATGTTTGTCTTTGAATTGTGTGTGAATGAATGTATCCAAACAACTTGAACCACTTTGTAATGAATGTATCCAAACAACTTGAATTGTGTGTGAATTGTTTAATGATTTATTTTAGATGTAAATTTTATGTTTTTAAATTGTTTATTTGTGCTTATGTTTCATTTCCTCTACAAAGACATGGCATCGGTGGAGGTGATTCGTCGCCACCTAGACCACCCCACGATCGTAGTGGGGAAGTCTATAGTTGTCCTCGTCGTAAGAAAAGGGTGATACACGTTGAGAACACACCGACTATTCGAGAGATGCCTACCACATCTACCCCTACGCATACACGCCCAAAGACATGCGGTAGAGTGAGATCATTGCAAAATCCTCCGACACGCACGCGGCGGACCTGCAGAGTTAGGTCCTTAGAGCGCACCTGCAGGTAGGGTCCTTCTGCAGACCTCTAGAGTTAGGTCTTTCTGCAGACCTCCAGAGTTAGGTCCTTGAGCGGACCTGCAGGAGTTAGGTCCTTGAGCAAACCTCTAGAGTTAGGTCTTTACAACAGACCTCTGGAGTTAGGTCCTTAGAGCAGACCTCTAGAGTTAGGTCTTTACAGCAGACCTCTGGAGTTAGGTCTTTCCATATTGGCTCTAGTTCCTCACCACGAGTTACTCCATCACCCACTCCATCTCCCGCAGAGTACATGGTCGTAGTGCATCTCCACGAGTGACTCCCCCACTATCACAGAGTCCTCAATATCGCATGATTCCTACACCAGGTTTTCATGCGATACCTACTCCTACCCCTTCACCCGATGTTGTGCCTACTCTGACCTCTTTGCCATCTCTCGACAGAGCGACTTTCACCTGGAGATGATGCGATACCTGATGGTGACCAGATGCATGATGTTGAGGGGGGTGATGATTTGATATCTGATGTTGAGGGGGTGATGATGAGGATGAGATTATGTTAGTCGGCGATCGGCAGTCATCGAGGTTGAGGGTGGAGGGTATGTAAAGTTTTTTACAACTTTGTTTGATTGATTGTTTTGTTATATATAATGTGACATAATCGTTTCAATTGTTTTTACTTCGCAGAGTTTCTTCCTTCAAGGCCACCCGCAAATGCTATTCGACTGACTATTCGCGAGTTATACCACTATCCATGGACTAGTTGGTCAGATCTTAATAAGGATGAGCGAGACCATTTTTTTAACGCTTTTAGAGTAAGTGTACATTTTAACACATCACAATGTTTGTCGTTTTTTTAAGAATTTGTGAAGTTATTTTATTTGATGTAACATTTGTTTTGTACATGTTTTCACAATGCGTAAGAGAGTTACTTGGCATAAATCTCGTGGAGGCCGCCGGTTGAGGATCTTTTTCATAGGAGATGTGCCGATCAACTCCGTGATATGCTCGACGTGTGTCCGCATAGGGAGGGCCAACCTACTTGGATGGGGATGGAGTCTATAATCACCTAATAAACCACATATGGAATGATCCAAAATTCAAAGATACGTGTGAGCGGAATAAGAAGAACAGGGGGCATCGAGAAAAGGGTGGAAGCTTGCACGCTCAAGGTTCTATCTCTATGTTGCAAAGATTCAAAGAGATTGGTATATTTATAAACTTATGTTTTCCTTATGCAATATGATTACTTATAATTTACCATTTACAAACTTAAGTTATTAATTATAGGCCAAGAAGATAGGGAGGAAGCCACATGTAGAAGAGCTTCATCACCACACTCACATTAGGAAGTGGCACAAAGTAGTATGTAGAGGACCGCGCTCGCATTACTCGGAGTATAAAGAAGCTTCAATATGTTGTAACTGTATCACTTTGTTTATTGAACACTAGCTTGAATTTGTAAGTGCTAAAAGCCTAAAACATTTTAGTCTACTTTTGGCCTTTTCCATTAGAGGCTCCAGTTTGCACCTTTTTCACCATTTGTTGTTTGGTTGGCCCTCGAGACCTCAAATTTTATTAGACGCATCTTTGCTTTGGTCTGTCAAAATGGCAATCTTTTCTTTGCCTTGGTGTAACAATTATGAGGGTTTTTGTTTTTGGTTCAGGGTGATGCAACGCATTTCCTAATGGGGTTGGGTGTGGGTGATGTCCTAGTATTTATTTGGGGTGTAAATCTTTCGATGTGTAGAGGCTAATCCGGCTTATTTTTCATGTCTAAACTTGACCGAAAAATTAAATTGTCAAGTTTAGTATAGGATTAGTCTAATTGTAAGTTTTGATAAACTGTTGAATATATATATTTTAAATATTATTTTTGTATTAAGTAAACTCTTATGATCTTTTACTGGTTGAGTCTACAAAAAGTTTACAAGTTTGTATTGACTGTAGTTTGATAACCTTTGAATGAATTGATGTACTTCTGATACCTGCTGTGTCCAACATTTTTATCTCAAACACCGTTCTGTTAGAACTTAAATCTACCACTGTCGTGTCATACACCGTTCTGTTATAATACTCGTAATCTATGTTTATTGACGACATCTAGGTAATCTATGTTTTAATTAAGGTGCAAATTTTCTTAGTTTTATGAATTAATTAGTAATCATTATTGTTTTTGTTTTGTTAGGTATATTGTTCAGAGTTGGAGTTGAAGATGCTTCGTCAGAATTTTTTTGAGTTTACTAGACCTTAGTGTAGTTTATGTATGTTTGACATAAACTAGTGGTATGTTTTGATATATTTTGATATTTGGTATGTTTGACACTTTTAATATTAGTCTAGTTTATGTTTAACTAAGTTTGTGTTTTGGATTGACACTTTGAACATTACTGATATGTTTTGGTATTTGATATTTTGTATGTTTGACACTTTTAACATTAGTGTAGTTTATGTATGTTTGAATTGGTGGATTGAATTGGCAGGAAGTATTGCAAATATGAATGACAATGTACGTGAGTTATTGTAGTCCAATGTAGTTTTGGAGTCCGAATTGAATTGGCGGGAACTATTGCGCATATTATTGTATTGAGAGTATGGATTGAATAGCTAGGAATTACTATTAAATTATTATTTTTTATGTAGCGACGGAATTTGCCACGGAGTTTTTTGAAAGTTATTGTGTTTGCCACGAATTTTGCACAATTTGCGTGAAATTTAAAACGTATTCAAAATTAATTGCCACGGTTTTGCCACGGCTTTGTGATTTAGATTTGCGACGGCTTTGCCACGGAATTAAAAAACAAATTCAAAATTATTTGCCACGGCTTTGCGACGAGATTTGCGACGGCTTTGCCACGGAAGTTTGCCACGGAATTGCGACGAGTTTGCCACGGACCCATTTGCCACGGACAATCCCGTGGCAAAGCGTTTGCGACGAGCGTTTTTGCCACCATTTTTTAGCCGTCGCAAATCCGTGGCAAATGCAAATTTGCGACGGGAATTTGTGCGTTTGCCACGGAATTGTCCGTGGCAAATCACCGATTTTCTTGTAGTGGATGTTAGTATGAAATGTAAATGAAATGGTAATGTATGCGCATGAAATGTATGTGTATGAGATGTATGTGCATGAGATGATAACATATGATTTGATTTTATCACATTGGGGAGTTATAAACTTTCATTTGGAGAGTAAAGAACAAAATTTGATTTTGACTTTAGCATGCATGGCTTCTCTCCAAAATAAAATTTTTAACTCCCTGATGGTCATAAAAATGCATGTAATATAAAACGCTTATTGTAATGCAAAAAAGGAAAAAAAAAATGCATGTAATATACTTTCTAAAAACTTTGCGGAAATAACAATTTTGATTTTTTTTTTGGATAAAAGACGGTATGCATTAATGTTTGTTTAAATGCAAGGGTATAGAGTTCCTTCGTGAACCTAGGAAGGTATCTTATGGAGTGGGTCTAAAGTTTTCTTTATGGTGAACCTCACAATGATGGTTCTAAAGAATCCTACACATGGTTCCTAGAGCCAAGGATCCCCATCAAGAACACTGACCCCAACAATAGGCAAGCTATTAGAAGGGATAGCATCCTGAAAAGGAATCAAACTCTAGGTGAGATTTTCGTGACCACCCAACGAGACGTACGTCCCGCAGGCCATCACTACGCAATCTCGTTCTAACTTAGGTTTACGCTCGAGTCCGGGTAGAGGACTTTTCTCACTGTGTGAAGTGTATAGGTGCAGTGTGTGTAGGAGCAATTAAAAAAACCCAAAAGCTGCAAACAGACAAACAAACATATATACAAATATCGTCTTCTATCCTAGGGTTTATATATCAAACAAATAACATAACATGCAAAAGTAAATAAATAAATAAAAAGGGTAAAAATTGAATTAATCCTAAACAATTAGACTAGGTTTTGACTCTCTAGAAAGAATTAAATCCCCAGTGGATTCGCCAGCTGTAGCGACCGAAAAATCCGGGAAAGGATTCTTCGAAGTTCTTAGGAAGCCGCCACCGAAATTTTAGTTTAAGGGCAAATTCGGAAAATCCCTTTAGGTTTTAGGACAAGGTATTGTTAGGGTTCGGGAGTCGTTATGTGTGGGAAAGGTATTAGCACCCCACGACATCCATTGTCTAGTTATTTAGGATTTATTTAATGATTACCCTTTTATTTGTGGAGAAAAAGACTTATTTAGGTTTTTGGTTTTTAGGGCTTGACAAGAGTTAAGTCTTGCTCCTACGTACCTCCGGATACAATGGAGGAATCAAAGCTACGTAGTTCTTCCTGAAAAAGGTTTATGGGTTGGTTTTTTTTAGTGTAGGAGTCCTAGGATTCCTTGAACTGTACAACTCACTGATTCCTAGGACGCTGACTAACCCGATTGTACAACCGACTTAGTCCCCTACTTTTTGAAAATGATTTTTGAATTTTTGAAAGGAGTCGTGAGATGGGTTGATTTTAGAATAGGTATTCTAGAACTCCCGAACTGCATGTACCTCATTAGTTCTAGAACATCGACTAACCTTGTTGTTGTACAACCGACTTAGTCCCCTATTTTTAAGAAAAATAATTTATTCGTATTTATTAAGTTTCTAGGGTTACCGAATCAGATAAATCATTGGCCTAAAATAATGACTAACCTTGGTTGTACAACCGACTTAGCCGCTTATTTTTAGAGAAAAATAGTTTACTCGTATTTATTAAGTTTGCGGGTTTCTTGAATCTGCATGTACTCATTGGCCCTAAAATAAGGACTAACCCGGTTGTACAACCGACTTAGCCGTTTATTGAATTTCGCGAGAAAAATTATTTACGTTTGGGTTAGAAAAGAATTAAACAGAAAAACAGGGGGTGAAAATTGTAGATTGGAGTTTTATTAGTCGCGAGGGTTGTCTAATTAATAGGGGGTGTGATTAGGAAAGCCCAGTTCGCATAGGAGAGCCCAGTATGCGAAACTGGGCTTAAGTGGGGGGAGGCGTGCGCATGGATAAAGGGGTGCGCTTAGTATTCTGAGAATTAAAAAAATAAAAAGAACCAAAAAGGCCACTATATGAGGCCCGAACCGAAAACTAGAACCCTAATTTCCAATTCCAAACCTTCCCTCACCCAGCTGCCGCCGCAGCCGTTTCCTGCAGAGAGAGAGAGGGATTCCGCCGAGATTTTCGCCGGCTTTAAGGGAGAGAGAGAGGCGATCGGTTTCTAAGGTGAGGGGGAGGGGACGGCCTCGGTGTCGGCGACGACGAGGGTAACACCGGCGAAGGGAATCCCGCCGGCGAAAGCGTGGCGAGCTTCGTTTTTTCTCCCCTCTGTTCTTCTTTGTTTTTCTTCGTCTCTTTCTTTTACTTCGTGTTCTATCATTCTGTTCCTGATTCACTGTTGTTTTGGGAGGTTTTCGGTTTCGCGATTTGGGGGAAGGGTGACGTTTGGTTATGGTGATGTGCTGCATGGTTGCTGTTTGGGTTTTGGAGGGTGGTGGTTCTCGGCGGTTGTGGCGGTGACGACCACCATACGTGGTGGCCGGAGATAATCTCTGTCTCTCTTAATTAATTTTTAGGATCTGTTCATCATTTAATTTGTTCTCAGCCACAACTGTTGCTTCTATCTGATTTCTAATCATCCTTTAATTTGTTCTCAGATTTGAATTTCACAAAACTAAATATTTACACCAAAATTGCAAGTTGATTCACATCTTGGATTTGAGTTGGGAAACAGATTACGCACATATATTTACAATTCTTAGATTTAATAATACAAATACACCAACCTAATTTCCAAATTTCTCCGATTGGTCTCCTATGATTGAATTGCAACACTACTATGTCCTCTTTATTGCTTTAAGTGATGATCGCCGCAATTTCCTTGCTCTCACCCAAATTTGAAACTGTGTGCAGTGGATTAGGATTCTGACTGTGAACCCTAATCCTTTGGAGGTGGTTTTTTGCAGTGTTATTGTCTGTCCTTTTACTGTGGACTGGCTGCTTATTTATATTAAAAATTTAGGGTTAGCATCTAATTGGTTTTGACTAATTTGACTGGGCTTTTGCAAGTCTGATAATGTGGCCTTGCTGAGCAGTCTTGGAGAGCAAGAACAGACCCCAGAGATTACTGATACTGCTCCTTTATTTAATTTTCGTTTTTTATATTTTTTGTATTTTGATTATTGTTTTTTTTTTTATTTTAGAGATTGGGACATTTTGGATACTCCTAAATTGTAATAAAAATTAAATTAGCTTTTTTTTTACGCTTTTACTCAAAATAAATTAAACGACTAAAACAAAAAAGAGGACGGACAAAATTGGGGTATAACATTATCACCCTATGGACTATACTATCCTATGTCTAGGTCTTAGCATGGTTTTCACAAAACTTCCTTTTATGTAAAACACTTACCCATATTAGTTCTTGAGTTCTTAATTGTAAGCCATGTCTGCTCTTACAAATTTACTTATTCTAAGTTGATCAATCCCCAAAAGAAGTGTTGAAAATATTATCAAGCAAGAACTAAAGTACAAACATACATACATGCATCATACTTACTTAAAAGCTCATTAAATGATTAGAACATTCCAACTAAGAGAGATTTAGCTAACAATAGACATTGCAAGGTAAATATAAACTGAATAGAACATGTTTATATAATAGAAATCACAAAAGAGAAACAACAAGATAGAAGTTACACAAGTTGAAGCCCTTTGTATGAATTCTCCTAGCAATGCACTAGCATTACTCCTTAGCACTATACAAACACTATGCAATCGAAGTACGGAGGATTTGTTAATTCCTTCCTTTCCCTCTTATAAAATAGAAACTGTTGAGGGGTGTCTCCCTCAACATTAAATGATCGTACAAGACCAATATGAGTGATGCAAGTGTAGTCCTTAGATCGGTCGCTGAGAGTCTTGGAGTCCCTGAGTCTTGGTCGCCCGCGGGTGGTACCTGCGAAAGCACTCCGACGCCCAAGTCAGCAATGAATAGTGAATAGGACCACAAGTAACAATGACGTACCTAATTCCTTGGGATTCGTGCCACCTTTATATCTACAATATTGGGCCTATTAGGCCTATTGGACTGTATTGGGCCTTGTGTCCACTCCAGAACAGAAACTAACTATGTATATTGAAAATTTGATCTAACTTATGTATTGTGATATATCTCCAAATGAAGATGTGAGGTCCTTTTATAGCCTTCCAGAGAGGTGCTTCCTTCCTTCATGTTGAAGTAATCTTGAGAGGATTGAGCTGTAGTTGCTTTTCAGAGGTTGATCCCCAAGTTGAGATTGTTGACCAAGCATATAGGGAGGTCCAACGATGTATGAACATGTGTCCCTATGTTGATGACTCTTCAAAGCTATCCCTATGGCTATGTGTGAATGGTAGGCGCCTACTATATAAAGTGGTTCTGCTTTAGGGGACCAAGCATGAGGTCAGCAATGCAAGTGGATGCACATGTAGCTAGTCGCTCATTCACCAAGTAGTGCAGATTCAAAGGCAAGATCAATGCAGGAGCATTGATGCAGGAGGAGCATTTATGCAGGATCTCAGAGATCAGACTTTGAACAAAAACATCAAACATACCACAATATATCCAAAATGGCCTAATAACAACTATAACCATGTCAATCACTCAAGTTATCATATATCACATAAAATACTATATAAACTCTTTATTATTACTTGAAAGAGAGCAATTTACTAAGTTTAAACATATGAAATACTCTATATAAAATAGAGTTATCAACTATAGAGGGATGTAGGAGGGTTGTGCTTGTTGAGATTTGAGAGAGAGGCGTAGCTCATTGGGAGAGAGTGAGAGTGCCTTCTGTGTTATGAGAGAGAGTTAAGTGAGAGAATTGGAATTAAAAAGAAGAATTGACGTTTCCGACAAAAATTTGCGACCGGATATTAGGTCCGTAGCAAATTTTGGTGGCAAAACAAAGGTTTTCTTGTAGTGTGGGAGTTCTTGGGTTTATATCAATTTGGTTCTTTATGTTATTTTTTAGTTTCAATTTGGTCCCTCATTTGCCACGTCACTTAATGCATTACAAGTCAGACATAACACTTACGACGCCACGTCAGCAGTTAACTGCCAGCGTGGCTTCCGTTAAGTTAATGGATGGAAAATACCAAAAAAGGACCAAAATGATACAGAAACGGAAGATGAAGGACCAAAACGAGAAAAAAAAAGATAAAGGACCAAAATGAAATCAAGGTCAAAGATAAAGGACTAAAAGAGTAATTTAGCCTAAAAATTAAAAGACTTCTTCATTCATTCGGTGACGTAAAATGTCTCCAAGAGACTACGTTTAGAGTTTTGCTTTTCCCACACCCCCTCCTACTCAAAACACACCCCATAAGGATTTGAAAAGACCAAAAGGCCAGCCAAAACGTATTTTTTTTCAAGAATTTTCACGTGTTCGAACACGAGCCTTCGAATAGGTTCGAACAAGGCCATTCGCGTGTGTTAAATATGGACTCACACCCTCTTGGGCGTTTTTCACCTGTTCGAATGGGGTCATGCGAACAAGTTCGCATGAGAGTGTTCGAACAGTGTTGCAGAATGACAGATATTGGACGTCTCAGATTCCACCGACAGTTTTAATCAACGGCTTACAATCAATCAAATGTGTCAGATAAAAGAGTGGATATCATTCCCTTGGGAAATTGTGCCTGAACGGATAAAATTTAAACGGCTCAGATTTGTGATCTAAAAATGAAATCAACAACTGACATTTTACCACGCCTATTATAAAAGGGGTTTCAGTTTCTTCACCACATCCTCACACCTTCTTCACCAACCCCTAATCTGCTTCTTCACCAAACCCTACTCTCCTTCTTCATAGATAACTCTCCTTCTTCACAGATACAACCAACCTGAAATGGAATGGCAGTTGTGCCCAACCCAGTACTCAAACGACAAATTTCTAACGGTCATTCATCACCGTGTGGGATTGTCTCCACCGACAAACATGGTGTTGTGTTTCGTTGTCCTAACCATATCTTCTGCAGGATGAGTAAGGACATCACCTTCGCCCAACTGAAGGAAAAGGCTGAGAGGAAGATTCGTCCAGAGGGAGCGTGGCGTAAAGACGTGGATCGTATACGTTTCAGAAATTACAATTGTAGAGATGATGGGACTGTCCATTATTCTGTCATGGAGATCCAAAGCGACGACGACGTCCGCGCAATGATGGAACATCTAGGCAGCTAACGTTCCAATGGGACGTAGAATCTTGGAGTTGTACGTGGACACAAGACGCACTCTACAAGAAGTCATTTATCTTCTGGAACAGAGACTACCGAAACGCTAGTTTCCTAGTTAGTTGTTCGCTTATGTTGGTTTTATGTCTTTCGTATTTGATGTATTTCGTATTTGTTGTCTTTCGTATTTGTTGTCTTTCGTATTTGATGTCTTTTGTATTTCATGTCTTTCGTATTTGTTGTCTTTCGTATTTGATGTACGGTTATGCTTTTTAATAATAAACTATTTGTCTAACTTAAACACCACTGTAACATAGATTAGTAAGTACTAAATCAGTCATAAATATCCATACACCAGTTTGCAAAATTATTATTGAAACTAAAATACAACAATATAATTTATAGATTGGTCAAAGCACTCCTATCAGCAGCACTCCCATCAGCATCACTCCCAGGATAACCGTCAAGATATGCCCGATAATCAGTATCAGTAGAATAAGAACTAGAACTAGCATCGTCTTCAGGAGCAGCCTCATCCTCCTCCTCCTCTTGAGGAGCAGCCTCCACCTCCTCTTGAGGAGCATCCTCCTCCTCCTGAGGAGCATCCTGCTCCTGATGCTCAACTGCTGGGGCCGGGGCCTCAAACCTGCCCCTACCCCTGCCCCTACCCATACCCCTACCATGAGTCCGAGACATATCTGAAACAACAAGTACAAGTATATACCCAATTAAACTAATCCAATTTAATAAAATCAACCAATTAAACAGCCAACAAACCCAGAAAATGTGTTGTCAAACAACGGTTCGAACAACACCATGCGAACCATGTTCGAACAGCGTCATGCGAACAAGGCCGCATGCTCGCGTTCAAACGCCTTCTTCCTAGTTGTTCGAAGGCGTGTGTTCAAACAGAGCAGTTACAAAGAAAAAAAAAAACCAAAACGCAGATCAGAGGGGAGGCTTACCTTCAATTAAATGGAACGATTGGATGGTTGTTGATGGCACGAACAATTGGAGGGTGTTGATGGATGAATGAGAGATTGAGAGAGAAGAAGGAGTTTAGTGAGAGGGAGAGAGAGGGATTTTGGGTTCAGATGAAGGGGAGAAGTGTGGGAATGAGAGTGTGGGAAATGAAAGTGTGGGAAATGAGGAGAGTGAAGGAGTGTGGAGGGATTAGGGGGAGTGGAGGAATTTTATGTTTTTTGATTTGGGGGTATTTTGGGGATTTAAAAAGTTACGGGGTGTGTTTGAGTAGGAGGGGGTGTGGGATAAGTAAAGGCCCTACATTTATAAGACTAAAAAGCATAAAAGGTCTAACACTTTAAAGCCCAAATAAAACAACCATAAAATAAAATCCCAACTAATTAATATTAAACGCTTAAAATATTCTAACTAAGCCCTCTATCATTTAAAGGAGGTCTATGGCTAAATGGAAACCTCCTTTAAACAACACAATCAGATTTAATTCTGATGCTCAATTTGATGTGAATGCTGGAAAAGGTTGCTCTGGCATTGTGGCCAGGAACAACCTTGGTTACTTGGTAGCAGGGTGTACCTCAAGATTTTATGCTCAGTCCTCGCTTGTTGGGGAAGCTATCTCTCTTCGGGAAGCCATGATCCTAGCTTCAAGTTTGAATCTTCTGGAGGTTTCTATGGAGTCCGATTCTCTTGAATCACTACAAGAAAATCGTTCATTTGCCACGGACATTTCCGTGGCAAATGCACAAATTTCCGTGGCAAAACAACATTTGCCACGGATTTGATTTGCCATGACAAAAATTGGTGGCAAAACGCTCGTTAAAATCGTTTGCCACGGAATTTCCGTGGCAAATGTTTCCGCCGCAAATCCGCGGCAAATTTGTCCGCCGCAAAATCCGTGGCAAATTGTCGCCGCAAGTCCGTGGCAAATTTTCGCCGCAAAGTCCGCGGCAAATTTTTCGCCGCAAGTCCGTGGCAAATCCGTCGCAAATTTTTAAAAAAATTAAAAAAATAAATGGAGCAGTAGTTTCCTACTACTCCAACTTCTTCACAAATTGGGTTATCTTTCAATTCTAACAGTAAGGTTACAAAGTTATAATCTACATCCTAAAAACATTAATTATAAAATCAAGCTAACAATTATAAATTATAACAAGTATATAGATATAGATTACAAGTCAAAGATATGTTTCAAAAGCACCAAAACATGTGTTATAACAAGTATATAGATATAGATTACAAGTCAACATACTTCAATGGAGTAACAACAGCCTTAACTTACAAGTAGAATAACTATATAATCAAAATACTTTATTTATAAATCAAATCCAAGAAATATACATTAACGAGTCTTCTCAAGTTTCCTATGATGAAATATACCTACGCTCATATGACACAAGTTTCCTATGATGTTCCTCTTGATCCTTACTTGATTCATTGTCGTGAATTGAAATATTTATGTGGACATGGCAGCATCTCGCTTTGCAACTTTCATAGGTATAGATATTCTAACAATGCAACTCGCCTAAAAGTAAAATCGGCATCATCCCTACTGGCCACAGTTAGAAATACTGGTAGCAACAGATAACAGAACCGCATTTACATAGGTTATATCGTAAAAACTTGGAAATAACTTTGGTCGGAAGTCATACCAAACAATTGAAAAAACTTCAAAGGTAAGGCAAGTAACCTTTGAAATTCGGCTCAAGTAAATTATCTTCTTTTTGTGGTAACAAACAAAGCTAGCCTTATCAAATTTGGAAAGCACTCGACATGCATCCATTCAAATGCATCCCATTCAACTTGTCCCCTAGCAAAATGGAAACCATTAAAGATCAAATGCACTTTGATGCGACATTCATGCACAGCTTTGTCTTTTAGTGTATGCAAAATGTACGTTTAGAATTTACAAACATTATAACATGAATTAACAAGACTCGTGTGGATGTGACGTCAAGATCGCTCATGAAAGATTCACTCTTTCACATATCCTAACTGTATTATTCAAATTCAACTATTCTAAGCTTACCTAGCATACAATTCAAGCAATGATTTTGATAACACAAATTGGTCGGGCTTCAAAGGTTGACAAGAAGGGGCGTATCAATTACTTTCTACGTGCACAAAAGAAAGCAATTCCATCAAGCATTTTCAACAAAACATCTACATTCCAGCGCTCTCTTTCACCCAAGACACGGAGATGTGACTCTAAAGACCCTTCAACCCCGTGAAAGAGGTGGGCAACGCTGCGAATTGGGGCAAAAAGTTAAAATCAGAAAAATAATTTCAACCGACAATGAAATTGTAAAAGGAGAATTGATAGTACAAAGGAAAACAAATACCAGAGCCGAGTTTAAAATATGAGAAAGTAAAGCTCTCAAAACATGATCTAATTTGTTTCCCACTTTATAATCACAGGAGTCAATTTCTTGAGAGCGCTTTCCACCACCATTCCTGACGGGTCACATACTAGTTGGAACATCAACTCCTCCACCTATCAATAAGAAGAAAAAAAAATAATTGATGGAAATCTTAACTTTTTATTATTATATTTTCTCCAAAAGTTGTCACATTATGGTAACCCTAAAATCTCGATTCCCTAGACCATGTTTTATTAGCCCGTTCTATAGCTTACATTGTAGCCAAGTCTCAACTCGTAAACCTTCTCCATGATTGCCCCGGCAAGCAAATATAGTGAGTGACCTTGAAATATTTATCCATGTCCGGAAAAAGTGGAAGCAAAGATAGCCGATTATGAGCCGCTTCTTCTCGAACAACACCGCGCGAATCTTCTATTAGTTGTTTTGCACAATAGATAAAATAAGAGAATCGCGAATCTCGTGCCGCACAAATTCTCGCAAGCTCTCCACATGATTGAGCAACAAGCAATCTTCGCTCCTCGTACATGTGACTCGATCTAATAATCATAACACCAATAAATCAAAACTCGGGTCCCAATATCATAAAGACGAAGAGAGAGTTGAAAGAGGCAAAAATATACTTGTTCCCAAAGATCAGTGGAAGCAATTGCATTTTGCTTCTCATCTCTCCGACATTCTTTGCAAAGTTGACACATGCCTAAAATGATGACAAAGTGGAATATAAGAAGTAAAGAAACATTAATCGAAACATTCATTAGAAGAAAGAAAACAACACAAAATAGATCCATTATTATCCGTCTCTCATTGTTCATCCGACGCTTGATTAAATTAAACAAAGTGTGGGTCAAAGAATCTCGAGTGCTACTATCCGGGTGGCGCTGATAGCACACATTATTAGAGGAAGGAGCTCCTACAACCAAACAAATTTTAAGCGAAGATTCGCGTGATTGAGAACAAATGAAATATATTAATAGAGAAGCAAACTTCACGATGATTGATCAAGACATAAGGAACAATTTTTGGCAAAGCATCTGCAAGTATCTGAATGGTTCCTAATCCCTGTCAAAATGCAAACATATATAAGAACAAAAGATCACAATTATATAATGAAGCGCACAAAAACAAATCTATTTCGCTAAGATTTAGCAATTTTGAATTTTCCGCTTTTCTTTCTGATGAAAAGAGGAGATTTAATCTCAAAAGAAAGGGAGGAGAGATATTTTATCTATATATTTATCGCAAGTGCTACATAACGTAATGAAAAGCGTAAATCATACTTCTAGTTCACCATTTTTAACGCAAGAACAACCCTTGACCATAACAACTCCCAACTTTTCACCTCACTCTCACCAAAATTTTCAAAAAGTAGATCAAATGAAATCAATAAGTAATTATGCTCATGGATAACAAGCTAAGAGAACATCCAATTTGTTTGTTTTCTCATATATATTCATCACTTACACTCTCTGTGATTTTTCTAGTAACCCACCGTCCCTCTCGCTTGCGATCCAACATTTTGTTCGAGACGTTTTTATTTCAAAAGCACTATTTGTATTTGAAGGCTTAAATAATTCGTGCAATGTATCTTCATGGTTATCGGCATTCTCATTCGAGGTTGAACAACCGGCGATTGAGCATCTTCATTGGATACAACACCCAAAGCCACATCAACAGGTCCGACACCGCACTTCTGGTCTTCATGAATCTCAATCACTTTATCATCCATCTCGCAAATTTTCATTTTCAAAACCAATAATATTTCCAGTTCGAGCCATTACATTCTTTTCCTTCAAGAATTCAATTTCCATCCAAAATTTCTTAATTTCTTCCTCATGCTTCTCTCAAGATTGAAATCAACATTATTAACATCCTCGACAACTAGGTTATTTCCCGAGCAAGACTCTTCAATATGCAATTTTAGGAAGTGATCTCACTTCTGCGATCATTGAGCTCTTTTCTTTGGTGCTCCAAGGATCTGTTTTAAAACTTGCACTGAAAGTTAAAATCAAGATATCATACTTTTGAAAATGTGGATGCTTGTTTGACAAAAGCTTTTACAATCGAGAAGGAACTACCATGTTCTCTTTGTCTCTAATATCTTTCTCCATTGCCTCCAAGGATTTAGTTAATGTTCCTATTTGAGTGTGTGTCAAATCTTTGTTCTTCAACATGGTTTCATTTTCTTCATTCAACCTCTTATTTTCTTTCAAAGAACGCTTTCTTTCTCTCTAAGTAGAGAAATTTTTTCCTGCATTGTCATGTGCAATTAAGAAAAAATAGTTGTGTGAAATGAGTATTATAGGATTAATTTGAATTTACCTATAAATTCAAAAGAGCACCTAAAAGTCAATTCACAACAACCAATACCTCCAAAATATAAAGAAAAGAATTTTCATTTATTTGGAAGAACAGAAATTCCACTGGGGCTCTTCTCTGAAGACTTGCGCTTCCATAACCATCTCTTCTTATCCATCATAGTGTCTTTTAACAATCCAACATTACCATTAACACTTACATTTGTGCAGGGCATTCATCTGCATACATTAGTATCCAAAATGTTCAGAAGCTTAGTAAAAAAACAAAAACCCAAATACAAAGTCCTCTTCAAAAATGTACAATACTATAATGTAATGTAATGCCCTAGCCTTCACAAAGCGTAAAAACCCACAAACAAGATACACATCCTCTTCAACAATCTCAGTGATTCAAAATTTGAAAAATGAAGTTGAAAAAGAAAAGAAGATAACTTTGCTTAACATCTTCTTAGGTGAGAAACACAAAGGTTATAGTAATAGTAATAGTAATAATAAGAATGAAAGAAAGGATTGAAACATAAATCCTGAAAATCATTGATATGAAAGAAAGAAAGGTTACAGAAGAAATTACCTGGGAAGAAAAGAGATTGCATTTTGAGATTTCTTCTTCATTCCAATGCACAAACTCTGTCACAACAGTGACAAATATTTGCTGTTGAGAAAAAGCTACTGAAGCTCCCTTTGAGTGTCCAATATTTGTGCCAGATGAATTAGAAATCAGCTGGCTTTCAGTTTGTAATTCTTTCATCTGCATTGCACAAATCCACATAAAGCATTCCGCAACCAAATCCAATTTGGAAGGGGAAACAATTAAAACAATTGCAAACCTTCATTTTATATAGAGAAAGATAAAGAAATCAAAATCAAAATCAAAATCAACAACAACAACAAAATCACAATAAAAATCAAGAGCAAAAACAACCACAGAACACACTTCGAAATGAATAAAGAAAAAGAAAGAAATCGAACCAGATTGAAAAAGTGGAATCAAACAATTAAAAATCCGTATGCATTTCCAGAGAACTAATGAAGAAAAAATTGAGAAAGTGCAGAAAGTTACGGATACAGTGTTAGAATTGATAACTATGGAATAGTAAAATCAACACTAATCTAAAGTAAAACCCTATTTTAAGCAAAGTCCTAAATTCTGTAAACAACAACAACAACTTATAAATCCAGCAACAACAACAACCGATGAATCCTTATTCAGTTAAAGCCCAAAATCAGCAAACAACAACCGATAAATCCCTATTTCAGCAAAGCCCTAAATCAGCAAAACCCTAAGAAAAGCAAGTAATCAAATCAGAGAAGAAAACAAACCATGAGCAACGAAGAGAAGAAGGTTGTTCTGGAACTGAAGGGAAGACGAAAGCAAGCTTGCTTAAAACGACGCGTGAGAGAGCGAGAGAGCGCCGTTATGAAAACGTAGGGTTTCGTGAAATTCGTGTGTGAGAGAGAGCCGTGGGTGACAGAGCTTCGTGCGTGAGAGATAGTCGTGGGTGACAGAGCCGTGGGAGGCGGATTGTAGGTGAGGAGGAGAGAGCGAGAGGGTGAGGAGGAGAGAGCGTGAAGTTCTGTTTTTAGGATAGGAGGGATCGGGCTCATTTTATTTAGATTAATGGGTTTGCCACGGACTTGCCACGGAATCTCCGTGGCAAATTTCTGTCCTTTCACATGTCCGTGGCAAACCCGTGGCAAACACCAGCGGGAAATTTCGCGCTTATTTTTTTTACGCATTCCGTCGCAAACTGCGGCAAATTACATCGACTAATAAGCTCCGTGACAATTGCTGGTGGCTAAAACAAGCTTTTCTTTTAGTGAATTGATTGATGCTTGCAATAGAAGAACAGAGAGGGGTGAGATACAAGTAATTGTTAAAGATATTTTAGAGATTATGAAGATCTTTACCTTCTGTGAATTTATCTGGATTAATCGAAATGGAAATGTTGTTGCGGACTCTGTTGCGAAGCTTGCTTCAACAAATTCCTTGCCTAGTGATTGGATTGTGTCGCCTCCGATGAAGATTCGTGATCTGTTGATGAAGGATTTGGATTGAGCTGTGTTGAATCTTCTTCGATTTTGAATCGTGATGCTGGGTTTCTTCCCCTTTTGAAGTTAGGGTTTTATCGCTTTTGGTGTCTAAGCTTTTGTCTAATCGTGGTTTTTTATCTTTTGTTTAGTTTTATGGATTGCTGCTTGGCTCTTTGTTGGGCCGGGTGGTTGTTTGTTTTGTTGGGTTACTGTTGTAATAGGTTGGGCCTTGCCCATTTCATGTTATGAAAGCCTGTCTGTTGATCAAAAAAAAAAAAAAAAGGTTTACAATAAATCCCAATTGACATTTGTAAAAAAAATCCCAATTGTGTAATTGAAATTGTACAAAACCAACTCAAAGGAAGAGGTAAGGATCACACAATAAGAAATAAAAAAGAAATTAATAGTACCCAAGACAACTAGAAAATACATCAAACAAATTTTCTGTTCTTCTGTTTTCTTTTATAACAATTTGCAATTCAGTTTTACTATTCAGTACATAATAAGATCTCGACATTTCAGAACCTATCTTGAAGGAAATTCTTCCTAGGATTTTAATATAATTTTTATTTATTTTCCAAAAAGTACAATTTTACAAAAGAATATACAGATGTATCAAAAACCTCACACCAATAATCATCCAACTTGTAACACATTTTAAGGCATAAATACTCGGTAAAATGGGATAAAATTTGTGCTCAAATCAAAGGAAAATCAGTCTAGTTTCCAGAAATTCAAAAATCACATCGAAATAAGCTTCATGTAGAGGGAGAGAGAGAGTATATTGGCAGATGTGCAATACGAGTTTGACAAAATTACATAATAAACATCAATAAATCTACCACATTTTCAATTTAAGCAATTAATTAACATCAAACTTATAACAAACATTATACATACAACAATGTGAATAGCCATTAAGTTTAATTTAATGGTTATAATTTAATTTTCTTATTTCTCACAATGTTTTTTTATAAGCAAATATATTGTATTAAAAAAGGAGCACTGGGAGTACTCCAAACCAACAAGAATGAAATCCAATTACAACCTGATTTGAGTCACTCCATACATATACCAAACATTCAATAAACAGAATATGAAATCGAATTATGAATTACAAACTATAGTCAAATAACTTGTATGAAAATTTACAAACTATTTCCAATAAAACAGGGCCATATAAAAGACATTCAATACAAAGAAAGCTCAATTAAAATATTCTGACAAGTTTTAAAATTTTATAATAGTAAAGCAAACTCTCTTATGAAATGAAGATAGCTTGGCTTCCTGCAAAAATTTTATAATAGTAAAGCAACTCTCTTTTAACACAAAATATTGACATAAAAAGTCAACAACAAAATAGTTGGTTGATGCAATTTAAATATGTGGTTAATTTTTATTTGAAGCATAATATGTGGTTAATTATGTCTAGTAGATAACTAATGAATATAACATATGTCAAACCTCATTAGTCATCAACTGAATGTAATTAATCATGAATTTGAATGTGATTATAAGCAATTTCAAGGTGTTTAAATCTACGTGTGATTGAACACATGGAAAATCTTGTTAATCACATTCAAATGGATAATGAGTTTTATCACATGTAATATTCATTAACAATGTATTTGAATTGCGTTAACCAACTATATTGTTAATCACATTCAAATGGATAATGAGTTTCATCACGTTGTTGAAAAACCTTTGATAGAAACTCCTTGAAATGTTCAGGCTTTTGAAAGTCATTCCTCTTAGTTATTAGAGTTGGGACATATATACTTCCAAACGTCTTTCCATTTTTTGGATAGGACACTTGTCTGAACAACTTCCTTTGTAGTCAAAAATTCCATAATGTATATTAAAATGCACTTAGGCAATGTGCTAATTATGTCCACTTTTTCACTTTCATTAAAAACACTTCTTTTCATCTTCGCTTCCATCTCCACAAAATTCATATCTCCTTGCAAGTCAATCTGATAAAAACACTTTCATTAAAAATTATATTTAGAATGATCATACATACCACACTTGAAGTTACTTGTTTTATTGGTCACGACCACCCTTAGGATTCGACAACCTTAACATCGTACCTCATGGTTCCCATAATGGATGAGCTCCACAAGCCAAATATAGCTCTGAGAATCCTTAAATAAATGATGTTGCGTCCTTGCTAACAAAAACAAACTAAGTATGTATATTTCCTCCTACTCAAAAAACTTAAACTCACAATATATTTTGTAGCAGGATTTCAAAGGTTTGTCAAGATCAATCTCAACACATAAGCAAGAAATTTTTACTCTCATAATGGGTCAATTGAAGATTACTCTTAAGTGTCATACCCAATATGATTCCATTTTATGTCACGATTCTCCTATCATAGAATTCCATATTGGGATCTGGAACCGTAACCGCGACAACCACCTTGTTGGCTAGAGTGGTGGTAGCTTTGAAATTATGTTCCCACAGCTACACTGCCAAAGAATGATTGAAGATGACCTAAGGTTATCCCATTGGAGCAAAATTGAAATCCTCCTTTGAAGATGATCTTCCACTTCAATGATTTGAATGGAACCTATCCTAGCCCATCTAAGCTCTAATTTCATTTGAGCATTGTGGGTAATGAAGCGTAATGAAAACAGAACAAAATTGAAGGGTAATGAAAACTACTTTAACAGAAAAAAATTTCACAAAAGGAGCACCAAAGCTTAAAGAAAAGTGTCAAGCTTAAAAATCAAATATTTAACAGAACAAAATTTCGCAATTGAAGCGTAATGAAAAATAACTGATTCATCCCTAACAAATTGAACCATTCCAAATCTTCAAATAAAAAGTAAATTTTAGGGTTTGGAAATTCGATCTATCATAAACACGCAAATCTTCAATGAAGGTTAATCGCTACATACGTCACATATATAACCCTCCACACAAGAGGAAAAAAATGAGAGGGCCTACTTACAAAAGTCTAGCTCAAAGAAGAATAATTGTTCCACAAATCACAAATAGAACCCTCCAGATCATCCATAAAAATGTAAATTTAAGGGTTTGATAATGTTAATATTTCGGAATCTAGCAAGAAAATAAAAATCAAGAAGATATTGACTTACTATCAAATCTTCCTCAGTACAGAATCTTGATGATGGCGATCAAACTTTATGAGGGAAGAAAGATGGCGATCAGACGTATAAGAAGAAAGGAGAGAAAGACGACGATTGAACTTATAAGAAAAAAAGAAAACAGAGGAATGATAACGAATATATATGGTCGATCTGAAGACCTAGAAAAAATACGAAAAATTAGAAAGGGAATTAAAGTTCCTTAAAATTATAAAAATGCCACAAGGGTTTTCATTCAAAAAGTCTTGCTCAATGAAGAATAAATGTTCCATAAGTCACATATAGAACCCTCCAGATCATCCAATAAAACCGTAAATTTAACGGTTTGATAGTGTTAATATTCAGAATCTACCATGAAAACAAAAAATCGAGAAGATATTGACTTACTATTGAGTCTTCCTCAGTAAACAGCTTGATGACAGGGATCAAACTTTATGAAGGAAGGAAGATGGCAATCTGATGTATAAGAAGAAAGGCGAGAAAGACGGCGATCGGATTGATAAGAAAAAAAAAGAGAGGAATGATAACAAATATATATGGTCTCATGACCTAGAAGAAATACGAAACATTACAATGGGGATTAAAGTTCCTTAAAATTATAAAAATGCCACTAGGGTTTTCATTCAAAAAGTCTAAACTGTATATAGATAGCGCTATCAAACTAGGCTAACACATGGTCTAATTTATTCGGCCACCAATAAAGGAAGTTGGTCTATTTTTTTATAAACCACAAAAAAAATACTAATTTAATGGAATCTTGATGATGGCAAACAAGCATATAAGAAGGAAGAAAGAGGGCGATCAGACATATGAGATGGAAGGAAACAACACGACAATGAAGGAAGGTGACCTATTTTTTTATAGATCACTTAAGCAAACTAATTTTAAAACATTCACTACATTTGAATGTTAAAGTGCTCGATTGAGGTTTTGATCTAACAATTTGGTGATAATTATGTAAAACATAAAGTACAAGAGTGAGATGTCGAAAAATATACATAAACTCTTTTTTTTAGATAAGCAAATTCATTGAAAGGGAGCACAATTGGTGCCCAACCAATACAATGGAAAGGGGAAGGGTCTCCTCAAAACCTCCCAGAGCCAAAACCCATTGGGAAAAAGACTCAAGAAGGAAAAAGAGTACCTCGCACAAAACCTGCACAACAGTGGGGATAAACAACCTAAACCACTGCTTCTCCCCAGTCTAAAAAAGGTAATAATTTAATACAGTACAGTACATGAGAGATTTACAACAAAGAAAAACAACCCATCGGACTATTATACCAATCCGACCGAGTCACCCTACAATTCCTCCCTCTCATAGCTTTAAACCATCTCCATGTATCCTTAATCCCCGAGACCATAATTGGAACCGGAGCAACCTCCCCATTGAAGACAATTTTGTTCCTCATTATCCAGATGTTCCAAACAACCGCCAACCAAATGAGATGCCTAACACTTATTTGCTTCCTCCCTTTTGTTATTTTCCCAAAATCCATAAAATGAGTCACCACCTCGTCGGAGTCCTTTATGTTTTCCCCTAACCACAAAGAAACTTGCTGCCATACCATTTTTATAACTCTACATCCAAGAAACAAATGTACTGTAGACTCATCCTCCTCAAAACAAAAAACACTGCTTTTGTTCGAATTGGAGTGTAGAATACCTCTATCGTGTAAGGCCTTACGAGTAGTGATTTTATTCAACATTACTCTCCAACCAAAGATCAACACTTTTGACGGGACATCGTTTTTCAATAATTGTTTCCATTGCCTCCCTGCACCTAACGCACCGACAACACCTGCTCCCGAAGCTTACAGGGTTACAAAGAAATGCAGAGAGATCGCCGCTGGCGCGCAAATGCTACACCAGCAGACTTCTCGCCGAAGCTGCAATATCTGCAGTAAACTCTTATGATATATATACATTTGAGAATGAATGATTATACAAATTGACATTTTATAGTGTTGTGTGAATGAAACTAATTTAAATATTGGCTTAAATATGTTTTAGGTCACTGCAAATATAGTGTGTTTTAATTTTAGTCCCTACAAAAAAAAATATCCCTGCAAAATCGACTTGTTTTAAAAAAGTCCCTCTGTTAACCACTATTACAAAAACTGCTTACGTGGCTGACGTTCATAAACTCTTTTTCACTTTCATTATAGACACTTCTCTTCATCTTCGCTTTCATCTCCACAAAATTCATATATTCTTGCAAGTCAATCTGATAAAAATATATAAAACGATAAATTGATGAATAGCAATTTTTCAAAAATATAAGTCTCATGTTGCGGTGTTTCTATAGTATTAAACATGTAGGGGTGTATTGAGGACAAGAAAAAAAAACTCTAGTCCCATATTTACTAGAAACAAAATCTAAAAAGAGCTTAATAAGTTTGGAAGCTCTAAAGTAAAGAATGATATATGAATAGTCATATTAGATATAATATTTTCATTTGGATGGAGGGTTTAGGAGGAAGGGGGGAGGGATTGATTTTCAATTCTAAATTGAGGAAGCTATCAATTGTTTCTAAATTATTTTATCATTACCTATCATGTTATTCTTTCAATTTTTCAGGCTTTTGCATCCCCATATAGATTATAGCCTAATGGTAACCACTTGATCTAAGAGAAACAAACTAAGTATATTTCCTCCTACTCAAAAAACTTGAACCCACAATAGATTTTGTAGCAGGATTTCAGAGGTTTGTCAAGATCAATCTCAACACATAAGCGATAAATTTTCACTCTCATAATGGTTCAAATGAAGATTAGTCTTAAGTGTCGTGCCCAATATGATTCCTTTTATATCACGATTCTCCTATCATAGAATCCATATTGGGCTCTAGAACCATAACTACGACAACCACTTGTTGGCTAGTGTGGTGGTAGCTTTGAAATTATGTTCCCACAAACTTCACCGCTAAAAATGATTGAAGATGACCTAAGGTCATCCCATTGGAGCAAAATTGAAATCCTCCTTTGAAGTGTTGAGATAAAATCCTTTTTGATATATGGTTTTAATGATAACAAACCTTATGAACTAAAGCTTAAGTATTCTGAATGGTGTTCTACTAATGGGTGCTCTTGAGTTTGTTGAAAAGAATAGGTTTCCTATAAGTGGACATGCTAGAAGCCAAATTAGATCAATCCAATGCATGCCATTCTCAACAAATTGAAGAATCAAAGTAGCACCAACAAAGTTACAAGAATAGTAATGCAAGCTTCATGAAGACATATTATCTTTACTATTACAAAGGTGTTGGACAAGGAAATTCACAAAGAGAAAAGAGAAGACATTAGGCAATCAAGAGAAAGTTCAAATCATCTAAAGTGAATTCCTATCAAGAGGAGTCCTAAGAATCTAATGACTAGATGGATCAAAGGTTTCTACAAGTCTTTACATAGAAGATTCTCATAGTCATTGATTTGGTTATATCCTACCAATGCTCTCTTACTCAAATGTTCAAAAGCTTATCAAGAAGCATATCAAAGAGCATGACCAAAACATGCAAGAAGTCAAGGGTAGAAATAAACATAAGAAGGTTCACGTATGAGAAGGTTCAACAGTTAAAGAAGGTTAAAATAGATGAAGAAGGTTCAAAGATAAGAAGGTTCAATTAAACAAGCAACCTACTCTATCCAGGAAACTTCAACAACTAAAGAAAAATCATTCTCATTGATGAACTGAAGAAAAGGTAATCAACGATTCTTCCTAAGAGCATCAAAGTTTATTTGGTTGAGGAATAATCATTTGAGAAAGTTTGCCTAAGTCAACAAAACATTTGACCAAGTCAAGAAAAGGTATTAAATGAAGAAGAGGTAATCAATGATTCTTCCTAGGAGCATCAAAGTTCATTTATTTGAGGAATAATCATTTGAGAAGGTTTGACCAAGTCAATAAGAAGGTTTTACCAAGCCAATACTTTACATAGAAGATTAATAGTTGAGAATGTTAAATCTCTAGAAGGTTCAGACTACAAAAGGTTTGACCATGTCAAAAGAAGGTTTAACCAAGCCAAGACTTAGCAAACTAAGGCTCTACCATGGTCTAAAATATTGGTATATTATAAAGGTAGAAAAACCTTGAGAAGGTTACTTTATGAGAAGGTTAAATTAAGTCAACAGAAGGTTTGACCAATCTAACAGAAGGTTGACTGAAAGTCAAACAGAAGGTTGACCGAAAGTCGACAGAATGTTGACCAAAAGTCAACATAAAGTTTGACTGAAGTCAAAAGAAGTTTGATTAACAAAACACCTTGGAAGTATAAGTTCAATGTTGAGAAGGTTAAAGTGAAGGAAGATACAATGTTAAGAAGGTTGCTGGAAACCATATCAAATTTATCCCAAACACATTAACTCTTCTTGAATGATCTTAAGGTGAATCAAATGAAGATTCCAAGTCATAAATTGTGCTGGAAGTTTGAATATAAAAGAAAGTAACGCATGATTGTTCATATGGCACATTTTAGGTGTTTGTTCATGCAAGGAAGCTTAAGAAGGTTACTTCAAATCAATTCCAAGTCATCAACGATTTATAAATCAAGCATGGTCGTTGAGTAGACTACTAGGGAGTACTATGAACCGACATAGAAGGTTTTTTATGACAGCTAAAGCACCAAAGGTTGCTTAAGAAGGTTGATAGGCTACAACTAAAGCACAAAGTCATCATATCCTATCTGTCCAACAGTTACAAACTGAAGCATGGCTGTTGAGTAGACTACTAGGGGAGTACTAAGACTGAAATAGAAGGCTTTTTATGACAGCTAAAGCACCAATGGTTTCTTAAGAAGGTTGATAGGCTACAACTAAAGCACAAAGTCATCATATCCTATCTACAAGCCTACAACAACTTTCCAACTCTCTTCAACTCAATTCAAATTTGTAACAGCTATATTCAGTCCCCATGTCTATTTAAATGCTGGAATTTGAAGATTGAAGGCATGAGATTGGGTTGGAACCTCTCATCATTCAAGCTTCTCAAAGAAACATCCAACCTTCTCATCCCACACTCAAAGCTTAAAATGTAAAATTCTGGGATTCTTTTAGTGAGTGTGTGTTAGCTTGATGAGCATCATTGTATAGACTTTGTGTAATCTATTCTCAAGCTCTTAAACATCCCAAAACCCTTATTGTAAACATTATCTTGTAAACATCTCACCAAACTACCTAGAAGTAAGGTGAGGTTTGGTGGTGATTATACTTGATAAGGTGATTCTTAGGTAACTAGTGGAGAGTTTCTAAGAGAGGTTGAAACAGCTAGGCGTAGCTGTGTAAGAGTACACTAGGCTGTTGTGTGTGATCAAAGCTAGTGGTGGTGAAGTCTTTTGTGTGTTGATCAAAAGCAAGTGTAATAGCTATTTGGAAAATAGTGGAAATACTCATGTGGACGTGGGGAGAGGAGTAGCCAGGTTTGGGTGAACCTCTATAACTCTATTGTGTTATTTACCAGCTTTCCTTACTATCTTCTAACATGCTATAACATATTCACCAATATTGTTTAAACTAAGAGAAGGTTGAATTATTCAACCTTCTGAAAACGGTTTTTAACTAAGAACTTATAATCTATGATTTAATCTCAAAGTTAAAACCAACATATCTCTTACAAGCTATTATTCATGACTATCCCTCATCATTAAGAAGTTAGTATCCTATATTGATTATCTATTGTTACTAACCTTCTTCATTGAGTAGTTAGTGTTTTATATTGATCATCTATTGTTACTAACCTACTCATGTATTTTATGCATAAATCATATACTTTGTTTTAAAAGCATTTATAGAAGCTTCAATCAAAATGATTTCATCTTCATAAGCTTCTCTACATTAAAGAGTTTATCCTTCACATATATATGTATTGGTAATATGTTCCTCAAATTATCAAACACTGAATTACCATGTTCAACAAAAGGATAAAATTCATATGATGTACAAAATGTTTCTATGCATAAATACAACACAAGACTCATTGTGAATTGAACTTACTTAACTAGAGAAGGTTCATCGTGTGGAACCTACTTAACAAAAAGAAGGTTCAATGCATGGAACCTACTCAAGAAGAATATGTCTTGTGAAATTGTTTTAAGCTAACTACCTTATCTCCAAGTATCAACTTGAGAGGACATTGTCTAAGTTGCAGGATATAAATTTTCAAAGGGTCACAATTCAACCCCCCCTTCTTGTGACTCTATATGCCACTTCATGAAGATGATCTTCCACTTCAATGATTTGAATGGAACCTATCCTAACCCATCTAAGCTCTAATTTCATTTGAGCATTGTGGAAATGATTACATTTCCTAAAACCCTTGGCTATTTCATGCACTTCACAAATTGAAGGGTAATGAAAAATACTTTAACAGAACACAATTTCACAAAAGGAGCACCAAAGCTTAAAGAAAAATGTCAAGATTAAAAATCAAATATTTAACAGAACAAAATTTCACAATTGAAGCGTAATGAAAAATAACTGATTCATCCCTAAAAAATTGAACCATTCCAAATCTTCAAATAAAAAGTATATTTTAGGGTTTGAAAATTCGATCTATCATAAACACGCATATCTTCAATGAAGGTTAATCGCTACATAATTCACATATAGAACCCTCCACAAAAGAGGAAAAAATGAGAGGACCGACTTACAAAAGTCTAGCTCAAAGAAGAATAATTGTTCCACAAATCACAAATAGAACCCTCCAGATCCTCCATAAAAAAGTAAATTTAAGGGTTTGATAATGTTAATATTTCGGAATCTAGCAAGAAAATAAAAATCAAGAAGATATTGACTTACTATCAAATCTTCCTCGAGATGAATCTTGATGATGGCGATCAAACTTTATGAGGAAGAAAGATTGCGATCGACGTATAAGAAGAAAGGAGAGAAAGACAGCGATCGAACTTATAAGAAAAAAAAGAAAACAGAGGAATGATAACGAATATATTTGGTCGATCTCAAGACCTAGAAAAATACGAAAAATTAGAAAGGGAATTAAAGTTCCTTAAAATTATAAAAAATGCCACAAGGGTTTTCATTCAAAAATCTAAATCAGTATATAGAGAGCGCTATCAAACTAGGCTAACACATGGTCTAATTTATTCGGCCACCAATAAAGAAAGTTGGTCTATTTTTTTATAAACCACAAAAAAAAAATACTAATTTAATGGAATCTTGATGTTGGCTCAAGAATATAAGAAGGAAGAAATAGGGCGATCAGACATATGAGATGGAAGGAAACAACACGACAATGAAGGAAGTTGACCTATTTTTTATAGATCACTTAAGCAAACTAATTTGAAAGCATCCACTACTTTTGAATGTTAAAGGGCTCGATTGAGGTTTTGATCTAACAATTTGGTGATAATTATGTAAAACATAAAGTACTAGAGTGAGACGTCGAAAAATATACATAAGCTCCAAAAGGATGAAGAGAAAAAAATCATACACAAACTCTTCTAATATATACATTTGAGAATGAATGATTATACAATTGACATTTTATAGTGTTGTGTGAATGAAACTAATTTAGGTATTTTATCGAAAATATACTTCCATATTTGATGATATTTGACCCATGTTGGCACAAGAACTGCAATTTGAAGTGACAAATGTTACTGGCACCCCTTTTTTAAATGTGGCATCTCCTATTCAACACTAAGAAGACAAAAATGCTCGTAAGTTTTTTAAAGACAAAACTATAAATCACCTATTCATTTACTCCCTTGTAAAAAAAAAATTTAAAAAGACCCTTACAAATAAAAAGTGTTTTTAGTTACCCCTACAGGGGTAACTGTAAACAATTTATATTTTGCAAGGGGGTAACCGTAAACAGTTTATACCCATTATACACTTAACGCTGTCAACATAATCTAACAGCAGTGAGGTAACTGTAAACAATTTATATTTGCAAGGGTCATTTTAAAACTTTTTTTATAGGAGAGTAAATGAATTAGTGATATTTGCAGAGGTTAAATAATATTTAAACCTTTGGTTTGGTTGGCGGCTAAGTAGTGCATTTGGGTAGAGAATAATAATGTCTTGTTTTGTGAGACAGTGTCGTATGGTTTGTTTATTTATTAGTAAAGGATGATGTAGATTGAGCCACTTTGTAAAAAATTAGTTTTGTTTATTTGTTTACAAAATGTGTAACTTATTAGTTTTGTTATATTGGGTTGAATTATCCTTAGTAACAAATTAACGAAATGTGTTTAACTTATTAGTTTGATGATCAAACTAATAAGTTGATGCAAATGCACCAACTTATCCAACAAACATTAAATTATATCATGAGATTTAAAAAATGTCAATAAGTCCCTTACGGACCCCTTTTTACCTATTTAAAAAGACTATCTTGTTCGCAAAGATCAATATTTAGATATGTAAAATGGTGTGAGTGTGTGTGTGTAATATAGATGTATTTAGTTATACCAAATTAAATTAAAGCAACGAATATCATAATTTTAATCTAATTCGCTATACAAAACCAATTCAAAGGGAGAGGAAAGGATTATGCAATTAGAAATAAAATAGAATTGCATAGTAGTACCGAAGACAACTACAACATCAAACAAATTTTTGTTTTCTTTTATAACAATTTGCTAGTCTTTTTCTCATTCAATACTTAATAAAATCTCATCATTCAAGAACCTATCACAATATGACCAAAAAAAACTATCACAATGAAAATTTTGCCTACTATTTTAATATAATTTGTATGTATGTTTTTGTTCAGCCATAAAGTATAATTTTACAAAAGAATGTACAGAGAATCAGAGATACCAAAAACAAAGGAAAACGAGTCTAGTTTCCAAAAATTCAAAAACCACGTCGAAATAAGCTCCATGGAGAGAGATATCGACAATATATTGACAAAGGGGCAATATGTGTTTAACAAGAAATCATGAAAACATCAATAAATCTATCACATTTTGAATTTAATTAATTAAGCTCAAACTTCTCACAACCATTACACATTCAACAAGTTGAGTAGCCATTTCTAAGCAAGGTTCACATAACAAACAACCAAGAAAATCACAGTAATAGGAGTACCATCAAATCCTTATTATTTATTCAAACAATTTGCACATGTGTAACATAAAAACACCTTTTACAGCAACATGACCATGTACTCTTAATAGAACATTTCCACACCAAAAAAAAAAACCTAGAAATGGAATAGCATAAAAACCCCCAATTTTTAGAAATTTCACCAAAACTAGAATTTCATAACTTAAATCATCAACTAATAACTAAGAGGGACATTCCAACATTGTTAGATTCCAAAGAAAATGTTCCCAGCCGACCACCCAAGAAGACTCGGATGCACATCACTTCCTAACCGACTCGACTGGGCCTAGAAGACGAAGACTAACTCACGAAGACTGCAGCTCGCCTCAAGAGTCGAGGGACTCGTCGGCAACACAGAGCGAGGGACTCGTCGGCAACACAGAGCGAGGGACTCCCCCTCGCCCAAAGAGCCAACGCCTCTCTCAGGCTCGGCCATGAGCGAGAATCCAGCAAGATATATTAGGAAAGCCTGAGAATCTCGCATAAGATCTCGCTACATTTATGTATAATACTTATGAGCATTAATTACGCCTTGTAATATAAATATAAGCCCTTAAGACCAATGAGAAAGATTTGATTTTCATTCTTCCAATACTTTCTCCTTACTCGTGATTATTCATCGTATTCTTGCTAAACCCTACTTAAGGGAATAGTTGAGAACAGAAAACAAGTTTGTGGAGTTGCTCCCTTCCTTTGTTCAACTCTCTCTCTCTCTCTCTCTATGTGTGTATATATATATATATATATATATATATATATATATATTATTGGTGTTCAAAATCTTGGAAATTCTTGATGTTTGTAACACCCTAAATTTCATTCGTCAATGAAATACATGATGACGTTTATTTTACCAAAATCAAAGAAATGCCCAATCAAAAATATAGATTGTAACACACAGAATATAATTATCCGAAATGACTCGTCATAAAGTTATGATTAAACCACAACAACATGTACCTCAAGTTACAACTTGATGAGGTTTCTCAATAGTCAAAAATACTATAATTCATATATAATGTGCATATTTTCCTAAACAACACAATTGATACACATTGGCCTTATGATTCCAAATACTAAGTATTAATTTTGGACTCCAAAATAGCCAATACTTCAAGCACACCAAATCTTGAACTCCTAAGGACTTCAAAGGAAATAACATCAACCCTTATCTTCAACCACTTTAGTCTTTACCGGCTTATCTGTAAAAACCACAACAATAAAAGAGTCAAATAATAATCTCAGTAATTCCTTCAATCGTTCCTCACATATACTTCATACGGTGCCTTTTACAATCTTTTACTCAATAGCGTAATCTCCATAAGAATTTGATAAATATATAATATCAATTCAGCAGAGAACCTTCCACCCAACAGTGTAGAAGGGTTCTCGTACGGGCCTAGGACTCGGGCTCACGACTTTTCTCTCCAAGTACTCTAATCATCATTTATATCTTTCATTTGTATATACATAGTGTAATTCTTTGCTCACATGGTCTCTAAAGAAGAGATATAATCACCGGTCTAATCCATAACAACATCTCAATTTATCATTGTCGTAAAAATCAATCATATATATAATTGAGATGCCAAACCATGCTCATCATAATCTATAAGATATCATATAGATTCATAAATTGCACATAAGCAATCATCAAGTTGGAGCAAGCATAAAATGAATCTAAACAAATGCATAACTCACAAGATCAAATTAGGTCAAACTAACCCTTAAAAGGGAGTTAAAATATCAATACAATACTAATTTATAGATGAAGACATTTTCTTTAGCTTTCCAACACATCCAGAATCATCTTAATCGGATTCCCGAATTGCAAGATATGACCAAAATAGTGTAAAGGGTTATAAAGTAGTTGAATCTGCGCTTGGACGCGCGAGGGTGTGTTTGGGGCGCTTGGGCAAGGTCTGATTTTTATTATCGTGCGCTTGGACGCACGGATGTGCGCTTGTGGCGCTTTTGACAGATTTGGTTATGTTTGTCATGCGCTTGAAACGCACGGCGAAGAGCTTAGGTGCATTTCAATGCTCGAAAGTGAATTATTTCTTATTCCACTTAACCAATTCACCCTATTTATCACCCAATTCAAATCCTAAGAACCCAAACTAAAAACGTCCACTCTAACACATTTCCAGCAACAATACAACATCAATTAACATGCATTTCACCAATTTATAGTCCATCATAAAACAGAATTTGCAACATTTAACACTTCACAACATACATGCAGTTGAAATAAAGCTAGGGGATTGAACTATCCAACTTAGAACTATCAAACCAGCTTAACAAAGAGCTAAAAGAAACATGTAAGTGAGTGTTTCAGAACCCCCAACACTTATAGTTCAAACCCTAACTCGCTTAGAAGATCAACTTCACTACTTTCAAAGAGATTTCCCCACCAAACTCTAGTGAGTTCCCAATCACTCCCAAGTCACAAATGGAGAGATAAGGATTGATTGGGTTTTCAGCACCCAAACTCTAGAAGAAAGCTCATTTTTCAGACCTCACTTCTTCCCTTCTTTTGGTGTTTTCAGCTGAATGTTGAATGGGTTTGGGCCAAATGGGTTGGGTAAAGTGCCCAGCCCAACAAAAGGTGTAAACAAAAATTTCTACAACAACCCCCTTTTTATTCTACATCCTATTTACTCTAACCCTCACAAAATTCATTCAAATCAATAGAATATGAAATCCAAATATCTATCAAAAACTTCAGTCAAATAACTCAATTCAAATGTTCAGGAAAAGTACTAATTTTTTTAATTGTAATGCAAAACTCTCTTACAAAATGAAGATTTTCAAAGTTTGGCTTGTTGCAAAAAAAAAAACTCACCTCCAATGGATATGTTCAACGAACACGCATATCTATAGAGGTTAACCGACGCTCTTCATACGTTGGTTCTCCTACCAAGTTGCAAAAAAAAGGAAAAAAATGTTAAGTTCGATCTCCCAAAAATATCATATGTAGATGAAAGTAAATAAATAACACGAAAATATAATAGAGCACCAAAATGACAAATGAAATTCTTCTTAAATGACCTAGTAGTTAATTTGGTGAACAGAGATAAAAAGTGACACAAGGAAAATACTCCTTCTAAAATTTGGAGAACAATCACTCCATAATTAACTTGAGATTGAGGCACATGTCTTAATGTCTTAAGTATTAGGAGAAATTCAAGTGCTACATTGAAATTAGATAAGTCCTAAAAGAAAATTATATGCAAAGGCAGTCTTCACCTTACAAGTTTGTTGGTTTTATAGGATTTAGTTATGTCTAAATTCTAAAATGGTATTAAAGTCTGTCGATAGGGTCATCAACCAATTATCCACACATCAAACCCAACATAAAAGGTTAAATGTCCCAAACATATCATATATAGATGAAAGTAAATAAATAATTTTATAATTTTTCACCATATGTATTTTTTGTTGTACTGAGATACGAGATAATAGAGTAAAGAAAAGGAAAGAAATAAACAAATTAATTATATAACATCTAGAATTAATTGAACATATTACCAAGAACAAATGTAGGTACTTCAAGTGGAGACTCTTGAATTAAGTATCCCAATACACCATTGGGCAAATGATCATGCTGGCAGCATTTCACAGCAAAATTAGCAACTATTTGAATTAAATAGAATGAATATAATGATTATACACAGACAATACAGCTTATCTAAAAAAATGAGACAATACAAAAATATATACAGATATCCAATTATATATCATTATAAGTATTAATATTATGACACAAAATACTGACATAAAAAGTCAACAACAAAGTTCATGGCTAACGCAATTTAAATACATTTTTAATTAATAATTTAGTATATGGTTAATAAACATAACAGATAGCACCCATTAACCATCTATTGTATGTAATTAACCATATGATTTTGAACATTATTAACCACGATTTCCGGACATTCAAACTTCGTGCAACTGAACATTTGGAAATTGTGGTTAATATAATACAAATTCATGGTTAGTTACATTCACTAGATGGTTAATGTCTTTTATCACATGTATATTCATTAACCATCTACTGAACGTAATTAACCATGTATTTGAATTGTGTTTACCAATTATTTTGCTAGGGAATTTAATGTCAATATTTGTGTTCAATCAACAGAACTACATCATAATGTATAAAAATCTATGTGGAGAGATATGACTAAATGTCTATGTAAGAAAAAGTAATTTTCAAGTACCCGAAGAGTTTCTGAACAAAGTATCAACGAGTGCACATTACTAATCCTTCGTAACCAAATCTTCAAGGTCTCTACAGTCTCAGGAATAGAGTCACGACACCAGACATCAATGGTTCCTTCTTCAAGTAACTCCAAATTTTTGTCAAAGAGTTGGCGATTGCTAGAGGTAAGTTCACCCACATAAGAAAATGATTTTAACTTGGGAGCTGATATTTGGACTTTGATAGGGTCACAAAAATGCTTGCCAAATTCCATGGTCATACTAGCAAGTTTTTCACCAAATACACATAGGCCTTTCTCTTTTCCTTTTCACTACGCCAGAATTGTAAAAAGAGATCGCCACCTTTAGTAGCGTTTATAAAAAAACGCTACCCATTTTAATAACACGCTACACCATTAGTAGCGTTTTAAAGTAAAACGCTACCAATTAGGTAACACGCTAGACAGATCCCTAGCGCTTTTACTTAAAACGCTAGCAAATTAGAAAACACGCTAGACAGATCCCTAGCGCTTTTATTCAAAACGCTAGCCAATTAGAAAACACGCTAGATAGATCCTAGCGCTTTTATAAAACGCTAGGTATTTAGTAAACACTCTAGACGGATCCTAGCGCTTTTATTCAAAACGCTAGGTATTTAGAAAACACGCTAGATAGATCCCTAGCGCTTTTATATAAAACGCTAGGTATTTAGTAAACACTCTAGATGGATCCTAGCGCTTTTATTCAAAACGCTAGGTATTTAGAAAACACGCTAGATAGATCCCTAGCGTTTTTAGAAAACGCTAGGTATGGTTAAATAATATTTTTTTGTTTCCTATTGAGCTACTTCCTTTCTCACCTAACACTCTCACCCGTAAATGCAAAATCACTCACCCGTAAACGCAAAAACCTAACACCCTAACTCAAATTAACATCATCTCTCTCAAGGAAAATCATCTCTCTCGGTGAACATCATCTCTCTCACTCGGACAACATTGGTGAGTTTTTTGTTCCTTGCTCTGCTTCTTGTTAGATATTAATTGTGGGTTCTAGTTTAGAAATATATTAGTTTTGTCACTTGTGCACACTAGACTCTTTTTTTTTTTTTTTACCACTAGCCTCTTCTTGTTAAACATAAATTAATTATTTGGAAGACTAGACTATATGGTTCCTTTGTCTTGACCAAAGGACCGAGAATAGAAATAGAATATGATATAGATATAGCTTGGGAAAATAAGGAGTGGATTTGAAAAAATTTTAAAAGAGGAATTTTTGTTTGTTTTTTTATATGAATTGATTCTTCATTATATTCGAATTGCTTGATGGGTCATATGTTAAAGTTCTCTTCTCGTGATTTTATTATAAATATAATTTGGAAATTATGGATAGAAATTGGATGTCCGCCAATCGTCTGTCCAAGGAGTATATGCATTGAGTGGATTATTTTGTGAGTTGTCTTTGTTGAACGTTTAGGGACTTCTAGTGGTATGAAATGTCCTTGTTTAAGGTGCCGTTATGTAAAATCGATTCATCGCAGAGAGAGTTGGCACGACATTTAAAGGCGAATGGAATTGATCAAAGTTACACTTGTTGGATAATGCACGGTGAGAAAAAAGGTGAATCTTCAAATATGAATGATATTAGTAAGAGATATGCGCCGCCGGCTGACACCGGAACACATTCATTTGATGCGAACGAATTTGAAGAGATGGCAAAGGTGGTTGAAGAGGATCTTAATGATTGTCCTGAAATGTTTGAGAAGTTGATAACTGATGCAGAGACACCATTGTATGCGGGTTGTAATGAATTCACAAAATTATTGGCTGTGATCAAGTTGTATAACTTGAAAACTCGCCACGGATGGACGGATAAGAGCTTTACCGATTTACTCTCACTTCTGAAAGAAATGTTGCCGAATGATAATGTGCTTCCTTCTCGGACGTATGATGCAAAGCAAATGTTGGGGTCTATTGGCTTGAACTATGAGAAGATACACGCTTGTCCGAATGATTGCATTTTATTTCGGAATGAACATGCGTTGTTAAAGTCGTGTCCTAAATGTAATGCACCGCGATATAAGAAGAAAGAGTCCGCTCCACAAAAGGTGTTGTGGTATTTTCCTATAATTCCTCGATTTAGGCGCATGTATCGTAGTTCGAAGATGCAAAACACTTGACATGGCATGAGGATGAAAGGATTAAAGATGGTATGCTACGACACCCTGATTCTCCGCAATGGAAAAAATCAATATTGAGTATCCTAATTTCGGGATGACCCGAGAAACCTACGCCTTGCATTGTCTCACGATGGATTTAACCCGCACGGTATCCGTAGTAGCTCCCACAAAGATACATGGCCCGTGATTTTGGCGATTTATAACTTATCGCGTGGCTTTGCATGAAACGCAAATATATGATGTCGTCTTTGTTAATTTCTCAGGCCCAAACAACCGTGAAATGATATTGATGTATACTTGGCTCCTTTAATTGAAGACTTGAAGCAAATGTGGGAGACTGGGGTAGAGGTGTATGATGGGTTCAGAGAAGAAAAAGTTTCACCACGAGGGCTATGATCTTTGGCACAATTAACGACTTTCCCGCATACGGCAATCTATCCGGGTACAGAACAAAGGGCGAGTGTGCATGCCCTATATGTGAAGATAACACGATTGGATGTGGTTGGAACATGGTAAGAAGAATATCTATCTTGGTCATCGTAGATTTTTGCCATCAACTCATCACTATCGATTGTGGAGAAAGGCATTTGATGGGAATACAGAACACGTAGAGCTCCCCGCCTTTGACGGAGAGAACAGTATTTGAAAAGGTGGAAGATTTGAACATTAAATTTGGGAAGCCTTTTGCAGGAGAGATTGCCAAACGGGGTGGAAGAAAAGTCGATTTTCTTTGAGTTGCCATCTTTGAAGTCATTATATGTAAGGCATTTCATTGATGTGATGCATGTTGAAAAGAATGTCTTCGAAAGTGTCATTGGTACCTTACTCAATATGCCGGGTAAGACTAAAGATACCATCAACTCAAGGTTGGATTTGGTTAGTATGGGTTTGAGACCTGAATTGGGTCCTAGTAAAGAAGGGTACACGTACATATCTACCTCCGGCAGCTCATACTCTATCTAGAAAGGAGAAGACTGTCTTTTGTGAGTTTCTTCATGGAGTTAAAGTTCCAGAGGGATACTCTTCAAATGTGGCGACTCTTGTATCGATTAAAGACCTCAAGTTAAAGTCTCTAAAGTCCCACGATTGTCATGTTCTCATGGAGAATTTGCTACCCATTGGTATACGATCCATTTTGCCTAAGAAAGTGCGTCAGACCTTAACCAAACTTTGTTTATTCTTTAAGGCGATTTGTAGTAGAGTGATTGACCCTGAAAGTTGCCAACATTGCAAAGAGAAATTATCATCACTTTGTGTGAGCTTGAGATGTATTTCCCACCTTCCTTTTTGACATAATGATTCATCTAATAGTTCATCCGGTTAGAGAGACACAATTGTGTGGCCCATGTTACATGAGATGGATGTATCCGTTTGAGCGTTACATGAAGATATTAAAAGGATATGTGAAAAACCGATCACGACCCGAGGGTTGTATTGTTGAGCGCTACATAGTTGAAGAAGCTGTTGAGTTCTCAGACCGCCTATCTATCTAGTCTTGAATATTCTGTGGGACCGCCAAGGTCTCGTCATGCGGGAAGGATTAGTAAAGGGATGACAGAAATAAATTAGTGATGGTATCAAGGAAAGAACTAGAGCAAGCACACTTGCACGCGTTCTTCACAATGATAGTGAGGTTGATTCATATGTTGCCAAGCACAAGGAGATTCTTAAGAGTCAATTCCTGGAAAGAAGCAAGTTTGGTTAGCAAAAGAACACAATAGGAGTTTCATAGTGTGGCTAAAACATCACATTGATGGTGAGTGTGTTTGAATCCTACTTCGATTTCAAAAAGATTGAGATGGTTAGCAAAAGGGTCCAAATATACATGTCTTCTCTTACAACAGACTATCTAATGAACGAGTGCACTTTCTATACAAAAGAACAAGATGATCGAGTAAAATGCAAAATAGTGGGGTGACTCTTGTAGCTCATTCTATGCATGCATCCAAAGCAAAGATAGAAATCCCATATATGCGAATATGTCTTACTTTGGCTTCATTGAACACATATGGGAGTTGGATTACAATATGTTTCAGGAGCCCGTGTTCAAATGTGAATGGGTTGACAATAATCTTTGGTTTACATTGATGAATTAGGGTTCATGCGGGTGAATTTCAACAAGTTAGGATATAAAGATGAACCTTTTATTTTAGCATCGCAAGCTCAACAAGTGTTTTATGTCACCGATCCAGTTAATATCAATTGGTCTATTGTTCTATTGATGACAAAAAATTTGTGTATAACAACGATGATGATGAAGCACCCGATGATGTTGGTGTTGAGGACGACCCGTTCTTGAACATCGTAACCAATAATAGGGAAAATACTTCTATAGAGGATGTTGTATATTTTAGAAAAGATCATAATGATGGAATTTTTATTCGCTCGGAAAAAAATACCAAGACGCGAATTGCAAACAAAATTTTATCTAGGAAAAGGAAAAGGTAATATAGACTTAATGATTTCTCGTTATTTTTATTAATAGATAATTATTATATTGTTTTTGTAAATTTAACAATAACATGGATTATGTTATATTGCAGTCGATGGCATCACTTAGTGATCATGAGATCTAGTGGTCAAGACAAAGAGTCATTTATGTTATATATGGTATAGCTTTAATTTGTAGCTACTTTTGAGTTTCATAATGTAAGTTACTTATTATGTTGTATGATTTGTAAACAAAAATATCTATTAATAGGTTGAATTTTGTGTGTATCTATATATTGGATTGTAATGATATTGGCTGAATTTTGTTGGAATGATATTTGATGAATTTTGCTTTGGAAGGGAATGAATTAATAGGTTGTAATTAAAAGGGGGAATAAACAAAAATAAAAAAATAATTAAAAAAATCAGTCAATAGGTAGCGTTTTAGAGTGAAAACGCTAGAAATGAAGTTAAAAATTCATTCAATACCTAGCGTTTTAAAGTTAAAACGCTAGGAATTGTAAAGAGAGAGCTAGAGGATCCCTAGCGTTTCTGACAAAACGCTAGGAATGCTAATAAAGGTGCTATAGCATCCCTAGCGTTTTTAAAGAAAACGCTAGGAATGCTATAGCACCTTTTACTAGCATTCCTAGCGCTTTTTCAAAACGCCAGGAATGGTAAACACGCTGCTAGTAGTTGATCCTAGCGCTTTACATAAAACGCTAGGAATGCTAGTAAAAGGTGCTATAGTATCCCTAGCGTTTTACATAAAACGCTAGGAATGCTAGTAAAGGTGCTATAGCATCCCTAGCGTTTTCTGAAAACGCTAGGAATGCTATAGCACCTTTTTAGCATTCCTAGCGCTTTTCTTGGCGCTAGGAATGGTAAACACGCCGCTAGTTGATCCTAGCGCTTTATGTAAAAACGCTAGGAATGCCTCTTAAAATTTTTACAAGGCGCGCCTCTCATCTCCTCACACACTCACGCACAACCCGAACTCATCTACCTAACTTTTCTCCACGAACAACCCGAACTCATCTTCGCTCATCTTCGTTCATCGTACCTCTTCGCTCATCTTCGTTCATCACCGCTGCACATTTCGTTCATCTCCACGCACAACCCGTTACCCATTTCTTTCATCTCCACGCACAACCAAGGGTTACCCATTTCGTTCATCTCCACGCACATTTCTCGTATGGATTTTCTTTTTCTCCCGATTGTATTGTACATAGATTGCCACGCTTGCATGTTAGTTATAACAATGTTCTGTTATTGAACAAAAGATTTGATACTAGTCTGTACATGGCTTCTAGGTTACTCTTACTCTAGGTTTACTCTAGGTTACTTAGTGCATGTTAGTTATAACAATGTTCATTATTGGCATTTTGAACAAAAGATGAACTCTTGATACTAGTGCATACATGGCTTCTAGGTTACTCTTACTCTAGGTTTACTCTAGGTTACTTAGTGCATGTTAGTTATAACAATGTTCATTATTGGCATTTTGAACAAAAGATGAACTCTTGATACTAGTCTGCATACATGGCTTCTAGGTTACTCTAGGTTTACTCTATGTATGTTTACTCTAGGTTACTTAGTGCATGGCTTTGATCATTACTTTGTGCATGGCTTCTTCTATATTTTGTTAAGTGTTTGTTGGTTCTAAACAATTAGAAAGCTAAAACTCACTTTGAGTCTTATTCATTTGGGTGATTGCAAGTCGGATGGCATCACATAGTGATCACGATAGTAGTCGTGGTGGTGATGGGGGTGATAGAAACACAAAGAAGTTCACTCCCGAGGAATTACATCGAAAAAGAATATCGTCAATCGGATAAGTAAAGGACACGAGAAATATAAGGTAAGTTAATTACTAATTATTAATGTTGTTCTCTACCTTTCCAAGTTATCTAATTATTTAATGATTTAATTATTTAAGGTCCGATGGAGTGTTAAAGGTTTGCCAATTGGAGACAACGGCACAAATTTAATTAGCTTTATTGGTACTAAGGTGAAGCAAATCTTTCCAATTTCAATTAAAAGTTGGAATGAGAAAGATAATCGAGTTTTGCCTAAACCGAAAGATGATTTTTGGGACTTAATACAGTATATAATTTTAGACCTCTTTAATAATCTTATTTAGTGATTTTTAGTTATATTTATTTAATCCATTTTTATGTATAACTAGAAACACTTTGATGTCGATGAGTCCCAAGAGATTGATATCTTGAAGGAAGCGGGAAGGTTGCATAGGGCTTACGTAAGCGATGTGTGGGAAAAAGTATCTCAAAACGTCCCGATGGGACCATCGAGACAGAGCCTCCAAAGATCAGATCATGGAATTATAACTAAGGAGGAATGGACCAAATTTGTAGATATACGCACTCTGATCCGGATTTCTGGTTAGTATATTAATTATTTAAGTTATATATATATTTCACAAGTAGATATCATTCATTAATGTAGTAGTATCTTTTAAATAGAAAAAGAGCAAAGCGAATAAAGAAAGAGCTTCTAATCCCGAAAACCCTTATAGAGGAGGTTCTAGTGGATATCAAATTCTCGAAGAAAGATTGGTAAGAAATTAGTTTAATTTATTATGATTTAATGAATCTTTTAATTTACAGTTGATTAACAATTATTAAACTTAAATAGTTACTGGAAGAGGGGAAAGATCCAACTCAAGAATCCCTTGATCGCATCGATTGTCCGTTAGAGGCCCGACAAAACAAGGATGGGGAGATTGTGGATCCGAAAACTAAGGAGGTCAAGGACAAAATTGTAAGTATTTTTTTAATCCGTTACTCGATTTTTTTTGACACGTGAACATATTTTTTATTGTCGATTAAATTTCGTTGACACTTGTTTATTATTTCTATCCGTTACTCGATTTTTTTTGACACGTGGACATATTTTTTATTCTCGATTAAATTTCTTTGACACTTGTTTATTATTTTTATCCGTTACTCGATTTTTTTGACATGTGGACATATTTTTATTGTCGATTAAATTTCACTTGACACTTGTTTATTAATTTTATCCGTTATTTATGTTTGTGCATCGTAAAAGCATATCACAATCAGTATCACAAGGAGATTTAACAGATTGTGATGGTCACCAAGATGTCCTTGCTCGTGCCTTGGGAAGGGAAGAGAGATGTGGTCGGATTAGAGGTTATGGATATGGGATTCCTCCGACAACCGTGTTTGGGCCAAAGAAGAGCCAAAGCAAGGGAGTGCGGGATTGTAAAGTCATGGCGGAAAAGTATGACGAGCTATCCAAGAATGTTGTTTGTGCTAATGGAAGAGAGAGAGATGTTTAAGCAGCTCTTGGCACAAAGGATTGGTGCACCATCCCCGCTTTGCACCACCCCCTGCTGAACCTATTGAGCTCTTTGCACTTCCCATAGCGCCCGAGATAGCTGCACCATCCCTTCAACACGTATTTAACAAAACTCGACTGCTTTTTTGTACAATTGTATTTGATAAAATTATCATGTATATTTATTTTTCTTTATAATTGATTTAGGATAACTGTGTGAGTGTGAGCTATATATTGCAAACCCACATCGAAAGGTTGCGAGTGGGTTTGATATGTAACCAATTGAGTGCCACATCGCACAATCGTGCCATGCCCGAAACCATTTGAGAGTTAGGGTAGACTATTCAATAGAGGGTCTGCACCATTGCCTGCTCCAATTGCTAATGCGGATATATTTCTTGTGGATCAAGCGCTTAGTACTTTTGTGGCATGGCTCAACAACTTGTCGTTGTAAGTGACAATATTTTTGTTAATAATTAAATGACTATAATGTGTGTTAACTAACTAGCTAATTAATCATTTTTTTAATATATACTAGGTACCCCATGTGTCCCGACCTTCCCTTCCATTCCATGAAAGTCTCCCAACCTTCCCTTCCACTACCAAACTCTCCCCACCATCTTCTATACAAACCACCCAACATGTTGGTCAATTTCCCAATGATGAATTCCAGAACTACATCGATTCTCTAAAGGTCCACATTCAAAAAATGAACCAGATTTACTCGATTTTTTTACCGCCCGATAACATTGTGGGCTGGAATAGTTGGTAATGATCAACATCGAGGATATGAAAGCTATAGTTGAGATGGATTGGGCCACCGCCACTCGATATCGAGTATACCGTATGTATTAAATTATTTGTACACAATAGTTGTTTATATTAGAGTATATATTAGAGTATATATATGAGGATCTCAAAGTTGTATATATATTATTTATAGGTTTTTGTACAATCGTCTTACTGTCCTTTCTCAACGGACACACGTAAGTATTTCTTCTTGTGTCCGGCTTGTATAGTTGTGTTTCATAAAGGTAACACAGAGGAACGCATTAAGACTATAAAGAGTGAAGTACAAAGTTATATCCATTCACGCTTCATGGAAGCCAAGCATTTGAAGGGCGACTCTTTATTTTTGGCACCACTCAATAATGGGTGAGAAATTTAGTCTTCAATCACTTGTTTAATTATTTTGAGGATTGTATTATAGTGTAAATTAATGTGTACTCATTCGTTCTTCATTTACTTGCAGCAACATTGGGTACTCTTTGCAATAAACCCTAAGCACAATGTTGTCTATTATCCGGATTCACTTCAAGGCCATTACAACGCTCTCACGAAGACTTCAGAGAATCGGTTGAGAGGTGTGTATGTGTAACCCTCTCATTTTAATTTGTATAATTTAATATATGTATTTTGTTCAACTTAACGTTATATATATATATGTATGACGTTACAGTGCTTTGAAAGAATACTTGGGATTATCTACAAGTAAAACAAGATGGCTACCCATAACTCGTAAGCTTTTTAAGAATCATTCTTATAATTTTAATTGATTTTTGGTCATAAAAATGTGACAATTAAGTTATAATCTTTTGCTTTGTAGTGTCCTAAACAACCAAATAGCAATGATTGTGGGTACTATGTTATGAGGTTTATGAAGGAGATTATCACTCATGACAAAGTAACAATCCCAACCAAGGTAACTACTTAGATTTCTTTTTTATATTGATATTATAATACTTACTCAAATTTAATAAACATTTTAATTCTAATTTTATTTCATTTTATTTTCAGTATTTTCCCAACTTCAAAAAATCCGAAATTACTCTGTTTGAAGAACTTACAGATGATAGGGGGAGTGGTGCCATTATGTTTCTAGCTTTTTGTAGCAAGTTTTGAGATTCATAATAGTTTAGTTATTATTTATGTTGTATATATTGGATTTATATTATGTTGTAAGTACTTCTTAGAATGATATATATTGGATTGGAAATATTATTTGATGAATTTTGTTGACTGAATTTTGTTTGAATGATATATTGGATTGGAATGTATTTTCTGAATTTGTTGAAAAGGGAATGAATTTATAGGTTGTAATTAAAATGGAGAACAAACCAAAATAAAAAAAATATTTAAAAAAAAATTCAGTCAATAGGTAGCGTTTTAGAGTGAAAACGCTAGAAATGAAGTTAAAAAATTCATTCAATACCTAGCGTTTTAAAGATAAAACGCTAGGAATTGTAAAGAGGAGCTAGAGGATCCCTAGCGTTTTTGCAGAAAACGCTAGGAATGCTAATAAAAGGTGCTATAGCATCCCTAGCGTTTTATATAAAACGCTAGGAATGCCTAATAAAAGGTGCTATAGCATCCCTAGCGTTTTATATAAAACGCTAGGAATGCTATAGCATCCCTAGCGTTTTATATAAAACGCTAGGAATGCTAGTAAAAGGTGCTACAGCATCCCTAGCGTTTTTATATAAAACGCTAGGTATGGTAGTAAAAAGGGCTATAGTATCCCTAGCGTTTTAATTTAAAACGCTAGGAATGGTAGTAAAAAGGAGCTATGGGATCCCTAGCGTTTTTATTTAAAACGCTAGGAATGGTAGTAAAATGAGCTATGGGATCCCTAGCGTTTCTGACAAAAACGCTAGGAATTGTAAAAAGCGAGTCAATGGCTAGCGTTTTATATAAAACGCTACGTATGTCTAAAACACGCTGGGTAAATGGCTAGCGTTTCTTAAAACGCTACTAATGGGGTGTACGCATTAGTAGCGCCAGCTTCTCTAGCGTTTTAAAACGCTACCAATGCCCAAAAAAAACGCTGACAAAGCTTGTACGCTGGCGTAGTGTTTTGTACTTTACAGTTGATAATAACCAGATTACTCAACTTCTTGCACTTTGAGAACGGCTCAACAAAATCTTTATCATCACTTGAAGTAAATGAGACATACTTCAAACAACACTTTACCAATTTAGGAAGATCTAAAGTGTCTGGAAATTCTATGTATGTCCCCATTTTATGAAGTGAAAGATCAAGATATTTTAGAGAATGAAAAAACAATATTGAGTCTCAGGAATATGTGATAGTGCATAGCTAAATACCTTTGTCCAAATTTTAGGATCCACATGGCCGCCAAAATCAATAGAAATATCATGCAAGGCAGTAGAATCATCACGTTGTTGAATAACCTTTGACAGAAACTCCATGAAATGTTTAGGGTTTTGAAAGTCTGTCCTCTTAGTTATTAGAGTTGGAACATATTTCCAGAAATTCTTCCATGTCTTGGATAGGACAGTGGTCTGAACAACTTCCTTACTGGTCAAAAACTCCATAATATGTAGCAATATACAACTAGGCAAATTGCTGATTCTATCCACTTTTTCACTTTCTTTATAGACTCTTCTCTGCATCTTTGCTTCCATCTCCACAAAATTTATATCTCCTGATAAGGACATTTGATAAAAATAAACTTAGATAGATTCTAAGATCAAAAATACTAAAATGAAAAATTGTAAGAAAACAACTACTTTTCAAAAATATAAGTCTCATATTGTGGGGGTTGGGCTTAAGCCCAAATTTGAAAATAAGTGGGGTGTATTGAGAAAAAATATTCAAGCCCCATATTGACTAGAAATAAAAGCTAAAAAGAGCTTATTAAGTTTGGAGGTTCTAAAGTTAAAAAAAATATATATGAACAGTCATATTAGCATAAAATATTTTTATATTAAACCAAAAATGAATAGTTGATATCTGAAAGACACTTTATCTAGCAAACTACTCATTTGATGAGTAATTTTTTATTCATTTTTTAAACCCTAAATGTGGTTTGAGTCACTTAAAATACACATTCAAGAACTTCAAGCATAATTTTATTTACTTTGTGACTAGAATCACTTGAATTTGTTATTTAATTTGTTTGGCAACATTACCTCAAAAAAAAACATCACTTAAATCTAAGACTATAAGGAAAGTGGCAGAAGTCTTCAAACACATTCTCTGGAAGTTTTCTTAGTGCGGATCTCTATATCGACAAGTTGTTTCTATAACTTTTTTTCCAAATTTTTCAGGAAAAGATTAATATGATATTCTGGAAAACCAAATTGAAAGAACTAATTTGGTTCGAACAACAATTCCTTTAGTTTGATGTTTTTATGATAACAAAGTAAGAAAACAATTTTCCTACTAACTGTTTGTTAAAGTGTGAAAGATGTTTAAGATATCTAACAACATAAGCTACACAATGGAAGGGTAATGAAAAGTAATTGATCTATCCCTAAACAATAGAACAATTCCAAATCTTCAATTAAAAAGTAAATTTAGGGGTTTGAAAATTTGATCTATCGTAAACACGCAAATCATCAATGAAGAATAATTGTTCCATAATTCACATATGTAGAACCCTCCACGCAAGAACAAAAAATGAGAAGACGGGCTTACGAAAGTCTTGCTCAATGAAGAATAATTGTTCCATAAATCACATATAGAACCCTCCAGATCATCCAATAAAAACGTAAATTTAAGGGTTTGATAGTGTTAATATTCAGAATCTAGCATGAAAACAAAAAATCGAGAAGATATTGACTTACTATCGAGTCTTCCTCAGTAATCGAGAAGATATTGACTTACAATCATTCATAGAAGAATACAAACCGGGTCGATGAAGAGAAGAAAGTTGTTTTGGAACGGAAGGGAAGACTTCGCGCAAGGGTAGAGAACGGCGGTGAGACGGCGAGGAAGGGAAGACTTCGTGAGTGAGGAAGACGAACGAAACGGCCTTCAGAGAGAACGACAGTGAGAGCACGACGGTGAGAGCACGACGGTGAGAGAGAGCGGCGACAAAGAGGAAGACGAGTGGCGTCGCTGCTCGTGAGAGAGTGAGTGACTTCAAAGGAGGAAGACGAGAGTGAGAGCGTCGTTCGTGAGAGAGTGAGTGACTTCAGAGAGAAGGAGAGAAGAGAACATGTTATGCTAAATTAAAAGGGCCCTTTAGTATCGGTTGTTAATAAAACCGATACTAAATGTGTTTGAAGAGAAGGAGATAACACACATTTAGTATCGGTTGACTAAAAACCCGATACTAAATGTGTTAGAGACACACATTTAGTATCGGTTGTTTAAACAACCGATACTAAATGTAAGCGTGAAAATTGAAAACTTCAATTTAATTTCAAAATTGCCACCGCGTCTACATTTAGTATCGGCTATTTAAACAACCGATACTAAATGGTGCTGTCTAAAGTCATTTTTGCACTAGTGTCTAATGATAAAATTAAACTTAGATAGATTCTAACGTCATAATTACTGAAATGGTAAATTTTAACAAAAACTACTTTTCAAAAATATAAGTCTCATATTGCAGAGTTGGACTTACGCCCAAAAAGTAAAAAGATCTTATTAAGTTTGGAGATTCTAAAGTAAAGAAATCCATATGAATAGATATATTAGCATAAAGTATTTTAATATTAGACCATAAACGAATAGCTGAATATAGGCACATTAACTAATAAATTACCCATTTGATGAGTATTTTTCACTCAAGAACTTCAAGCATTATTTTATTTAATTACTTTGGGGCTAGCATATCACTTGATTTGGTTAACTGATTTGCGTCGCAACAGTACCTCAAACAATAACATCAATAATATTTATGACTATAGGGAAAATGGAAGAACTCTTCAAGATTTTTTTTCAAAATTTTCCAATAAAATCTAAACGAGATCCTCTTTTTCCAATATCTTATCAAGTTGCTTCTACAACTTTTATTCAAAATTTTCAAGAAGAGGATTGATTCCATATTCGGGAGAATTTTGGATGCCATTGATTCAACCATTCATCCAAAGAAATATTTTTGCAGGAAAATCCTAATGAAAAAATGCAATTTATAATAGATCATTATGATTAAATGCTAATTGAAAACCTATAAATGAATGTTGGTATTGGTAGTTTGAGAAAAATTAGAAATCAAGTTGAGAATTTAGTGGTGTGGCATACCTTTGGTACTTTGTTGATTTGATTTTGAGAATTATCATTACTTTCATGAGAATATGTCTATCTCCATCTTCATCTTCTTCGTTATTGTTACCATCAACCATATCCAACCAAACAATTGATCCTATCATAAAGATGAAAATGTAATTGGTTTTCTTATAGAGTTGATCGATGTTTAAAATTTTATGCTCTTACATTTTATATAGTTCCGAGGCAACTTGCAATATGTTTAGATTGAGGGAAAGGGAGATGAATGAAGGATTTTAGGTAAGCTATATTTTTTTAGGAAATTTTATGAAATAAGGAAAGACACAATGTACATTAAAATAAATATCGTAACTCGGTCATCACTTTATACATTTATATTATTCATTTAATAAATATCGTAACAATGTACATTAAGATTAGTTGTGAGATTCATGTACGAACGAGTATAGAAAGATAACAAAAGAGAAAAATAAAAAAATTATACATTTATATAACAAGTCATTAATTATTTATTTTGTATTATTGATTTAATTAAATGAGATAGGAAAAATATCTAGTTAAATTGAAGCAAAGGAGATGAATGAAATATTTCAAGTAAGATATATTTTTGGTAGGAAACTTTGCGAAAGATATGAATTGAAGAAACAATGCACATTAATATTAACATAATTATTTGGGATTTTTGGTTTGAGGTTACGAGTTATACAATAGTTTAAAGGATTAAATAGAATTTATATAATAAATTATTACCTATTAATATTTTTTAATAAACATGTTAAATTTCAATTTTACTTTCTGAAGTACATCTAAGTCTAAAAGAGACATGGAAAACATATGTTTAGATTGTGGAAAAGGGAGATGAATAAAATATTTTAAGTAAATTATATTTTGGTAGGAAACTTTACAAAAGAAAAGAAAAAAACAACGTATATTAATTAAAAGCCTTATTTTGAGTTATTGCTTTTAGGAAAAGGGTTACACAATAGTTTAAGACACAAAAATGGAAAGATATAGATGTTAGCATTATTATTTGGGATTCTTAATTTTAGGTTAGGGGTTACACGCATTAGTTTAATACGCGTATATGAAGAAGCGGTTGGTTTTCAAACTAGACAATTAGGATTAAATAGCATTTATATAACAAATTATTATTTATTAATATTTATTACTATTAAATGTGTAACTTTTCTAGTTTACTTTCTGAAGTGCACCTAATTCTAAAAGAGACATGCAAAATATATGTTTAGATTTTCGCAAAGGGAGATGAGTGAAAAATGTTAGGTAAATCATATTTACGTTAGGAAAGAATGGAAAGAAATGATGCGCATTAAAATTCATAGTTATATTGATAACAGAATATTGATTAATAGAATCGCTAAGAAACTTTTACATACAATCCACCATAAATATAACTAAATAAAAAAGGCACTCAAGTATTAAATAGTTAGCGTGTCACCCCAAATCGAAATGATAGTAGATAGCACATCACCAAATAATCATATTTCCTGGAGATAAAGTCAAAGGATTGATACTCCATCCATAAAAGCTACAACAAGTCCACTTAGCCTTTGATGGAATCCATTCTCAGTAGTATTCCGGCTAGGACTTAAAGTCCCTGTTGAACTGGGCCTGGCCCAATCCACATGCAAAGCTCGGCCCAAAGGAGCGATGGGCAACAGGTCTCGTCTTTCAACGGCCAGGATTCTTCCACGGCATCAGACGCTCACGGTACACCCTCTTCCTCTATAAATAGAGGTACAACCCCTCTACCACGGTACGTTCCCTACATTTCTTAGACATGTGAGACACAAGTGCTTCAGGTTTAGTGTGGCTTTCCTCTTTTGATTCCTCAGCAATTTTCTCTTTTGCAGCACCGGAAGATTGGCCCATATTGAAGAAGGAGGAATCAAGAAACCCAAATTTAGATGGCATGTCAGAAGGGTGATATTCAATGTTGGTGGAAGGGATGCGAGGTTGAGGTGAATCGTCTGTGGGGGATTGGTTTAGGTGCAGAAATTGATTGATGTTGGAGGAAGTTGCGATATTGTTGGTTTTGAGTGGTGAAATAATACCATGTTCTAGGTTGATTGCAGCAAGGAGTTGATCTAGGTAATGTGAAGTAGTGCGTGAGACAGTGACAATAGGTGATGGTTCTTGTGGAGGAATTGTGGATATGGGGAGAACATTGGTGTAAGAAGGGTGCTGCTGAGAAGGGTTAGGATATGAGTGGTGAGAAGGGTGGAAGAGTAGGCATTTGTTCATGGAACAAATAGGGAAAGGGAGTTTGTATGATGGATGAAGCATGAGTTCCTTGGAGAAACTCCCCCTGGGGTGATGATGGGATTGATTGAGTTAATGGTTCAAATATGACAGCATTGTCACCTAGCTCTTCTTGTGGCAGATCATCCTTCTCTGCATCATGTTTCTCATTCTTAGTAGCTTCTGCAACCTTCCTTGCTTGTTCAATATCTGGAGCAGGTTCTACATTTGTTTCCACATTGATGTCCATTGTTGAAATGTCTTGAAGCACCATTGTTCTCTCAGAGCCATTCTCACCAGAAGGGTGGAGGTTTAGTTCCTCAGCTTTATCTCCTATGTCTTCACCACCAGCAACCTCTCTGGTGTAATGTAACCTACTTCTTCAACAACTGCAGGTGTTTCTTTTTCAACCAGTAACCTTATTGCATCTTGATCTGCAATTCCCCAAATTTTTCTGTCATTCACGTCATTCTCTTGACCCTTCTCTGGGTCAGTTTCCATTTTGTGACCCTTCTCTTGTTCATCAGCAATCTCTTGTACTAGAACATCATTCTTTCTCTTGCTTCTTTTCTCTTTTCTCATTACCTCAACAATGGATTCTTCATTTCTTGTGTCACTTGACACCTCATAGATCTTTCTTGTCTTCTGTTACTTCTTTTTCTTTTTCTTTTCCTTCTCATCTACCTTGGTGACCTCAATGCCCATGAGTTTGAGATTTTTTGCAGTGAAGTTCTTCCTTTCAACAACACCTTCACTTCCAATATATTTTGATTTTGTAGTGGTTGAACACTCTGGTTAGGGATTTCCCATAGGGGAGAGAGGTGTGGGTTTTGTCAGCCCTTATGGCATTGATCATGTGATTGATCATGAGAAAGGGTAGACTAACTGGTTTGTTCTTGACTAGATGTTACAACAACATAGAATCACCTGATGTAACATTCTCAAATGATCCGACTGTAGGTAGAAGGGTGTGGGATCAGATATGGTGAAGGATTCTTACCATATCCTTAAGATTTGGTGTGGTTACAGATAGAGATGGGTCCATTAGAAGGATTTTTTGTAGTCTTCTAGTGTAACACCAACCTTCTCATACCAGTTGTCTTCATATATTCTTGTTCCTTCATCTGGTATGCCAAAATCTCTTCCATGTGATATTGTTGTCACTACAAATTCTGTTTTATTCACCAATGTAGTGATCCTAGGAGGATCATACTTGATTGTGGGACACTCAAAGAATTCTCTAACCTTATCTTTGTATACCAGAGCATCCATTGTGATGAAAATTTCCCATTTCTGGTAGGTGAGAAAGGGGGTGATATTCCATCCACACTTCTCTATGATGTCTAGATTATCGACAATACCATAGGCAATAGGTTTGGAACCCCATTTTCAATTTTCTGGTGCTTCGTTTCTTAGTTGTTTGACCCTTTTTAGCCCTTTTGTTTTGAGAAGCTTCAACCTTCTATTTGCCTTTTCTATCATCATTCATCTTCTTCTTCACAACGTGTTTCTGCTTTGTTTTCGTTGGAAGAAAATAAAGTTTGGAGATGATGATTCAGGTCGCAATGTGGTTGGATTCTGTTTAGGATCAGTGGGTATAGGGCATTGGTTCTTAGCTCTTGCCATTTTTGAAGTTTGAGGAATTTGCGAGGAGACAAGAAGAATGTTTGCAATGAATGAGAGAGGAACATCAAATGTGATGTTTTAATCACTTGAGAACAATTATTGACCAACAGTTATAGGTTTAGTTTTCTAGATTGTAACCGGTGGAGATTGATGTGGAGAAAGAGAGAGAGAGAGACAGAGAGAGTAGCTGTTGTAATGGATAGGGACCTATTTTTTTTGTTTTTTAATTAAGAGACGTCCTAACTAATTAAATAAACAAAGAAACATACAAATAAATTAAAACAAAAAAAATGTTTTTGGTTTTTATGGTTATATGTATCTATGACCCTTCTCATGATGAGAAGGATGAGGGTAGCAACCCTTCTCCAGACTGAGAAGATTGTTGGTCATGACCCTTCTCATCTGAAGGGGTCTCTATGATATGAAGCATAATTTTAATGAAACTAAAACTTTCCTCTAAGTGGGGTTTAGTAAAAATATCAGCTAGTTGATGTTTAGTATCCACAAAAACAAGTTCACTATCTTTCTTGTGCTCATGATCTCTAATGAAATGATGTTTAATATCGATATGTTTGGATCTGGAATGTTGAATGGGACTTTTTGATAGATTAATAGCAGTTGTGTTATCACGAAATATTGGAATACCTGGGTAACTCAAAGAAAAGTTTTCAAGTTGGTTCTTGATCCATAGAATTTGAGAGCAACAACTAGCAGCAGAGACATACTCAGCTTCAGTTGTTGATAGGGAAATTGTGCTTTGTTTTCTATATGACCACTTGTGCTTTTTCTTTCAAGTAGTTGACATGAACCACTTGTGATTTTTCTTTCTATTTTATCTCCAGCATAGTCAGCATCACAGTACCCTATAAGCTCAAAATGTATTTTCTTTTGTACCAAAGACCAGGATTAGGAGTTTCAACAAGATATCTAAAAATCCTTTTGACAGCAGTAAGGTGAGATTCTTTTGGAGCAGTTTGAACCTAGCACGTAATCCTACCGAGAAGATTATGTCTGGTCTACTTGCAGTGAGATACAATAGAAAGCCCATCATGCCTCTATACTCCTTTTCAGAAATTGGTTTACCCTTCTAATCTATTTCTATATTTGAAGATGGGTGAATTGGAGTGGCCATAGGTTTGGCATCACTCATCTTATACTTCTTAAGAAGGTCTCTGATATACTTCTCTTGAGAGATGAAAATACCTTTCTTGAGTTGCTTAATTTGTAAACCAAAGAAATACCTTAGTTCACACACGAGACTCATTTCAAACTCACTTTTCATTAATTTTCCAAAGTCATTGCATAGCTTTTCATTTTTTGCACCAAAGATGATATCATCAACATATATTTGAAAAATTAGCAATTCATCTTTGAGAGTTTTTCTAAAGAGTTTCACATCAATTTTCCTCTTGAAAAACCATTTTTGATCAAAAAGGTACTAAGTCTCTCATACCATGCTCTAGGAGCTTGTTTAAGACCATAGAGAGCTTTAGTTAGTTTGAAAACATGATTAGGATATTTTTGATCAATAAAACCACGAGGTTGGTGTACATACACTTCCTCATTTAGAAATCCATTTTAAAACGCACTTTTGACATCCATTTGAAAGAGTTTGAAAACTTTGTGAGCATAATAAGCAAGAAGTATTCTAATGGCTTCCAACTACAGGAGAAAATGTTTCATCATAATAAGTACCTTCTTGTTGGTTATAGCCTTTAGAAACTAACCTTGCTCTTTTTTTATCACCTTACTATTTTCATCCATTTTGTTTCTGAAAACCTACTTTGTGCCAATGACAGATTGATGCTTTAGAGTTGGGACTAAGTCCCATACCTCATTCTTCTCAAACTGAGCAAGTTCTTCTTGCATTGCTTCTATCCATGATTCATCATCGATGACTTCATTTATATTTTTTGGATCTATTTCAAAGATTAAAGCACTATGAGAAGATTCTCTTCTGAATGAACTTCTGGTTCTGACTGGTTCAGAAGTTTATCCAATGATTTGCTCTTTAATTAGGATGGTGAGTCACCAATCTCCAACTCCTAGGTAGCTCAAAGGCTTGAGTTGGTTGATTTTGGGGGTTATTTGGATGTTGAGAATGGTTGAGTACAGAATTAGATTATGTTATTTCAAGAGTTTCATTACTCTTTTCATCTGTCTTATTTGCATCTATCTCATTGTCATTTCTATCTATTGAGCTGTTAGTTTCAATAAACATAACATGCATGCTTTCTTCAACATCTTTAGTCCTAAGATTGTAAACTCTATATGCTTTTTGATGTGAGAGAATATCCTAAGAATAGTGCAAGATCAGACTTAGCATCAAACTTTCCCAAATTATCCTTGTTATTTAAAATATAGCAGTCACAACCAAATACATGGAAATAAGATATAATGGGATTTTTTCCTTTCTAGAGTCCATATGGAGTTTTGTTCAAAGTTTTTCTAATGGTTGCTCTATTTAAATTGTAGAAGGCGGTGTTTACTACTTCTGTCGTTTAGCAACGTTCTAGCCATTTCATGCAACGTTCTATTTTTTTTCTTTTGACTAAACCATTTTGTTGAGGAGTTCTTGGACAAGAGAAACTGTTTGAAACACCATTCTCTTCAAGAAAAGTTTTAAACATAGTATTTTCAAATTCTCCCCCATGATCACTTCTAATTGCAACAATGTAAGAACCTTTCTCTTTTTGAAATTTCTTAAAAGAATGTTTTGAAGTTTTCAAAAGCTTCATTTTTGTGTTTCAGAAAGATGACCCATTTGTATCTTGAATAATCATCAACTATAACAAAACCATATCTTTTTCCACTTAGGCTAGCATGTGTGGTAGGACCAAATAGATCCATATGCAGAAGTTTCGAAGGTTTCTGAGTGCAAATCATGTTAATAGATTTAAAAGATGATTTGACATGCTTTCCTTGAATGCATGGTTCACATGATTTTTACTTCTCATACGTAATCTTTGGAAGTCCTCTGACTAAATCAATTTTGGACAACTTTGAAAGGGTTTTCATGCTAATGTAACCAAATCTCCTATGTCACATCCATTTGTCATCTTCTTTTGAAATAAGACACATTTGATCAGGTAAATCATCAAGACAAATGTTGTAGAGATTATTTGTTCTATGACTAGTAAAAATAGTTTTTCCAGACTCTATGCTACTTATTCTACATGCATCAGATTTAAAGTTCACTTCATGTCCAGAATCACACAATTGACTCACACTAAGTAAGTTATGTTTTAATACTTTAACAAATTGAATATTTTGAATCTGAGTAAAGTTTATTTTATGTACTATACCTATTCATTTGATGAAGCCCTTGTCATTATTTCCAAACAAGACAAGTCCTCCATCAAAGCTCTCCATGGAGAGGAACTTATCCTTCTCTTGTAATGTGTCTTGAGCATCCACTGTCTAGGAACCACTGATTTGTTCTTGATGCTATGAGGTATGCCTCTTCTTGCTCAGTTCCTGCCATGTGTAATATCCCTAATTTCGTTAATTTCGAATTAGGAAATTAACGAGTGATTTATTACTCAAGTAGGTAGTAAATCAAGTCATGGATATGAGGTTGTCACGAAAGCAATTTATAATTACTTGAGTATATAATTTAAATGCATTACTGAGTGGAAATTAGAACACTAAAGGTATTTTAGTCTTTATACCACTCACACTAAATGAGCTACAAGACCCAAAATTATCCAAGTACTCTCTCATTCCACACTTGTGTGAATAAAGAAAGGGAAAGTAAGAGAGAGAAAAGAAAGGAAATAAAAGGAGAAAGAAAGAAAGAAAAACAAAGAAATAGAAACAGAGAGAGAAGAGAGAAAACCGAGAGAAGAGGAAGAAAGGAGGTGAAGGGGAAAAAGAAGAGGAGGAGAAGATCTCTCCATGGATTCTCCATAAAGGTAAGATGTTTTGCTTCCATTCTTCTCCATTTTTCAAGCTCTACCTATTGATACTAATTTTATACCCTATTGCTTCATCTTTCTCAATCCACCATTGTTGACCATTGGAGCTCAAAATGGAGAAGATGAAGTTTTGCTCATAGTGGAAGCTAGCTTAAGGTTTGGGAAGCTCAAAGTTGAAGCATTGGGGTTCAAATTCGTGGGTCTTGAAGGGTTGGAGTGTTTCAGCTGTTGTGTTCACAATTTGAGGGCTGGGGAATTCGGTTTTGGAGCTTGGAACGAATTCGGAGTGTGTTCGTGAGTTACGGGTCGATCGAGCTCTGAAGAGTTTCGGTTTTCGTGATTTTCATCACGATAGGTGAGTTTTACTTGCTTAGGGTTTTTGTTTATGTTGTGTTGACTGGTTGATTGCTGTTATCGTTGATATTGCTTGCGTTTCGTAAATTTTGAGGCGCGAAAACAGCAAATTGATCACGAACTCACTGATTAAGAAATTCTGGACACAGGTTCGGTTTCTTTAGAACTGGGACTGTTCGATTAGTCCAAAAATTATGTTTCTGAGTGTTTTTGAAAATAGACTTAACGCCGGTCGTTTTGGCACTGGTTTCGTTAAATTTGGAGTTGTGTAGCTCAAGTTATGAGTGTCTCAAGTTAGGTCAAATTTCTGAAATTAAACTATGTATAGGTTCAGTTTTTCTGGTCTTGAGTTCTCAATTGAACTCCGTTTTGAATGATTCTTGTTTCGTTGGAAAGTAGACTGAATTCCCTACGAAGTAGGCACCGGTTTCATCAAATTTCATTAAGAAATGAGAAAGAAAATTGGGTTGCAAGTTGGGAGAATAGTTCTGTCCAATGTTGGTACCTCTGTGAAGTATTTTGAAAAACTGTACCAACTAGATGCTTATTTTGTAAAATGAAAATCATAGGCAGAAACTACACTCAGAGAGCTTTCTAAAGAGTGTTTGTTTGTTGAAATCCGATGTTGTTTGCTATTTTAAATCATTGGTCGAAACAGGTGCACTGCTGTAGGAAAATTCTGCATTTATGTTGTGTGCAAAAATGTCGGTTTGTGTCATTACAAATCTCGAAGTGAACTCCTTGATGTAATTGCTTGCGATTGATGTTGTTGTACTGGAATATGTGTATGTTGTAGCTGCTGTGATTGAATTTGGATCGAAACATAGTTTGGGATCGATCGGAGAACGAAACGGAATGAAAATGGGCAAAGTTGTGTAGTCCTTATGTCCCCGATATCCGATGTTTCGTTTCGACACTCCGTTGGACTTCAAACTTCTTTCAAATCCTTTTCCTAACCACTTATATTATATATGGATGATATTGCTATGTTTTGAATGTGGTTTGATAGACCAAAACCTAGAATACGTGTGGGAACCAATGTTTTATAAATCAAACGATGTTTGGTCTGAGTTTATTATTGTGATACTATGGTATAAAAACATATCATAGATAGAATTATGTTTTCGGTATATGAATTATATCGAATATAGTGATTTTTATTGGCCCAATGCGGGTATGATATTTAATTATATTAATTATGGGTGACGACCCAAGAGGATAGTACACTAGGGAGAGGGAAGTCATGAGCCCTCGAGCTAGGCCCATATGAGGATGTTCACTGTGAGGGGATTGGGTTCACCGCAAACCGAAGAAAAGAAAAATGGTTTAAGGTGTTGTACTAGATTATTAAGAGGATAGTGAATAGCCATCAAGAATTGGGTTATGAACTATAGATGATTAATTTAAAGTGTACATAGTCATCAAGAATTGGACTATGAATTATTTATGATTTGATTTTGTATGTAATTCTTTCTGAATTACTAATTATGGTTTTATAAAGGGGCGTACTTAGGTTGAGGGGAAAAATCTAAATGCTATTGACCAATTCGGTGAAGGATTGGGTGCGTCATAAATAATCTTTTTGAAAGGATAAATGTTTTATAAATGGACCGAGTGATAGGTCAAGGGTCACGGTAAGACTCACTGAGATTTGTTATCTCACCCTACAAATGTTGTTGTTTTACAGAGAAACAGGGAAAGAAGATCCTTTATGACACGAGTGGATGGCGTGCTCGAGAAGGAAATGGAAGACGTAGTTCTTCTATTATTAGTTATGGTTTTCCCTTGTATCTTTGTATTCGATTTATAACTTGAATTTGTATTTGAGTTATGTAATCTTTTCCGTTGTTGTCTTGTTTTGGGATATTGAACTCTGGACTATATTATGTTTACGACTCGTTGATTTGGATTCGAGAGTTTTTGGTCAAATCAATATCTGAAACAGGAATTTTTATACTCTGATGTATGCCATTAGGTACACTTTAGTATTTCTACTTGTTAGAGATATAAGGGTATTTCTACTTGTTAGAGATATGAGGGTGTTACGCTGAAAGGGTTGTTCCTCTTCTTCTTATTGTTAGATTCTGTTCTTATTTGAAGTTTAGCACACCAGCTGTTTGTAAATATGCCTAAACTAAGTTTCAGTGGGCACATCAACTGTTTGTTAAAATGCCCAAACCAAGTGCAGAATTTTTTTCTTTTCAGAGTTGGGCGTACAAACTGAATACTTGTTAAAATGTTATTTGTTCTCTCATTTCTGCTTAAAAAATTTATTTCTGTGATATGACTTTTTTTATTAGGGTTTTGTAATAATCTGTTTTAGTGTTAGGTTTTTATAAAAGTTTTGTTTATTCGATTTTAGTTTCTAGTTAACTCTTTTGCTTTCACTTTTTTTCTATTTTAGTTTATTTCTGGTTTGGTATTTTACTAGTTTTATCTTTACTAATTTGACTCTATTTTTTATTTTCATGGATGCTAAACATGGTGAAGTTGGTTTCTTTGTCTTGTGGAGCACGAGCAACTACGAAACTACCAAACAGGTTGGAGATTCGCTCTCGTGGCTGGCTTTTAATATTTACATCTTGTCCCTCTTGTGTTGATTTATAACACTTTGCTTAACACTTAACTATATGAAAGTATGTACAGATTTCATTTATGATAGTGTGAACACTATGATAAAGCTATATTCTGTAAAGTCAAGAATACATACATATGAATACATATAGTGTTCATATAGTGATCAGAATATAGTGTTATAATAGTGTTTAGATTGTATGCTTAACTATATATGTATTCATAGTGTTCTTTACTAATATGTTGCTATTGTATTAATTGTAAAGCTCATACTTAAAAGTCTGCTATCATTGTTTTGATTTGTATCGGTGTACTAGTGGAGATGACAAATCTGTTGGATTTGTTCACTTAGGGGATACTGAACCACTTGAAGTTATTGCATAAGTGCTATGACTTATGTCAGACTTATGTTATTTTCTTTACAGCCATTGTTTCCTGGAGAGGATGGGGTTGATTAGTTGTTAGAGATAATTGAGGTAAAATTTCTTGTGTTTATCTTGAAAGTTGCTTTCATTGGTTTTTGGATCTTCAATCTGAGTGTAATTATGTACTTTATATAGCTTATCTTGAAATTTGATATTCCTTGCAAGTTTAATTAAGAAACCGTTCATAATCAAAGCAAGGGCGTATGCTAGTTCTAGAAAAGAAGGTGCCAAAGTTTGAAACAGAAGGCTGTCAAAAAAAAAGTTTGAAACAGAAGGATGCAAATAAAAGTATGATTTCTCAGAAAAATTGTTCTAAACAGCCAAATAACAATGATTGTAGTGTCCTAAAAATGTGATGGGTCATAAAAATAGTTTTGGACAAATTAATTAGATGATGTAACTTGTTAGCTATTTTGTTTTGGGTCATAAAAATGTGACAATTATTTAACTAATCTTTTGCTTTGTAGTGTCCTAAACAGCCAAATAACAATGATTGTGGGTACTATACTATGAGATATATGAGAGAGATTATCACTCACGACAAAGTAGTAATTCCAATCAAGGTAACTACTTAGATTTCTTTTTTATATTGATATTATAATACTTACTCACATTTAATAACCATTTTAATTCTAATTTTATTTCATTTTATTTTTCAGTATTTTCCTCATTGTCATCACATCCAGCATTACTCTGATGAACAACTTACAACAGTAAGGGGGGAGTGGTGCCGTTATGTTTCTAGCTTTTTGTAGCAACTTTTGAGTTTCATAATGTTAGTTAGTTATTATATATGTTGTATATATGATTTGGATATATATTATGTTGTAAGTACTTGATAGTTTAATATGGTCTTTTGGTGATATGTACATATGTGTGTATCTATATTGGATTGGAATGATATTGGCTGAATTTTGTTGGAATGATATTGGATGAATTTTGTTGGCAGGGAATGAATTTATAACTTGTAATTAAAAGGGAGAATAAACAAAAATAAAAAAAATATTTTAAAAAAATCAGTCAATAGGTAGCGTTTTAAAAAAAACGCTACAAATGAAATTAAAAAAAATCAGTCAATACGTAGCGTTTTATAGAGAAAATGCTAGAAATGAAATTAAAAAAATCATTCAATACCTAGCGTTTTATAGAAAAAACACTAGGTATGGACAAAATGCACTAGAGGATCCCTAGCGTTTTACAGAAAACGCTAGGTATAGACAAAATGCGCTAGAGGATCCCTAGCGTTTTACAGAAAACGCTAGGTATGGACAAAATGCACTAGAGGATCCCTATCCCTAGCGTTTTACAGAAAACGCTAGGTATGGACAAAATCCGCTAGAGGATCCCTAGCGTTTTTGCGAGAAAGCGCTATGTATGTCCAAACACGCTAAGGAAGATCCGCAACGTTTTATTTCAAAACGCTACGCATTTCTGACAATCCCTAGCGTTTTTAAAACGCTACTAATGGGGGGTACGCATCCGTAGCTCCAGCTTTTCTAGCGTTTTAAAACGCTACCAATGCCCAAAAAAATGCTGCAAATCCTTAAATCTGTTGTAGTGTTGTTTCAAGATTTTCAGCACTTATTCCACAACACACTTATTCCATAACACACTTATTCCACATTGACCAAATGATGTTCCTATCTATTTTCTTTTTCTAGAAAGAGGAATACTACACAATACAGTGCAAAACAACAAGTATAATATACAATATAAATCATTTAGTTTTTAATCTAAATATTTATATTAATTTATTTCCTCTCAACCATTTCTCTATCACTAGACTCGCAAGTCTTCCTTTATGAAGTCTTGATCTTTGTTTTTATCTATTGTGTTATTCCAAAGCTAAACCATAAATCACGCAAGACTTTTGTTATTGTATTCTTGGTAGATACTTTATCTAATGTTGAATTCAAAAATTAAGCTAAAAATTACAAAGGACATGCAAAATTATAAAAATGTAAAATGAGAGTTTTATCATTATGAGAGGTTTTTTTGGTTACCATATTATTGGTGTGCAACATCTATTGGCTTTGTCGGTTACTAATCTATGTTGGGGAATCTTGATTAGGTGTATACCCGGCTTTACCGTTTCGTGTGGTTCTCTCATCCCAACAGAATTTTTGTCATACTCAGATTCGAACCCAAGACATTAGAGTGGGATCTTGACCTAATTACCGCTTGGACCAAACCTTATTAGTAGCATATGAGATTAGAGAGGTTTGTTGGTACCTACTAGGTATTACAGTCCCTTGACTAACCCTTTAGGTAGTCTTACAACAATTCTTTTCAAGGAATTTACATGCTTGTTTTAATATCCTAGAGAGTCCTCAAACAGAAAGCCCTTGAGCCCTTGAGATACGTTTCAAGCGTGGATTTGGGTCAGGCCCAATTCTGGTGTGGTTTTGGCCCAGTCCAGAACATGTCATATTTAATGGTTCACCCCAGAGAGATTAGATTTGCCTACCAAACTTTCATCCATTTAGTTATTTTTGTAATGAAAAACTTCCCCCAAAAATTATTTCATCAAACGCATTAGATAAAACAAAGACCTAGACTTCATAAAGGAAGACCTGTGGTCCAGTGATAGACTAGTGGTATAGAGAATAGAAATTTAATATAAATATCTATAACTTTGCCATTTCGTGTGGTTCTTCCCTCTCAATGCACTTTTGTCACACTCATATCCAAACTCAAGACATTAGGGTGGGATCTTGGCCCAATTACCGCTTAACCAATCCTTATTGGTAGCATATGAGGTCAGAGAGGTTTGTTGCTACCTACTAGGCATTGCAGTCCCTTGACTAACACTTTAGGTACGTAGTCTTACAACAATTCTTTTCGAGGAATTTACATGCTTGTTTTTATCCTAGAGAGTCATCAAACAGAAAAACCTTGAGATACGTTATGGCTTTTATGTAGTTGCATTTGACTTTTGATACTTGTGGTTCATATATACTTGTGGTGATGTAACTATGATTGTTTTTTGTTATATATTTGAATAGTTGTGCTTCTTTATATAAGAGTATTACATCTTTTAAACTTTAGTTTACCTTTATATTTCTGTTTCATATAAAAAAAACTGTTAATTTCTTCAGCTTTCATAAGAGAATGTGTGTATATATATTAGTTCGAAATATAATTATTAGTCATAAAACACCATTGTGGTGGAAGTTTCTATTGAATCAGAAGGTTTTTCTTATTTTTGATCGGGACTTCATCAAATTTGAATGTCATTGTCACTCCAAATTTTAGTGATAAATAAAAGATGACGACAAACAACCTGAGTGATTGACGTATAACTTTAGATACGTCGACATATATTTCTAGTTGTTGAAGGAAACTTCCCTATGGGACTCTATCTAGCATTAGTTCATACCTGCTTATCTTATCCTGCTTAGCTCGAGAGATCGCCTTGTGCGCAAGGATACCTAGTTTGTAAGTAAAAATAGAAGATATGTGCACTTTCTCCAACTGAATTGCTTAATTAATTATACAAAAGTATGTAAAACTAATTTAAATAATCTTATTTCTCTAACATCTAAATATAGAAAAAATAAAATGAAAATATTATCATACTTCTTTGATGATAGAGATTGTTGACTTAATCATAGTCACTAGCTTACAGTATACAATATCGAACTTATTTCATGTGCAAGATTAGTTGCGGTTTGAAATATTGCTGCTAATTAACACCCTAAATAAAAATGGAAAATATATGAATGTATTTTTTTGACACAAAAAAATATATGAATGTATTAATTTCTTTAATTAGTTGAAGGAGTTGGAATATTAAACTTTGAAAAATTCCCAAAAATAATTTGGGTAAATAATTTTTTTGTTCTTATAAATATATTTATATTAAATTCGATTCTCTAAACCACTTGTATATCACTGGACCACATTCCTTTACAAGTCTTCCTTATATGAAGTCTTGGTCTTTGTTTCATTCAATGTGTTATCCCAAAAAGCTAAACCACAACTCACGCAAGACTTTTGTTTATCAAAGTCATGGTTGATACTTTATCTAATGTGGAATTCTAAGGCTTCGGCGCGTCTCATTCGTTAAAAGATAGCGGATTAAATTAGCTTATTTGACTAGCAGGTGATAAGTACAGGTGTTTGGTAAGAACTAATGTTTAATATTTTTTGAAATGCTACTTCAAATAATTTTTTAGCGTATAGCGTCTCATTTTTTTTTTGGCATTTTCCCTTACTATTTTTCATTCCTCATTAAACATTTTGTCATCAATAACTAATTTAATCATTACTTAAATATCCTTTTATGTCATTTTACATTATCAACTATTATAACCACTAGTTTTACCAAACACATAATTTGGTACCAACTATTTGGTCAAAAAAAATTGTATCAATTAGTTTATTCGCTATCCGCTAACTTATCTACTATCCGCAATTTTTTACCAAACAAAGCCTAAAATTAAGCCAAAAATCACAAGTGACAAGAACAAATGTCTAAGTTTTTGAAAACTCAAGTTATTAATGTATCTATTTTCAAAGTGTTAAAATCTACATGAATTTCAATATTGAATCGTAAAGATAGTGTTGGAACGAGAGTTTTAAAGAGATGCTAGAAGAGATTCATGAAAGAAAAAGAATAATACTATGTATTAGCATGTAAGACTTATAAATTATAACTATCGATCCAGTATCTCATATATTCTTAGCCAGTTACTAATTGGTCAAATGCTTTATAGTTTTATGTCTTTTTCTCTTTCTTGCAAAAAGCTCTTCATAACAAATAGCAGATATAATTTGTATTGTAGAATTACAATTTCATTTTTTGTGGGAAATAAAGTTATTATTTAGTTTCAGCATTGTGTGTAATCTGTATTTACTAACTTATACTATAGAAGCATATCTACGTAGTATCACAATGGAATTTAATTGCAAAAAAAAATCATAAAAATAAAGAAAAGAAAAGAATAAGTACCAATATAGTAGTACACAAATACAGTGCACAACAAGAAGTATAAATATGGGGAAGCATTTAACATATAGAATCAACAACTAGATATAGAAAACTTGTTTCCTATCCTAAATCCACATTGCATGTGACCATGAAGTTTTCCATCTTCACTAGCCTTTTATTTCACCTTTCTTGTCTTACTACCTTGCTAACATTGCACTTTGATATATGCACCAGTTATTCATCAAAACTTGGTTGCATTCCAAATGAACGTGATGCACTTTTGAATTTCAAAAACCATCTCATTGATCCTACAAATAGGCTTTCCTCTTGGAATGCTTCCAATCCCAATTGCTGTGAGTGGGTTGGAGTTGTCTGTAGTGACATAACATCCAATGTCCTTCAGCTTCACCTCAACACTTCATCAAATCCATTATATGATTATGAATATAATATTTATGAATATATAGAAGCGGATGAAGCTTATGTGAGGTCGTGGTTTGGTGGTGAGATCAATGATTCTTTGATTGAGTTGAAGCATTTGACTAACTTGGATTTAAGTAACAATGATTTTGGAGACAAGCAAATTCCTACTTTCATTTGGGATATGACCTCATTGACTTACTTGAACCTCTCCAATGCATTCAATAACCTCATTGGAATCATTTCTCCTCGTATTGGGAATCTCTCCAATTTGCTCTATCTTGATTTGAGTTATGCTACAAATGGAACTATTCCATCTCAAATTGGGAACCTCACCAATTTGCTCCATCTTCGCCTTGGAACTTATTACACAGGTCTATTTTCTAGAAGTCTTCACTGGCTTTCAGGTATGTCCCAACTTCAATATCTTAAATTGGAAAGCGCAAACCTTTCCAATTCACCTGATTGGCTACAAACTTTGCAAGCTCTTCCTTCTCTGATGGAGTTACGCTTGCTAGGATGCATTCTTCCCACTCATTATAAACAACCATCTTTGCTTAACTTTTCATCTCTCCTCACTCTTGAACTTTCCAATAAGTTTCACCTGATTAGCGGGATTTCTTTTGTCCCGAAGTGGGTATTTGGATTGAGGAAACTTGTTTCTCTTGAATTACAAGGTAATTCCATCCAAGGTCCAATTCCCGATGGTATTCAAAACCTCACACTTCTTGAAAATCTTGACTTGCTTGACAATTCATTCTCCTCTTCCATACCTGACTGGTTGTACAATCTTCACCATCTCAAGTTCTTGAACCTAGGAAGGAACAATTTGAGTGGGAATATTTCTCATGCCTTGGGAAATTTAACTTCTCTAGTCAAACTTGATTTGTCATATAATTATCAACTTGAAGGAAAAATTCTACCTTCTTTTGGCAATCTATGCAACTTAAGGGAGATTGATTTTTCATTTCTCAAACTCAACCAAGAGGTTAGTGAAATTTTAGAAATTCTCACTCCTATTGTTTCGCACAAGCTAATGAAACTCAAAATCAAGAGTTCTCAACTTTCAGGCAATCTAACAGATCAAATTGGGTTGTTTAAAAATATCGACACACTAGATTTTTTTAACAACTCAATTCACAGTGCTCTTCCGATATCATTTGCAAAAATTTCATCATTAAATGCCCTTGTTTTTCCAAAAATCAATTCAATGGAAACCCATTTGAGGTTCTTACATCACTCTCTGAATTGTCATTTCTTGCCATTTCTGACAACTTATTTCAAGGAGTTGTCACAGAAGATGATCTTGCCAATTTCACAAGCTTGAAAATGTTTTCAGCCTCTAGTAACAGTTTTACTTTAGAAGTTGGTCCCAATTGGCATCCCAACTTCCAGCTAAATGAACTGCAAATGAGCTCGTGTAAATTGGGTCCCCACTTTCCAACATGGATTCAATCGCAAAAGGGTATCAAGTATTTGGATTTGTCGAACACAGGGATATCAGATTCTATCCACCCTTGGTTTTGGGAAATAGTGTCTAATGCTGCTTATTTGAACCTCTCTCACAATCATATCCACTGTGAGCTTGCATATACATCAGTGAAGCCGATATCTATCAGTGTTGTTGATTTAAGCTCAAATATCTTTTGTGGAAAGTTACCCTATTTTTTTGATTATATAGTGAATTGGTTAGACCTTTCAAGCAATTCATTCTCTGGGTTAATGACTGATTTTCTATGCAAAAAACAAGAGAACCCAATGAATACAGAATTTCTCAATCTGGCATCAAATAATTTATCAGGAGAAATACCAGATTGCTGGAAAATGTGGCCAAATCTTGTGGATGTAAATTTACAAAACAATTACTTTGTTGGGAACTTACCTGCTTCCATGGGTTCATTAACTAGTTTGCGGGTTTTGCAAATTCGTAACAACTCAATCTCTGGAGCATTTCCTACTTTTCTAAAGAAGAATAACAACTTGATTTGCTTGGACCTAGGGGAAAACAAGCTTAAAGGAACTATTCCAACATGGGTTGGAGAAATGCTCTTAAACTTGAAAATTCTTCGTCTTCGGTCAAATGGATTTTCTAGTCATATTCCTAAAGAAATTTGTGATATGATTTTTCTTCAGGATTTGGACCTTGCAAAAAACAATTTCTCTGGAAACATACCAAATTGTTTCAACCAGCTGAGTGCAATGATGTTAAGGAATAAAAGTAAAGAGTTGTTTATTCATTTCACTCTACAAGGTATAGCAAGAGAAAGTATAGTCAGTTCAATCTTATGGGTAAAAGGAAAAGGTATAGAGTACAAAAATATTCTTGGCTTGGTGACAAATGTTGATCTTTTTGATAATAACTTATCTGGAGAAATACCCCAAGAAATCACAAATCTAGATGGGTTGATTTATCTGAATTTTTCCAACAATCAACTTAGTGGTCAAATCCCACAACAAATTGGCAATATGAGATTATTGGAATCCATTGATTTTTCATGGAATCAATTTTCAGGAAAAATCCCTGCAACCATATCAAACTTAAGCTTCCTCAACAAACTTGACTTGTCTCATAATCATTTGAAGGGGGAAATTCCAACATGCACCCAATTGCAAACCTTTGAAGCATCAAGCTTTATTGACAACAATCTGTGTGGCCCGCCACTGCCCGTTAACTGCAGTTCCCATAAGAAAATTCCTAATGATGAACACAATGACAAGGAGAGTGATGCACGTGAATTTAATTGGTTCTTTGTGACTATGGCATTGGGATTCATTATGGGATTCTGGGCGGTGGTTGCTCCTTTGTTCATTTCTAGATCATGGAGGCATACGTATGATCATTTCTTAGATGATATGTTGTACAAAATGCAATCTTGTTGGTGAATGAAGATTTGTAATGTAGGATTACCTTTTTATATGATGTGGGAAATAAAGTTAGAATATCATTTCAGCATTTAGGGTAATTTGTATTTACTTTACATTATAGGCATCGATTACTTAATTAAACTATTATTATTATTATTATTATTATTATTATTATTATTATTATTATTATTATTATTATATGATCCTTTGAATGTTTGAAATAGGGCGAAAGAGAAAGAAAAGATTTGATAATTATGAAATGCATTTTAATTTTTCAAAACAAGGAGAAAATTAATGCACACTACACAATTATAGTGTTTCTCATGTCATTATCTTATAAACTAAAGATTCAGATTATAATCTTATAAAAAAAATCAGAATATAATCGACTATAGGTTGCAGCCACGACTTAGACTCACGTTGAAGGAGAATAGTTGTAGATGCTGAAACAAATATAATAACACCATTTTTTTTGTGAGTTGAAAATGATTTCCAGCATGTTGAGTGAATGCTGCTAATGTTGCAATTTTTAACCATAGTTATTAGTATATTACAGTACATACCATTTGTATTACGAATCGATACGAAATCAATAGAATAACGATATGTATCTTAAAATGTATCTTTTTTGGACTTGTATATCATGAATTACAATACACTCTATTGAATCTTATGATTCATGAATTGGTTGAAACTTAATACGAATTCGCATTGCTAAAATGTTTGCTGAAGTGGTTATTTTTTTAAAAAAAAATCTTAAATGATATATAATAATCCAAAAACAATCCTGCTGAATCCCCTAAGTTAGATTGACTAAGAAACAAACCTAGTGCATTGTGTTTTTGGTCTACACTCCCTCCTGAAATGTGACTTTTTTAAACTTTTGACCTTGCTTTTATAGGAGTTGAATCAAACACATGTTATGTTTATTTATGACTTAATTTATTGTGAAGTTCATGTGTTTTTCTACTTATATTACTTAGGGTGCGTTTGATTTGCTAAAAAACATGGTACTGGACTAGACAAGTCTTGTTGTACTCTGTTTGATTTGGAAATTATTCATGGTATTGGACAAAGTTAGGGGCAATGGACTGGACAATTAAAAACTCAAATTTTTGTCTCTCATAAAAGCACAGTACAAATTTCTGTCGCACATCACAACTTTCTAATCACCCAAAAAAATAACAAAATATTATTTTTATTTTCTCCTCAATAATTTTCTCTCTCGCTCTCTCCTCTATTCTCTCTCTCTCTCTCCCTCTCTCTCATATTATTCTTCTCTTCCCTTCTCTCTATCTCTCTCCTCTCTTCTCTCTTATTTCTTCTCATCTCATTCTCTCTCTCTCTCTACTTCTCTCTTCTCATTTCTCTCCCTCTCTTCCTTCAATCTTCTTCATCGCACATTTTTCTTTATTACTTTTTATTTATATCGTAAAATTTAAAAATAAGAGAGATTGATAATAGAAAAATGTAAAATTTACTTTAATTCCCTTTAGGAGCTTTTGGTGTGCCTAGGAATCAAGTTCTCACTTGATTTTGATATTCAGCTGAAATGTGAATTTCTTTTTCCTCTTATGGTTCATGGGGGTTAAGTAATGAAATGTTAACTTATAACGTATCTGAAATTGAGTGATTGATCATGTTTGATTGGCTGTATTTTGCTGATTTCATGAGTTTAAACCTATTTAAATCAAATGCATGTGTTACAATGTATGAAATTGGTTATCAAATGATGTGTTGAAAGTGTTTTAGACTCTATTTGTATCTTGGAATTTAGTTGAAAAGGATGTGGAAGAACTAGTGTAAAACAGAGCATCAAAAGCGTAGGATGCGAAAAAATATGGCCATATTTTTTACACGATCGGTCGTGTTTTTCCTTTTCTTAGCAAATTTTCTAAAACGCTGAAATATGGCCATATTTTAAAACACGGGTAGCCATGTTTTCTCCTGTTTTTGTGACACCCTAAAATTTCATAAGACATAACTTCCAAATATTTAGCATTAAACTTGAGTTCTAAAGGATTCACACATGTAAAAAAAATCTAGCTTAACATAACTAGCTTAGCCACAATAAGATCCTTTGAAGCTAGGACTCTGATCATGATCCGATGACCGACACTCTACATTGGACTACTGACGAGAAATCCGGATGTACTCTTCATCTTTCCAATGTTATCTGCTACCTGGAAACATCACCCCAAACATAGTGAGTTTTGCAACTCAGTAACAAAGAATATATGAAAAAGAATTTACTTGATGTTTCCAGCCATATCCGTGTGCGAGGTATGGAAAATCCTCTCTGCAACACAGAAATTATAAATCATATACACATGTTTTTCATTCAAATACAGTTCTCAGATAATAATGAAAGAAGCACAACAATATAGGACAAAAATCATATTGCATAAAAGATCACAATAAAATTCGTGTGTGTATTTCACAGATATTATAAACAGGACACTTATTAGACTATGCACACATATACCACATTATCTCTTCGTCGTGGCAAACGGTGATCATAGGTCGTATTATCTCTTTGTCACGGCAAAACGGTGATCATAGGCCGTATTATCTCTTCGTCACGGCAAAACGGTGTTCATAGGCCGTATTATCTCTTCGTCACGGCAAAACAGTGATATGAAAGGGCTATGAGCATTTCACTCATAGGCTGCATTATCTCTTCGTTGCAGCAAACGACATTCCACAGCAACAACAAATTGAATATATGAAAATAAAGATTTCCACTTCATAGATTAACTACTCCCACAGTACTCTATATCGAAGGTAATTCATGTAACAATCATGTTTGGTAAGAATTTAAAACACATAGGAACTCATTCTACACAACCCAAGTGTCTTTATACTCATAATCATTTGTGCAGAATTTTCAGCATCAATACATCAACTTTGTTGATTTTATTAAAATATCAAACAATGTCAGATTTGATCCAACGACCATCCGTTGGAAAACTTAAGATGTCTATATTATGAATATGATTTTTATTTTTCAAGATAACCAACCAACTAGTACAGTTTATTAAAAGAAGATGCATATGTGCAGAAACAAGGCAAAATATCTTGCTCAACTTCTAACCTAACTTTCTCTACCCATTCTTAACCAAATGCAGCAAAATAGGTGTCCAAATTGAAGGGAATTCAATCTAGTTTCTAAAGAAATAAAAATCATTTCTAAATGACTTTTATGGAAGTCACTGCGAGCCAAAAACTAGACATATGTCTATACGGTTTTAAGGCAACACCAAATCGAATCCATTTTCAGTTCAATTTCTACAACTTCTAAATCACACCATCAATCATCAGCCAAACAGGTTATAAGACACTTAATTCCAAGCAACTAAAAAGGATTCAAAGAGTTTATAAGAGAATCTTAGCAACACAAATCATTTCCTCAATGACAACATTCACATATCTCAAGATTAACATGCATAACATCCAATTTCATCTTAAACTGAACTAATCCCTCAGTTTTAAATATGTAAATAAGACCTTTCTTCTTACTAAAACAATAAATAACAAAGACATGACCATTTTCACTAACATACTTATTTCAACACAAATCACAAAATTGAAATTCTCTCACAATAATTAAATCAAACACATTGCAAGCATATACACCATTCATTCTATCCTAAACGTCATGTAGGAGCATCTCATATCACCCAAACATGCAAAACAAATTAAATTAAATTCCTAAGCACACCTATGAGAGATTTTGAAAGGGGATTCTATGTTACATATTGCTCCTTAGAAGCTTTAGGGTGAAAACCCCCAATTTCTGAAATGGAACCCTAGTCATCTTCCATGGAAGTTGCTTCCTAAGCTTCAATCTCCCTCTCCTTTCTTCAATAGCTTGAACCTAGGGCTGGAAAATCTTTGATTGAGCTCCACCTTGATTGTGTGTCTCTCTCTCTCTCTCTCTCTCGCATTCTCTCTCTCTCTCTCTCTCTCTCTCGTTCCTTCTATCTTTTCGTTTCCTCTCTTCTTTATCGTTTCCTTCTTTTCTGTTTTCCGTTTCATCTTTTTTTCTTTCCTTTTTTTTTAGCTTGAGGACAAGGAATAGAAGGTAAGTGAGGGAATGTGAGGGTGATAGGGTGGGTTGTGAGCAAGTGTGGTGTACGGTGGGATACAAGACAAGAAAAAAAATTACTCTATGGGCTCTTATTTAATTATTCCAATTTACTCTTTGGATCTAACAAGAACCTCAAATAAATTAGTCAATTAAATACTACTCATAATTAAATAGTCTCACATTTTCTTGATCATTGAATAAAATAACTATTTTATCCCTAAGATCCAAATTTGCTTTAAATTACTAAATAACAAAAAAAAAAATTGGGATGTTATAGTTTCCAGGGCTACTCTCTTGATGTTTTGACTTCAATCACCTTGTTTAAGTATATATGCCTACCAAGTATGATAAATGGGCTACATGTTAATAGCCTATCAATAAGAGGATCGTCTATTAGAATGTTTGAATGGTGATGTCTTTGTTGTGATTCCCCCATTGCATGATTAATGGTGATTAATAATATTAATGATGTTGCTAACATTAGCATGTGTGGTGGAAGAAGACTAGACATTTTCAATGATGGATGGATCAGAGATTGATTAAAGATATATATAGAAAAATATTTTTTTTTTCTTTCAGTTCTGTAGTTTACTTGATTTAACAAAAGAAAGAAATAAAATACTATTAAAAGAAAAAGTGCATAGCATGGGTCAATAAAGTAGGCTTATTGTTTCAAGATTTTCAGCACTTATTCCACATTGACCAAATGATGTTCTTAACTGCTCTTTTTGTGATTTTGTCCATTGCAACAACTCTGAACTTCAATATTAGAATTAAAATATTTGACTAGTTTAGACTTGAGTTTAAATTATTTTGTCATTACTCAAATACCAAGCTTCCTTGGTTCCATGGAGAGTCTAAGATACTTAGACCTTAGCCTAAATGGTTTCATAGGACTACACTTGGAAAACTGTCAAATTGACAACTTAAAAAAACCAAAAAGGAAAACAAACTTCACACAACTCCAAGTCCTTGATCTTTCAAATAACTATATCAACCAAGAAATCCCTTCATGGCTCTATAATCACAGTACAAATCTTCTCCAACTTGATTTGAGTGGTAACTTTCTACAAGGAGAAATCCCTCAAATCATATCAAATCTTCAAAACATAAAAATTCTTGACTTACAAGGAAACCAACTCAGTGGTGCACTTCCTGATTCATTTGGCCATATGGAATCAACAACTACATATAAAACAACTACTTATTTAGATCAGAGAAACCAACTTGGTCTAAATATATATATCTCATACAAAACATACTAAGTGTGGATTGAACCTTTTTTCTCTGATCTTAACTGCTTCCTTATGGCAGTCCCATATGCAACTCAAGCTCTTTTTGTGATTTTGTCACACTAATATTTAAACTCGAGACCTTACAGTGAGATCTGAACTTAATTATTGTTCGGACCAACTCTTGTTGATAATATAAGAGAATAAGATCAGATACGATGTAATTTTAAAGACTAAATTGAGTCTTTTCTAGAATAACGAAAAGGATAAGTACCAATATACTAGTACACAAATACAGTGCACAACAAGAAGTATAAATATGGGGAAGCATTTAACATATAGAATCAACAACTAGATATTAATTGCAACAACTCTGAACTTCATTGCATGCATGGCATCAGTATTGAAGTTGTAGCTCACACTTCAACAATTAAGCCTTGCATTGTCTTACTGAGTTACTGTATTTGTAATATAGAATAGCTAGAGTTAATTGTAGTGGTTTTAATGAGGACAGTATTGTAATTTCACTCTCCTTAGATCACACGTGTGAAATGCACACTTGTAAATATACATATATGTTGATAAGTGTAAAACAGAGTTAGTTAATAACAATAATAGAATTAGTTTTCTTCATCTCTCTCTCTGTGCAATCTTCTTCTTGTATTTTCTCTGTGTGTGTGAGAGTGATTGTGAGTGTTAATGGAAGCTTCAATGAAGAGTGTGAATCATTGAACTCCAACAAACTGGTATCCAGAGCAAATCGATCAAAGGGGAAACACGAGAGTAGGTGAGCTGTGTGCAAGATTATCGTGTTCAATTCACATCGGATTGAAACACGAAATCGAAAAGAATCAAGATTCTGATTCTTAGGGTTGGGAAACACGAGTGAAAGAGTGAGTCTTTAAGTGAAATCACAGAGATTGGAGATGAACGGCGGCAACGGTGGTTTAAATACCAAATTACCGGTATTTGACGGCACCAACTGGAATCGGTGGTCGATTCAGATGAGGGTATTGTTTGGTGCGCAGGACGTGTGTGAATTGGTGGATGAAGGTTATACTCCGGTGGGTGAAGGCGCGACAGAAGCTCAACGCAACGCGCAAAGAGATACGAGGAAAAGAGACCAAAAGGCACTATTCTACATTCATCAATGTGTGAATGAGAAAGTGTTTGAGAAGATAGCAGAAGCAAGAACGGCAAAGGATGCGTGGGACATACTGGTGTGATGCTATGGAGGTGATGATACTGTGAAGAAGGTAAAGCTTCAGTCACTGAGGAAAACATATGAAAATTTGAACATGAAAGAAGGAGAGAAGGTGGCAGACTATGTGGTGAAGGTCATGGAGATTACAAACAAAATGAAGACATGTGGTGAATCGGTTACAGAACAGATGATTGTAGAAAAGGTACTTCGTTCTTTAACTGAAAAATTTGATCACCTTAGAGTAGCTATAGAGCAATCTAAGGACACTAGCACAATGAAAATTGACACACTACAAGGTAGTTTAGAAGCACATGAATTACTAGTGGATTCTAGAAGTGTAGAGAAAGAAACTGAGCAAGCACTTAGAGTCCATGTAGTTAAGAAAGGGAAAAACAGTAATGATTCAAATTGGAAAGCAAAGAAGCAAGCATGGTTAGAAAAGAACAAGAAAAACAGTGATAATAGTAGTAACCAGTCTGAATCATCAAAGGCTAGTGTAAAGAATACTAAGAATTTCAATAAGAAGAAAGGTGAGTTTGACAAGAAACGAATTCAATGCTTTAATTGTGACAAGTTTGGACATTTTGCCGATGAGTGTTGGTCCAAGAAAGATAATAAAAAGGAAGAGGCTAATATGGTGGAAGAGGACAGTGAGGATGAGCCTGTTGTACTCATGGTGACCACCACTGAAGATGGAACAGTGGTTGATATATGGTATATGGACACTGGTTGTTCAAACCATATGACTAGTAATAAGGATTGGTTGATAAATTTTGACTCTAACAAGAAAACCAGAATTAGAGTGGCAGATGGCAGAACCTTATCTGCAGAAGGAATGGGGAATATTCTGATCACAAGAGAAGATGGTAAATCTGTGTTAATAGAGAATGTATGGTATGTGCCTAGTATGAAGTGTAACCTCATGAGTGTTGGTCAACTCCTAGAGAAGGGATTTTCAGTGACTATGTGTGAAGATAGGCTGGAATTGTTTGATCAACAGATGAATTTAGTGTTGAAATCAAAATTGGGTAAGAATAGAACCTTTAAGGTGAGTATTCAAGCAACTGAGTCACAATGCCTCAGTGCTACTGATGTGGAGGATGAAAGTATGCTATGACATAGAAGGATGTGACATCTAAACTTTAGGAGTTTAAGTCATTTGAACTCAAAAGGATTAGTAAAGGGAATTCCAAAGACTATAAAACCAGAACAGACTTATGAGGTGTGTTTAAAGAGTAAACAGTCAAGGCTGTCTTTCACTGCAGAATTACCACCTAGAGCAACTCATGCTCTAGGAGTAGTGCATTCTGATGTGTGTGGGCCATTTGAGGTGTCCTCACTTGGTGGAAACAAATATTTTGTGTCATTTGTGGATGAGTATACTAGAATGCTATGGGTGGCATTGATGAAGAACAAGTATGAAGTGTTTACAGAATTTAAGAAATTCAAAGTAAATGCAGAAAAACAGAGTGGACAGCAACTGAAAATACTCAGAACTGATGGTGGTGGTGAGTTTAACTCAAGAGAATTCAAGGAATATTGCGAAGAGATGGGTATTGAGCATGAAGTGACTGCTCCATACACACCACAACATAATGGACTAGCTGAAAGAAGAAATAGAACCTTGCTTGACATGGTAAGGAGTATGTTGAAAGGAAAGAATTTACCTAATAGCCTGTGGGGTGAGGCAATAGCTACTGCTACATACATATTAAACAGATGTCCAACAAAGAAGTTAAAAGGAGTGGTTCCTCTTGAGAAGTGGACTGGCAAGAAACAAAGTGTTAGTCACTTGAAAGTGTTTGGAGCAGTATGCTTCAAACATGTACCTAATGCTACAAGGAGGAAGCTTGATGACAAGAGCAAAGTGATGATATTTGTTGACTACCATTCAACTGGAGCCTACAAACTATTCTTTCCTGTGACCAATAAAATTGAAATAAGCAGAGATGTTCTAGTGAAAGAAAAGGAGTCCTGGGATTGGAATAACTCCAAATCTTGTACTGATACGATTGAAACAAGGGAAGTTAATATTGATGATGATGTGGTATCTGCAGAAAATGAAATGGTGCAAGACAATACTGTGCAGGAAGAGGAACTGAGCAGTGACAGTAACTCTGAAAGTGAACCAAATGTGGAGCCTGTTCCTATGACTAGAAGACAGAGAAACAGACAATTACCTGCCAGATTGACTGACTGTGAGTTAGTACCAGATACTGAGGTTGACAGTGAAGGTGAGATGATTCACTTTGCACTCTTAGTTGATGCAGAACCTGTGAGTGTAGAGCAAGCACTCAAGGAAGAGGTTTGGTTGAAAGCCATGAAAGAAGAGTTAAATGCAATTGAAAGAAATGGTACTTGGGAATTGACTAGGCTTCCCAAGGATAAAAGAGCTATAAGTGTAAAATGGATTTTCAAGGTGAAGTTGAATCCTGATGGGTCAATTGCAAAACACAAAGCAAGACTTGTGGTTAGAGGCTTTCTACAAAAGCATGGTCTGGATTATTTTGAAGTATTTGCACCTGTGGCTCGGCATGAAACAATCAGACTTGTGATTGCTCTTGCCTCGAGCAGAAACTGGAAGTTGTTTCACTTAGATGTCAAATCTGCTTTTCTGAATGGACCTCTACATGAAGAGGTATATGTTACACAACCTCCAGGCTTTGAAATAAGAAAGAAGGAAGGGATGGTATATAGGTTGCACAAAGCCTTGTATGGGCTTAACAGGCCCCTCGGGCTTGGAATATGAAGATTGATGAGTTCTTCAAACTACAAGGGTTCAAGAAGTGTGAAGTTGAATATGGAGTGTATGTGAAATACACCAGTAAAGCAGAGATAATTTTGGTGTGTCTATATGTGGATGACATACTGCTTACAGGCAGTAGCACCACTGAGATAAATAAATTCAAGGAAATTTTGATGAAAATGTTTGAAATGACAGATCTGGGTGAAGTGACCTATTTTTTAGGGATGGAATTTCTCTATACTACAAAAGGAATTGTGTTGCATCAAACCAAATATGCAACTGAGATACTTAAAAGGTTTGAAATGCATGATTGTAAAGTGGCCATCACACCAGCAGAAACAAACCAGAAACTAGATACAGATGCTGAAGGCCAAAAGATTGATGAAACTGAATTCAAACAATTGGTGGGAAGTCTGAGATATTTGTGTAATACTCGTCCTGATATATGCTATACTGTTGGGGTTATAAGCAGATTCATGAGTTGTCCTAAGGTGTCACATTATAAAGCAGCTCTTAGAATTTTGAAGTACATCAAAGGGACTATGAAGTATGGTATTAAATTTCCAGTAGTTGATACGAATGCAACTGCAGAATTGCTATGTTTTTCTGATGCAGACTGGTGTGGGGATAGAACAGATCGTAGGAGCACCACAGGGTACTTATTCATGTTTCTGGGTGCACTAATCTCATGGTGTTCTAGGAAACAGCCTGTGGTTGCACTATCTACCTGTGAGGCAGAATACATAGCTGGGGCAGTGGCAGCCTGTCAAGCTATTTGGCTTGGAAATTTACTGACTGAACTGAATATACAATTTGTTAGACCTGTGAAATTGTTTATTGACAACAAGTCTGCAATAAGTTTGGCTAAGAACCCTGTACTTCATGGGAGAAGCAAACATATTGAGACTAAATTTCATTTCCTGAGGAACCAAGTTCAGAATGGAGTAATTGAAGTGCTGCATTGCAAGACTCAACTGCAGAAAGCAGATATCTTCACAAAGGCAGTAAAGACAGACCAGTTCATCAAACTGAGGAATGATTCATGTATTGTTGAAGCTATGATCTAAGGGATGGTATTGAAGTTGTAGCTCACACTTCAACAATTAAGCCTTGCATTGTCTTACTGAGTTACTGTATTTGTAATATAGAATAGCTATAGTTAATTGTAGTGGTTTTAATGAGGACAGTATTGTAATTTCACTCTCCTTAGATCACACGTGTAAATGCACACTTGTAAATATACATATATGTTGATAAGTGTAAAACAGAGTTAGTTAATAACAATAACAGAATTAGTTTTCTTCATCTCTCTCTCTGTGCAATCTTCTTCTTGTATTTTCTCTGTGTGTGAGAGTGATTGTGAGTGTTAATGGAAGCTTCAATGAAGAGTGTGAATCATTGAACTCCAACAATCAGGACTAAACATGACTTGCAATGAGAAAGAAATGAAAGTGCTTCTCCGCTTCAAGCATGGACTATCAGACCCTTCAAACAGGTTGTCATCATGGTCTGATCAAGAGGATTGTTGTAAATGGTATGGAGTTCGTTGCAACAACATCACGAGTCGTGTCACAGAACTCAATCTTAGCACACCTCTGGACTCTCCTTACATGGAGTTAGGTGGTAAGATCAATGATTCCTTGTTAGAATTAAAATATTTGACTAGTTTAGACTTGAGTTTAAATTATTTTGTCATTACTCAAATACCAAGCTTCCTTGGTTCCATGGAGAATCTAAGATACTTAGACCTTAGCCTAAATGGTTTCATAGGACTAATCCCTCATCAACTAGGAAATCTCTCAAACCTGCAACACATTAATCTTGGATATAATTATGCCCTTGAGATGGATAACCTTAGTTGGATATCAAGGCTTTCTTCCTTAGAATACCTTGATTTGGGTAGTGTAGACCTTCATAAAGAAATGGATTGGCTTGAAATTTTGAGTGCACTTCCTTCTCTTGATGAACTACACTTGGAAAACTGTCAAATTGACAACTTAAAAAAACCAAAAAGGAAAACAAACTTCACACAACTCCAAGTCCTTGATCTTTCAAATAACTATATCAACCAAGAAATCCCTTCATGGCTCTATAATCACAGTACAAAGCTTGTCCAACTTGATTTGAGTGGTAACTTTCTACAAGGAGAAATCCCTCAAATCATATCAAATCTTCAAAACATAAAAATTCTTGACTTACAAGGAAACCAACTCATTGGTGCACTTCCCGATTCATTTGGCCAGCTAAAGAATCTTCAAGTTCTAGATCTCAGTAACAATACCATTACTTGTCCAATTCCCTCTTCATTTGCAAATTTATCATCATCATTGAGAACATTAAATTTGGGTCACAACCAACTTGCAAGTGTTAAATCTTTTGGACTCCTCTCAAATTTAGTTACTTTAGACCTTTCATCTAATTTGTTGGAAGGACCAATCAAAGAAATCCATCTAGCAAAACTTTTGAAATTAAAGGAACTACGTTTGTCTTCAACAAACATGTTCCTCAGTTTCAACTCTAGTTGGATTCCTCCTTTTCAACTTGAATATGTTCTATTGAGTTCATGTGGAGTAGGGCCAAAGTTTCCAGTTTGGTTAAGAAATCAAAGTTCTGTGAAGGTGCTAACAGTGTCCAATGCAGGTATTTCAGACTTGACTCCAAGTTGGTTTTGGAATTGGACTTTGGAAGTTGAATTTCTTGATCTGTCTAATAATATGATAAGTGGAGATTTATCTAACATCTTTCTAAATTCCAGCATCATAAATTTGAGCTCTAATCTCTTCAAGGGTAGATTGCCAAGTGTGTCTGCAGATGTTGAAGTGCTGAATATTGCCAATAACTCAATTTCAGGACCAATTTCTACTTTTTTATGTGAAGGAATGAATTCTACTAACAAGCTAGCTGTGCTTGATGTTTCAAATAATTTCCTGTCTGGTGAAGATGATTTCTTTGCCAACCCTTTAAAGTACTCCTATGGCTTTGGCTTCAACTATGACAATTACAAAGAGAGTCTTGTCTTGGTTCCTAAAGGAGATGAGTTAGATTATAAAGACAACTTGATACTTGTAAGAATGATTGACCTTTCAAGTAATAACCTATTTGGAACTATTCCCTCACAAATTTCCAAGCTATCTGCACTAAGGTTTTTGAACTTGTCTAGAAACAATTTGTCTGGAGAGATACCAAAAGATATGGGAAGCATGAAATTGTTAGAATCACTTGATATCTCATTAAACCATATTTCAGGTGAAATCCCTCAAAGTTTGTCTGGTTTATCCTTTCTAAGTTTCCTGAATCTATCATATAACAACTTATCTGGAAGAATTCCATTAAGCACTCAACTTCAAAGCTTTGAAGCACTAAGCTATACAGGTAATCTTGGACTTTGTGGTCCTCCAGTGACAAATAATTGTTCAAGTGGGGAACAACTTTTGGAAAATGCTCATGTTGGAAATTCTGATGAAAGTTTCATTGAAATAACAGATTTCTATATAGGAATGGGAGTTGGATTTGCAGCAGGATTTTGGGGAGTTTGTAGTGTTATTTTCTTCAATAGAACTTGGAGGCATGCTTATTTTCGTTTTCTTGACCATTTGAAAGATCTTTTCTTTGTGGTCTTAGTATTGAAGGTAAAAAGGCTAATTAGAAAAGGTTGAAATAAACATGCCTCTAACCATTACAAACTTGGAAAGGTTGTCTTTCTATCTATTATTATACAGTGTGTTAGTTAATTTGTAAATGTTGGGAAAAATAAGAGATCTTGAGAGTGAAACTATGTTTTGGATTACACCTATTTGCAGCCCATGAACCTATATAATTTTTATTTTGATCCTAATTTAATATTTTTATTTTTATTTTAATGCAATTTTCTGTCTGAGTTCTGCTACTTGTTTAACCTGATCCAAACACATCAAAAGGATTTCTTTACAAAATGAAACTCCATCAAAGTAGACATTTCATCAAGCATCTTGTATACACAAGCAACAAATTAAATAAAAGTTCAACAGAAGAAGTAAAAGAAGGGAAATTAATTAACCGAATAAATGAATTTAAGAATCAAGAAGGAAACCAATAAAATGAAGATTGGTTGAAACATTCTGGTACTACAAACACTACATCGAATTTCAACATCCAATGCTACTTGCTAGACATTCAATGTCATCAAGATTCCAAAATATACAAACCCTAACACCCATCGGCACCACTAACCTCATTCACTCACTCAAAGCCCAAACCTCCATCATCAACTTCTTAACCTTCCTCCATACCCACACACACACACACAAAGAGAAGGAGCGCAGACGCAGACGACAAGAGGGAAGCAGTTACCGGCGTTTCTAGCGACAATAGAGGGAGAGATGACAGGCGACAGAGCCGTCACATTGAACTTGGAAAATGTGAAGTAGGACTCTTTGAGCTCGGTTAGCCAAATAGACAGAGTTGGGTTAACTTGGTTGTAGAGCCTTCGTATTAAATCTAGAGAATGTGATGTAGGGATCTCCCGGAATGGGGGCTACTACGGGCACTCCAACTTGAATAGGTCCTGTCGCAACAATTACCAGCGTGGGTTGGGCCCCTTGATTTTGGATGTCCTCTATGGGCATTGTCTAGACGTGACCTTCAGGAGTTTGTTCCTTAGTGGAGGAAGAACAACTTGAGAGAGGACGCGGGGGTGTGGTTTTGAACGGGTTCCCATGTAGTTGTGTCAGGGGCCTCGGAGGCATTGCGATGCTAAAAGCGGATTGTTGTAAATGGTCTGGAGTTCCTTGAAGAAACAACCATCTATGTTTGGTGCCATAACCTTATTCCCAAAACTATAGAGACCTTCAAGAATTGGCTAAACAGAATTAGTAATGTAAACTCTTATCCTTTCAAGTCTTTCATAGGATCTGGTCTTACCAACAACCTTAGTGGTAAAAAATTCCATAATATCTAATAATAGTTTTTGATTCTGTGTACTTGTTCATTTCTCTTATATACTCTTCTCTTGGTCCCTACACCCGTCTCCACAAATATCTCCTTGCACGGGCATCTAATTAATCTGAAAAAAAAATTATTTTCTAAAAACAAAATTGACGAAATGGTAAGTTGCAACAAAACAACTACTCTTTAGAATTATTAGTCTCATAAAGTAAAGAAAGCTATATGAACTCATATTATCATATAACATTTTAATATTAGAGCATAAAGTAACACCGAAAGTAGACACTTTATATGAAGAATTAATTGGTTTGCAAAATAGATAATTAGGATTAAATAGCATTTATATAAAAAAAAACTATTGCTTATTGGTTTTTTTATTACTAAACGTATTCATTATATGATTAGATTGTGGCAAAGGGAGATGAGTGAAAATTGTTATGTCAATCATATTTTATGGTAGAAAACTTTACGAAAGAACATAAAGAAATAATGTGCATTAAAATTCGTAGATTTACTTGGGTACACCATTTTAAGTAACGAGTTATAGACTAGTTAAAATATAAGTATATGAAATTGTTTTTTCTTAAAAGGTAGAGAAATTTTTTTGATAACACAATATTGAATAATAGAATCACTAAAGAACTTAAACATACAATCCACCGTAAATAAATATAACTAAATAAAAAGGGACACAACTGTTAAACAGTTAGTGTGTCACCCCAAATCAAAATTGAAAATCAAAATGTTTAATAATAAAATATTTAATAAGTAATAATTTGTTACATAAATTCTATTTAAGACTAATTAAATATTTTGCAGAACAACTTTACTTCTTCATATACGTGTCTTAAACTAATGTGTAACCCCAAACGTAAAATCAAAAATACCAAATAATGATGTTAATATCAATTTGCATTGTTTCTTTTCTTTCTTTCGCAAAGTTTCCTACCAAAAATATAATTTACTTAAATATTTCGTTCATCTTCCTTTACTTCAGTCTAATTATATACTTTTTTCGCATCTCTTTTAATTAAAATCAAATAATTAATGACTTGTATAAATGGAAAAATATATTCTTTTGTTAACCTTCTATACTCGTTCATATATACACGAATCTTACAACATATCTATAACCCTTAACTTCAAATGATAAATCCTGAGTGATGACATTAATTTTAGTGTACATTGTGTCTTTCCTTGTTTCATAAAATTTCCTAAAAAAAAAAAGCTTACCTAAAATCTTTCATTCATCTCTCTTTGCCTCAATTTACACATATTGCAAGTTGCCTCGTAACTATATAAAATGCTAGTACATGAAACTTTTTATGTATGTCATCAAATCTATAACAAGCAAAATTTTGCAACTTTAGGTTACAATTAATTGTTTTATTGGATATGGTTGATCGCTACAATAACGGTGAAGTTGAAGATGAAGATGAAGGTGGAGATGAAGATATTCTCAAAATCAAATCAACGAAGTACCAAAGGTATGCCACAACACTAAATTCTCAACATGATTTATAATTATTCTCAAAGTACACATACCAACAGGCATTGACAGGTTATTAGTTAGAATTGAATCATAATGAGCTACTATAAACTATAGTGTTTTATACCTATTTTCCTGCAAAAATATTTTGCAATATATGAAAGGTAGAATTATGGGCATTAAAAATTCTCTAAAATATGGAATCAATCCTATACTTGAAAAGTTAGGAACAAAAGTTACTGAAACAACTTGATATGATATTGAAAAGAGAGGATATCTTTTAGCTCAAGAAATCTTATAGGGATCAGATCAATGTCGGTAGAGAGATCTTCAGTAAAATAATCTTCCAAAGAATGTGTTAGAAAGCTTCTTTCACTTTCCCTTTAATCATATTTTTTTTTATGTATTTGTTTGAGGTACTATTTCCAAACAAATCAACCAACTCAAATGATATTAGTCCCAAAGTAAATCAAATTATATTTGAAGTTCTTGAATGTGTATTTTATGTGACTTAAATCGCATTTAGGGACTAAAATTGATTAAAAAATACTTGTGAAATGGGTAATTTTTTATATAAAAAGTGTACATTCGGTATTAGTTTATGGTCTAATATTAAAAAAGTATATGCTAATATGACTCGTCATATAGCTTTCTATACTCTATAAACTCAAAATATATATATTTTTTTTACATTTTGGGCTTAAGTCCAACTCTGCAATATGAGACTTATAATACTCAAGAGAAGTTGTTTTGTTGCAACTTACCATTTTGTTAATTTTGTTGTTAGAATCTATGTTTTTTTCCCTAATTAGATTCCTGTTCAAGGAGATTTTTGTGGAGAATAATGTAAAGATAAAGAGAATAGTCTATAAGAAAAATGAATAAGTGGACAGAATAAGCAACTTACCTAGTTCCCTATTATTAAATACTATTAAATTTTTTACCACTAAGGAAGATGTTAAGACCAAAGTCCTATCCAAGACTTGAAAGGATATGAGTGCACATTACTAATTCTTTTCAGCCAATTCTTCAAGGTCTCTATAGTTTTGGGAATAAGGTTACGACACCAAAATCGATGGTTGTTTCATCAAGGAACTCCAAATTTGGTCCAAGAGTTGGTTATGGCTATAAGCTTGTAAATGATTTCAACTTAGGAGTTGATATCTGAACTTTGATAGGGTCACAAATAAGCTTGTAAATCCCATGGTTAGATTAGCAAATTTATCACCAGATACACATAAGACTTTCTCTTTTCCTTTTTGTAGTTCACAATTATGAAGAACTAAATCACTCAACTTTTTGCACCTTGAAAATGGCTCAATAAAATCATTGTCATCACTTGAAGTAAATGTGACATACTTCAAACAACATTTTACCAATTCAGGAAGGTTTAGAGTTTCTGGAAATTTATGTATGTCCCCATTTTATAAAGTGAAAATTCAATATATTTTAGACAATGACAAAAAAATATTGGGTAAAAAAACCCATTTTTTCAAGTACCACGTCTTCAACCAGAAGTCTCGGTGCTACATAGAATGTTGGCCAAGACTTCTAGTGAAGAAGTGGTAATTGCAAAAAACAAATATGGTTTCTTTCACCCAATACTGTTTTGTCATTGTCTATAGTATATTGACTTTTCACTTGATAAACTGAGGACATACTCGGGTATACTCGATGTCTTTCACAAGTCATGGTGCTGAAGAACTCCAATGCCGAAATGGCCAAGCTCGGGTATACTCGATGTCTTTCACAAGTCATGGTGCTTGACCCTGATTTCCCAACGCATCATGTGCACCTCACTCAACGGGTTGAGGACGACAAAATCCTGGCGAAGGATGGGACAGTTGTCTACCCTCCCCCTGAGTCCGAGGAGAATGCAATCGTGGAGGATGCGGATGCAGCCGGCGGCAGAGCTCATACTTCAGAAGAAAACCCAGAGACTCCAAAGGAGAATACAGGGGAGAACTGACCCTTTCGGCCTTTGTTTTTGTAATTTATTTTCATTGAAGTAATTTCTTTGGGTGGCGTCGGGCATGTCCGGGGCCATCTTGAATTTGTAAGCACAGTTGGGCGCCATCCCCTTTTTCTGGCTTTTAAGTACCTGCATTTGGTTTTAATTTCAATTATCTTTAAGCATAAGTGTATGTTCAGTTACGTACCTGCGATTGGTTCGTTGTCACTCGGGCATGAGAGCGAACCAGAGAATAGAGCAAGTGTAGGAACTTAGCCGAGAAAGAAATTAGGAGCCGAGGCGGCCAGCAGATGAGTGCCAAGGAGGCAGGCTCATTGCCTTTGTAAGATAGGAAGACCGTTGTTGGTTCCCTTCTCCTTCTTCTTAATGATGCCGACTGTGGGCGATCGGCCTTGGTACCAGAGCTTTTTGGGTGCCCGACCTTCACTTTCATCCTACTGAGGCCGCTCTGGGCTTATCGACCTTCTTAGCGACGTCGTAAGAGACACTCGGCCTTCTTACCGGAGTCGCGTGAGATGTCCGGCCTTCTTATCGGTGTCGCGTAAGATGACCGGCCTTCGGGGCGGAGACCGCGCAATGGGTCTCCTTCCTTCGGCCTCTTGATGGAACTCGTCAGTTTAGGCACCAAGAGGGAAGGCTGGGCTCGCGTAAAGCGAAATTGGGAAACTGTTTCGACCCGACGCGGAACTCGTCGACCCACGCCAGGAGGAAGGGAAAATTGGATGGATTCTCTGGTGGAGTGTTAGACTCAACAAGCGGGAGAGTCGTTGAAGCCCGAAGAGGCCATTCAAAGCAGAGCTAGAAGCGAAATGAAGCCTAAAGAGGCTATTGAGCAAGAGCTCGAGCGAGCCGTTGAAGCTCAAGAGGCTATTCAAAGAAGAGCTCTGAGCGAACCGTTGAAGCTCAAGAGGCTATTCATCACCAAAAGGAGTTCGGGGTTGATATGAGCTCGGAAGGGTGATTAGCCTCCCACCGTGATTGTCATTGTTCTAAGATCTAGACTTTGGAGTCGCTCCTTGGTCGGGTACTCGGTTGGATGTTCCAGAGATCATCCGCATTGTAGTTCGGTGATTTGGATTTCGGGCTTGATATGCAAAGCTCGAGTCTTTGCCACATCATCGGGGGGTACCGCAAAACACTCCGACGCCAAGTCGATATGTGACCGAGTAAGAGCATGTGAATGAGGAAAGAGAGAGAGAGAGAGAGAGAGAGAGAGCTCTAAAGGAATGGAGTGACAAATGAGAGAACGCGTCATCGGGGTAGAGGGACGCACCTCTATATTTATAGAAGGAATGGACGTACCATAGCCGTCGGATCTTGCGGATAGATCTTAGTCGTCGGGCTTGGTAGAACTGGCGAGCCACATGGAGTGGTGAATGGGACGTTATGGTCGGTCATAATGGGCCAGCCCAATATCCAGCGGGGCCTTGCAGCCCAGGTCGGAACATTTCAAATTTTTGTATAAACTTTTAAACAATCGATCAAGTCTTTTGCAACACCATATAAAATGCAAGCCATGAAGATAACTCTGTGTTAGGTTCTCCATTTGCACTAAGTTGATGTGTTTAACTTTATGCTCGTAAACTAACTTCTCCTTTTAATATAATCTAACTGATCATATATCTAATTAGTACCACAATGTGGGCTTGTTACATGTCATGATACTCTCTCCATACTAAGATTATAATGCATGAGGGTGACTTTGAGATGATACAATGTGACAGTACCCATGTGTTACTTATTCATACCATTCTCTTTAAATGTTGAAATTCACCTATCTAATTTCTATTTTTTTTGTTAGTTGTGAATATACTTATCTATTTTTCTTAATTTATAATATTCTTCTGATGATATAGTTGTTTAAAGTATTAATTTTACACTTTAGGTTTGATAGTGGCTTTTATATTGTTTTTTATTGTTTGAATGTTTTCAGCATGTTAGTTTTTTTTTAAAAAAGACTTTTAATAGCGCTTCCATGGGGAAGCGCTATAATAAATAACAAAAATTACCATACAACAGTGTTCCTCCAAGAAAGCGCTGTTAAAGACTATATGTTAAAGACATAAATAGTTAATTGTACATACCATACTATAGCGCTTGTTAAAGGAAGCGCTATCAAAGGCCTAGTTATTATAGCGTTTCCTAAGCGCTATAATAGGACTGAAAGCTACTATAAAGGTCAGTTTTATAGCGCTTTTAAGCGCTATTAAAGGTAAAAAAAGCGCCATAAAAGGTGTTTTTTTGGCTTAGTGGTCATTTTTCTTAAAAATTATTTTTTGTTTCAAAGGGTTCATATCTGAAAGTGGCACACTGGTGGCAGTGGTTATCATTGTGGCGGCGTTCTGGCTAGGCAGTCGTTGTCACCGTGTCCCCCACAATCATCAAATCTGATCAAAAATAATAATAATAATAATAATAATAATAATAATAATAATAATAATAATAATAATAATAAGAGTAGATCTAGTCCTCTGGCAACCGTCCGTGGTGGTCGTGGCTCCGTTGTTAGGGGTCGCAGCAACCTTAAAAACACCACAGTCAGGAGTGCACTCTTGTGAGTGCACTCTTGTGAGCACCCTAAATCAATCATACTTTTTTGCCATATGAGTGCACTCTTGTGAGCACCAACTTTTACTAATACTGGGGCAAAACCTGTGCAACACCCGTCATGAGTCAAAACTTTCTTTCCACACCTGGGTTGTTTCTCTTGAAGAAGGTCTGTCGCCACATTGTTATTACTTTTTTTTAAATCCTTATGTCTTTTTTTTTTCTTTTTCGGTTTTGTGATATTTTATGACTTTTGCATCAAAGGAAGTATATGCCTTTCTTTCTAAAAAATAATAATTAGGCGTTGATCGAGATGTACATCTTATCAAACCCACAATACTGGTTTAAGATACCTGAATTGTACAACTAGGTCCTAAACCCCTTCATATTTAAAACCAAATAACAAATTAACATTTTCTGAAAATCCCCAATCAGTTTATTTTTATGTAGAACCTATTTTCTTAATAATACCAAAAAAATGGGATTGACTGAGATATACATCTTGTCAATCCCGGCATTTACGAGACTCGAGTTGTACAACTTAGATCTTAAACCACTTCAAAATTAAAATCAACCAACCAACAATTTTTTTCAAGAAGAACTATGTGACTGAGTCCTTTATTGCACCGGATAGTACATAGGAGCTGGCTTACCTGTAAGTCAAAAACTAAATTTTCTCAATTTATTCTTTTTCAATCTTCTCGTAAATAACTATCTTATTTTTCTACCAAATTCTATTAAATCTTATTTTTGGGTAACAAAATAATTAAACGACTTGTTAATTATTGAACAAATCAAATAACTGTCTTAGGACAAATGTGTTAGGGGTGCATTGAAATTAGGTTTTCGCCCCTTCCCTACGCATAACCGATTCCCGAATCCGACCTAGTTATGCAGACCAATAACTCTTAGGTTATGTTTTTCTCAATTTTCCTATTTTTAATAAATTGGGTGGCGACTCCTAAAATCATTAAATTTGAGACGTCTGCGTCGAGATCCCTGTCAAAATTGAATGCAAAATACTTGTCAAATGGGTAATTTATTATATAAAGTGTCAACATTCGGTATTAGTTTATAATCTAATATTAAAATAATATATGCTAATATGACTCTTCATATACCTTTGTTTTCTTTATAACCTCAAACAATGATAAGGTTTTTTTTTTTTTTTTTTAACATTTTGGGCTTAAGTCCAACTCTGCAATATCAGACTTATAATTTTTTATGTATGTCATCAAATCTATACCAAACAAAATTTTGCAACTTTAGGTTACAATTAATTGTTTTATTGGATATGGTTGATCGCTACAATAACGGTGATGTTGAAGGTGGAGATGGAGATATTCTCAAAATCAAATCAACGAAGTACCAAAGGTATGCCACAACACTAAATTCTCAACATGATTTATAATTATTCTCAAAGTACACATACCAACCGGCATTGACAGGTTATTAGTTAGAATTGAATCATATGGAGCTACTATAAACTATAGTGTTTTATACCGATTTTCCTGCAAAAATATTTTGCAATATGAAAGGTAGAATTATGGGCATTAAAAATTCTCTAAAATATGGAATCAATCCTATACTTGAAAAGTTAGGAACAAAAGTTACTGAAACAAGTTGATAAGATATTGAAAAGAGAGGATATCTTTTAGCTCAAGAAATCTTGTAGGGATCAGAATGTCGGTAGAGAGATCTTCAGTAAAAAAATCTTCCAGAGAATTAGAAAACTTCTTTCACTATATTTTTTTATGTATTTGTTTGAGGTACTATTTCCAAACAAATCAACCAACTCAAATGATATTAGTCCCAAAGTAAATCAAATTATATTTGAAGTTCTTGAATGTATATTTTATGTGACTTAAATCGCATTTAAGGACTAAAATTGGGAGTTCCTTGAAGAAACAACCATCGATGTTTGGTGCATAACCTTATTCCCAAAACTATAGAGACCTTCAAGAATTGGCGAAAAAGAACTAGTAACGTGAACTCATTTCCTTTCATGTCTTTGATAGGACTCTGGTCTTAACAACTACCTTAGTGGTAAAAATTTCCATAATATTTAATAATAGTTTCTGAATCTGTCTACTTGTTCATTTCTCTTATATACTCTTCTCTTTATCATTACACCTGTCTCCACAAATATCTCCTTGCATGGGCATCTAATCTGAAGAAAAAAAACTTATTTTCTAAAAACAAAATTGATCAAATGGTAAGTTGCAACAAAACAACTACTCTTTATAATTATTAGTCTCATAAAGTAAAGAAAGCTATTTGAACTCATATTAGCATATAACATTTTAATATTAGAGCATAAAGTAACACCGAAAGTATAAAAAAAATTATTGCTTATTGATTTTTTTTACTAAACGTATTAATTATATGTTTAGATGGTGGCAAAGGGAGATGAGTGAAAATTGTTATGTCAATCATATTTTATGGTAGAAAACTTTACGATAGAACAGAAAGAAATAATGTGCATTAAAATTCGTAGATTTACTTGGGTACACCATTTTAAGTAACGAGTTCCAGATTAGTTAAAATATAAGTATATGAAATTGTTTTTTCTTAAAAGGTAGAGATTTTTTTTGATAACACAATATTGAATAATAGAATCAGTAAAGAACTTATACATAAAATCCACCATAAATAAATATAACTAAATAAAAAGGGACACAACTGTTAAACAGTTAGCATGTCACCCCAAATCAAAATTGAAAATCAAAATGTTTAATAAATAAATATTTAATAAGTAATATTTGTTATATAAATTCTATTTAAGACTAATTATATATTTTGCAGAACAACTATACTTCTTCATATACGTGTCTTAAACTAATGCGTAACCCCAAATGATGTTACTATCAATTTGCATTGTTTCTTTTCTTTCTTTCGCAAAGTTTCCTACAAAATTCTTTCATCTCCCTTTAATTCAGTCTAATTATATATTTTTCACATCTCTTTTAATTAAAATCAAATAATTAATTCTTGTTGCATAAATGGAAAAATATATTCTTTTGTTAACCTTCTATACTCGTTCATACACGAATCTTACAACATATCTGTAACCCTTAACTTCAAATGATAAATCCTGAGTGATGACATTAATTTTAGTGTACATTGTGTAATTTCCTTGTTTCATAAAATTTCCTAAAAAAAAAAACTTACCTAAAATCTTTCATTCATCTCTCTTTGCCACAATTTACACATATCGCAAGTTGCCTTGTAACTATATAAAATGCTAGTACATGAAATTTTATATGTATGTCATCAAATCTATAACAAACAATATTTTCAACTTTAGGTTACAATTAATTGTTTTATTGGATATGGTTGATCGCAACAATAACGGTGAAGTTGAAGATGAAGATGAAGGTGGAGATAGAGGTATTCTCAAAATCAAATCAACGTAGTACCAAAGGTATGCTACAACACTAAATTCTCAACTTGATTTATAATTATTCTCAAAGTACACATACCAACATGAATTGACAGGTTATTAGTTAGAATTGAATCATAATGAGCTACTATAAATTATAGTGTTTTCTACCGATTTTCCTGCAAAAATATTTTGCAATATGAAAGGTAGAATTATGGGCATTAACAATTCTCTAAAATATGAAATCATTTCTATCCTTGAAAGTTAGGAATAAAAGATACAGAAACAATTTGATATGATATTGAAAAGAGAGGATCTCGTTTAGCTCCAGAAAATCTTGTAGGAATTGGAATGTCGGTAGAGAGATCTTCAGTAAAAAAATCTTCTAGAGAATGTGTTAGAAAACTTCTTTCACTTTCCCTTTAATCATATATTTTTTTATGTATTTGTTTGAGGTACTATTTCCAAACAAATCAACCAACTCAAATGATATTAGTCCCAAAGTAAATCAAATTATATTTGACGTTCTTGAATGTGTATTTTATGTGACTTAAATCGCATTTAGGGACTAAATTGAATAAAAAATACTTGTCAACTGGGTAATTTATTATATAAAGTGTCTACATTCGGTATTAGTTTATGGTCTAATATTAAAAAAGTATATGCTAATATGACTCGTCATATAGCTTTCTATACTCTATAAACTCAAAATATATAATTTTTTTTTACATTTTGGGCTTAAGTCCAACTCTGCAATATGAGACTTATAATACTCAAGAGAAGTTGTTTTGTTGCAACTTACCATTTTGTTAATTTTGTTGTTAGAATATATGTTTTTTTCCCTAATTAGATGCCTGTTCAAGGAGATTTTTGTGGAGAATGATGTAAAGATAAAGAGAATAGTCTATAAGAAAAATGAATAAGTGGACAGAATAAGCAACTTACCTAGTTCCCTATTATTAAATACTATGAAATTTTTTACCACTAAGGAAAGTTGTTAAGACCAAAGTCCTATCCAAGACTTGAAAGGATATGAGTGCACATTACTAATTCTTTTCAGCCAATTCTTCAATGTCTCTATAGTTTTGGGAATAAGGTTATGACCCTCAAATCGATGGTTGTTTTTTCAAGGAACTCCAAATTTTGTCCAAGAGTTGGTTATTGCTAGAAGTAAGTTCACCCCCATAAGCAAATGATTTCAACTTAGGAGTTGATATCTGAACTTTGATAGGGTCACAAACAAGCTTGAAAATCCCATGGTTATATTAGCAAATTTATCACTAGACACACATAGGACTTTCTCTTTTCCTTTTTGTAGTTCACAATTGTGAAGAACTAAATCACTCAAATTTTGCACCTTGAAAATGGCTCAACAAAATCTTTATCATCACTTGAAGTAAATGTGACATACATCAAACAACATTTTACCAATTCAGGAAGGTTTAGAGTTTCTGAAAATTAATGTATGTCCTTATTTTATAAAGTGAAAAGTCAACATATTTTAGACAATGTCAAAAAACAATTGGGTAAAAAAACGCATTTTTTCAAATACCACGTCTTCAACCATAACTCTCGGTGCTACAGAGAATGTTGGCAGAGACTTCTAGTTGAAGACATGGTAATTGCAAAAAAACAAATATGGTTTTTTTCCACCCAATACTGTTTTGTCATTTTCTAAAGTATATTGACTTTTCACTTAATAAAATGAGGACATACATAAAATATCCAGCAACTCCAAACCTTCATGAATTGGTAAAATGTTGTTTCAAGTGTGTCCCATTTACTTCAAGTGATGACAAAGATTTTGTTGAGCAATTTTCAAGGTGCAAAAAGTTGAGTGATTTAGTTTTTCACAATTGTGAACTACAAAAAGGATAAGAGAAAATCCTATGTGTATCTGGTGATAAATTTGCTAATATAACCATGGGATTTGCAAGCTTGTTTGTGACCCCATCAAACTTCAGATATCAACTCCCAAGATGAAATCGTTTGCTTATGGGGGTGAACTAACTTCTAGCAATCACCAACTATTTGAGCATAATTTGGAGTTCCTTGAAGAAACAACCATCGATGTTTGGTGCCATAACCTTATTCCCAAAACTATAGAGACCTTCAAGAATTGGCTGAAAAGAATTAGTAATGTGAACTCATATCCTTTCAAGTCTTTGATAGGACTCTAGTCTTAACAACTACTCTTTAGAGACCTTCAAGAAATTGGCTGAAAAGAATTTCCATATATAATATTTAATAATAGTTTCTGATTCTGTCTACTTGTTCATTTATCTTCATAGACTCTTCTCTTTATCTTTACACCCGTCTCCACAAATATCTCCTTGCACAGGCATCTAATCTGTAAAAACAACTTATTTTCTAACAACAAAATTGACGAAATGGCAAGTTGCAACAAAACAACTACTCTTTAGAATTATTAGTCTCATAAAGTAAAGAAAGCTATATGAACTCATATTAGCATATAAAATTTTAATATTAGTGTATAAAGTAACACCGAAAGTAGACACTTTATATGAAGAATCAATTGGTTTGCAAAATAGATATTATAGGATTAAATAGCATTTGTATAAAAATTTATTGCTTATTAATTTTTTTATTACTAAACGTATTAATTATATGTTTAGATTGTGGCAAAGGGAGATGAGTGAAAAATGTCATGTCAATCATATTTTATGGTAGAAAACTTTACGAAAGAACAGAAAGAAATTATGTGCATTATAGTTCGTACATTTACTTGGGATCACCATTTTAAGTAACGAGTTCCAAATTAGTTAAAATATAAGTATATGAAATTGGTTTTTCCTAAAAGGTTAAGATATTTTATTGGTATCACAATATTGAATAATAGAATTACTAAAGAACTTATACATACAATCCACCATAAATAAATATAACTAAAAAAAAGGACTCAACTGTTAAATAGTTAGCATGTCACCCCAAATCAAAATATTTAATAAGTAATAATTTGTTATATAAATGCTATTTAATACTAATTATATATTCTGCAGAACAACTGTAGTTCTTTGTATACGTGTCTTAAACTAATGCGTAACCTCTAACGTAAAATCAAAAATACCAAATAATGATGTTAATATTAATTTGCATTGTTTCTTTTCTTTCTTTCGCAAAGTTTCTCGCCAAAAATATAATTTACTTAAATATTTCATTCATCTCCCTTTACTTCACTCTAATTATATATTTTTCACATCTCTTTTAATTAAAATTAAATAATTAATGGCTTCTTGTATAAATGGATAAATATATTCTTCTGTTAACCTTCTATACTCGTACATACACGAATCTTACAACATATCTATAACCCTTTAACTTCAAATGATAAATCTCGAGTGATGACATTAATTTTAGTGTACATTGTGTCTTTCCTTTTTTCATAAAATTTCCTAAAAAAATGCTTACCTAAAACCTTTCATTCATCTCCCTTTGCCTCAATTTACACTTGCCTCAGTAACTATATAAAATGCTAGTACATGAAATTTTTATGTATGTCATCAAATCTATAACAAAACAATATTTTCAACTTTATGATACAATTAATTGTTTTATGGATATGGTTGATCGCAACAATAACGGTGAAGATGAAGATGAAGATGAAGATGAAGGTGGAGAAGGAGGTATTCTCAAATCAAATCAACGAAGTACCAAAGGTATGCCACAACACTAAATTCTCAACATGATTTATAATTATTCTCAAAGTACACATACCAACATGCATAGTTAGAATTGAATCATAATGAGCTACTATAAATTATATTATTTTATACCGATTTTCCTGCAAAAATATTTTGCAATATGAAAGGTAGAATTATGGGCATTAAAAATTCTCTAAAATATGGAATCAATCCTATACTTGAAAAGTTAGGAACAAAAGTAACAGAAACAACTTGATATGTTTCAAGGTGTAGTGTATGCTTGCATTTCAGAGTTTTATGATCATTGCCTTTTTGACAATTAAAGCTTGGTTATATTTCAATTTGCTCTTATTAGCAAAAGTTTTCACTGTTTGCATAATTGAATATTCCTACTCCATAGATGAATATCATCCTACTTCTTAACCAAAGTATAATTACAAGGTTTTAGTGATATTATTTTTGATAGAATAGAAGGCAAACTCACTTTTGCAAAGGTGACACTTTTGTAGTTATTAGTGAAAGCATTAAATATTATATCAAACCAACCAGACCCATATATATATTGGACTTATAATTATATGCAGGTGAAGTGAATGGCAATCTCAACATGTTGAAAGTGTTAGAAAGAAGGATGTTATAGGCCATCACCAGCCAATAAGGATTTGGAATTCTTTGAAGGTAAGGGAGTACTGTGAGACTTACTTTAGAGATAAAATGAATTAAGCAGTTATAGTCGATCATTAAGTCAAATATTCAAATATTAATGACTATATTTTGTTACATATGCCTTATATTTTGTACAGTTGAGGGTGCGTGCATCCCTTCTTCTAGAAAGCGCTTTTAAAGACTATATGTTAAAGACGTAAATAGTTAATTGTAAATTACCAAACAATAGTGCTTGTTAAAGGAAGCGCTATCAAACGCCTAGTTATTATAGTGTTTCCTAAACGCTATAATAGGACTGAAAGCTACTATAACGGTCAGTTTTATAGCACTTTTAAGCGCTATTAAAGGTAAAAAAAGTGCTATAAAAGGTGTTTTTTGGCGTATTGGTCGTTTGTATTTAAAAAAAAATTCTTTTTTGTTTCAAAGGGATCAGATCTGAAAGTGGCACACTGGAGGCGGTGGTTATTATTGTGGCGGCATTCTGGCTAGGCCGTTGTTGTCACGGTATCCCCCACAGTCATCAGATCTGATCAGAACATAGCTATTTTAGATACTTCTTCTACGGGGCATCCCTCGAGGCTATGAATGTCCGATTGTCACTGAGCTCCTTCCAACAGCATGTGTTGAGGTATTTGAGGGAAGTGTCGTTGCAACTGATGTCGAACTGCTGGGGCTTCCTGAGGGGATTTGAACTGACCATGAGGTACCTCGGGAGAAAACCAAGTGCCAGAATCTTCTTTGCCCTCTTTACCATAACTCGTAAAACCGAACCTTACGCCAGGGGCAGTAGGTATGGACACATAGGATTCAAGAACAAGTCGGACCGATCGTATTTCTTTCTGGCGAATGACTCAAACCGCAACTTCAAGGAAAACTTTTTCTTCGTGCAAGCAATGAACAAGGAGGCGAAGAAGTCCATTGCCGAGATGGCGGGTGGAACCTTGTTGAAGCCCCACTTTCCGTTTAGCTGGAACCGTGCTCATCACTTTACTGGAGAGGGACATGTGATCACTAATGCCGACTACCTGGTGGATCCGAGCGCTTTGGAACGGTACGACAAGGAGTCATTCCGATTGATGGATGACTGGGGCAAGAAGCTGGCCGAGAAGAACATGAAGCTTAACCGCGGCAGCATGTTTGGCGCGTTGGCCAAGTCCAAGAAGGAGTTGCGAGATTATTTTGACAAACGTAGACTTTGTACTTGTATTTATGTTATTTTTATTTGTTGGTCGGGCTATTGCTGATGCCAGGTTTCTTTCTTTGCAGATAAAATGGACGAGCTTGACCTACTTCTGGATGAGACCACGGTGGACACCAACGTGGAGATTCCCAAAGTCGTGCCGAGGGGCACGCAGAAAAAGAAAGATGATGGGCAAACCTCCTCCACTCGTGTGGAGCCAAAAACCAAACCAAGCTCTTCCAGTGCCGTGAAGATGGTTGATCCGAAGAAGAAGAAGAGGAAAGAGAAAGAAAAGAGTTCCTCCAAAGTTGCATCTCCTAAGGGCCGACAAGGACCTTCTGAGACTGACCACCGTACCACTGACAAGGGCCGAGGAGCTGGGGAGCACCTGGACAAAAAGCAGAAAAATGTGGTAGCACCGACCGAGGAAGTCACCGAGGCTGACTTTGCTGCAGTGGCCAAGGTTTCCAGGTTGGGTGCCGAGGCCATTGAGAAAATGAAGACTGATGTCCTGGTCAACACTCCTACAAATCTCGAAGTTATGTACTCCGAGTCCCAAGCATATAACAATCATTTAGCACGCAAACTTGCCTGGACCCAGCTAGAATTTAAGTATGCACACCGTGAATATGCAAAGTTGTTGGAGAACCGACGGATGCGGGACAAGTGCGACAAGACCCAAGCTGCAGAAAACAAGAAAAAGGCTGCTGAGTAGGTGAAGAAAACAAGAAAAAGGCTCCGAGTCTCCGTAGGGCTGCAGAGTGCTCGTGATGACTTGGCCCGGATGCGCAAAGAAGTCGAGGAGGTGGAGGCCAAATCCCAAGCTCAGGTGAAAGAGATAGAGAAGAAATGACAAGAGCTGAAGAACTCCAATACCGAAATGGCCAAGCTCGGGTACACTCAGTGTCTTTCACAAGTCATGGTGCTTGACCCTGATTTCCCAACGCATCATGTGCACCTCACTCAACGGGTTGAGGACGACAAAATCCTGGCGAAGGATGGGACAATTGTCTACCCTCCCCCTGAGTCCGAGGAGAATGCAGTCGAGGGGGATGCGGATGCAGCTGGCGGCGGAGCTCATACTTCAGAAGAAAACCCAGAGACTCCAAAGGAGAATACAGGGGAGAACTGACCCTTTCGGCCTTTGTTTTTGTAATTTCTTTTCATTGAAGTAATTTCTTTGGGTGGCCGCGGGCATGTTCGGGGCCATCTTGAATTTGTAAGCATAGTTGGGCGCCATCTCCTTTTTCTGGCTTTTAAGTACCTGCATTTGGTTTTAATTTCATTTATCTTTAAGCATAAGTGTATGTTCAGTTGCGTATCTGCAATTGGTTCGTTGTCGCTCGGGCATGAGAGCAAACCAGAGAATAGGGCAAGTGTAGGAACTTAGCCGAGAAAGAAATTAGGAGGCCGAGGCGGCCAGCAGATGAGTGCCAAGGAGGCAAGCTCATTGCCTTTGTAAGATAGGAAGACCGCTGTGGGTCCCCTTCTCCTTCTTCTTAATGAGGCCGACTATGGGCGATCGGCCTTGGTACCAGAGCTTTTTGGGTGCCCGACCTTCACTTTCATCCTACTGAGGCCGCTCTGGGTTATCGACCTTCTTATCGAGGTCGTAAGAGACACTCAGCCTTCTTACCGGAGTCGCGTGAGAAGTCCGGCCTTCTTGTCGGCGTCGCGTAAGATGATCGGCCTTCGGGGCGGAGACCGCGCAATGGGTCTCCTTCCTTCGGCCTCTTGATGGAACTCGTCAGTTTAGGCATCAAGAGGGAAGGCTGGGCTCACGTAAAGTGAAATTGGGAAACCGTTCGACCCCCGACGAAACTCGTCAGTCCGCGCCGGGAGGAAGGGCAAACTGGACGGACTCTCTGGTGGAGTGTTAGACTCAACAAGCCGGAGAGTCGTTGAAGCCTGAAGAGGCTATTGAGCAAGAGCTCGGAAGCGAGATGTTGAAGCCTGAAGATGCTATTCAACAGGAGCTCGGAAGCGAGCTGTTGAAGCCTGAAGAGGCTATTCAGCATCAAAAGGAGTTCGGGGTTGATATGAGTTCTGGAAGGCTGATTAGCCTCCCACTGTGGCTGCCATTGTCCAGTACCTAGATTTTGGAGTCGTTCCTTGGTCAGGGGTACTCAGTTGGATGTTCCAGAGATCATCTGTTGTAGTTCGGTGATTTGGATTTCGGGCTTGATATGCAAAGCTCCGAGCGCTGCCACATCGGGTGGGGGGTACCTGCAAAACACTCCGACGCTCAAGTCAGGATGTGACTGAGTAAGAGCATGTGAATGAGGAAAGAGAGAGAGAGAGAGCTCTAAAGGAATGGAGTGACAAATGAGAGAACGCGTCCCGGGGTAGAGGGACGGACCTCTATATTTATAGAAGGAATGGACGTACCATAGCCGTCGGATCCTGTGGATAGATCTTAGCCGTCGAGCTTGGTAGAACCGGGAGGGCCACATGGGGTCGTGAATGGCACGTTATGGGCCGTCATAATGGGCCGGCCCAATATCCAGCGGGGCCTTGCAGCCCAGGTCGAAACATTTCACATTTTTGTATAAACTTTTAAATTCCTTATTAAAGGTCGAACCCACGGGGATTATGAAAACTTTGTTTAGTTCAGTATGCAAGTATACATAGTCACACAAGAAATTCCTTATTAAAGCTAGTTTAACAAGTTGTTGTTACAAACACTCATTCCTATTAATTATTGATTTCTTAAATGTAACCCATGTCTGCTATTACAAGTCCACCTATTCTAAAGTGATCAATTCCAGAATAAGTAGTGAAAGGATTATTACACAATAATTAAAATGCATACACTACATAAACCACAATTACTTACTTAGAAGTTCATTACAAGGTTATAACATCTCAACTTAAGGGAGTTTAGCTCATATTACTCATAATATAATAGAAAGAATCTGCAAAGAGCATAATCAAATGAGTAATATAACAAAAGAACTCAAAAGGATAGAGATTACACAAATAGGAGATCTTTTGCATGAGTTTCCCAAGTTGAAGTACAAGATGAGTTCCTTACAAGTTTCCTCCAAGTAGAAGTGAAGAGAGTGGTTGTCAACCACCTCCTTACCTTCCTTCTCTTCAGAAACATAAATAAAAACTAAACTAAGCTAGAAATATAGATAAACTAAGTGATCCTTTAAGATTTGGATGAAGGATGATTTGCAAGTGAAGATATGACTTCTATTTATATAAACTGAGATCATTAACCATGGTTAATTTCAGACAACCCATCAAGCAAGTAGGTCAGGTTGGTCGCTTTGCATGAAGTTCACATGGGGTGGTCCAATAAAGAAGTGCCACATGTCCTTAGATAAGTGAGCTTTACAACTTGCTCTTGATCTTTATCGCCGAATTCTGCAAGTGGCTCTGCTCCATATGACTAGGCATGACGTCACAAATCAAGTGTGGAAGCATCAAATTGGTCCTTGGATGTTTTGGTGCAAACTGCTGGTTTTTAGCAGTTGTAGGCAGTGTTGCCACTCTTAGTGTAGGCAGTGTGGGCACTCCTGAAGTAGCTGCACTGAACAAAAACATCAAACCTAACAAGATATGTGTATTTTGCCTAATTCATTATCCTAATCCTTTTGAATCCTTTAAATGTTGTTTCTTAATAACTAAGCTATATTTATATATAAATGTACTTGAAAATAAACAATAACCTAAGTAAAAATAGATGAATAACTCTATATAAAATAGAGTTATCACACCCCCAAACTTAAATTGTTGCTTGTCCTCAAATAACGACACAATAAACAAACACAAGACTTCCATGATAATGAAGTCATCTCAACTCATGCTTTTCTAAAATTTTGTTGGTAGTGCATACTTTGTATGAGCTTTATTTTTCAGGAATTTTTCTAAGCCTTTGCTTTCTTTGAAACATTCAGAGTTATAAAGACTCATTTGTGTGAGTGTGTGTCCCATTGAGTATCAAGTGGTTCCATAACTAAATAAGAATTTTTCTTTAGCTTTTGAAAAATGTGGAACACTTTTGGTCACCTTTAGAGATTTTTCAAGATATAGCTGAGACTAACAATTTCTTCAAGATTTGGGGGACTCTTAAGCACAACAAATGGCTTGTAGTGTTTCAACTTGTTGAGCCAATTGCCTTATTTAGACTTTTGGTGTTTTTGTTGATGCAATGTAGTGAGTGCAAATACATCTTTTTTTAGATTGTGGATACACCTCATTTTGAGTGTAGTTGCTTTTGATGTAGGTGATGTAGGTACACTTAGTGTAGCTACACTGGTAACTCTTTGAGTATTTTGTAGCATACACTGCCCTCCTCACTGACCTCCACATGCATTTTTCTTCTTTTTCTTTTGGTTTGTTTTCTTTTCTTTTTGAACTTTGTTCATTTTTCAAACCAATTACACTTAAGGGACATGTTCAGTGTATATGACTTAGGCAATTGTAGCTTTTTTTGACAACTTTTGACACTTTTGAGAGGTTTTGATACTTATGGCGTGAACTCTCCAAGTTTCTACACTTTGGCCTTTTTATTCATGGAATTTCCCCCAAACTTAATTATTTATGCTCTTCTACATTTTTAGTAAAAATCTAATTTTGACCTTAGTTTTCCAAAAATTCCTTGGCTTTAGATGGCTTTTCCATCTAGCATGATTCTTTTCAAAAACTCAATTTTGTTGTGTCAAAGAATTTATAAAATTGATTATTTCTAGAAAACAAGGCTTTTCTTTTTCCTTTTCATCATTAAAACTTGGCTCAATTGATACACTTTTGAAAATACATTTTTAGAAAAGACAATATGAATTGATCATGCTTCATACTCATTTAAGTCTAATACACACATGATGTACTTACTTTTTCCATGTTAGAAACAATTTGATCATGTCATCACATGCTTTGTTAAGTACATCTAAAAACATGCTAATATTATATATTCACATTTAATCTACTTATTTACATATCAATTAAAACACACATAGCATACATCAGTACTATATTCAAAACATTTGCAAATATAACTTATAATGCATACTTAGTTCAAAACACATAATATTCTCCACTCTCCCCAACTTAAATGTGAGCGGTGTCCCCACTGCTCTAAGTTGAGTAAACAAGGGATCCAAAAGTTGGGAGACATAATCAAAAGTATTTAAAACATAACACATAGTATTTGAACATATAGGTATATAAACATACTATAATATTGAAACAACATAAAAAGTTTCCTTTTACTCTTTCTTTTTGATTCTGGGACTTGCTCTCACTGAGGCATGCTTGGCTTTCTCCTTCTTGGGTTTTGGTTTGGTAGCAGCAACATCAGAAGTAGGCACACTTGGGTCCTCAATTGTGGCTTCAGGCATTTCTGCAACAGGTGTAGCTTGTGTAGGCATTTCAGGTGTGACCTGTGTGGGTACTTCAGGTGTAGGAACACCACTCTGCACTGGAGTTTGTTCAGTTTGTTGCTCAGGTTCCTCTGGTTGTTGCTCTGCTACCTTCTCAGCTTCTTTCTCACCTTCTGAGAGGTAGTTTCCTTCTGAATTGCTTCTTTTGTAGGCTCTCTGACCCTCTCCCTTTGCACCAGATTGTGATTCAACACCCTGGACACCATAGAGTGAACTCATTGTCCACATTTTCTTTGTAGGAGTTGGCTTCATTATTTTCCTTTTGTAGCCTAACATCTCCTTCTTTTCATTCAAAGCCTTCAACACTGCATGGATTGTTTCTGCAGGGCTAGTTGCCATTAGTTTGGATTTCTTCTGTGATGCTCCTGATCAGGTGTGGGCACACCAGCTGCTGCTTTCATAATTTCTGCTTGCTCCACCTTCTCAGAACTTTCTTTGCCTCCTTCTTTCTCAGGCTCTTAAGTGAGTACCTGCAAATTGTCTTTCTCAATATCAAGGTTAGTAGGCTTAAGAATTGGTTTTGTAGTAGTGGTGGGAGAGTTTGTTTGTTGGGTTGGGAATGGTGTAGTTTCTTTGGTGACTTGGGTGGGATTTTTCTGTTTGTGGATTGTTTTCTGGTGGAGGGGTGGGTTGTTTTTCAGTTTGTGGTGTTGGTGTAGGTGACTGGTGAGTGGTGGGGGACTTTTGTGGTGGTGGAGATGAAATGTTGGTTTGAGATGGTGGTGATTGTGGTTGGGTTTGATTGGTTGATTTTTTCTTAATTTCATACTTCTTCCTAGCACTTGCCTCCATGTTATTACTTCCATTATCTTCTTCACTGTCAATATCCTCCATTGACTCAGACTCATCCTCCTCTACATCCTTCGCAATTTCCTTCACAGCTTGTCTTGCCTCCTCATCCTCTTCAGTTTCTTCCTCACTCAATACTTCAATTTCTTCCTCCACTCTTGGTTTCTTACCTTTCTTATCTTTCTGATTGTCTCTCTTCCTCTTTGCTCTCCTCTCTCTTTCTATTGCTACCTCTACCTGCTCTTCCTCTTCTTCTTCATCATCAATAATCCAATCAGGGAACATTGGGGTTTCTAATTCTGCCTCAGAGTCATCCAATTTCAATTTCAGCCCATTCATGTCGTTTCTTCAAAATTTCCACACAGCCTGGAGTTTCTGCATCAAGTGTTCCAACACTTCCTGCTCTGCAGTATTTCTATTTCGAGCAGTCCTCACTCTTTCTTTTACCTCTGCAGACAGACCACTAGGAGGTGTTTTCCTATGGATTTTCTCTAACTCAGTTGCTACTACCCCTTGTTTTTGACATAGTTCAGTGATTAGAGGGAAGTACAAGAATCCAGAACTCTTGGTTTGACATTCTAAAATTTCCTTAGCTATCAATTTCCCTATATCAACATAATCCTCACATAGAATTGAGTCAATGAGAATCAATCTATCTTTGGATAATGTGGATGTGTGTGAGGTGGGGAGAATTGATGCATCATTGAATAGGTGTCAATTTCCTAGTTCAGGAACTAAATCTCCAGTTTTGATTTTAAACTCTGTGTTAGTGATTTTAAACTCTTTCTTTGATTTTAGCCATCTGTTTCTTTCCATAAGTTTCTAATTTTTCTTCAAACTTATTACCATGGTAATTCAGATCATAATGCTTATTGATTCTAGCAGGATCAAAGAAGACCTTTTTACCTCTAACTTTGGAAAAGAAAACAATATTACCTCTTGTGTTCTGAATTCCAGAATAGAACTCACGAACCAACTGCTCAAGTAATAGGCTCTGGTTTGCACAAATCTTTCTGGCAGAAACTTCATGCTCCAAAAATGTTCACACCCAGGCATTACGTCCATAGATGCATGCGCTTCTGATTTTCTTGATTGTGCAGGAGTACCTGCACTGGATGCTTTCTTCGAGGATTTGGAAGCCGATTGTTTCTTCACCATTTTTGAATGAGTAGAGTTTAGGAATTTTTGAAATGAAATTGAAGATGAATTTGGTGTTTGAGAAGATAGAGATGATCGGTTTTACGATTGAGAATGAGAGGGTTAACTTTGTGAGAATGTGAGAGGGTTGTTATGAGATGAAGGTTGAGTTAGTGGGAAGGTTAGTTGGAAACTAGCCGTTAGGTTATGTGGATTTACATGCAAGCCAACACGTGTTATGTTTAGACTTAACAGCGCATCATCCAGCCTCTAATCATGCTTTCCCACTAATTTGATGAGCTGGCAGTTTAAAATTTGTCATCCAAGTCATTTTTCACTTTGCTAAGATATGAACACTAGTGTGGGCAGTGTGGCTACATCAAGTGTGGCAACACGGGCTACTCTGTTGTCATGTTTTTCTACAAAACATTAAATTGAACAAAATAAAGACATTAATTATTTAAAATGACGGGTTGCCTCCCTCAAGCGCTTGTTTTAAGAGTCTTACAGCCTAACTATCTCTTTCTTTAGAGATTTTCAAAATGAGTGGTGACCTTATCTCTCACCACATGCTCTCCATAATACATTTTCACTCTTTGGCCATTGACTTTGAAAGTGGTATCAGTGGCTACATCATACAAATCAACTGCACCATGGGGGTAGATTTTGACTAGTTGAAATGGTCTTGACCATCTTGATCTCAATTTTCCAGGGAACAATTTCAACTTAGAATTGTATAACAGAACCATTCCTCCCTCTTTGAGTTCTCTTCTTTGGATTTTCTTGTCATCCCATTCTTTGGTTTTTGTTTTATAAACTTCTGCATTCTCACAAGAGAATTGCCTAAATTCTTCTAATTCATTAAGCTCTAAAAACCTTTGTTCTCCGGCCTTTTTGAGATCAAAATTTAGCTTTTTGATAGCCCAATATGACTTGTTCTCTAATTCAACAGGGAGATGACATGCTTTGCCATAAACCAACCTATAGGGGGACATACCTAATGGAGTTTTAAATGCAGTTCTATATGCCCATAATGCTTCATCTAAGTGTAAGGACCAATCTTTCCTATTTGATCCAACCATTTTCTCAAGCATTCTTTTTATTTCCCTATTTGAAAGTTCAGCTTGTCCACTGGTTTGTGGGTGATAGGCAGTAGCAATCTTGTGTTTTATTCCATATTTTGCAAGAAGATTTTCAATGAGTTTATTGCAAAAATGTGAGCCTTCATCATTGATGATTGCTCTTGGAGTACCAAATCTTGAAAAAAATATTTCTTTGAAGAAATTTGCTAACTGATTTGGCATCATTATTTGGAAGTGCTACAGCCTCAACCCATTTGGACACATAGTCTACAGCTACTAAGATGTACTCATTGCCAAAATAAGGTGGAAAAGGACCCATGAAATCCATGCCCCAAACATCAAAAAGTTCTATTTCTAAAATATTAGTCCTAGGCATTTCATGTTTATCTGATATATTACCACTTCTTTGACATTTATCACAGGTTTTGACCATATAAAATGCATCTAATAGAGTAGGCCAGAAATTACCTGATTGAAGTACTTTTGCTGCTGTTATTTGGCTTCCAAAGTGACCTCCATATGGTGCAGCATGACAATGCATGAACACTGCTTGTTGTTCTCCTTCAAGAATGCATTTTCTCATGATTTGATCTGGACACATTTTGTATAGATAAGGGTCATCCCAATAGTATTGTTTTACTATATGGAAGAATCTCCTTTTCTGTTGATAGCTCATGTCACTTGGTACTAGGGGTGTTCGCGGTGCGGTTTGGTTCGGTTTTGAGGTAAAAAGGGAACCGAACCGCAAGGTAAAATTACATGCGGTTTGGTTTGGTTCGGTTGGCTTCCTAAAATAAAACCGAACCAAACCAAACCAAACCAATGCGGTTTGGATTGGTTCGGTTGGTTCGGTTTTTTTCAAGACAAAAATAATTTAAAACGAAGTTAAAATTAACTAACATAAAAAAGGCTAACATAAATCTTTAAGAAAAAATCTACTCAAATATATATAGTATATAAATCACTCTCTTTTAATTCTTTAAGATAAATGTTTAAAAGAATTTAAATTAAATATTTTGTTGTAATTTTTAAATATAGCATAACAATATGGATTGTTTGTAAGGGAGTTAAAGAATTAATTGGATTTGGGCTAGTAAGTGAGTGAGAGTTGGGTTGTAGTTGCATTTGGGTTTGTAAGGAATGTTGTAATTCAACAAGCCTTAGTGTTACTTGCGGTTTGGTTTGGTTTGGTTCGGTTTCGAAAATCAAAACCGCGAACCAAACCGAACCGCGCGGTGCAATGAAAAAAAGAACCGAACTAAACCGATCAAAAGCGGTTTTTTGCGGTTTTCGGTTTGGTTTGGTTCGGTTTGCAGTTTCCCTATTGGTTTGGTTCGGTTTTGAACACCCCTACTTGGTACAACTTTGCTCACAAGGAAGTTTACTATGTCTGCATACCAAGGTGTTGATGCATGAGGTGTGGCTACACTGAGTGCAGAAACACTAGCTACATTCATGGTAATTGCTAGCAATTTCTCATCAGGAAAACTTTCCTTGATTTCTTCATTTGTACCTGCATTTTCACTTTCAAGTCTAGAGAGATGATCAGCCACTTGGTTCTCCACCCCCTTCTTGTCTCTAATCTCAAGATCAAATTCTTGAAGGAGGAGAACCCATCTTATTAGCCTTGGTTTTGCATCCTTTTTGGAAATCAAATACTTGATGGTAAAATGGTCAGTGTACACAATTACTTTGGTGCCAACCAAGTATGATCTGAATTTTCTAAAGCATAAACCACTGCTAATAGCTCTTTCTCTGTTACAGTGTAGTTGATTTGAGCCTCAATTAGTGTTTTTCTAGCATAGTATATGGAATGAAACACTTTGTTGTATCTTTGCCCTAGGACTGCTCCTACTGCAAAGTCACTAGCATCACACATAAGTTCAAAAGGCTTACTCCAATCTGGAGTGACAACTAGAGGTGCTGTTACCAATGCTATTTTTAGTTTTTTAAAGGCTTCCATACAAGATTCATCAAAGTTAAATTGCACATCATGTTGCAAAAGCATACACAATGGTTTTGGAAATTTTGAAAAATCTTTGATAAATCTTCTATAGAATCCTGCATGTCCTAAAAAACTTCTAATCCCATTGATTGTTGATGGAGGTGGTAATTTCTCAATTACCTCAATCTTTTGGATATTTTGTGACCAAGCACAATGCCTTCTTTTACCATGAAATGACATTTTTCCCAATTGAGCACTAAATTATTGTCTTCACATCTTTGAAGAATTTTTTCTAAGTTTGACAGACACAATGAGAATGTTTCTCCAAAAACAGAAGAGTCATCCATGAAGACTTCCATTGATTGCTCAATGAAGTCAGAAAAAATTGACATCATGCATCTTTGAAAGGTAGCAGGTGCATTACAAAGTCAAAAAGGCATCCATCTAAATGCAAAGTTGTCATAGGGACAAGTAAAGGTAGTTTTCTGTTGATCCTCAGGTTCAATTGCTATTTGATTGTATCCTGAATAACCATCTAAGAAACAATAGAATTCCTTTCCTGCTAATCTATCTAACATTTGATCTATAAAGAGTAAGGGGAAATGATCTTTCTTGGTGGCCTTATTGAGTTTCCTATAATCCATACAAATTCTCCACCCTGTTACAGTTCTTGTAGGGATTAATTCATTATTCTCATTAGCTATTACTGTTACTCCACCCTTCTTAGGAACACATTGCGCAGGACTAACCCATGAACTATCTGAAATAGGGTAGATAATACCAGCATCTAGCCTTCTATGCTATTTTTAGAATTTTCTTCTAAAATTATCCTATGCATGCATATGGAGGGGCTAATCCCTTTAATATCTGCTATTTTCCAACCTATAGCTCTTTTATGCCTTTTCAAGGTGTTGATTAAATCTAGCTCTTGTTCTAATGATAGATCAGAAGCTATGATTACAGGAAGTGTATTATCTTTACCTAGAAAAACATATTTCAAATGTTTAGGCAATTCTTTCAATTCTAGCTTAGGAGGTTGTTCTACAGAAGGTAAGTTTTCTTTAAGGTTAGGATCTTCCATATTAAGAGATTCATAAGTTCTAGCCCATACCTTAGGTGTAGCTTGTTCCTTTGGCAAAATGCTTTCTTCAATAAATTCCTCTGTAGGCAGTGCAGCTGCATCTGGTGCTAGTGCACTGGCAAGGTGATCATACTGCTTGTGGAACTGCTTCTTTACCAAATGATCAAGAGAAATTGCTGAACACTCTTCACTCTCCTCTATAGGATACTTCAAAGCATTCAAGACATTGAATTTCACCTCTTGATCATTGACTCTCATGGTTAGATCTCCTCTTTGCACATCTATCAGTGTTTTTCCTATTTCCAAGAATGGTCTTCCAAGTATGACAGGTACTTCCTCATCTGCAATGAAATCAAGGATAACAAAATCTGCAGAAAACACAAATTTGTCAACCTGTACTAATATATCCTCAATGATTCCTTTTGGATATGCTATTGATCTATCTGCAAGAGATAGTGTTAGAGTGGTAGGCTTAGCATTTCCAATTCTTATCCTTGTGAAAATAGATTTAGGCATCAAATTGATGCTTGCACCTAAATCACACAATGCTCTTCATGTATAGAATTTACCTATTGAGAAAGGAATTGTAAAGCTACCTGGATCCTTTAGCTTCCTTGGAATTTTGTTCTGTAAAATCATACTACATTCTTTTGACATGACAACAGTTTCAAATTCCCCTAATCTTCTTCTTTTAGAAAGCACATCTTTCATGAATTTAGCATAATTAGGCATTTGTTGAAGTGCTTCTATCAAGGGAACATTGATATGCAATTGTTTTAACACATCTAAAAACTTTGGAGGAGGAGGATATTCAGGAACTAACTTTGGAGTTGGAATTGTATAAGGTGCAGTTACATCAGGTGTTTATGCATCTTGAGAAATTTTTTTATTTTTATTTTTTTCTCCCTTCTCTATACCTTCAAGCTCATATGGTTCTGTTAAATCCTTGCCACTTCTTAAAGAGATGGCTTTGACTTGTTCCCTACCTTGCCTTTGTGAGGTTGAAGCTTCTATGTTTGATGGCAAAGTACCTGTTGGTTTTTGATACAACGCAGTTGCTAATTGCCCCACTTGATTCTCTAGGTTTTTAATAGATGCATCTTGAGCTTGCCTAGCAGTTCTTGTTTCACTGATGAATGATCTAAGAAATCCTTCTAGAGAATTATCATTGGCAGGTGGGTTTGGTCTTTGTTGGTTTTGAGATTGGAATCCAGGAGGAGTAGTTGGTGCAGGTGCACTTGGTGCAGGTGCATTGGAATTGTTCCACCTGAAATTTGGGTGGTTCTTCCATCCTGGATTATAGGTATTAGAGTAAGGTTGCTAGGACACTCTTCATACAGATGGCCTCCCCCACAATAGACACAACTTGTAGTTCCTGGAGAGACTTGTTCTATAGCTGCTGCAGTGTTTGCTTCAGGTGTAGATACACTAGATGTAGGTGCACTAGTGAACTGTTTGATCATGTTGGTTAAAGAGGCTACTTGAGCAGATAGGGCTGATATGTCATTAATTTCATGTACCCCAGAAGCATTCTTTTGGACACTTACCCTCTCAGTAGGCCAACTAGAACCATTTGTAGCAATTTTATCAATGAGATCACATGCTTTATTATAAGACATATTCAAAAGAACACCACCAGCTGATGCATCAAGCATTACTCTAGTTTGGGGTTCTAGACCATTATAAAAAGTTTCCATTTGTATAATGACAGGTAAACCATGATGTGGACATTTTCTTAAAAGCTCTTTCCATCTTTCCCATTCTTCAAACAATGATTCAAATTCTTTTTGCCTTAAAGACGTAATATCATGTCTCATCCTAGCATTTTTAACTGGAGGAAAATATTTACTTAAGAATTTTTCAGCTAGCTCATTCCATGTATGAATAGAATTAGGCTCCAAAGAGTTTAGCCATGATTAGCCCTATCTTTCAATGAATATGGAAATAACTTAAGTCTAACTGCATCCTCACTAATACCAGGTATGATAAAGTTACTACAAACTTCTATGAATTGCTTTAAATGCTCATGGGGGTCCTCATGTGGAGATCCACCAAATTGACCAATTGTTTGTAACATTTGAAACATCATAGGTTTAAATTAAAAATGAGCAGCATTAATATGAGGTCTAGCAATGCTAGTTTGTATATGTTGCTGATCATATTGGGCACAATCCCTCATAGGCCTATCCCTATCATTTATCATACCTATTGGTCCCATTTGAATGAACTGTTGTCTGTGATCTTCCTCACCTTCAGGTTGTTGATGTTGAGAATTAGGTCCTCCTCTCATTGAGATATTTTCACTGTGGTGAGACATATTTCTGCAGCCTTGTTGTCTTTGTCTTTGTTGTCTTAGCAATCTCCTAAATCTTCTCTCAATTTCTGGATCACAATCAAATTCTGGTGATCTATTTATGGGCATAAACTAGTGTTTCTACACTGAGTGTACCTGCACTAAGTGTTTCTGCAAAGAAAACAGAATACCAGTAGAACTACTATATAATAAAACACTAAATTAACAATCTAAACAACAATACTATAATCCCTGACAACGGCGCCAAAAACTTCGTGTGGCAAAATAGTATGCAAGTATACATAGTCACACAAGTAATATAATGATAAGAAAAGGTTGAACCCATAGGGATTATGAAAACTTTGTTTAGTTCAGAGTGTAAACTTAGTATGTCTACACTATGCACAATTGGTTGGAGTGTTCAAAGTGAATAATAACAATATGAACAATGAAAATGTGTAAGGAATCAGTGAGATAAAGTAGTTGAGATGTTTTCACCAAGTAAATCACTTCTATGTGTTTTAGTGGAGTATGCAGTGTAGGTACACTGAGTGCAGCTACATGAGTGTGTGCCATTCAACACTTTCTTCAGAGTTTCATTACAAGCTTCCTATGTCTAGGCATGCTAAATAGGTTCACTCTTGCCTCGTAATCTCCCACTGTATCACCCTAAGAACTATGTTATCCTATGTCTAGGACTTAACATGGTTTTAACAAGCAATTCCTTATTAAAGCTTGTTTAACAAGTTGTTGTTACAAACACTCATTCCTATTAATTCTTGATTTCTTAAATGTAACCTATGTCTGCTGTTACAAGTCCACCTATTCTAAAGTGATCAATTCCAGAATAAGTATTGAAAGGACTATTACACAATAATTAAAATGCATACACTACATAAACCACAATTACTTAATTAGAAGTTCATTACAAGGTTATAACATCTCAACTTAAGGGAGTTTAGCTCATATTACTAATAATATAATAGAAAAATTTTGCAAAGAGCATAATCAAATGAGTAATATAACAAAAGAACTCAAAAGGATAGATATTACACAAATAGGAGATCTTTTGCATGAGTTTCCCAAGTTGAAGTACAAGATGAGTTCCTTACACAAGTTTCCTCCAAGTAGAAGTGAAGGGAGTGGTTGTCAAGCACCTCCTTACCTTCCTTCTCTTCAGAAACATAAATAAAAACTAAACTAAGCTAGAAATATAGATAAACTAAGTGATCCTTTAAGATTTGGATGAATCATGATTTGCAAGTGAAGATATGGCTTCTATTTATAGGCAAGAGAGCTTTCCTCCCTTGGGGGGGTTGCTTTGGCGCGAAATATCAACTGAGATCATTAACCATGGTTACTTTCAGACAACCCATCAAGCAAGTAGCTCAGGTTGGTCGCTTTGCATGAAGTTCACATGGGGTGGTCCATTAAAGAAGTGCCACATGTCCTTAAATAAGTGAGCTTTACAACTTGCTCTTGATCTTTATCAGCGAATTCTACAAGTGGCTCTGCTCCATATGACTAGGCATGACATCACAAATCAAGTGTGGAACCATCAAATTGGTCCTTCGATGTTTTGGTACAAACAGCTGGTTTTTAGCTGGTGTAGGCAGTGTTGCCACTCTTAGTGTAGGCAGTGTGGGCACTCCTGAAGTGGCTGCACTGAACAAAAACATCAAACCTAACAAGATATGTGTATTTTGCCTAATTCATTATCCTAATCCTTTTGACTCCTTAAAATGTTGTTTCTTAATAACTAAGCTATATTTATATATAAATGTACTTGAAAAATAAATAATAACCTAAGTAAAAATAGATGAATAACTCTATATAAAATAGAGTTATCACTAGACCTCTAGGGCCCAAAGCCCAATAATATGGAGAAACCTAAGTAGGCCACAAAGGGAGATATTTTTCCTCTTATCCTTGTTTTTGGTTGTATATATTTTTCTCGTTATCACTCATGAGTCTACACACAAAAATCAAAATTCATATAGCATTTCATGCATAAAAAATATCATAATGCATTTCATGCATGAAAAAAGCATAAAAAAAATCATATTGCATGAAAGACATAAAAAAAATCATGTTGCATTTGTAATAAGAAGTTCGTTTGATAGGATTCACTGTGTGTCATTAAAAAATATAAATTCATTTGTATCCCATAAGACTTTAGAAAAAAATTGCATGTAGTGCATATTTTCATTTCATTGTCAGTCATCATACTCATTTGTCAAGAAAACATTTATCATAAAAAATTTCCATATTTCATTTTTTCTTCATGAGTAAATAAACAAAGCACATAGCATATTCCCTTCAAAAAGGAGCAAAAAAAAATTGCATTGCATTTTTTGCATAAAACAATGAAGAATAAACATGTCAAAACAAATGCATATTACATCTTAGGATGAATGCTTGCATACATATAATGCATTTCATAACATATTGGTTTTTTTGACTCATTCTTATGTAGCATAATCGTTTTTCTCTTTAAAGAAAATCAATAAAAAAAGAAAGAGTTTTGAAGTCATTAAGTCTTCATTCATGCTAAATTTTTTGTGCTTGCGTGAAAGTGGATACCAATCAAGCTTAGACTCATGGAATTGGAGCCTTCTCTTGAAAGTTGTTGGGAAGATTTGCCAGTTGCGGAGTAGAGAAGTAAGGTGAGAGGAAAGATATCATGGGGCACTATACTGGGGCATATTGTGAAAGATGAAAAAAAAAGGGAGACATAAGGTTGCCAATAAGTTCTCGGATAAATAAATAAAAGAGTGGGAAAAGACGATTGTCATTAGCGCTTGTTTAGTCATGTAAGCTTGAAACCAAGTTAACTTAGTTGAAGCTTTACACTAATGGATTTGCATGGATTTAAAAACCTACTTCCATCATCTCTCACCCAAGCTCCCTTAAAATACTGACCCCTTTTCGAGTTCTTGCCTTAATTCTTTAAGCCCTTTCGGTTGTATCATTCAAGGATGAACCAGTGAGCATATATTAGATTTTGAAGGTCCATTTCCTAAAACAAAAAAAAATGAAAGCAACGAAAAAATGAAAAGAAATAAAGAGCAAAGAATGGGTAAAAGAGTGAATGTTATTTTGAAATTAAAATTTTGAAAATGTGGAATCATGATTACAAATGAAGAGTGATCATTTTCTCTATCCCAAAAACAAACCCTTGTTGTCCCATTTGAGCTTGTAATTTCCTTTCACTTAACCCTGGACAAGGATCGACCCTACAATGATATTTAGTGCATTTAGATTTCCAAAGATAGAGAATCAACTAGATAATGGATGGAAAAAAAGAGAAAAAAATATGAAGTCCGCAAGACTGAAAGCCTGTATGGTCAGTGTTGGCAAAAAATTAGGGCGCAAAAAAAATTATGAAAAAACAGAGAAGTGAAAAAAGTCAAAAAAAATGTGAATTGATGGGTTTTATGAGAAGATGTGAGGTTTGAGAAACACAATAGGAATCCGAATGCACTAAAGATCCTTGATCCATTCCCATAACCCGTCTAAAAAAAGAATGAAAAAAAGAGAATGAGACCCGCTAGACTGAAAACCTATCAAGGCAGTCTAGGAAAAAATTAGGGTAAAGAGAATAAATAATAAATAAAAAAAATGAAGCCCGCTAGACTGAAAACCTACAAAGGCAGTCTAGGCAAGAAATAGGGCACAAAAGGAAAATGAGAAGTTTATGTAGTTCACTAGAAAAAATTCTCCTACTTATGCCAAATAACAGTGTACATTGGGGCAATTTGTAAGGGAGGTAAACTTGAGAGTCTCGAGAATCCCCACACTGGGGCAAAATTTTGTCAAAACCTTTATGAGCCAAATGTTTCTTGCTACACCATGTAGTATTCTCTTAGGGCAATGACTTTCACTAGAATGAGGCCGAAGTATTACCTTGCCCTACATCAATCATACTTTTTTGCCATATGAGTGCAATCTTATGAGCACCAACTTTTACTAATACTGGGGAAAAACCTGTGCAACACCCATCATGATTCAAAACTTTCTTTCCACACCTGGGTTGTTTCTCTTGAAGAAAGTCTGTCGCCACACAGAAGCAAAAAGTTGTGCAATACTATTCATGATTCAAAACTTTGTTTAGTACACCAATGTACCATTCTGTTGGGGAAATGCCTTCTACCAACACCAGAGCAAAAACATAGTTGCATGACCCTTGATGAGTCAGATTTTGCTTGGTATGTTTGGTAGTCTTCTCTCTGTGATAAAACCCAATTCTTAGCCAATTTCCAACAAGTCAGGTACCTCAAGTAAATGGAATGCCCAATAACTCAAGGTTTCCATAATACCTTTTTCCCTACCATCTTGTGTCGCCTTTGTCCTCCCTATGTTTTCTCTCTAAAAATATCCTCCACTTCCAAATCAAAAATCTAGAAACACAAAATCATAGCTCTCAAATACCCATGAATCCATGCATGTTCATTAAGTAATGCTTCAGTAATAGTCAACTGGGAATCAGTGATGTGATTTAAGAGAGCTAATGACAATCAGAAAGATAAAAAAAGAGAAGGTCAATTTTGAGGGTGTTTTGCTTTGAAAGGTGAGGAGTGATCAAGAAGGAAAAATGGTCTAAGAAAGGTAGCTCAGAGGAGGATAACTGCTCATTTGAGGACAAGTTTGATTGGTTTCAATTGAAGCATGCACAAAGAAGAGAAAAAGAAGAAAATGCTTTTAGTGAATCTAACTTTCATTACACGTGCACTCAAGACTCATGTATATAATTCATGCATTTCATGTCATAGTTTGCATACATTTCATCCATGCATTCAACTTTATGACCAGAAGAATACATTTGCGTTCAGTAGTTTGTAAATAAAGTAATAAAAACGAGTCATCCAAAGCAAGACGTGCATTGCATCTTCTATACTTCGTGCTAACGGTTCAGCCCTAACACTTCTTTCCTGCTATCGGTTCAGCCCTGACATTTCTCGACTAAACTTTATGCTATCGGTCAGCCCTGGCATTTCTCTTCTCAACTTCGTGCTATCGGTTCAGCCCAAGCACTTCTTTCATGCTACTGGTTCAGCCCTGGCATTTGTCTTCTAAACTTCATGCTATCGGTTCAGCCCTGGCACTTCATTCATGCTAGCGGATCATCCCTGGCATTTCTATTATAAATTTCTTTCTATCGGTTCAGCTCTGGCACTTCTTTCATGCTATCGGTTCAGCCCTGGCATTTCTCTTCTCAACTTCGTGCTATCAGTCCTGACCTGGACTGTTTTACTTTCATGCTATCGGTCTTCCCTTGTCATTTGTCTTTACTTTTTGTGCTATCAGTCTTGTCCTGGCACTATTTTACTTTCATGCTATCGGTCCTCCCTGGCATTTGTCTTTAATTTTCGTGCTATCGGTCCTGCCCTGTCACTGCTTTACTTTCGTGCTATCGGTCCTGCCCTTGCATTTGTCTTTAATTTTCATGCTATCGGTCCTGCCTTGGCATTTGTCTTTAATTTGCATGCTATCGGTCTTGCCCTGGCATTGTCGTTTATTTTCGTGCTTTCGGTCTTGCCCTGACACTGTTCTACTTTGATGCTATCGATCTCGCCCCGACATCGTCTCTATTGTAATATAGCCTTGACATCGTCCTTTTTAAGTTTCGTGGTTTTCGGTTCACTTCGACAAGGTGCATATTTCACCGGTTAAAATTGAGGTTCATATCTGTACTTATCTCTTACTTTGATAATAAAACAGAACATGGTTTTGTGTATTATATCGTAAGAGAGTAAGCAAAGAGGGGCAACTGTGAACACTCAATTTTTACCGATATTTTAACTTTTTTCGAAAAGATAATCGCTTTTTGTGTATTTTCGAGTTTTAGTGTTAAATTCATTGTTTTACTCGCATTTGTCACTTTCGCGTTATTTTTACTCTTTTTTAGTAAAAAAAAATTAAAAAATGCTAATTCAAAAAATTACAAAAAATAGTAGATTTATTTAATTGTTTAGTTACAATGTTTTTTTTGACAATAATCCAAAAAAAAAAAACTAAACACAAAATTAACAAAAAAAAAATATAAAAAAACCATAAAAGATCAGCTTCAACAGATTCAGGGTCAGGAAGTAGCAGAAGCTGATTTAGGCCTAGTCTTCTCAGCAGATCCAAAGCCCAGATCTGCAAGTCATATTCAAAACCCAGTCAACAGCATTAATGGCTAAAACTTCAAAATTAACTATAAAAACAGGACAAGCCATCAGTCTTGACAGAGGAGGTTTCGACAATAACCTCTTTCTCTCCGAACCATTTCATTTTTTTAGTCGTTTGTCATTAATTTTTTTTTCATAGGGATCAGATCTGAAAGTGGCACATCGGTGGCGGTGGTTATCACTGTGGCGGCGTTCTGGCTAGGTCCTCGTTGTCACGGTGTCCCCCACAATCATCAGATCTGATCATAAATAAGAATAATAATAATAATAGGAGTAGATCTAGTCCTCTGGCAACCGTCCGTGGTGGTCCTGGCTCCGTTGTTAGGGGTCGCAGCAACCTTAAAAACACCACAGTCAGGAGTGTAAAAAAGGAGAGGAGAGGATGAAGATCCAAAGAGAAGGAAGTAGTTGCAGGCACCAAAGCAGAAACCTTTTTATTGAAGCTGGAAAAACAGGTTAGTTTTTAAGAGCTGTTTGAATCTAAAATTGTAGAAAAGCTTGTTTTTTTTTGTTTTGTTTTTTGTTTTATTATAGATATGTACCATACATGCTTAGAATATGTATCAATTAGGATTAAGAATAGATCCGTAAAAAAGGGGGGAAATCGAAAAATAAGAAATAAGACTCACCTCCGAACTCCGGCCACCACAGACGGTGGTCGTCCGCCCGTCGCCGCCACCATTCTCTTCCTTTCTTACCCCTATTCTACTCATTCATACCCCCTCTTTATTATCATTTATTTAAAATTAATGCACCATCTTTATTATCATTAATGTACCATCTTTATTATTATTTATTTGAAATTAATGCACCATATTTTCTTCCTTTTTTAATTAACAATTATTTGTTTTAGTCAAAGGCGACATGTGATTTTTTTTTGTTGAAACCATCGACCCCTTCGCCACATTGTTATTACTTTTTTAAAAAAAATTTAAATCCTTATCTCTTTTTTTCTTTTTCGTTTTTGTGTTATTTATTTATATGATATTTTATGCCTTTTGCATCAAAGGAAGTATATGCCTTTCTTTCTAAAAAAATAATAATTAGGCTTTGATCGTGATGTACATCTTATCAAACCCACAATACTGGTTTAAGAGACCCGAGTTGTACAACTAGGTCCTAAACCCCTTCAAATTCAAAACCAAATAACAAATTAACGTTTTCTGAAAATCACCAATCAGTTTATTTTTATGTAGCACCTATTTTCTTAATAATACCAAAAAATTGGGATTGACCAAGATGTATATCTTTCAATTCTGGTTTAAGAGACTCGAGTTGTACAACTTAGATCTTAAACCCTTCAAAATTAAAATCAACCAACCAATAAGTTTTTTCAGGAAGAACTATGTGACTTTTGAGTCCCTTATTTCACCGGAGAGTACATAGGAGCGGGGCTTCCCTGTAAAGTCAAAAACTAAATTTTCTCAATTTAGTCTTTTTCAATCTTCTCGTAAATAACTATCTTCTTTTTCTACCAAATTCTATTAAATCTTATTTTTGGGTAACCAAATAATTAAACGACTTGTTAATTATTGCACAAATCAAATTTAGGGTAACTGTCTTAGACAAATGTGTTAGGGGTGCAGTGAAATTAGGTTTTCACCCCTTCCCTACGCATAACTGATTCCCCTATCCGACCTAGTTACGGAGACCAATAACTCTTAGGTTATGTTTTTCTCAATTTTCCTATTTTTAATAAACTGGGTGGCAACTCCTAAAATTATTATATTTGAGACGTTTGCATCAAGATACCAGTCAAAATTGAATGAAAAATACTTGTCAAATGGGTAATTTATTATATAAAGGGACAACATTCGGTATTAGTTTTTGGTCTAATATTAATATAATATATGCTAATATGACTCTTCATATTGATTTCTTTTCTTTATAACCTCAAAACATGATAAGTTTTTTTTCTTTTACATTTTCGGCTGAAGTTCAACTCTGCAATATGAGACTTATAATTATGAAGAGAAGTTGTTTTGTTGCAACTTACCATTTAGTTAATTTTGTTGTTAGAATCTATGTTTTTTTTCTTAAAAGGTAGAGATATTTTTTTGATAACACAATATTGAATAATAGAATCACTAAAGAACTTATACATACAATCCACCATAAATAAATATAACTAAATAAAAAGAGACACAAGTGACAGTTAGCGTGTCACCCCAAATCAAAATTAAAAATCAAAATGTTTAATAATAAAATATTTAAGAAGTAATAATTTGTTATATAAATTCTATTTAAGACTAATTAAATATTTTGCAGAACAACTTTACTTCTTCATATACGTGTCTTAAACTAATGCGTAACCCCAAACGTAAAATCAAAAATACCAAATAATGATGTTAATATCAATTTGCATTGTTTCTTTTCTTTCTTTCGCAAAGTTTCCTACCAAAAATATAATTTACTTAAATATTTCGTTCATCTTCCTTTACTTCAGTCTAATTATATACTTTTTTCACATCTCTTTTAATTAAAATCAAATAATTAATGACTTGTTGTATAAATGGAAAAATATATTCTTTTGTTAACCTTCTATACTCGTTCATATATACACGAATCTTACAACATATCTATAACCCTTAACTTCAAATGATAAATCCTGAGTGATGACATTAATTTTAGTGTACATTGTGTCTTTCCTTGTTTCATAAAATTTCCTAAAAAAAAGCTTACCTAAAATCTTTCATTCATCTCTCTTTGCCTCAATTTACACATATTGCAAGTTGCCTCGTAACTATATAAAATGCTAGTACATGAATTTTTTTATGTATGTCATCAAATCTAACAAACAAAATTTTGCAACTTTAGGTTACAATTAATTGTTTATTGGATATGGTTGATCGCTACAATAACGGTGAAGTTGAAGATGAAGATGAAGGTGGAGATGGAGGTATTCTCAAAATCAAATCAATGAAGTACCAAAGGTATGCCACAACACTAAATTCTCAACATGATTTATAATTATTCTCAAAGTACACATACCAACAGGCATTGACAGGTTATTAGTTAGAATTGAATCATAATGAGCTACTATAAACTATAGTGTTTTATACCGATTTTCCTGCAAAAATATTTTGCAATATGAAAGGTAGAATTATGGGCATTAAAGATTCTCTAAAATATGGAATCAATCCTATACTTGAAAAGTTAGGAACAAAAAAGTTACTGAAACAACTTGATATGATATTGAAAAGAGAAGATATATTTTAGGTCAAGAAATCTTGTAGGTATCAGAATGTCAGTAGAGAGATCTTCAGTAAACAAAACTTCCAGAGAATGTGTTAGAAAACTTCTTTCACTTTCCCTTTAATCATATTTTTTTATGTATTTCTTTGAGGTACTATTTCCAAACAAATCAACCAACTCAAATGATATTAGTCCCAAAGTAAATCAAATTATATTTGAAGTTCTTGAATGTGTATTTTATGTGACTTAAATCCCATTTAGGGACTAAAATTGAATAAAAAATACTTGTCAACTGGGTAATTTATTATATAAAGTGTCTACATTCGGTATTAGTTTATGGTCTAATATTAAAAAAATATATGCTAATATGACTTTTCATATAGCTTTCTTTACTTTATAAACTCAAAACATTTTTTTTACATTTTGGGCTAAAGTCCAACACTGCAATATGAGACTTATAATTCTGAAGAGAAGTTGTTTTGTAGCAACTTACCATTTTGTTAATTTTGTTGTTAGGATCTATGTTTTTTTTCCTAATTAGATACCCGCGCAAGGAGATATTTGTGGAGAATGATGTTAAGATGAAGAGAATAGTCTATAAGAAAAATGAATAAGTGGACAGAATCAGCAACTTACCTAGTTCCCTATTGTTAAATACTATGGAATTTTTTACCACTAGGGAAGTTGTTAAGACCAGAGTCTTATTCAAGACATGAAAGGATATGAGTGCACACTACTAATGCTTTTCAGCCAATTCTTCAATGTCTCTATAGTTTTGGGAATAAGGTTATGACCCTCAAATCGATGGTTGTTTTTTCAAGGAACTCCAAATTTTGTCCAAGAGTTGGTTATTGCTAGAAGTAAGTTCACCCCCATAAGCAAATGATTTCAACTTAGGAGTTGATATCTGAACTTTGATAGGGTCACAAACAAGCTTGAAAATCCCATGGTTATATTTGCAAATTTATCACTAGACACACATAGGACTTTCTCTTTTCCTTTTTGTAGTTCACAATTGTGAAGAACTAAATCACTCAAATTTTGCACCTTGAAAATGGCTCAACAAAATCTTTATCATCACTTGAAGTAAATGTGACATACATCAAACAACATTTTACCAATTCAGGAAGGTTTAGAGTTTCTGAAAATTAATGTATGTCCTTATTTTATAAAGTGAAAAGTCAACATATTTTAGACAATGTCAAAAACAAATTGGGTAAAAAAACGCATTTTTTCAAATACCACGTCTTCAACCATAACTCTCGGTGCTACAGAGAATGTTGGCTGAGACTTCTAGTTGAAGACATGGTAATTGCAAAAAAACAAATATGGTTTTTTTCCACCCAATACTGTTTTGTCATTTTCTAAAGTATATTGACTTTTCACTTAATAAAATGAGGACATACATAAAATATCCAGCAACTCCAAACCTTCATGAATTGGTAAAATGTTGTTTCAAGTGTGTCCCATTTACTTCAAGTGATGACAAAGATTTTGTTGAGCAATTTTCAAGGTGCAAAAAGTTGAGTGATTTAGTTTTTCACAATTGTGAACTACAAAAAGGATAAGAGAAAATCCTATGTGTATCTGGTGATAAATTTGCTAATATAACCATGGGATTTGCAAGCTTGTTTGTGACCCCATCAAACTTCAGATATCAACTCCCAAGATGAAACCGTTTGCTTATGGGGGTGAACTAACTTCTAGCAATCACCAACTATTTGAGCATAATTTGGAGTTCCTTGAAGAAACAACCATCGATGTTTGGTGCCATAACCTTATTCCCAAAACTATAGAGACCTTCAAGAATTGGCTGAAAAGAATTAGTAATGTGAACTCATATCCTTTCAAGTCTTTGATAGGACTCTAGTCTTAACAACTACTCTTTAGAGACCTTCAAGAATTGGCTGAAAAGAATTTCCATATATAATATTTAATAATAGTTTCTGATTCTGTCTACTTGTTCATTTATCTTTATAGACTCTTCTCTTTATCTTTACACCCGTCTCCACAAATATCTCCTTGCACAGGCATCTAATCTGTAAAACTTTCTAACAACAAAATTGACGAAATGGCAAGTTGCAACAAAACAACTACTCTTTAGAATTATTAGTCTCATAAAGTAAAGAAAGCTATATGAACTCATATTATCATATAAAATTTTAATATTAGTGTATAAAGTAACACCGAAAGTAGACACTTTATATGAAGAATCAATTGGTTTGCAAAATAGATATTATAGGATTAAATAGCATTTGTATAAAAATTTATTGCTTATTAATTTTTTTATTACTAAACGTATTAATTATATGTTTAGATTGTGGCAAAGGGAGATGAGTGAAAAATGTCACGTCAATCATATTTTATGGTAGAAAACTTTACGAAAGAACAGAAAGAAATTATGTGCATTATAGTTCGTACATTTACTTGGGATCACCATTTTAAGTAACGAGTTCCAAATTAGTTAAAATATAAGTATATGAAATTGGTTTTTCCTAAAAGGTTAAGATATTTTATTGGTATCACAATATTGAATAATAGAATTACTAAAGAACTTATACATACAATCCACCATAAATAAATATAACTAAAAAAAAGGACTCAACTGTTAAATAGTTAGCATGTCACCCCAAATCAAAATATTTAATAAGTAATAATTTGTTATATAAATGCTATTTAATACTAATTATATATTCTGCAGAACAACTGTAGTTCTTTGTATACGTGTCTTAAACTAATGCGTAACCTCTAACGTAAAATCAAAAATACCAAATAATGATGTTAATATTAATTTGCATTGTTTCTTTTCTTTCTTTCGCAAAATTTCCTGCCAAAAATATAATTTACTTAAATATTTCATTCATCTCCCTTTACTTCACTCTAATTATATATTTTTCACATCTCTTTTAATTAAAATTAAATAATTAATGGCTTCTTGTATAAATGGATAAATATATTCTTCTGTTAACCTTCTATACTCGTACATACACGAATCTTACAACATATCTATAACCCTTTAACTTCAAATGATAAATCTCGAGTGATGACATTAATTTTAGTGTACATTGTGTCTTTCCTTTTTTCATAAAATTTCCTAAAAAAAAATGCTTACCTAAAACCTTTCATTCATCTCCCTTTGCCTCAATTTACACTTGCCTCGTAACTATATAAAATGCTAGTACATGAAATTTTTTATGTATGTCATCAAATCTATAACAAAACAATATTTTCAACTTTATGATACAATTAATTGTTTTATGGATATGGTTGATCGCAACAATAACGGTGAAGATGAAGATGAAGATGAAGGTGGAGAAGGAGGTATTCTCAAATCAAATCAACGAAGTACCAAAGGTATGCCACAACACTAAATTCTCAACATGATTTATAATTATTCTCAAAGTACACATACCAACATGCATAGTTAGAATTGAATCATAATGAGCTACTATAAATTATATTATTTTATACCGATTTTCCTGCAAAAATATTTTGCAATATGAAAGGTAGAATTATGGGCATTAAAAATTCTCTAAAATATGGAATCAATCCTATACTTGAAAAGTTAGGAACAAAAGTAACAGAAACAACTTGATATGTTTCAAGGTGTAGTGTATGCTTGCATTTCAGAGTTTTATGATCATTGCCTTTTTGACAATTAAAGCTTGGTTATATTTCAATTTGCTCTTATTAGCAAAAGTTTTCACTGTTTGCATAATTACAAGGTTTTAGTGATATTATTTTTGATAGAATAGAAGGCAAACTCACTTTTGCAAAGGTGACACTTTTGTAGTTATTAGTGAAAGCATTAAATATTATATCAAACCAACCAGACCCATATATATATTGGACTTATAATTATATGCAGGTGAAGTGAATGGCAATCTCAACATGTTGAAAGTGTTAGAAAGAAGGATGTTATAGGCCATCACCAGCCAATAAGGATTTGGGATTCTTTGAAGGTAAGGGAGTACTGTGAGACTTACTTTAGAGATAAAATGAATTAAGCAGTTATAGTCGATCATTAAGTCAAATATTCAAATATTAATGACTATATTTTGTTACATATGCCTTATATTTTGTACAGTTGAGGGTGCGTGCATCCCTTCTTCTAGAAAGCGCTTTTAAAGACTATATGTTAAAGACGTAAATAGTTAATTGTAAATTACCAAACAATAGTGCTTGTTAAAGGAAGCGCTATCAAACGCCTAGTTATTATAGTGTTTCCTAAACGCTATAATAGGACTGAAAGCTACTATAACGGTCAGTTTTATAGCACTTTTAAGCGCTATTAAAGGTAAAAAGTGCTATAAAAGGTGTTTTTTGGCGTATTGGTCGTTTGTATTTAAAAAAATTCTTTTTTGTTTCAAAGGGATCAGATCTGAAAGTGGCACACTGGAGGCGGTGGTTATTATTGTGGAGGCATTCTGGCTAGGCCGTCGTTGTCACGGTATCCCCCACAGTCATCAGATCTGATCAGAACATAGCTATTTTGGATACTTCTTCTACGGGGCAGCCCTCGAGGCTATGAATGTCTGACTGCCACTGAACTCCTTCCAACAGCATGTGTTGAGGTATTTGAGGGAAGTGTCGTCGCAACTGATGTCGAACTGCTGGGGCTTCCTGAGGGGATTTGAACTGACCATGAGGTACCTCGGGAGAACCAAGTGCCAGAGTCTTCTTTGCCCTCTTTACCATAACTCGTAAAACCGAACCTTACGCCGGGGGCAATAGGTATGGACACATAGGATTCAAGAACAAGTCGGACCGATCGTATTTCTTTCCGGCGAATGACTCAAACCGCAACTTCAAGGAAAACTTTATCTTCGTGCAAGCAGTGAACAAGGAGGCGAAGAACTCCATTGCCGAGATGGCAAGTGGAACCTTGTTGAAGCCCCACTTTCCGTTTAGCTGGAGACGTGCTCATCACTTTACTGGAGAGGGAAATGTGATAACTAATGCCGACTACCTGGTGGATCCGAGCGATTTGGAAGGGTACGACAAGGAGTCATTCCGATTGATGGATGACTGGAGCAAGAAGCTGGCCGAGAAGAACTTGAAGTTTAACCGCGACAGCATGTTTCATGCGTTGGCCAAGTCCAAGAAGGAATTGCGAGATTATTTTGACAAACGTAGACTTTGTACTTGTATTTATGTTATTTTTGTTTGTTGGTCGGGCTATTGCTGATGCCAGGTTTCTTTCTTTGCAGATAAAATGGACGAGCTTGACCTACTCCTGGATGAGACCACGGTGGACACCAACGTGGAGATTCCCAAAGTCGTGCTGAGGGGCACGCAGAAAAAGAAAGATGATGGGAAAACCTCCTCCACTCGTGTGGAGCCAAAAACCAAACCAAGCTCTTCTAGTGCCGTGAAGATGGTTGATCCGAAGAAGAAGAAGAGGAAAGAGCAAGAAAAGAGTTCCTCCAAAGCTGCATCTCCTATGGGCCGACAAGGACCTTCTGAGACTGACCACCGTAGCACCGACAAGAGCCGAGGAGCTGGGGAGCACCTGGACAAAAAGCAGAAAAATGTGGTAGCACCGACCGAGGAAGTCATAGAGGCCGACTTTTCTGCAGTGGCCAAGGTGGGTGCCGAGGCCATTGAGAAAATGAAGACTGTTGTCCTGGTCAACACTCCTGCAAATCTCGAAGTTATGTACTCCGAGTCCGAAGCATATAACAATCATTTAGCATGAAAACTTGCCTGGACCCAGCTAGAATTTAAGTATGCACGCCGTGAATATGCAAAGTTGCTGGAGAACCGACGGATGCGGGAGGAGTGACAAGAACTCCGAGTTGCTGAATCGGTTGATCGCCACTGAGACCCAAGCTGCAGAAAACAAGAAAAAGGCTGCTGAGTAGGTGGAGAAAACAAGAAAAAGGCTCCAAGTCTCCGCAGGGCTGCAGAGTGCTCGGGATGACTTGGCCCGGGTGCGCAAAGAAGTCGAGGAGGTGGAGGCCAAATCCCAAGCTTAGGTGAAAGAGATAGAGAAGAAATGCCAAGAGCTGAAGAACTCCAATGCCAAAATGGCCAAGCTCGGGTATACTCGGTGTCTTTCACAATTCATGGTGCTTGACCCTGATTTCCCAACGCATCATGTGCACCTCACTCAACGGGTTGAGGACGAAAAAATCCTGGCGAAGGATGGGACAGTTGTCTACCCTCCCCTGAGTCCAAGGATAATGCAATGAGGGGATGCGAGATCAAATGGCGGCATGCGAGCTCATACTCGTAAGAAAACCCATAGACTCCAAAGGAGAATACAGGGGAGAACTGACCCTTTCGGCCTTTGTTTTTGTAATTTCTTTTCATTAAAGTAATTTTTTTGGGTGGCGTCGGGCATGTCCGGGGCCATCTTGAATTTGTAAGCACAATTGGGCGCCATCCCTTTTTTCTGGCTTTTAAGTACCTGCATTTGGTTTTAATTTCATTTATCTTTAAGCATAAGTGTATGTTCAGTTGCGTACCTGCGATTGGTTCGTTGTCGCTCGGGCATGAGAGCGAACCAGAGAATAGGGAAAGTGTAGGAACTTAGCCGAGAAAGAAATTAGGAGGCCGAGGCGGCCAGTAGATGAGTGCCAAGGAGGCAGGCTCATTGCCTTTGTAAGATAGGAAGACCGTTGTGGGTCTCCTTCTCCTTCTTCTTAATGATCCTACTGAGGCCGCTCTGAGCTTAACGACCTTCTTATCGAGGTCGTAAGAGACACTCGGCCTTCTTACCGGAGTCGCATGAGATGTCCGGCCTTCTTGTCGGCGTCGCGTAAGATGACCGGCCTTCGGGGCGGAGACCGCGCAATGGGTCTCCTTCCTTTGGCCTCTTGATGGAACTCATCAAATTAGGCATCAAGAGGGAAGGTTGGGCTCGCGTAAAGCAAAATTGGGAAACCGTTCGACCCCCGACGGAACTCGTCAGTCCGCGCCGGGAGGAAGGGCAAACTGGACGGACTCTCTGGTGGAGTATTAGACTCAACAAGCCGGAGAGTCGTTGAAGCCTGAAGAGGCCATTCAGCAGGAGCTAGGAAGTGAGCTGTTGAAGCCTAAAGAGGCTATTGAGCAAGAGCTCGGAAGCGAGCTGTTGAAGCCTGAAGAGGCTATTCAGCAAGAGCTTGGAAGCGATCTGTTGAAGCCTGAAGAGGCTATTCATCACCAAAAGGAGTTCGGGGTTGATATGAGTTCTGGAAGGCTGATTAGCCTCCCACTGTGGTTGCCATTGTTTGGTACCTAGACTTTGGAGTCGTTCCTTGGTCAGGGGTACTCGGTTGGATGTTCCAGAGATCATCTGTTGTAGTTCGGTGATTTGGATTCCGGGCTTGATATGCAAAGCTCTGAGTGCTGCCACACCGGGTGGGGGGTACCTGCAAAACACTCCGACGCTCAAGTCAGTATGTGACCGAGAGAGAGAGACTCTAAATGAATGGAGTGACAAATGAGAGAACGCGTCCCGGGGTAGAGGGACAGACCTCTATATTTATAGAAGGAATGGACGTACCATAGCCGTCGGATCCTGCGGATAGATCTTAGCCGTCGGGCTTGGTAGAACTGGCGAGCCACATGGAGTGGTGAATGGCACGTTATGGTCCGTCATAATGGGCCGGCCAGCGGGGCCTTGCAGCCCAAGTCGGAACATTTCACTTTTTTGTATAAACTTTTAAACAATCGATCATGTCTTTTGCAACACCATATAAAATGCAAGCCATGAAGATAACTCTGTGTTAGGTTCTCCATTTGCACTAAGTTATCGGTTAAAAAAGGCTTTTCATATCGGTTCCGTAACCGATATAGATAAAGGGGATATTAAAAACAGGCGCTTTCTATATCGGTTAAAGAACCGATATGGAAAATGTTTTTATATCGGTTCCCGATAGAACCGCTATGGAAAGTCGCTTTTAAACCTATAAAACGCTTTTTATATCGGTTTCTTAGTTGAACCGATATTGAAAATCACTTTTATATCGGTTATTTAAAGGAACCGATATGAAAAGTCTTTTTTTTTTTAAAAAAATAAAAATTCCTCAATTGGATATACAAAGAACAACAAAATCACAACAAATACAATATTTATATAAAAATACAAAGATCTCAAATTATACTCAATATCCATATCCAAATACAAAAACGAATCTAATACACACACTATCTATATTTTACTAACCACTAAAAAGCAAGAAAGAGCTAATGAGTAAACATATACATAATAGTTTAGCCCTTAGTAACTACTCAAACCATAAGTGAAGCAAGAATTATCATAATGTCTTTAATTGAGAATTACCATAATGTCTTTAATTGAGAATTACCATAACTACTCAAACATATTTTACTAACCATTAAGTCTTTAATGTCTTTTATTGACAGAATTACCATAATGCATAAGAGAAAGAACTTTTGATCATGTAATTTATGAAAGAAGACCCTCTTTCATAATTGAGACTATTTACCCATGCAATTCATGCATCCAAAAAATAAAAAGAAGATTAGAAAGAAATGCTGAGACTGGAAGACCAGACTTCAATAAATCAACACATCAGAGACTACATTCCAGTTTAAACCTTCATAAAAGTGAAGATAACAACTATCACTGACTATTATCATCAACCATGAGTAACTTACAATGTATGCAAGAGCATCATTCATCTAACTCAAATATTGCAGTCATAATTAATAACCATCTTCCTCTCATAGTAACCAACAAAGATACACAACATTACACTACATGAATTGCCAAAAACCATACAATAGAAATATTAAAGGCCAGCCTAATTCCAAATGTAGCTGTGGAATCCACAAGTCATTGGACCTTAGAAATAACCACAATAACAAAAAAGTATTTAAGATGTCCCATCAAACAAGAACTAGACAGCTAACAGAAACAGTGGCAAAAAGAGGGGGAAAAAGTCCACAAATTTTATCATAGTTGTTTTCAAAGCAAGGCCAACCTCCCAGTCACCGAATCCACAGATGCCTTTGGCCCTGAAACAAATCCAGTAGTAATATGTATAGCCACCATTCAATCAGAAAGCAGCAAATTATTTGTCAGGTATGGTAATAAAAGGGCAACTCTCATACGCAGCAAATTATCAGCATCAATCAAACCCAAGACTAACATTTAGTAGTTTTGTCATGTATCCTTTATCTTATTCCTGATTAAATAAAAGCCAAGTCATGGATGCAGGTCTCTTAACAGAAGATTATAAAACCATTCCTGTGCTTTGTTCAGTAATTTCAGCTCTTATAAGCATCAATAGAAATTATATTATTCAACGGTTCATAACAATGGAATCACAAAGACATTGTCGTTTCTAATACCGATGGACAAATACGAGCTACAACAACTAGCTCATGTGAAACTTTCATCTCCCAAAGCCCGAGATTTATAAATAGCGACATTCTTAGACATAAAAAGCGATAGATGGAGGATTACCTTGCAATTGGCAAAGACATGCTTTTCAAGCGCGTAAGCTCGAGACTTATAAATAGCGACATTCTTAGACATCACATCCTTCCTCTCCATACCTTCTTTTCTTGGGAATCCACCAACCATCAACTGCAACATTGACTCCAGTGCATGCCTCAACCACATCGGTTGTAGCAACAACACCAAAACAAATAATTTCAAAGGACTTCAATCACTTATTGATCACAAATTGCAATTCATCATGTTTATAAAACATTTGGGTAAGCCAAACCTTTAAGAAGAGGGAAAGCGAAGATCCACCAACTCCATCTTAACTCCATTCAATGAGTCACCGCTTGTTGAATATCAAGCGGTGGAGGATCACAGGTTGGTCAGGTCCCAACATCACTCCCCTAGCAATCATAGGAACAAGAGCATAACCAATTTGTCCTGCAATTAACAGAACACTCTATCAGTACACCAAAATTATCACAAACAAAGTTCTTTTCCACACGCAAACCACATATGAACTAATCATTACAAGTCTTAGCCTTTGCAGATGGCCCTGCATCCTCATTCTTTTTCCTTCCCATTGTAGGAAACTGAAAAAAGTGAAAACCATATTAAGACAAGTCAGTTAAAAACAAACCACATTAATATAAAGATATTTGCTGCATCGCTTTTCAATCAAGTTCTGTAATAAACACGACCCAACTCACTTACACATTAATATGATTCATTCCATGTTACATTACCAAGGTATTATTAGTTTTCAAATTTTAATTGGGGAAGTATCAAGTATCAACTGTGTGTACTCATCTATTTTCCCAAACAACATATTGATAATTAAAAGAATCAAGTAGTCATAAAATACATCATCACATTAGGGGAAAATCAACAAGCCAAGTGTGATGTCCGGCGCAAAGACATAAATAAAGATGTGTGTGAGATGAAGGAGCATGTGGTGGAATAGATATGATCTAGCACAGTCAGTCAGTCACAAAGTTGAAGTTTACAGTTCATTTAATAAAACTTCATAAACAAATTTGAACATCCTAAGAAATTGATGATAGACATGCCAACAAACACCGTAGAGTCTGCCACCTAAAATTAAGTATGAGGAAATATAAGAGCAGCTGAGCAAGAAATAACCATGGCATACAAAAATCAATCACAACAACAACCAAAGCCTTTTCCCACAAGTGTGGTTGGCTGCATAAATCACAGGAATAATATCATAATAAAAAAGCTTAAAGCATCATCAACATTCATCGCAGGATCAGATCTGAAACCTGTAACAGATCAAAGTTGAAACAAAACAAAACAAAAGCAACATTTAGACACAAATCAAGAAATTAAAATCATCGATTAATCAAAGGAAACATAATGGGATGGATCATAGATCTCGCGTAAAACGCACATACCTGAGCTTAGTAAGAAAACACACATACATTTTCGTAATCGCTTCCTCAGCGCCGTCGTTCCTCTCCTTCTTCCTCTGGGCGTTGGAATCGGATTTAGGTTGAATCGGTTGAGGTGCGGGTATATTTGTTGTTCCTGTGGTATCGGCCATGCGAATCGGTTGGAGAAAGAAGGGTGAGGTGCGTTGAGGAGTGGGCAACGAAGACCGCAAGAGGAGTGGGAAGAGGAACCGCAAGAAGCGAACGAAAGCAAAAGTGGGAAGGAGAGTGAGTGACTGTAAACGCGAGAAGGAGAGCACGCGAGACGGCGAGGGAGAGGGCAACGAACGTGAGGACGGCGCGAGAAGGTGACTGACGAAGAGAGTGAGAGGGAGAGTGAACGCGAGAGTAGGGCAAAGGTCCTTTCATTGTTTTGTGGAGTGTGGGTGAATAAAATCCATATCGGTTTGAATAGGAGCCGATATGGATTAGAGTAAAATAGAGTTTTCATATCGGTTAGAACAGGAACCGATATAGATAATTTGCTCATAATTTCAAAAATGCCACCGCCTCTTTTTTCATATCGGTTATAGTGTGAACCGTTATTAATTGCTGATGTAAAATCCATATTTTCCACTAGTGTTAACTTTATGCTCGTAAACTAACTTCTCCTTTTAATATAATCTAACTGATCTTACAAACTTCTGGGTTCCAATATATCTGCGCTAGCTAATACTTGATTTTTCCCTTCACTTTATGGATTTATTGCTTAACTTCTGTTGGTCGATAAAATCAATATAATCACAGTTTCACTTTATGCATGCAATTGGGACATGTCATGATCTCCAGATTGGATTGTATATCTGTATACCATAGTAAAAGCATGCAGGAGGGTGACTTTGAGATGATACAATGTGACAGTACCCATGTGTTACTTATTCATACCATTCTCTTTAAATGTTGAAATTCACCTATCTAATTTCTTTTTTTTTGTTAGTTGTGAATATACTTATCTATTTTTCTTAATTTATAATTTACTTATTTTCTTAGTGCCGAATTTGATTTGCTTCTCGATTTTGAATATTCTTCTGATGATATAGTTGTTTAAAGTATTAATTTTACACTTTAGGTTTGATAGTGGCTTTTATATTGTTTTTTATTGTTTCAATGTTTTCAGCATGTTAGTTTTAAGAAGTTCATTTGATAGGATTCACTGCGTGTCATTAAAAAATATAAATTCATTTTTATCGCATAAGACTTTAGAAAAAAATTGCATATAGTGCACATTTTTATTTCATTGTCATTCATCATACTCATTTGTCAAGAAATCATTTATCATAAAATTTCTCCATATTTCATTTTTTCTTCATGAGTAAATAAACAAAGCACATAGCATATTCCCTTCAAAAAGGAGCAAAAAAAAATTGCATTGCATTTTGTGCATAAAACAATGAAGAATAAACATGTCAAAACAAATGAATATTACATCTTAGGATGAATGCTTGCATACATATCATGCATTTCATAACATATTGGTTTCTTTGAATCATTCTCATGTAGCATAATCGTTTTTCTCTTTAAAGAAAATCAATAAAAAATAAAGAGTTTTGAAGTCATTAAGTCTTCATTCATGCTAAATTTTTTGTCCTTGTGTGAAAGTGGATACCAATCAAGCTTAGACTCATGGAATTGGATCCTTCTCTTGAAAGTTGTTGGGAAGATTTGTCAATTGAGGAGTAGAGAAGTAAGGTGAGAGGAAAGATATCATGGGGCACTATACTGGGGCATATTAGGAAAGATGAAAAAAAAAGGGAGACATAAGGTTGGCAATAAGTTCTCGGATAAATAAATAAAAGAGTGGGAAAAGACGATTGTCATTAGCGCTTGTTTAGTCATGTAAGCTTGAAACCAAGTTAACTTAGTTGAAGCTTTACACTAATGGATTTGCATGGATTTAAAAACCCACTTCCATCATCTCTCGCCAAAGCTCCCTTAAAATACTGACCCCTTTTCGAGTTCTTACCTTAATTCTTAAAGCCCTTTTGGTTGTATCATTCAAGGATGAACCAGTGAGCGAATATTAGATTTTGAAGGTCTATTTCCTAAAACAAAAAAAACAAAAGCAACGAAAAAATGAAAAGAAATAAAGAGCAAAGAATGGGTAAAAGAGTGAATGTTATTTTGAAATTAAAATTTTGAAAATGTGGAATCATGATTACAAATGAAGAGTGGTCATTTTCTCTATCCCAAAAACAAACCCTTGTTGTCTCATTTGAGCTTGTAATTTCCTTTCACTTAACCCTGGACAAGGATCGACCCTACAGTGATATTTAGTGCATTTAGATTTCCAAAGATAGAGAATCAACGAGATAATGGATGGAAAAAAAGAGAAAAAAATATGAAGCCCGCAAGACTAAAAGCCTGTATGGTGACTGTTGGCAAAAAATTAGGGCGCAAAACAAATGATGAAAAAACAGAGAAGTGAAAAAAGTCAAACAAAATGTGAATTGATGGGTTTTATGAGAAAGATGTGAGGTTTGAGAAACACAATCGGAATCCGAATGCACTAAAGATCCTTGATCCATTCCCATAACCCGTCTAAAAAAGAATGAAAAAAAGAGAGACCCGCTAGACTAAAACTCACAAGGCGATCTAGGAAAAATTAGGTAAAGAGAATAAATAATAAATAAAAAAATGAAGCCCGCTAGACTGAAAACCTACAAAGGCAGTCTAGGCAAGAATTAGGGCACAAAAGGAAAATGAGACTTACAATGAGAAGTTTATGTAGTTCACTGGAAAAAATTCTCCTACTTATGCCAAACAACAGTGTACATTGGGGCAATTTGTAAGGGAGGTAAACTTGAGAGTCTCGAGAATCCCCACACTGGGGCAAAATTTTGTCAAAACCTTTATTAGCCAAATGTTTCTTGCTACACCATGTAGTATTCTCTTAGGGCAATGTCTTTCACTAGAATGAGTCAGAAGTATTACCTTGCCCTACATCAATCACACTTTTTTGCCATATTAGTGCACTCTTGTGAACACCATCTTTTACTAATACTGAGGCAAAACCTGTGCAACACCCGTCATGAGTCAAAACTTTCTTTCCACACCTGGGTTGTTTCTCTTGAAGAAGGTATGTCGCCACACAGAAGCAAAAAGTTGTGCAAGACTATTCATGATTCAAAACTTTGTTTAGTACACCAATGTAGCATTCTGTTGGGGAAATGCCTTCTACCAACACCAGGGCAAAAACATATTTCCATGACCCTTGATGAGTCAGATTTTGCTTGCTATGTTTGGTAGTCTTCCCTCTGTGATAAAACCCAATTCCTAGCCAATTTCCAACAAGTCAGGTACCTCCAGTAAATGGAATGCCTAATAACTCAAGGTTTCCATAATACCTTTTTCCCTACCATCTTGTGTCGCCTTTGTCCTCCCTATGTTTTCTCTCTAAAAATACCCTCCACTTCCAAATCAAAAATCTAGAAACACAAAATCCCAGCTCTCAAATACCCATGAACCCATGCATGTTCATTATGTAATACTTCAGTAATAGTCAACTGGGAATCAGTGATGTGATTTAAGAGAGCTAATGACAATCAGAAGTATAAAAAAAGAGAAGGTCAATTTTGAGGGTGTTTTGCTTTGAAAGGTGAGGAGTGATCAAGAAGGAAAAATGGTCTAAGAAAGGTAGCTCAGAGGAGGATAACTTCTCAGTTGAGGACAAGTTTGATTGGTTTCAATTGAAGCATGAAAAAAGAAGAGAAAAAGAAGAAAATGCATTTCATGCATTTCATGTCATAGTTTGCATACATTTCATCCATGCATTCAACTTTATGACAAGAAGAATACATTTGCGTTCAGTAGTTTGTAAATAAAGTAATAAAAAGGAGTCATCCAAAGCAAGACGTACATTGCAGCTTCTATACTTCGTGCTAACGGTTCATCCCTGGCATTTCTATTCTAAACTTCGTTCTATCGGTTCAGCTCTGGCACTTCTTTCATGCTATTGGTTCAGCCCTGGCATTTCTCTTCTCAACTTCGTGCTATCAATCCTGACCTGGCACTGTTTTACTTTCATTCTATCGGTCTTCCCCTGGCATTTGTCTTTACTTTTCGTGCTATCGGTGTTGTCCTGACACTATTTTACTTTCATGCTATCGGTCATGCCCTGGCATTTGTCTTTAATTTTTGTGCTATCGGTCCTGCCCTGTCACTGCTTTACTTTCGTGCTATTGGTCCTGCCCTAGCATTTGTCTTTAATTTTCATGCGATCGGTCCTGCCTTGGCATTTGTTTTTAATTTTCATGCTATCGGTCTTGCCCTAGCATTCTCGTTTATTTTCGTGCTATCGGTCTTGCCCTGGCACTGTTCTACTTTGATGCTATTGATCTCGCCCCGGCATCGTCTCCATTGTAATATAGCCCTGACATCGTCCTTTTTAAGTTTCGTGGTTTTCGGTTCACTTCGACAAGGTGCATATTTCACCGGTTAAAATTGAGATTCATATCTGTACTTATCTTTTACTTTGATAATACGACAGAACATGGTTTTGTGTATTTTATCGTAAGAGAGTAAGCAAAGAGAGGCAACTGTGAACACTCAATTTTTACCGATATTTTAACTTTTTCGAAAAAGATAATCGCTTTTTGTGTATTTTCGAGTTTTAGTGTTAAATTCGTCGTTTTACTCGCATTTGTCACTTTCGCGTTATTTTTACTCTTTTTTATTAAAACAAAATTAAAAAAATGTTAATTCAAAAAATTACAAAAAATAGTAGATTTATTTAATTGTTTAGTTACAATGTTTTTTTTACAATAATCCAAAATAAATTAAACACAAAATTAACAAAAAAAAATAAAAAAAAATCATAAATGATCTGGCCACAAGATTCGAGTCGACAAGTAGCGAGCGTGGTGATTTAGGCCTAGTCTTCTCAGCAGATCCAAATTAAGCCCAGATCTGCAAGTCATAGTCAAAACCCAGTCAACAACATTAATGGCTAAAACTTAAAAATTAACTATAAAAACAAGACAAGCCATCAGTCTTGACAGAGGGGGTTTCAACAATAACCTCTTTTTCTCCGAACCATTTCATTTTTTTAGTTGTTTCTCATTAATTAACTATAAAAACAGGACAAGCCATCAGTCTTGGCAGAGGGGGTTTCAACAATAACCTCTTTCTCTCCGAACCATTTCATTTTTTTTAGTTGTTTGTCATTAATTTTTTTTCATAGGGATCAGATCTGAAAGTGGCACATCGGTGGCGGTGGTTATCACTGTGGCGGCGTTCTGGCTAGGTTGTCGTTGTCATGGTGTCCCCTACAATCATCAGATCTGATCAGAAATAATAATAATCATAATAATAATAATAATAATAATAATAATAATAATAAGAGTAGATCTAGTCCTCTAGCAACCGGCCGTGGTGGTCCTGGCTCCGTTGTTAGGGGTCGCAGCAACCTTAAAAACACCACAGTCAGGAGTGTAAAAAAGGAGAGGAGAGGAAGAAGATCCAAAGAGAAGGAAATAGTTGCAGGCACCAAAGCAGAAACCTTTTTTCTGAAGCTGGAAAACAGGTTAGTTTTTAAGAGCTGTACTTGAATCTAAAAATGTAGAAAAGCTTGTTTTTTTTTTTCGTTTTATTATAGATATGTACCATTCATGCTTAGAATAAGTATCAATTAGGATTAAGAATAGATCCGTAAAAAAGGGGGGGAAATCGAAAAATAAGAAATAAGACTCACCTCCGAACTACGGCCACCACAGACGGTGGTCGTCCGCCCGTCGCCGCCACCATTCTCTTCCTTTCTTACCCCTATTCTACTCATTCATACCCCCTATTTATTATCATTTATTTAAATTAATGCATCATCTTTAATATCATTAATGCACCATCTTTATTATTATTTATTTAAAATTAATGCACCATCTTTATTATTACTAGTGTGGTGACCCGTGCGATGCACGGGGCCAAAGCTTCAGGTTCTACGAAAGGAAGGATGATGAAGCGGAAAATAGTTAATAATGAGTGAAGACAAAGTTTAAGTGCCAAACTTTGTTTAGAGATTACAAAACCAGAAGAAATAGCAAAAATGACAATAGTTGTTTGCGACCTAACAACAATTACATAATAATTGGGTTATTTGCACTACAACCATCTTCAAAAGGAGTTGCATTAGAAGTATTCTGCTTAATACCCTGGTGGAAAAGCTAAGTAAATCAGCAAACGAAAGAAGCTTTGGAAAAATACAAAGAAATTAAAAAGACCTTTTAAAATGTATCTTAAAGTGACCATTTAAATATGTGTGTTAAGGTTGGTATCTTGAGGAATTTTAATCAACAATAGTGAGATATATAAGAAAAAATTGTTTATTGACTAATTACTTATGAACCTAAATATTTGCAAAGTAATAACAAACAAAAAAAACTAATGAAACACAACAAAGAAACATAAGTTTAATAAATTTGCCACAATTAAAATCAATAAAGTAGGTGTAAATAGTAATGAGCTTCAATAGTGATACAGGAAAATAAATAATGTCAACTTACACTCTCAATATTACACTCTTGATAGATATTGTTTTTTCATTTAAACCAAAATAGAATATGAAAAGAGTAAATCAAATTGGTTACTGACTTTTACAACATGTCTATTACAACCATAACAATGTCCTTGTAGTACAAAATAGGATTAGGCAAAAGAAGAAATCAGCACAATCATGTTTGAGGAGTAAATGGTCGTGGACTTAATCTTTATATTTGCAAGTGATCATTATATTTGCTTGATGGACTTGCTTATAGATTTAATCCTTGGACCTGTATAGAAGGAAATCAAACTGATTATAAATTAATTATGCAAATTAAAATTATTATTGTTAGAACTAAAGATCCTAAACTGTAAGTATTTAAGTTAGAATTACTAATTACTAATACCACTATTTAAGGTCTTGTACTGAACTTAACTTTAGTAAATAAGAGCGGTAGCTTAGGAGTAGTAAGCCAAACAAAAACTGCACTCATTTCATGAGTAGAAAGGATTATGAGCAGTTAATTATAATCAGTGCCTTTGTTGTTACATACTTATTTAGATAGCAGCAAGTACTTTTTCAATCAATCAAGTTGTGTTTAATTATTCTAACATTTAATAAATATATCCAAAAATGTCTTTCAAGCTATTAAGTAAGCAACACATTTTCTAAGTAAGCACATAAATTCTGTTAAGCATACCTATAAAATTTGGTTGAAGAATGGTGCCCCTTGTAACTAATCAGAAATTTCATCACACAATGTTGACACAAAGATTAATCATAATCACTCTAATAAATGACCAAATGAATTGTGAAGGTTAGAAAACATTCAATAGAGCTTACATGTGCATATTTAGTTAATGCTTGTCATGTAAACTGCACCAAAACATTTAAGAAAGAGGGGGCGGCTTCAAAGTTATTGTGAATATTCTGAGGAGAAGAAAAAAGAAAAGAATTACATGCAAAATGTAATTGAGATGTTCCTCTATTCTTACTCTAAAAAGAATAAACAACATACCAATTCAGGTAGGAATTAAAAGAGAGATTAAAGAAATCAATGCATTACCTAAGAAAGTCAATGATAATTACATTTATCCAAAGAGTCATGAGATCATCACTTATGCTCTGAATCAAACTCTTTTCAACCAGTAACAAATCTACCACATTCATGATCATCAACTGCGCGGCGAAAATTCAACTATTAGTGAAGTGTTCCCTTTTTAAGTTTGATACATATAAAGGACAATAAAGGAATATACACAACACTATTTATAAACCTCTTCGTAGGGAGTAATTTGACACATATAGCTCTTTAAAAAAAACATATAGCACTTTCAAGTCGCATTTTTCCTCAAATTATCCATCAAGCAAACATGATACATGCTAAATATTCTTTTATAACACAACATTGCTTATTGGATACAATAATGTCAATAAGCTATATCAGTGGGACAACTACTATGTAAACATAAGGCCAAAAAAACATCTGTAGCAGGCAAGTATCAAAGTGCCTTATTGAGGTGGTCATATGGAGTAAGTTTGACAAATTAATATGGAAAGTCAAGGGAGTGGAGTTGCATAAGGAGCAAACAAAAGGAAGATATCAAGCTTCTATAAAAATCCACCACGAAGCACAATGAAAAACCAATGATTGGAAAGGAATAAGAGGTTATTGACACATTAAAACGGTAGGAACGTGTTGGTCTCCATTCCTAGTGTTAAACTCATGAAGGAAGTAATCATAAGGAGGCTCATATTTCTGCCCAACCTCATAATGAAGAACCCAAACCCCTTCTCCATTCTCTGCATATTTTCAAGTTAGCCAATTATAAACAGGGAAAAAGATGAAGCATTCAATCAGTTAACATTAATAATGTGACCTTTTGTCATACACACAACTAAATTGACATGTCAAAGAAAATGTAATACAACAGAGTAATGAATAAGAAAGGATAATCATCATCTAAAAAGGATTGAAATATCCATTTTGAGCTCACATGCCTAAAAAAAAGGAATTAGGGAGTACAACTAAGAACTGAACATAATAAGGTGAGAGTTGTAAAAAAGTAATGAAGAAAATATATGCAAAAGAGAAGCTCACTAACATAGTTTTTGGGTCAAATCTGAAAATAGGGAAGACATGCCTACTCTGTTTTGAACTCAACATTGTTGACAAAAACATGAACTAAAAGAGAACACTATTATAATTTGAAAATAAAATGAACTCAACATTTTTGGTCTTTTAAATAATTTGAAAATAAGCAATGAATACAAAAAAAAGCTGATATGATCATCAAAATAAGCCATGAATACAATAAAAGAGAAGGTGATACACAATTTGTTGACTGTGTTTCCGCCTTTGATTTACTCGCAATCTTCTAGAACCTTTTTACCTACACCCAAAAGGCCAAAATGTATAGTTTCATGAAGAATCTCTAAAATAAGCTAAACAAACTATGATTAAAAATGATGCACTATATGAACAAACAGTATGTCTAATCATAAAGTTTCCAAAATCATGTAAAAATAGAACAGGTGCCAAACGGAAGAATAAAAATGTACAAAATGCTCAAACTTTGTACTGTTTGTTTTTTTTTCTTTTCTGATTGGACCTTAACTGAATGGCATTGTAGGCACATCCAGTTTTTTGAATCTGAATGCAGCAACGTAGCAACCACTCTTTTGGTGTATCAGTTGCAGCTAAAAAATCATCAGCAGTTTGAGCCAAACTAACTGTTATTTTTTATGCAGCAGATCAATAATGAGGAAGTGAGTCTGATCAAAGTTAAGACCTTGGTATAGGAACTCCAAAATGACATTGCTGCAACAGCTAGCATCGCAGCAAAAATCTAGTATGATATTGCTACTACTTATTCAAGTTCATATTATACCAACTTCAATTTACAGATCTGATTGCTTTTTTTCGATTGACGGGATCCGGATCACAAAGAATATTGGGTCCAAGTGTCTCTAGCTCCAAGGAAGAAAATCACCCCAAATGAATGTTCTTAAATATTAGAAAAAATTGATGGCATTGTATGAACATAATCAAGTTTTCTTAGTATAAAAATAAAAATTGATCATGATAAAATCAACTTTGGCATTATCCACAATAACACACAGAGAGAGAGACTAAGAATATTTACAGGTTACTCAACAACAGGAACATAGTAATCTTAAAAAACCAAAAAGCTTAAGGAGTAGAAATAGACCATGGTAACATTCACAGGTAACTGGTCATTCAGTAAAGGAGAACTATTTGTTGCATGCTCTTTATACCCCCTGCTATGTTTTCCTTAGTCTTGCGCACCACCACTTTCTTCTCCCTTTCTCTCTACTTATCGTGAATCTCTCTCACACCATCTCATTCTACAATTTATATACCATTAACCGATTGACATAAACGATACACATCAAAAGGAAACAATGTATGTAAACCGTAAAAAAAAGAATGAGAGAGGAGGATGAAACCTTGCGTTGCGGTTAGCTTCTTGGTGGAGGCTGGTAGAGATTCCTTTTCCTTGCGTCATTGTTAGCTTATTTGATTTCCCTAAGTTCCCTTTTAGCCATGACTATTCTCCTATCCTTCCAAATTGTATTACATAACTTTTATAACATCAATTTGCAATCAAAACAAAAATCAGAACACAAAACAAACTTGTTCAAAAGTTTGAACAAACCAAGCTAATATAGAAATCAAAAGAACAACCAGAATTCCAAATAATACCAACCTAAAGTACACAAATTCCTAATTAGAATAAAAACTGAAAATTAGAAACCTTGATGTTTGAAAAACGCAACAACAAAACGATCAAGATATCAAACATCAAAATAATCTCAAGATTACAGTTACAGACCTTTTTTTCAGAAATCAAGCAACAGTAAAATAGCCTAAAAACATAGGAAAATTAAATTGTACCTCAAATGAAGAGGAGATGCAAAATCGAACAGGAAAACACAAAAAATAATTGCAGGAATGAAGTAAGAGGAGCAGTAGAGAGTAGAGTGAAGCTATTTCTCTTACACATTATGTAATAATCATATTATACAAAAAGAAGAAAAGATTATAGTGTGTAAAAAAATGGTTACCAGATCTTGATGATATTAAGCTTGTCAAGTTTTCTTCGGTTCATCTTTGCGTGCATAGTAGCAGCCATCCTTCAAATTCAAATAAAAAGCAATTACAAATTCTGATTTCTCATTTTTTAAGAAGAAAAAAACGTTCACTGAAGAAGAAAGAAATTGAGAGAAAGGGAAGATGGAAATGGGAGAAGATGAGTTGATTGTGTGGGTTGAGAGAGAAAGAAGAGAGATGGCAAGAGAGGAAGAAAGAAAGGAAATGAAAAGGAGAGAACCGATAGAGAGAGATGAGACTTGAGAGTGAAAGGGAGAGATGAGAGTGCAGAGAACGGAGAGACTGAGAGAATGGCGAGGAGAGAGAAAGGAAAAACATAAAATAAAGAGAGAGGGGTTTTCCACTTACACAAGTTTTTCTACTGACACAAGTTATTTTTGATAAGACAATATCACATGGAGTGGCAGAAAGGAGCAGTCAATATCACATGGGAAGGACCTTGCACATAACTCAGCAACCATTTGGATCATACGTGGCACACATGGCGATCAATCAATCATGCGAAAAATTGGAGGGAACCACCGAAAATTGGCGCCAAAGCATGCTGAAGTGGCAAGGTGGAGACTACCATCGGATGTAAATATAGAGATTATTTAGTCAAAGGTGACGTGTGATTTTTTTTTGTTGAAACCATCGACCTCTTCGCCACATTGTTATTACTTTTTTTTTAAAAATTTTTAAATCCTTATCTCTTTTTTTCTTTTTCGTTTTTGTGTTATTTATTTATGTGATATTTTATGCCTTTTGCATCAAAGGAAGTATATGCATTTCTTTCTAAAAAAATAATAATTAAGCTTTGATCGAGATGTACATCTTATCAAACCCACAATACTGGTTTAAGAGACCCGAGTTGTACAACTAGGTCCTAAACCCCTTCAAATTTAAAACCAAATAACAAATTAACGTTTTCTGAAAATCCTCAATCAGTTTATTTTTATATAGCACCTATTTTCTTAATAATACCAAAAAAATGAGATTGACCAAGATGTACATCTTGTCAATCCCGGTTTAAGAGACTCGAGTTGTACAATTTAGATCTTAAACCCCTTCAAAATTAAAATCAACCAACCAATAAGTTTTTTCAGGAAGAACTATGTGACTTTTGAGTCCCTTATTTCACCGGAGAGTACGCAGGAGCGGGGCTTCCCTGTAAAGTCAAAAACTAAATTTTCTCAATTTAGTCTTTTTCAATCTTCTCGTAAATAACTATATTCTTTTTCTACCAAATTCTACTAAATCTTATTTTTGGGTAACCAAATAATTAAACCACTTGTTAATTATTGCACAAATCAAATTTAGGGTAACCGTCTTAGACAAATGTGTTAGGGGTGCAGTGAAATTAGGTTTTCGCCCCTTCCCTAAGCATAACCGATTCTCGAATCCGACCTAGTTACGCAGACCAATAACTCTTAGGTTATGTTTTTCTTAATTTTCCTATTTTTAATAAATTGGGTGGTGACTCCTAAAATCATTATATTTTAGACGTTTGCGTCGAGATACTGATCAAAATTGAATGAAAAATACTTGTCAAATGGGTAATTTATTATATAAAGTGTCAACATTCGGTATTAGTTTATGGTCTAATATTAAAATAATATATGCTAATATGACTCTTCATATAGCTTTCTTTTCTTTATAACCTCAAAACATGAAAATGTTTTTTTTTTTTTACATTTTGGGCTTAAGTCCAACTCTGCAATATGAGACTTATAATTTTGAAGAGAAGTTGTTTTGTTGCAACTTACCATTTAGTTAATTTTCTTAAAAGGTAGAGATATTTTTTTGATAACACAATATTGAATTATAGAATCACTAAAGAACTTATACATACAATCCACCATAAATAAATATAACTACATAAAAAGGGACACAACTGTTAAACAGTTAGCGTGTCACTCCAAATCAAAATTGAAAATCAAAATGTTTAATAATAAAGTATTTAATAAGTAATACTTGTTATATAAATTCTATTTAAGAATAATTATATATTTTGCAGAACAACTTTACTTCTTCATATACATGTCTTAAACTAATGTGTAACCCCAAACGTAAAATGATAAATCCTGAGTGATGACATTAATTTTAGTGTACATTGCGTCTTTCCTCCACTACAAGAAAATCGCTGATTTGCCACGGACATTTCCGTGGCAAATGTACAAATTTCCGTGGCAAAACAACATTTGCCACGGATTTGCCACGGACAATAATTGGTGGCAAAAACGCTCGTCGCAAATCGTTTGCCACGGAATTTCCGTGGCAAATGTTTCCGTCGCAAATCCGTGGCAAATTTATCCGTCGCAAATCCGTGGCAAATTTATCCGTCGCAAATCCGTGGCAAATTCATTCCGTCGCAAATCCGTCGCAAATTCAAAAAAAATTAAAAAAAAAATTAAATCATACTTTGGGCCAGAAAGCTACTACATCCTAAAAACATTAATTATAAAATCAAGCTAACAATTATAAATTATAACAAGTATATAGATATAGATTACAAGTCAAAGATATGTTTCAAAAGCACCAAAACAAGGTATGCCGTAAAAAAATTAAATATGGAATCTTTCCTACAAATGATACACAAATAAACTAAGATCACCACACCTAACTAGGAAACTCAAAAAGTTACATTCTCAATCGAATCCAATGTCTCACAGATACATTTACATTAGAATGGGATCATGGTTTTCCACAGACTGCAAATTGAACAACAATCATTAATTTAATGATATACGCAAAATAAAGGCAAATCTTCAATCATCAAAGAAAAGAAACTCACAAAAATGTATATGTACAGAGGAGATAAAGTCTATCGATTGCCTTTGATAGCAACACAAACAGATGCATGTATTACAAATTTATAAACAGGAAGTCAAGAACGCAAAAAATGTATGTTATGAAATTTGCAATAACTAACCTTGCTTTCTCCAACTTTTTGACCACATCAACCATAGCATGTATAGTGATTTTCTTCACTGTTACCATAGAAGCGTGTCGGAAAAAACAATACATAAAATCCCAAAGTGAGAAACTATTGACGTGACAACACAAAGACAAAGAATCTAGATAAAAATATGTTGGCTATCAAGACCTCAAACATTCAACAACGATTTAACTCGATATCGAACTAGAAACAATTAATATTAGAGCCATGATTGCATGAAAACTACATTATTACATGGATATTACAATGGAAAATATAAATTCCAAAACCAATAATGAACCTTTCTGCCTTTACTAGCACTACAAGAAAAACTTGTTTTAGCCACCAACAATTGCCACGGAGCTTATTCCGTCAGTAATTTGCCACGGATTTGCGACGGAATGTGTAAAAGTAAGAGCGGAAATTTCGGCTGGTGTTTGCTGCGATTTGCCACGGACATGTGAAAGGACAGAAATTTGCGACGGAGATGCCGTGGCAAGTCCGTGGCAAACCATTTATTATCAAAATAAAACAGGGACGATCCCTAAAACCCTTACGTTCTTCTTCTCTCCTAAAAAACAAAACGCTCTCTTCTTCTCCTCACCCTCTCGCTCTCCTCACCACAACCCGCCTCCCTCACTCTCAATCACCACCACCTCACCTCCACCCACACTCCCCACCGTCCTCATTCAACTTCTCTCTCTGAAAAACCCTAACCTCACCTTTCTCTAATCCCTAAATCAAATCCAGCCTCCATCCTCATTCAACTTCTCTACTTCTGAAATTCGCTCGCTCCCAACAAGCCCAGCTGCCACCATCGCCTCCCGGAGCCACTGCAGCGAGAAGGACGACCGCCGGACTGAAATTTTGATTCACGCTAACTAAGGTTTGGCTTTCCCTTTCGTTTGAGATTTTTAACCAGCAACCTCTTTTTCATTTGAATCTTTTTTAGTTTCCCCTCTTTTTCATATAAAATCTCAAGTTATAGTGAGAAGGAATCATTGTAGCTTTCAAAAATAATCTGATTTTAATGAGTGTCATAGCTAAGAGAAAAGGTTAAAAATTGATTGTAAATAAACACAAAATAGCTTCGCTTTCCTTACAAATTTCAAAAGAATCTCTAAATTATTTCATATTGAAATCACTTATTTTTACTAAATAATGGAAGACTCATGCATTTCATATTGAAATCACTTATTTTTATTAACTAATGGATTATTTCATATTTACACTTACCTGCATGATTAGTCACTATATGTATATTTACCAAATTGACAATTATTTGAGACATAATCTTTTATGCCCGAGTGTTCCCAAGTACTTAGTCTCTCATGAAAATGAAGAATATTTATATGATTTATCATTATATTCAAAACAATAAAACATCCGGATCTTTTGCAATTCTTCTAGTAGAGTTTTATAATAACCGCATATTGTGTTTGCGGTTATATGTCATTTTGACTTTGATGGTCATCAAGTTCCACAACAAATGGTCATTGAAGTTGGAGATACTTTCAAGAAAATTCGGAAGAGGTAAATGTCATCATCACAAGCAAAGAAATGGTCTGGTGGTGTTTTTCAACTATCAATGCAATTTTGATTATCTTAATCTTTATTTTAACGACCTTCTTATAATCTGCAGACGGGGAAAGTAAGGGATGAGCATCCCGAGGACATTTCGGTTCCCAAGCAATTGTGCTAGATAGGCATCCACAACTAAGGTATTTTATTAAGAAGAGAATATAATATACAAGCTTTGAGGTTTGAAGTTATCGGTGTAATTGACAAACTTTCTCAGAGCAACAAGGACTTGCCCACGAAGTCTTGCAATGGTATATATGCGAATGGAAGCTTGGTTTCTTTGATGCGGACATGATCTCACCGCAAACTCGGATCGAGCAAGTGCCATTATTATATTAGTCGAAGGATATAAATATCCTTTATTTTCCTACGCATCCTTGGGTTAAATTATTATTGATAAAAATGAATGAATGATGAATTTTGCGAGTTGGAGTACAATAAGCAGAAATCTAAAAATTGCTATTCTTTGATAAAATGGTCAAATTATTGTTTCATTTTGTTTAATATCAAGTAATTTGCATGTTGAGAACATTTTATATAGATAGATATAATGAAGGGATAAATAAATAATTAATTATCATTAATTAATCAACTTAATATTTGTTTCATTGAGATAACTGATAAATTAACAGAATTTTAATTTGGCAAGAGTTTCCCATGATAAGCTATTTCACATGCCATTAGGGTAATGGGAGAAGGCTTTTGTTGTTTTTTGGTTATATTTGTCCTTAGCTATTTCAACTTAATATTTGTCCTTAGGTTATATTTCTCATTTCCCCTTTGTTTTAAGTAGAGAAAATGACATCAAGGTTCTTCTCGCCTAATTGGTTAATATTTTTATATGCCGTGCCAATGTGGAAGGCTAACTTGGTGTTATGTAATATCCGAATCTGAATTAATGCTAATATTGTTGATGTTTCTAATTGTAGGAACACGCCCTCTCTGTGGCCATGGACTCATGGTGCAAGGATATGATCCTCGTTATAAAAGCTCTTGCAAAAAATATTGATATACGGTTGAACCACGTGTATGCTCGTGAAATATAATGCTTTACTTAACTACATAGTCATTAATTAATAGGTGAAGATAAACATATAGTAGACGAAAAAAAAGCATCAATGTTTGCCTTTATGATGTGTAAGGGCTTAAAAATTTTGATCCTTTTGTAAAACCTCATCATGTAGGGTGACAAAGATATCCAAAGGGCTACAATAAGGTAATGGTTACCTTGGAGGACGGAAGGAATTTAGTTGCCGATGTCGCTATCATAACCGCTCCAATTGGAATTCTTAAAGCCAATTTAATCGAGTTTGAACCAAAATCACGGATTGGAAGGTTTCTGCAATTTCAGATCTTGGTGTTGGCAATGAAAATAAAATTGCTCTAAGATTTGACAAAGTGTTTTGGCCTAACGTAGAACTCTTGGGCATTGTTGCTCCAACCTCTTATGCCTGTGGCTATTTTCTCAATCTCCATAAAGCAACAGGCCATCCAGTTCTTGTTTATATGGCAGCTGGTAGGTTTGCTTATGACCTTGAAAAGCTATCTGATGAGTCAGCTGCAAATTTTGTAATGCGACAGCTCAAGAAGATGTTTCCTGATGCCTCTGAGCCGGTAAGTTCACCTCTCATGTTGTCTTTATTAAGGTAAATAGGGATCCTCTAGGGGCATATTGGGATAAGGTAATCTTTCATCATTGTGGACTTTACATATATGAAGAATGCATCTTGTTTTATTGTACTGATTTTTTCATAATTTGTGTAGCTTTCTGTAGAAGAGGCAAAGGAAGTTGTGTCATTTAACAATGTAATGCTAGAGGTAAAACCTTTTTGCTCGTTACACCCTTGGTTTATTTCTGTACGAAATTATTTTAATGTGAGTTGCCTTGCACACATACGGTGATATGTCAAATATATTAAGCTATGATTAGTAGAAATGGAAGAAGGGGAGGTTGAGTGACATGCCTCTCTGATCCACGTCTTCACACACTCATTTTATTTTTTCACACTCTTTCATTTATGTTTCAGTTTCTTGTGTTGTATTTTGTTTGTAATTGAATTTGGCCATTTGCCATATTTCTTTGTTTCACAAAAATGAATTGCCAGTTATACTTGGAATTTCGTAGAAAATATTGCTTCATTAACCTAGCCAATAAGCAAGGAGAAAAACTTGCAAAATTAACTTGTGAACATAGTTAGTTGAATTTCCCGCCCCTTGGTTTGGATGAGCGAACAAATGCATATAAACTTTCTCGAACATAATCGTTGGACTTCTCCTTATCTTGATCCTCGATGTTGAGGCTATTCGGAAGACAACCTCAATAAACTTGAAGTTGCCGAGCTCAAATCCAAGTATTATTTATGCCTTACAATTTTCTTCTTTCTCTGCACTAGTTTTGTTTGTAAAAATTTATGTTCCTTTAGGTTCTCGTGAGAGGGCTCAAGCACTATTACATGCCGATCTCCACACTAGTTCTCATTATGGTTACGCGTGAATCAACTCAAGTTATTGATCCCGACCGCATTTTATGGACCAATGGGTTTTGATATTGGAGCATTCTTGGGGAACTTGATTTTGGATTTCTTTTCTCAAGATGGACATGCTGATCAATCAAACGATCGAAAAGTAGGTCCTCTTTTTCCATTATGTAGATGCTCATTTTATTCTGAATTTCTCATTATCCATATATTTCTGGCAGAAGCTTGTTATCATTAACTGAACTAGCATTGAGAATATTTATCTATTGTTGTATGTTCACCTCATTTCTTAGGTCTTTGCCTTTCACTTGAGTTACTGCATTGCATTGAATGGTAAATAGAATCACAAGATTTGACAATTAAACAAGATATTCGGAAAATCTGTTGAAGATGTATTAACATTGATTATAGGGGGAAAGGTGTTATTTCTTGTCTAAAACACACTATATTATGCAGGCATATAAGGAGTGGATTCTTAAGACAATTGAAGATACTTGGAACTTTTTCCACTATAAATTCACTGCACTTTGGGATGAGCGTAGAGATGGTCCCGTGAGGCATATCTCCCAAAGAATCTATAACAATCTCGAGGTTCGGCTTCTTGTACAGAAGAAATATATGACAGATTTGTTTCATGACAGTCTCGGATTTGGTGCTGCCCAAATGATAAGGTTAGACTCTTCCTCATAAACATTGTGTTTTTCTCTGCTAACAAAAATAAAAATTGATACGGTGAGGTTGCAAGATCATTTTTACTAGAATGTCAGAACATATTTGCGCGCAGCTTTTATTTGTGTGATAAGTAACTATACACATCACTAGAGAGAAAATCGAAAGCATTGGATCGATATTTGATCCATGTAGTCTGTTTCTACCTAGTAGGAAAAAGCATAGATGTTGCTGATTACAGTATTGAAGTCAAAGAACTCTTATCTCAGTGGAAAAAGTTGAATTACAGAACAAGATAAATTGTGCGTCTGTAATCCCATTTTCATCATGTAATAGTTTAAACTTATGGAATAGTTAGACTCTCTTTGGTATTATGGAATGAGGTGATAGCGGATAAACTATTAGACTCAATCGAAAGTGTTAGATAAAATTAGTAACTATAAGCTCGGATGCTATTTTAAGTAGTAGTACTAAAAAGATGCTATAAGCTAGTGTAAACGCTGCTCTCACTATTTTTGGAATGGAAAGAGGAGGAAGAGATTTGTATGCTACTGATACCATAACATGAGTGAAATCTTGAAATGAGCTTCGATTCTATTCATCTCAAAAGAATAGTATATATACATGGAAAGAATATCTAACTACTTCTTAGTGAGCAAACATGTGGTGAAATTTCATGAAACAACTCGAAAAACCTTATCTTAAGTGGCATGACTAACTAACTTTTTGATTTTAATTATTTGGTTGACAGGAGAATTGTTGGTGTGGCACATGTTGAGGATTTTGAATCCATTACCGATGCCGTAGAAAGCGAGCAACCTGTGAGCACGACGGCACTTGATTTAGCTAAGATGATTCTCAAAGAAAGAAGAAAATTTCGGGCATTTTCAAAATTATCTCAAATATTAGGCAATTTTAGTCATGTCATGACAAGGTTTTGTTGTATCAATACCTCCATCATTTTTCTTGTTTTACGATATATGTTCTGAGATTTTGGTTGAGTACTACTTCATGACTCACAATTAATGTGCAAAAAAAAATATATTGGAAAAACCACTCTCTTTATACCATTTAATTGTATGAGTGAACACTTGATAACTGTATTTTTACCTGCAGATTGAAAGATAACCCAATTTGTGAAGAAGTTGGAGTAGTAGGAAACTACTGCTCCATTTTTTTTTAATTTTTTTAAAAATTTGCGACGGGTTTATGACGGATTTGCCACGGAAATTTGCCACGGATATGCGACGAAAATTTGCCACGGCTTTGCGACGGAATAATTTGCCACGGATTTGCGACGGAAAAATTTGCCACGGATTTGCGACGGAAAAATTTGCCACGGATTTGCGACGGAAAAATTTGCCACGGAAATTCCGTGGCAAACGATTTATGACGACGCGCGTTTTGCCACCAATTTTTGTCCAGTATAAATCCGTGGCAAATGTTGTTTTGCCACGGAAATTTGTGCATTTGCCACGGAAATGTCCGTGGCAAATCAGCGATTTTCTTGTAGTGTAGAGCTTTTAATGAATTTTCAGAGTAAGAAACATGCAACTAAAGTATAAATTGTCGACCAACTATGAATCACCGAACCATTTTTTTTATCATCCGCATTAACATTTCTTCAATGACAATCTTTGAATTCATTCAAACCAAATTGCAAGAAAACTAGTGCTTAGTCACTGGTCTCTATGCTATATCAAATATGCAAGAAAACTATTGCTGAGTCACTATAGGATTTTTAGAGAGAATGAGAAGCATTGTCTACCTCTTTCTTCCAATTTGTTTTATAAAGTATCAATAAGAGCAGCAAGGTCTGGAGAGCCATTCCACATATCATACCGCCCCAAAGTCCCTAAACAGCGAAAAATTCAGAATCATTAAAAAAAGGTGCCCATTTCATTATCAAGCCGACTTTGATAATTGAAATAGAATAGAAAGAGGATAGTGAATACATAACCTTCACCCAAATTTTCTACATAACCAAGAAGGTAACCTAGTGGAATTCTAAACAAGTAATAACAACCTACATTGATGTAAGCCACCCAACTCCAATAGCAACACCTGTAAAAATCATTTCAAAACAATCAGAACAACAAATTCTAAAATTCCAATAGCAATGAAGAATCACACCCCTGATTCAACACATTCCAAGCAATTAAAACATCAAATCAAAAAACCATGATCATAGCAACAAGAAGCTTTCTTCTTTTTTTATTAATTAAAAAAATCAACCAAACAGAGATTTTTGAAATGATATTTCAATCTTGCAAAAAGAAAAAAGTAATTACCTCCGTTATGGGATCCATCAAAGCCTTGCGAGAGGGAGGATTGCTGGAGGGCGCCGACGTGAGGGAGGGGGCCATGGTGAACATCAATCTGCACCATACCAAGCAGGTAAACATATTAGAGCTTAGACACAATTGCCAGAGCCACTGCTAAAGCTAAAGTATATCTTAATGAATCTGCAGCCATAACAAAAACTAATTATGAACATGTATCAACAGGTATGTGTGAAATTATGAACATGAAGGAAATAATAGGATACTAAATTGCTATGAGTTGTGTTGTCGTATTTTATAACTAGCTTTAATAATGCATGCAAACTTGCAGAGAAGCATAAGAATAAACATAGCTGCACTCTTACCATCCTAGCAGCACGCATCTCCATCATGAAAGCTTCCTGCGAATTTCTAACAGGTGGATCATTTACCTGCAAGAATGTAAGGTTGTATGAAATGAGTAATTAACCGAATATTATGCACATATATTTTAACATGTGGGGAAATTGCATACAACTTGAACTTTTTATTCATGTTTGAAAAACAAAAACAAGTCAGTTTGAAGCGACTACATTCACCCATTTTATCAGTCACAAAAACACTAAGAACATGTTATAAGTAAAAGATATCCATGCCTATATATTGATGTTGAATCCATGAAAATAAGAGACACTATGACAAACTACTCCGGCTCCTTTTCACTGACACATTCGGTCATTTATTTATTGATCATAAACTTGACTTTGTTGACGAAACAAACACTATTTTCTACTTCAAGCAAAAAAAAGACTCAGCGAGTAAATCTGAAATTTGACATTCTCAGTAGACTTATGTTGGAAAACCAATCTCAGAGACACGGAAATAACAGTAAAATTGGAAAATAATGGAAGGAAATAGCAGAATATTATTGATGATAATGAAAGCAAACTACAGAAAGAGATGAATCCCATTCTATCCACAGAACTAAGCTCCTCAGTCCTCACAGAAAAAATAAACTTCTCTGGCCAAACAGAAATGATAATCCAACATACCTTCTCTCCTATAGCACACCTTCCCTAATATAACTGCAATTCCCCCAACCCACTAATTTCTTCTTTTCTCTCTCTGCCATGTCAGCATAATATTGGCAGCTGCTGTGTCAACCCCCTTTGAGTCCAAAGTGTCATTTGGGGTCCTAACAACTTAGACCATGTTTATCTTTATCTCTAAACCCCATCCGAACCTACTAATTGCCCTGTGTAAGCCGGTGGGAGGTGGCGCATCCTGAAAAGGATGAAATCATAACATATCTCCTGTCTCGTTCTTCTCCTCACTCTAACCCTTGTAACCCATGATCTTGTTCAATATCTCACATGACATATACAATGGAAAGCTCAGACATACACATCTACACCTTCCATAATAAATTGTTAATCAAATAATTACAGAGTTACATGCAATTAGTCAGTACAGGCACCAAATTGTCAATGCATAATCACAAGAAAATCCAGCCAGACAGAAAAATATCACACTTCTAAATGCCACTAAAAATTTACCATTTTCAAAACACCATATGTTGGCATGATATATCAGTTTAAAAATAGACCAGTTTCAAAATTTACCATTTTCAAAACACCATATATGTTGGCATAATCACAAGAAAATCCAGCCAGACAGAAAAATATCAGTTTAAAAATAGACCAGGTTGGCATGATATATCAGATAAATAAAACATTTACTAAAAAGCGAATCTAATAACAAATCGACCATATGTTAAACTGAAACAGTAAACCAGCAAACCAGAAAAGCATTTCTAGCTGGAAATCAAACACTAAACACATAGAAGTAAAAAATATCTGAACAATCAAACCTAAAACATAGATTTGGGGAGGTAACCTGAAGTTGTAGTTAGATTGAACCTGAAAACAAAAAGGTGAAATGTGTTATTACAGAGAAATGTAAAAGCATTACAGTGAGAAGATAATGGAAAGAGGAATAGGGTTTGACGGTGCCAAAAATCGACCAAAATCGAAGGTTAAGAAATGTTGTCACTTACGTTTATGAAAGATGAAAGGGAAGATGAAGGCTTTCGGTGGATCTCGTGAAGAAGATGCAGCTGCGAGTCTTGTTTGATGACGAAATCCAAAACCCTAACATCAAAAAAATCATAAACAAATCTTAAATCCTATACGAAATCGTATTTACCTTTGAAGGATGAGGAAAGAAGAAGGGAAATTTGAAATTTGAAGGAAAAGAAGCGATGGGATCTGGGTTTTTTGGGAGTGATGGGATCTGGGTTGGTTCACGCGAATGGAGTGGAAGTGAGGAGGAGAAGTAGCGGTTCTGGCCGGCGACGCAGAGGTGAGAGTGGTGGTTGTGGCAGAGAGTGAGGAGGAGAGGTGAGAGTGGTGGTTGTGGTCGGACGCAGAGGTGAGAGTGGTTAGTGAGAAGTGAGAAGCAAAGTGAAGGTGAGGATGTGAAAACTGATTTTTAGGGATCGTTGATCTTTTATTTTGGTCATTCGGTTGCCACGGATTTGCCACGACATCTCCGTCGCAAATTTTTGGCCTTTCACTTGTCCGTGGCAAATCCGTGGCAAACACCAGCGGGGAATTTCGCGCCCTTACCTTTTACACATGCCGTCGCAAATCCGTGGCAAATTACCGACGGAATAAGCTCCGTGGCAATTGCTTGTGGCTAAAACAATCTTTTCTTGTAGTGCTCGTTTCATAAAATTTCCTAAAAAAAAAAAAAGCTTACCTAAAATCTTTCATTCATCTCTCTTTGCCTCAATTTACACATATTGCAAGTTGCCTCGTAACTATATAAAATGCTATTACATGAATTTTTTTTATGTATGTCATCAAATCTATGACAAACAATATTTTCAACTTTAGGTTACAATTAATTGTTTTATTGGATATGGTTGATCACAACTATATCGGTGAAGTTGAAGATGAAGATGAAAGTGGAGATGGAGATATTCTCAAAATCAAATCAACGAAGTACCAAAGGTTTGCCACAAAACTAAATTCTCAACTTGATTTATAATTATTCTCAAAGTACACATACAAACATGCATTGCCAGGTTATTAGTTAGAATTGAATCATAATGAGCTGCTATAAACTATAGTGTCTTATACCGATTTTCCTGTAAAAATAGTTCGCAATATGAAAGGTAGAATTATGGGCATTAAAAATTCTCTAAAATATGGAATCAATCCTATACTTGAAAAGTTAGGAACAAAAGTTACTGAAACAACTTGATATGATATTGAAAAGAGAGGATATCTTTTAGCTCAAGAAATCTTGTAGGGATTGGAATGTCGGTAGAGAGATCTTCAGTAAAAAAATCTTTCAGAGAATGTGTTAGAAAACTTTTTTCACTTTCCCTTTAATCATATATTTTTTTATGTATTTGTTTGAGGTACTATTTCCCCAAACAAATCAACCAAATCAAATGATATTAGTCCCAAAGTAAATCAAATTATATTTGAAGTTCTTGAATGTGTATTTTATGTGACTTAAATTGCATTTAGGGACTAAATTGAATAAAAAATACTTGTCAACTGGGTAATTTATTATATAAAGTGTCTACATTCGGTATTAGTTTGTGGTCTAATATTAAAAATATATATGCTAATATGTCTCTTCATATAGCTTTCTTTACTTTATAAACTCAACATTTTTTTTACATTTTGGGCTTAAGTCCAACTCTGCATTATGAGACTTATAATACTGAAGAGAAGTTGTTTTGTTGCAACTTACCATTTTGTTAATTTTGTTGTTAGAATCTATATTTTTTTCCCTAATTAGATGCCCGTTCAAGGAGATTTTTGTGGAGAATGATGTAAAGATAAAGAGAATAATAGTCTATAAGAAAAATGAATAAGTGGACAGAATAAACAACTTACCTAGTTCCCTATTATTAAATACTATGGAATTTTTTACCACTAAGGAAGTTGTTAAGACTAAAGTCCTATCCAAGACTTGAAAGGATATGAGTGCACATTACTAATTCTTTCAGCCAATTCTTCAAGGTCTCTATAGTTTTGGGAATAAGGTTACGACACCAAAATCGATGGTTGTTTCTTCAAGGAACTCGAAATTTGGTCCAAGAGTTGGTTATGGATATAAGTAAGTTAACCCCCATAAGCAGATGATTTCAACTTAGGAGTTGATATCTGAACTTTGATAGGGTCACAAACAAGCTTGTAAATCTCATGGTTAGATTAACAAATTTATCACCAGATACACATAAGACTTTCTCTTTTCCTTTTTGTAGTTCAAAATTATGAAGAACTAAATCACTCAACTTTTTTCTCTTAAAAGCTTTGCACAACAAACTTCTCTCAAAAATCAGCAAAGTGGCAAATGAAGGCGCCACCATGCCTTATATACCTTCTTGCGCACCATGAACGAAGTGGCACTCTTGTTCGATGCACCTATCTGACATCATTATTATAGGACTATAAAGCGTCGCCTCGAGGCGATCAAACGTCACATCACTTTCGCTCCACCTACCAGACGACACGTGGCGCCGTCATCATGATTCCTCGGGAAGCCAGAAGCAACTCAAGTCGAGGCTGACCTCGAAGCTCGTCCCCGACTTGAGGGGCCACTATTCCGGCCAGGACTAAGAGCCCACATTTGATTGGGCTTGGCCCAACCTCCTCACGAAGCTCGGCCCAAAGCGGACCACGTGCAACGTTATCCACCCTCCGACGGCTAGGATCAATCCACGGAATCTGACGCTCACGGTACGCCCGATTGCTCTATAAATAGAGGCTCACCCCTCTACCATGGTACGTTCTGCTCATTACGCATCCCATCCATCCTGGGCTCTGCGTATCCTCCTTTACTCTGACTTTCTCCCTTTTCTTTCTCTTCATTTTGGTCACATACTGACTTGAGCGTCGGAGTTTCTTACAGGTACCCCCCACCCGACGTGGATCTTCAGGCTATCTTGGGCTCGCCGAGCACCATCTTCAAGCTCCGATCTCTTTCTCTGTTCAGGCTACTCATGCACCTTTCTTGGAACTCTTTGATCTAGTACCCCTGATTGAGGACCGAGTCCGAAGTCCAGGTACCGAACAACTTTGTTTCAAAGGTTTTTAAGAACCTTTACTATTAAACCATTCAAGTATTACCAAACTTGAAAAGTCGTAATCCCTTTTCTAAACCAATCATATCATATTATAGATTTCAAATCAACATTAACCGATTATAAAAAAAATCAACATTAACCATTTTTTTAGTATAACTTAGGGTCTTAAACCTTTTCCCAAATCATTAACACCATTTTTTAGTGTTCTTAAACCTTTTCCCAAATCATTAAGCTACTACTAACACAATCAAGCAATAAATTCCATCCTTGCGATTTACCCAACATCAACATAGACTAACAACAACTGTTTTTAGTAACTCTAACTCCCAAAGTTCAGACGCATTCATTCGAACTAGGACCCCAAAAACAATAATAATTCAAGTTCAGACGCATTCATTCGAAGACAAAATTTACAATAAAAGCCCCACCCCACACTCACATGGGTTACAGCTAGGACCCCAAAAACAAAGGGGTTTGCTCTAGCTCTACTTCTTCAACACACCATTATTTTGAAATAAATTGAAAGCTGGAGATAGAATAACACAAAAGATTGAATACCCCACAACCCCATCATTTTGCTCTCAGCCAAAACAAGAAAAATGTAGAGGAAGATGAGAAACTTACATTTGAAAGCTATCAAAAGCTTGACCTTTTTACCACCAATAAATTTCCCCTTGAAGCCTTCCTCAAAATCTCACTCTAGTCGTCCTAATTACTCACTTATTCTTCTAGGTTTTCCAGCACCCACACAAAATGGAAGGAACTGTGTGCTTAAATTTTTTAGGCGTTATTATAGTTTTGGCCACCTTACTTTCAAAATTTGAGACATTTTGTGTTCCTATTTTAAAATTCAGACATTTAGTTCCCTTATTTTAAAAAATTCAAACATTTAATCCAATGAGGGGATTTTAATTTTTTTTTTGCTGATTTGAAAGTCTATCCAAAAAAAGCTAACGTGGCTCTCATCAAATGGTGTGACGCCTGATCTTGGCACCACATATGGCTACAACGTCATTTAATGATTCTGTCAGCATGCCACTTATTATATTAATAAAAAAATTATTAAAATAATTAACATAACTTCAAATGTGTCCTATTTAAAGTTTCTCAAGTTCTTTCTCCACAAGTGGTAGATGGGAGGATCATCTACCACTAATGGAGTTTCCCTACAACAACAACTATTGGAATGGCCTCTTATGAGGCGTTGTATGGACGAAAGTGTTAGACACCACTTTTTTGGTGGGATGTTGGTGAGACACGACTCTTGGAGCCATATATGGTTAGGAAAACCACAGAGAAGATTCATCAAGTCAAGGAGAGAATGCGAACAACCCAAAATTGTCAGAAAAGTTATGCTGACAAGCGGAGGAAACTTTTGGAGTTTGATGAGGGTGGCCATATGTTACTAAAAGGGTTTCACATACAATTTGTAATGGTAGGGAACTGAGAGCTAAGAAACTCAGTCCTCGAAATATTGGGCCTTTCCAAATCATAGAGAGGATTGGGCCATATGTAGCATACTATATTGCCTTACCGCCATCCTTATAAAACTTGCACGACGTATTCCATGCATCTCAGCTACGCAAGTACATTCCTGATCCTAGTCAGTTGTTGAGTTTCGAGACAGTTGAACTTTGATCAGATCTTACCTTTCAGCCTTATCCCAGTAAGATTATAGAGTGTGCTGAAAAGACTTTCCATACGAGGACGATTCTGATTGTCAAAGTGGTTTTGAATGGTCTTTCACACGAAGAAGCGACCTAGGAGTTAGAGGATGACATGCAGACTCGTTATCCGTATCTTTTTCAATGAGGTAAGACTTGACAATCTTTTGAGGGCAAAAATTTCTCAAGTTGGGGTGAAATGTAACATCCCCCAAAGTATTTGTCTTAGTTGTTTGATTAAAAGATTATTTTAATTAATGATTGCTAAATGACTTGATTGTGTATATTTTAATTGATTTATAATTATGAAATTTGTGTGCATTAGTGTGCTAGTTAATAAATGAATTATTGATTGAAGTGGGGCTTATTAGGAAATTGAGGATAGAGTAAGGGTATATTAGACATTTTACTTCACAAACATTCACTAAAACCCTTAGCTGAAACATAACATACCCTCACTTCTAAACTTTTCACTCATTATCAAGTTGAAGAAAAGAACATAACATGCAAGCTCCACCAGCATGATCATCCAACTCTCTCATCTTTATTTCTTAACTAGTATAAGTTATTCTCGTCCAATCACTTCCCAAAAATCATAACTTCAAGCACTCCACTTCTCATTTCTTTCCTTCACCATTTTTGTGTTCCTAAAGGGTTGAAGAATTTGATTTGAAGTCTTTGGGGTTTCATGTCAGTTTTAGAACGTCTTAAGGGTATTTTGAGAACTACATTGTAGATTGAAGAGGGTTTTGAAACTAGGGTTTGATTTTGGTAGTTGTGGGTGCGTATAGAAGCTTGTTGGTGCCTAAGGAGCTCAATATTTGGGGGGTTTTGAGACTCATTTTCTGCACATTGTTTGATACATCTTGAAACTAGTGAGTTATTTTTCCCTTAGGGTTTGTTTGAAGTTATTATGGGTTGAGTTTATGTCTTGAATTGATTTTGGAGGGTGTGGGAATCAATTTGGTGAAATTGTGTTGTTAAATATGGTTGCATGTTGACATTGTTCATATGCAATTGCCTTGTTGTTTAACTTGCTCAAAATATATTGTTTGGTAGCCTACTAATACTATTATAAATGAGGTTGGATTAGAAGTTAAGTGCCAAAGGAACAAACAAATTTTTAGTAAAAACACTTTTTCTGCCAACCTATTTTTCTAGTTTTCAAATTATGTTCATTTTGATTCCAATCACTTTCCAATCCTTTTCTCAACCCTTCCCAACAAAATAAGTGTATTAAGAACAAGATAAGACACCAAGGGGATGACCATCCCGAGCCAATAGCATACTAGGTGAGGGGAAGTAATTAGCCCCAAAATAAGTGATTTCATCTCACTTTGTTTATCTTTGTGGTGTTTTTTGAGTGTGAGAGATAGGCCAAGCAAACAGAGAAGATGTAGCCGCTGTTTTGGGGTTACGAAGTTTAGAATGATCCTTTGGGATCAAAATATTTATTATTTGCTTAGCTTAATCCTATGGTTACATTATGTAACTAATTTATGTTTGAACTTCAACTTATGATTTGTAATCTAAGCTAAGTCTCATTTTGTGAACCTTGATTTTGGGATATTGAACATTAGAAATGTACTAATGACATATGACTAAACTTTA